>CM062819.1:738396896-738996896 GCA_031772625.1 Pinus tabuliformis | reverse complement strand
TGTGCAACAACATGTTGGTATGCATTAATTTTAAGTACGGTATCCAAACAAAAATATCCACTTTGAATGGTTCATGATTCATTGCTAAGGTTGGATGCAATTGTTTTTAAAATTTACATTCTTTTAAGCCTCATATTAGAGAAGGTGACATTCTACAAAAATGGCTTATGGATAGCTCGTTAAGCATATCCACATGGCACTGTTGAGAAGTGCTCTTTGATCTACACCAATAGTATTGAAACCGAAAATGAACGGTGGAACTATTTCCCTTAAAAGCTAAGTTAATTATATTTTGTTGTACTTTTATGAGCTTAGCATCGAAAAATAAACTTTAACAAATATATGGTGGCATATTTCATTGTGTACATTCAAATAAATTTAAGTTAATCATGATTTTCAACTTATCTATGAAGGATTTGTCACTGATTTAATCATCATCACAATAATTTTTTAGACTTGAGTTTGATTTTGGGTTAAAATTTTGGCATTTAGCATTAATAGGAGAATAAATCAAGCTTCATCTATCTTTGAATGTTTGATGAGAAATTTATCATAATTCTAGAAAAGTAAGCATAGTTGAAATTTGCAAAATTTCGAAGTACTTGTTTAATATCTTTATGGTTTGGTGAAGTTCTCTTACTTTATTTATTCTTAAAGAACCACAAATTCCTTGAAAATACAAGATTTCAACATTCTTGATATACATCTATCATATCTATATTGACCTGTTGTAGCGGCTACAACCACCCTCCAAAATTTTTCCTTCACTTTCTTTTGGAGCCTCCCTACCAAAATCCTAAGCGGCTTGTCTTGCACTGCTAGGTACTTATGTTCTTAGTTGAGTTTATCTTTGGATTTACAACTTGTGTTTGCTAACTTGTCTTGTTTTCTGACCACAAGCTGACCTCCTGTGACTTGGTCTGAACCTGGTTCTTGCACTGCCTTGGAAAACTAAGCAGTCCCAGAGGGTAGTCTACAATGCTCTTAGGAATTGCGAAGAGCAGCCCAACAGTCAGTCTAGGCTCTGAAACTGTGCAGAGCAAGAAGTTAGACTTGCTCTCAAAAACTACATAGATCAGTCTGTCAGCCTTTCTCTCCAAGATTGCATAGAGCAGACAGTCAACCTTTTTCTCCAGAATTACGCAGAGTGGTCCAACTGTGAGCTAAGGCTCAAAACTGCGTAGACCCAGCTGGCAGCTTGTCTTTAGCTAGGAAACTGCATAGAGCATAAGGGTCAGCCAGAGACACTCAGCCCAGGAATTGCGCAAAATCATTCCTCAGTTGTTTCTGCAGCATGTGCTGGTAGGTTGCCCGGTTCCCTCCTGAACTGAGCAATTCTTCCTTGTATGCATGACAACCTTTACTTAAAAAGAAAAAAGCAAAAAGTGAAAAATCTTCCCTGGAAAATAGGGCTCTACTTTTAGCACTGGGAGTTACACTCAAGTTGATTTAGGAGCTTCCCACCAAGTTTCGCTTTTTCCTATATTTGTGGCATGCGCGTCAATAAACCCTAAATCTATCAAATCTATTTAAATGACACCCAAGAGCTCATTCTACATATTTGATATTGGAGCTCTGGAATGATGCATCTAAGAACCTTTGGTACATTCAGCACAAATTTTCGAGGTAAGTTTTGTTTTTAAAGTCTTTTGCTGCTTTTTCTGTCGCTTTTCTTTTCTTTGCCTGTGTGAGTGTTGTTTTTCATGTTTTGTTGAACGACCACTGGTGTTTTAGTTTATTTTAACTTGTAAAAGTGTAGTTTCAAGTTTTTCATTGCATTTCTTTAGTGTCGCATGCATGACCTTGTTTTTGCACTAACGGTCGTCTTTGCAACGATTCTCTTCATGAGATGCATTGTTCTTTTGTTTGATTGATTCCTACACTTGCTCTGATTGCATGCATGTCCATTCACTCAAATCTGCACCATCATCGCTCATGCATTCAGATCTACTCGTTTCCAAGTCGTCCTTGGGCAGATCTGGGTTGCCTTGGCCCGAATCTTGCTTTTCCCGAAATGTACTACACATTCATGGAACTCAAGGCTCTGTCTTGGCTCCAGGAGTTGTTCAGAAGCTACCTATCACTAGCCTCTAATTGTGCTCTTTGCAGTTCTGGGAGAAAGTGCCCAGTATTACCCACTAGGACTGTGTAATGCGCATTTCTAGCTAGCAACCCAACCAGACTGAACTACGCATTGCACAGTTCCAGTCCACAATCAGCCTCATTAGGTTGTGTTTTGTGCATCTCAGTTAGCAGCACATATCACTGGCAGCTGAGACTGTGCAATGCGCAATTCCATCTGAGAGTCCCCAGCCCCTGAGATTCACTACTGTGCAATCTTGCTCGACAGTTACCCAGCTTGTTGGATGATCGATCCTTGAAATGATATTTGTTTAAACTAACAATTAATTTCTATGAGTGTCTGCTTTGTCTCCAGGTACATTAGTTGTTGAGCAGTCTCTCAGTAGTACAGGCATCATCATTTCCAAGAGAGATGGATAAAAGGGCACTGTAGAGAGAAGCACTGGAGATGTCGTTGAACAAGTTCCTATGAATTTTCCTATCTATGCAGACACACAACTGTTCGTGGAAAAGGACATGAAGATCACATGGCCAAAAATAAAGGATATATTTGCAGGTAGTTTCAAGGAAGATCTGGAAGATCGACAAGTCTATGTAAACATTCGCAAGTCAGGCTTATATAAGGTTGCATGCAGGTACCTCGCCTTCCTGTGTGCAAACGTCATTCATTGGGTTGTCTCACATATTGATCATGAGACGATGACATTGAGAAATACCAGCGAAAAATAGCTTGCCACCTTCAAGACAAAAATACCATCAAATATATCACCTACCATAACTGGTGAATCGCACGGATGCACTATTCTTCGCTTCCAACAACAATGTGAATACTAGAGATATCATGAAATGTTGGGTAAATGAGCCAACGAAGTTCAGGATGATACCCAACTAGGTGTTGGGACAGGGTCCCCTAGGGTCAACATTGGGGAAAAAGCCCAAGTTTTGGGGCAAAAATCCCTGGGGGCTTGTTGGGACAGGGTCCCTTAGGGTCAATGTTGGGGCAAAAGCCCAAGTTTTGGGGTAAAAAGCCCAAGTTTTGTTTTATATGATATAAAGTCTCCTCAAGTTGTGGTCGCAGAGCGCGTAGATAGTAAAGTGTCATAAAGGGTTTTACCCTTCTTTTATGTAAGTTGTGTTAGCTTTTATAGATCTACCCATGGTCCGCGGACCATGGTATTGCATAAGTAGGAGAGTCTTAGAGACTCTAACGCAGGTAATGAAGGATGAAGATGAATGTATGGGTCATTAGGAGAAAGAGCGAAAAAGTCTTAGAGTAGAAGAGAGGCTCTACAACTGTGTGCGCATAGGCCTAGAGTAGAGTCCACAGCTAAGTGCGTGGACCCCTGCAGCTGAGTTCACAGGGAAGTGTTGAGTCTGTAAGCAGAACTAAAGTATTAACAAAGAGATTATTCGAGCAATTCTTGTACTTTGTCTATTTATTCCTGTTATGAATGAATGTTCTTTTATGCTGTGATGAATGATGGGTTTATGAATTAATGTTGTATTGATGTGCGACTTTACATTATCTATATTGTTATATGAATGCAAGTAATAATATTTGTTTACATGAAGAATATCTTGTTGCATGTTAAAGTTATCGAACACTTAAGTCGATCTGGGTAAATACGGAATTAGGAGTAATCACAGAGGCGCGTAAGTGGTTGATTCACCTGTTTAGGGTCCATGAAAGATAGTCGTAGACCTTCGCGAAGGTCTAGAGGTTGGTTAAAGGAAGTTATATTGATAATCCTTAAAGGCTTATCGATCTGCACGAAGGCAGGTTTAGGGCATAAAACGACATTACACTAATCTCTGGGTGTGGAAACTTGGTTCTAGCATCCCCCCATACTACTTCAGGTGAGACTTCAATTTGCACTCCGCAGGTAGATGTTGAAAGGGCCAGTAGTGTAGGGATTTGTTTGGCAAACTTAACTTTGAACTTGGGTTAGGACCCACTAATCCAACACCAGGTATACAGGAAGAAGTCACTCAGGAAGGCTTACCAACTCTTGGTCATATTTGCATGTCGCTTGTATGGTCAAGAGAGCATGAAGACCTTCCCGCATATTTGGGTAATTATATTATATCAGTTGGAAAATGAAGGAATGTCGTTCAATTGGTCGTACATGTTGGCTCTTCAGTTGAAAGTGCATGTGTATAATATGACAAGAGCCTACCAATTTGCAGGAAGGGCTACTTGACGCGCAGCTCTTTGCAGTGCGCGTAGCAGACAATCACTTTGCAGATATTATCCACTTCCTTACTACAGGAATGACTCTAGAGGGATACATTAGTCAACAGAAGAAGGAATTAGTAGTGCGCACAACAAACTTTTATGTGATTGTAGGACACTTATATAAGATGGGATCAGACGAAATGTTGCGGAGTTATGTGCATGATTTTTAACGAAATAGTATTCTTGTTGAAGCTAATGGAGGAGCTGCAAGAGGCCACTATGCGGGGACAACAACAGCACATAAGATTTTACATGTTGGGTTGTGGTGGCCAACATTGCATAAGGATTCCAAAGCATATTGTAGGGCACGCGATGCATGTTAGAGAATGGGCATGCCATCACGAAGGGATGATTTGGCTTTCAATCCACAGGTGTCATTGCAGCCATTTGAGAAGTGGGAAATTGGTTTTGTAGGTCCAATTCAGCCTCTGGGAAAGAAGAAGGGTGTGTGGTATATCATCACTGCGACTAAGTATTTGACCAGATGGGCGGAGGCTCATCCCATGAAGGACTGTATAGGGGAAACATCAGTGAAGTTCTTATTCGAATATGTGTTAACCAGGTTTGGTGCCCAAATATTTTGATGAGTGAACGCAATACGCATTTCCTTAATGAAACAATCAGCGCGCTGACTGAAGAATTCCAAGTTTATCACCAAAAGACTATGCCATATCATCCTCAGGCCAATGGGGTGGTTGAGGCATTTAATAAGATATTGGAGAGTGCGTTGATAAAGGTTTGCAATGCACAGAAGAATGATTGGGACGTGTGCGTACCAGCAGTGTTATGGGCTTATAGAACTACTTGTAAAAAGCTTACTTGTCAGACACCTTTTAGGTTGGTCTATGGCATAGAGGTTGTGATGCCTATGGAATACATTGTGCCTAGTCTATGCATAGTGACATTCACAGGAATGGCAGACCGCAGAGCCTTAGAAGAGTGGCTCGCGTAGCTGACAGAGCTCGAGGAAGATAGATTTTTGGCTGGATTCCATTAGTAGGTTTAGAAGGAACGTGAAAAAGCTTGGCATGATCGACACATCAAACTACGCACCTTCAAGGTAAACAATTTAGTTTTATTATATGACAGTAAGTTTGATAAGTTTACAGGAAAATTTTAGATGCACTAGTTGGGGCCATATGTTATCAAAGAGATTACCGATGGTGGAGCAGTTCAACTCGTGAAATTGAATGGCGATCCATTTCCAGGAAAGTTAAATGGAAACCTATTGAAGCCATACACTGAAGATCCGACCCAAGGACTACATGACAACAGCACAGTCTTAGTGCTCCAAGCAACTGCAAGGAGGTGTGGGACTATAAACTACACTGCCCAGGTTGTAGAGTTGTGCGATAAGGGGTCTGCGCGAAACAGGAGGGTGTCATAGTACCAGAAGAAGCGTGAAGGGAGCTACACGATAAGGGTGGAGACCGTGCAATGCAACCATAAAGTGAATGTTACCGTCACTATTCATGATTTGAAAGTGAGGAGACGGTTAAGAGGAGTGGGGCGGTGGCATTTAACGCTGAATTTAAGAGTGAAATCTTTGAGAATCTGCCGCCAGTCTAGCATTTATGGATAGATTTTGGGGGCAATAGTCAAATTTGAATTCGAATTTTCCTATAAAATACGTGTGGTTGTCCAGCAATAAACATTTTGCATTTTGAGAATTTATGTGTTGTGTTGTCTATTGTGCATGAATCATGAGTTCTTTGAGGATTTTCTCGCAAGCCCCGTGTTTGATCAATATCCCGAGTCAGATAGAAAGCTTATTCATGATATCATGTTAGGACCAAGTCCCACAAAAATTGCCAGCATGGGAGGGACTATTGCCGCTGAGGGCATTGCCCCTGAGGTTATGAGTATGGAGGTTCCAGCAGCAGTGCCTACGGCACTGAGGTCGCCTAGGCCTAAGCCTACGCTGATGAGAAAGGTCCCCATGCCAAAGAAGGATAAACAAAAGAAGTTGATGCCATTGCGTGAGTCACCGCGAAAGCATGCAGCTACATAGGCTCAGAGAAAAGAAAAGTCGAGCGTGAAGGAGATGGGGAAAGTGGTAGATCTAGAGGCAGAGGAGGGTGTGGAAGATATCAACGTGGAGGGGGTGGACCCTATTTCTAGGTTGCCGAAGTATATCCCTCTGTTTAAGGGCAAAGTAAAGGTCCCGAAGGACCTAGATGAGGGACACTTCCTCCTTAACACACCCTTACTACTAGAGAATATAACCTTTGAAGGACCGCGCTTGGCACAGATCCCGCACTTGAAATGGGAAGATTGGGATTTGGCGAACCATGAGTTGTTCCTCCACCTTGCCACAAATACCTTCATGAGGAGAGTTTTCTACAAGGAGTATGGTGTCACTGCATTAGAGCCGATAGAATGGATTCACGAAGTCAACAAGTCAGGGTTGCTAAACCTACTATGGGTGCCTCATGACCACCGCGCCCTGATAAACCTATCATTAAGCAGTTATTGTGATTGGTGCATGATGGGTGCTTGTGGATGAATGAGCCAATCCCCATCACTACTATGTTGATCCATCAGATCACATTATTTCCTCATTCAGGACTGAATACGGCCAAGGCATTTAGCTGAAAGACGAGCGAGCATGACCTCGCTGAGAAGATGAAGGACAAGTTTAAACTTGTCAAAAATCCATGCAGGTATTCGATTACTATCATTACTGACCCCGCAGTGAAGGTTTCCATGCAAATTTTGGTTGGTAAGGTGATGAGAAAGTGTCACATGGACGAGGTGTCGGCACCAGTGGGTTTGTTAGAAGCTCAGTGTGCGGAGGGCGTACAGTTCAATTAGACGCACTACCTATATAGTGCGTTCCTCGCGAACTCTAGAGAGGTACAAGACGATAGTAAGACCTTTCACTATTCGTGGTTGTTTCTATCAATTGTGCTCATTGTGTGGGATTTGCCAGAGGATAGCCAGTTTCCTCATGTGGAGAATGATTTACCGGAAGCAGAAAAGTTTGTATCCCTCCGGGCCGCAAAAGATGTTACGCGGGTCACAGAGAGAAAAGTCTTTTGGGTGTTGATGGAGGCGAGTATTTGCATGGCCATCAACTAAAAGCCACGGTTGTCACCAAGCGTGTCGAGCCACTTTCAGGGTATGCGGAGTTCAAATCAGACTTCCACCATGTCTACATCTGGGCGCGAAAGGACCCTGAGTAGAAATGGTCCGACTTACCCTACCTGGCTACAAATGACGTTATTGCAGAGGTCATCAAGCGCTGGCTAGCAGACTGGCATTCTGCATCCAATGTGGCTACTAGGACTAGCAAGTCCACAGAGAAGAAGAAAAAGGAAGTGGCAAGACAAAAGGTTTAGCAGTTGGCTAAGAAGAGGAAGAAATAGGGCAAGGAGAAGGCTCGGGTAGAAGTGGAGCGGGCCACAAAGGAACAGGCAGAGCAAGAAGAGAGCGGCTCCGAAAGGAGTCAGAAGTCTCCTTCACTCCAAATGGAGGAGGAAGAGCGGTCAGAGCAGGGTGATAGAGATCAGAAGGAGAGCACTCCCTTCCAAGTGAAGCGGTACAGGGAGCAGGAAAAGGAAGGACCGCGGAAGAAGAAAAAAGCCACTAAGTCGTCGCTAGATCCAATTACCTTGACGAAGGGTGACTTGGATGATATTGGAGATAAGGTGTGGGATACAACATCAAAACTGTTGCAACAGTTTGAGCAACAGCAAAAGCAGGCACTGATTTCCATACAGAAGTATCTTCATGAGCTGCAGATCTAGATGACGAGAATTCAGGTAGGTGTGGGACAGAGCAATGCTGCATCAACAAGTTTGGCGTCGGGGACCACTCAAGTAGTAGAGATGGTTCGATCAATGGATCTTAGAGAAGTTGCACTGTTTGATGGAGCTTTGAGCATGGATGCAGCTGCTGAAAAGGCTATTTTCGACACTTTGAAGAATATTAGCCTCAACTTGGCCACGCTCCCCAGTGAGTTTCTTCACACGCTGCAAGTAGGTGTGATCGTGGAGATTAAGGCCCAGGAGAAATGTGCGCTGAGCATGATCAACGAGTACAAAGTTAACAATGAATAGATGTTCGTGAAGAAAACAACAGCAATGGAAGCATGGAAGAAAGTTCAGGTGCAAAACGAACAAATTGCAGCCGTGGTTGCTGAGGCATGTAGAACAGTCCCTGAACTGCATATTCTGGAGGAAGCACCGGTGGATGCGAAGACCAGGAAGTTAGCTGCAGGTGTGCATGACGTGAAGATAGAAGTGGCCAAGGTTCAGTTTGAAATGAACCTAAAAATTACAGAGCTAGAGTTGAAGTCACAACCTTCAACTCCACCAGAGGTTAGAGAATAGTGCGAAGCAGCTGTAAAGGATGGAGTCACAGTAGTGGATGTCACGGTGGTGGATTGCACTACGCTCTTCGAGCAATCCATGGAGTTAAGGTTAAACATAGAAGCCTGTGAATTGCAGCAGTGATATGATGAAGCAAGAGCGACGACGCGCACTTTCTCTATAGCACAGCAATTGGCCAAGTTTCATGAGGCAAAATAGTTGCTTGAACAGGTGGAAGCAGCGCAGAGGAAAGAGGCGGTCCTTAAGGCCATTTTGGGGCCTTGGCTGGATGAGGCCTATGTTATCTCCATCAACATTAAGGAGAAGTTGGCAAGCCTATAGAGAACAAAGTAGAAGATCAAGGAAAGCAATGCAGGACTAGCAACAGAGCATTTGGTGGAGCAGATCAAACAGGCAGCCACGCAGAGTGCGGCTGAGGTAGCAGTGGCACAAGTGGAGTTGGGTGGTCTCCACAGTAAGATCTCTACACCAGTAGAGTGACTCGAGGGTGAGTCATGATATTTGTGTTGGGGGCCTGTTGGGATAGGTTCCCCTAGGGTCAATATTGGGGCAAAAGCCTAAGTTTTGGGGCAAAAAGCCCAAGTTTTGTTGTATAAGCTATAAAGTCTTCGCAAGTTGTGGTCACAGAGCGCATAGATAGTAAAGTGTCATAAATGGTTTTACTCTTGTTTTATGTAATTTTTTTCACCTTTTTTAGATCTACCCATGGTCCGTGAACCATGGGATTGTATAAGTAGGAGAGTCTTAGAGAGTCTAAGGTAGGTAATGAAGGATGAAGATGAATGTAATGGGTCATTAGGAGAAAGAGCGAAGAAGTCATAGAGTAGAAGAGAGGCTCTACAGCTGTGTGTGTAGAGGCCTAGAGTAGAGTTTGCAGCTGAGTGCGCAGGGAAGTCTTGAGTTTGTAAGCAGAACCGAATTATTAATAAAGAGATTATTCCAACAATTCCTGTGTTTTGTCTATTTATTCCTGTTATGAATGAATGCACTTTTATGTTGTGTGAATGATGGGTTTATGAATTAATGTTGTATTGATGTGCAACTTTACATGATCTATATAGTTATATGAACGCAAGTAATAATAGTTGTTTACGCGAAGAATATCTTGTTTCATATTAAAGTTATCCAACACTTAAGTCGATATGGGTAAATACGGAATTAGGAGTAATTGCAGAGGCACGTAAGTGGTTGATTCACCTATTTAGGGTCCACAAAAGATAGTCGTAGACCTTTGCGAAGGTCTAGAGGTTGGTTAAAGGAAGTTATATCGATAAGCCTTAAAGGCTTATCAATCTGCGCGAAGGCAAGTTTAGGGCATAAAATGACATTACACTAATCTCTGGGTGCAGAAAATTGGTTCCAGAATCCCCCCATACTGCTTCGGGTGAGACTTCAGTCCGTGCTCCGCAGGTTGATGCCGAAAGGGTCAGTAGTGTAGGGATTTGTTTGGAAAACTTAACTCTGAACCTGGGTGAGGACCCATTAAGCCAACACCAGGTATATAGGACGAAGTCACTCAGGAAGGCTTACCAACTCTTGGTCATCTTCGCATGTCGTTTGTATGGTCAAGAGAGCATGAAGACCTTCCCGCAGATTTGGGTGATTATGTTATATCAGTTGGAAAATGAAGGAAGGCCCTTCAACTGGTCAGACATGTTGGCTCTTCAGTTGAAAGTGCATGTTTCTAATGCCTAGAGTTTGCATAAGGATGGAGAAGCAATATTATTTATGTTTGCATACCTACTTGATGCAATCTATGCCCAACAAAAGTTCCTTGGCATGGGTTGGACATGGACATCGTCAGAGGATGTTGTGAACATTTATTGCAAGTTTCTCTATGAGTGCAGCTACCGAGGAGTCATGATGAGACTGTCTGACCACTTCATCACCCCGTTGTACAAGATGATCTTCGAACAGGATCTGCCTTGCATGTCCCAAGAAGCAATGTAGGCATTGCTCAACATTGCATATTGGTATGCATCACTCGATGACACCTCCATCAGGATTTTCGGCGTGGAGAAGCCTCTTTATGAGCTACCAAGGTTTGACACAGACAAGCTAGTCATGCAAGAGGTTGCATGCCACATCTCCATAGGGTTATCAGTAGTACTACACGGGAGGAAGAAGGCACTGTGGTCCACTCTTCCTTTGCAGATTGGGTTGTACGAGATTCCTACTTTGAAATATGTACATGTTGAGGCCGAGGACTTGAAGAAGTTTAGATTTGGCACCAAGAGTTTCAATCTGTATGACCCTCATTGCATATGAAAAGAACACTCTATAAAGGTGTACTAACCATGGATCCACAGGGCATGTCATTTGCCAGAGCAAGATCCTTGGAGGTATTGTTACAACTCCTCTAGGTCAATGAACTGGTCAACATAGCGGTAGAATGGAAAGAAGCTCTCTAGGTAGCAGCACCATGGGACACAAAAACTACAGCAGCAGTGAGAAACAAAATTACACAAGAAAAAGGTAAGAGGAAGATTGTCAAAAGCACAGAGCTAGAGAAAAACTACAAGTTTAAAGAGGATCCACTTGTTGAGAAAGTAGCTTTGGAGATAGAGGCAAAGAGGTGACAACGCGAAAGGAGAGTAGCATAGAGAAAGAGGGAGAAGCAGAGATTGGAAGAAGTAGAGAGAAAGTTGTAGGAGTAAGAGAAAAATCTCAAAGAAGAACATGAGTTGCGCAGAAGGGAGAGGGGAGTGTAGTAGGAATAGGAACATGAATAAGAGGAAGTGCAAGGTGCACAATCAAAGAAAACTATGATAATACAGGTTGAAGACTCAGATCTGCCAACAACAGATGAAAAACATGGTGAGAAGTCGCAGGAACATGAACTTGCTCAACGAGATGAATAGATGATTGAACAGATGATCGAACGAATGGAAATAGAGATGGTACAAGAGCAAAAGGATCAGGATACCAACCTCATGCCAAGAGAAATCGAGGTCACCCAATAGGCTTCACCACCTTCGAAAGCAGAGTAAGTCCCAAGTGAACAAGGAGAGACTCTTCTCCTTGATGATGATCCAGAGATGGATGTGTGAAATCTGGCACTTGACTAGACACAAAAAAGGATTGTACAAGCATGAAGAAGTCAACTTCCGGATGATCATACATCACCTCCACACATAGTAGAAAGGGTGATTGTACCAGATGTGAGAAGACATCTAGTTGCCATGGCAAAGGCTTCTAAGGCTTATGAAGAAGCCACGACTTCAACAATAAAGTTCTTGATAGTAGAGAATGATCGAATGGCAAAGGACTTGCAAGAGGCCAGGTAGAAAATAAAGCAGTTTGTGGGATCTGCTATGACAGAGATGAATAAAGTAATAGTGGTGGAGATATTGACTTTGGAGGCCACCATGTGGACAGTGTATGGCAGATTTGTCACTGTGCACAAAGTAGTTGTCCATCTATATGGCTTTCAGCGAAAGTGCGTGTAGACAACCCAAACTCTCAAGGACTTTCATGTTGCTGTCACACACATGAAAGAGTGGACAATGAGGTACATGGGAGCCCTGCTTTACTTGCACAAGAATATGAAGCCAGAGGTTGAGCTAAACAAAGCACAGATTCAAATGTCAATCCAGAACTACGAGCAGCTTCCTTCGCTCATCACTAGCATCGAGGCTTCCTATGCATGGTTGTTCAGGAGTCTAGATGTCATAGTGTGAATGCAAAAGATCCCTTCCATCGGAACCTTCACAGAGGATAGGAGGAAGAACCAAGTCATGCTAGATGTCGACGAGTACATAAAGCATTTGATGCACGAAGCTACAATTGATGACTTGTAGCTCATCATAGAGAACTTGAAGAAGTACATCGGTGGTCCAACCACACTCAAGACAATGTTGCGCATGCTTCAGGATGAGCTAGACAGAGGTTTCAGAACCATATACCCAGAAGCCATGCAGGCAATAATTAGCTTCGACAAAGACATCATCAAATGGTACAGGGAAACTATAGCATAGTACCAAGCTTAGTATCAGTTCTTCATCTAATATCACTGCAAGTAGGTTACCGAGTTGGTCTTTCCACAAGACCCCAAGTGATGTTGTTTATCTTGTCAAGCTACTCAAGCCTATTGTGTCCCACATGGGTATATGTGGAAATTGTATTATTGTAAATATGTTGTAAGTGAAATTCCAAGTGTCATTAGTGGAATGTAAACAACCACTATTGTAATGTGAAGAGTCGTGAGGGTAGTCCAAGAGTCAAAGGGGAATGTCAAGGGTCACCCCACCCTTTGTTATATTTAGAACCTCATAACTCATAGTACAGGATTTTGGGAGCCAAGCTTTTTCTAGGCATTTCTTAGAGAGGGCTTGGAGAGTATTGTAACAAGCCTTCGATTCTCCACAGTGCAAAGTGAGTACATGTCTTTGGAGGGGCAGGTAGTGTTGACTGTAATGTTCCACTATTGGGGCTAGTGGATGTCATGGTGTATGTATGGATGGAACTTTCACTTTATATAAAATAACAGAGCCAACATGTTTTCATGCATATGTTGTTATTCTAGTTGGACTAATCTGGTTGCTTTAGCAATGTATGTTATTTAACTTATGAATTCGTGTATGAACTATTTTTTATATGATTGTATGAATCATGTTGGAGATGTCTTGTTGGTTTAACCCGTCACCTTGGATTGTGGACTACTCCGCTTGCATCTCGTGATGCCATTCTTCTCGTGTGTTCCTTTTAGGCTGCAAACTACTACAGGCTTCTAAGGGACACACTTCCTTTTCCCCTCCATGTGTTAGAACCCCCCATGCATCTCTCTTAACTCGCCGCAAGATTAGACACTTGCTTCCAACAAAGTTATCTTACTTACCTCTGTGCGCTACCATAGTAAAGGCACTATTGTACTACTCACTACTGGGACTCCTACTCCAAACGGTCTGAGGTCTAGTTGGGACTTCTTACCAGGGAGATCTCCTGACATGTTAGCGGGTCCAGCATGTCAACATTTTTGGCGCTAGAAGGAGGGCCAGATGACAAGCTGAGTCTTGAAAGTTTGTTTTGAATTGCTGCACATCTTTCGTGACTTACATTAAAATCCAACATCCGACATGTCTATCTCACGGACGTGATCTTGAAGTGTCAGAGGATCTCTACAATGACTTGTCATGTAATACATATGATGGTGAAGGTGGAGCATCTTTTCTTAGACATAGAGTTTCCTTCATGGGCTCTTATGAAAGGAATGAAATCCATGTGGATCACATTGCCTGCTCGTTGCTCGCATTCACGTTCCGAGGGCACGCACTGCAATGGTGTGTCACATTTCCCGCAACATCCATTCACTCTTACAATCAGTTTATTGGAGAGTTCACCCGTTCTTTATATCATTGTGATCCTAATGCACTCAATAAGAAAATTATGGAATTACGGAAAGCACCTAATGAATCCATTTTTCAATTTTTGGATCTCTTTCATAATCTCGCATTTCAAATCCCCGAAGATGAAATTGATTGGAAATTTCTTAATGAAAGGTTTCAGTATCTTCTTCACATATCTGAAAATCCACATATCTTAGAACCATTTGAACCCCTCCCAATGTACCTTGGTGTTAGAGCTTCTAAATCCAATATGGACAAGGTTGTTGTCACAAGTGATCCTTCGTTCGCTTCTCATAAAACATCTCTAGCTCCGCAATGCGATGTGGGAGAAGTCTCACACACATCTGTTGAATTGTTCTCTCAACCTTTGTCCTCTCGTTCTGTTAATCCTCCAGATTGTACTGTGTTGTTTTCTCTCATTCTGGACTTCACATTCGTTGTTCACAAGGATCAAGTTGTCAACGGAATTGGTGTTGAGTAGCCAACTTGCGTTATGATTCATTTATGATGAGTGTGTGGGGGAATCTGAAGAAGAACCCGCGGTGAAGGATGACCTCCTTCTATCCACACCTCATCTATTGTTTCCTGACATCTTTCGTGATTCTGCCATTTTTTATTTTCCTTGCGAAAACTCATCACCGAATGTATCTACTTCCTATCATTTACAGAATATACTAGATGTTGGACTGCCATTGCATTGTGGAGAGGACACATTTTCTTTTCAAATCTGAACAATATTTCATTTGTCATTTCCAGAAACATAGAGGGTGAACATCCTTGTTTCCCATCAACCCCTTTGTATGATTCATCAGATCATGAGGATGCCAATGAACATATCAAATTTTTTGATCGTGGTTGTCATGATCTCTTTACTCCTTCATTTGATCATGATGATGATTCATTCACCATTGATCTTTCTATGCCACCAATCTTTGATGATCTACCTGTTGACGAAGTGGAAACCTCTCAAGACGCTAAGGCACTTCAACCCAATTTGATGGTTATGTCAATTCCTTGTTGTCTTGAGGTCAGTTCCGCTTCCGATCATAAATATGTTGAAAAACACCAGACTCCTCATCACTCTCCTATTTGCATTAAAGATCAATCTGATCCATAGATTTTACATCCTCCACTTGTACCGCACGATCCAATTGCTCATGCATTGGAGGAATCATACGCAACGAGCACTCTTGTGAAAATTAATTTGTCTTCCTTTTTCATGTTTGCTTGTTTGTCATGGTCAAAAGAGTGTACATGCTCATCGTCTGCGCACAATGTGTTGCAACACATGGTACGTCTGCAGAAATTTTGTCTTGCGCTTTTACTCTTTTCTTTTATGTGGACGCATTTAAACTTTGAATGTGTGCTAGTTTACATGCTTATATTTATTTTCAACCATTCCTTCACCAACATGGGTCAACCAATGCGTCGGTGGCTACATTGGAAATATCACTTTACGTGAGTAAGCCCATGCACTATTTAGATTAGGAGTAAGAGTAGCATTTGATTTCTTGTTTACCTTGGTTTCTTGATTTTCTTTGCTTGCATGTTTTGCTTTGCTTACTTGTTTTTATTTTTCTTTACTTGTGCCCTTTTCTTTCTTGTTGGTTTGCTTGTTTGCACCATAGGTTTAACTTCACATGAAACTGTGTTTGCCTCTTGAGACAAGAAGGGTGAAGTACAAGAGGACTTGTACAACTATCAACACTTGTCATCTCTATTTATGAAGAGCTTGTTGCCTTTAGTCAATGATACCCTGATGGAAAATATGTTATGTTCAGAGTGAATCTTGGTGAAAACACAACACTTGCACTTTTAACTAGTACCACCTACTCTAATCGGTTTTTTTTATATTCGGTTAACCCTTGTCATCTCAGTCAAGTAGAATATGGTGAGGAAAACCATAAAAAGTATGTCAGAGGTACATATAACATACTTCTCTGAAGGAAACACCTCTTCTGCTCTCAATAAGTTGGGATCCCTCTTCTGCCTCATGAAAAATAAATAAATGCCTATGCACAATTTTAAAATAAATGAAAAATGAAAAATAAAATAAAGGTTAAAGAAGAGAAAAGATTTATGTGTAGAGAGGTGATGTAATTAACTCCGCCGAAGTACTGACCAGGCTCACTGGCAACGGAGCAATGCTTGTGTTCCTGCGTGACTCCACCAAGGTACTATCCAGGCCTACTGAAAGCGGAGCAACACTAGAGATAAAACTAAAACTCTAACAATTATCTTACTTGTGCACCAATATACCTCTAATCCCCAATCAAAACAACTCAGTTGACTTGGCTTGGTATGTGTACTGACCGATCAAGAGAATGGCAGGGACTATATCTTTAACTCAAGCTAGTGGAGAAGCCATGATGATCAAAGAATCGAGCAATACTTTTGGAGGAGTTAGACTTGCTTTACATGAAACAAGGTCCATAGAGAGAGTTGGAGTTCTACCAGTGTGTCGCAAATGATGTAGCGGCTACAACCACCCTCCAAAATATTTCCTTCGCTTTGTTTTGGAGCCTCCCTACCAAAATCCTAAATAGCATGTCTTACACTTTCCAGGTACTTGTGTTTTCAATTGAGTTTATCTTTGGCTTTACAACTTGTGTTTGCTAACTTGTCTTGTTTTCTAACCATAAGCTGACCTCCCAGGACTTGGTTTGAACCTGGTTCTTGCACTGTCTTGGAAAACTGCACAGTCCCATAGAGAAACCTGCTCTTCTCTCAGGAATTGCACAGAGCAGCCCAACAGTCAGCCTAGGCTCTAGAACCACACAGAGCAGGTAGCCAACCTTGCTCTCAGAAACTACATAAAGCAAGCAGTTAGCCTTTCTCTTAGAAACTGCGCAGAACAGGCAGTCAATCTTGCTCTCAGAAACTGTGTAGAGTAGGAAGTCGGCTTTGCTCTATAGAATTGCGCAGAGCAGGCAGTCAGACTTGCTCTCCATAATTGCGCAAAGATGTCCAACAGTGAGTTGAGGCTTAAATCTGCACACACTCAACTGACATATTGTCTTCAATTGGGAAACTTAGCAAAGCATAAGGGGCAACTAGAGCCACTCAGCCCAGGAATTGCGTAGAAGCATTCCTTAGTTGTTATCTGATACATGTGTTGGTAGGTTTCCCAGGTCCCTCCTGAACTGCACAATTCTTCCTTGCATACATGACATCCTTTCTAAAAAAAGAAAAAATAAAAAAGCAAAAAAAGAATCCCTAGAAAATAGGGATATATTTTAGCACTGGTAGTTACACTCAAGTTGATTTTAGAAGCTTCCCACCAATTGTTGCTTTTTCCTAGATTTGTGGCATGTGCATCATAAACCCTAAATTTATAAAATCTATTTAAATGACACCCAGAGCTCATTTTACACATTCGATCTTGGAGCTCTAGCATTCCCGAGGCATCTAGGAACCTTCGCCACATTCGACACAGCTTTTCTGGGTAGGTTTTTCTTTTTAAGTATTTTGCTTCTTTTTATATCTCTTTTCTTCTCTTAGCCTGTATGAGTGTTATTTTGCATGTTTTGTTGAATGACTGTTATTTTTTTAGTTTATTTTAACTTGTAGAAGTGTAGTTTCAAGTTTTGCATTGCATTTTTGTAGTTTCGCATGCATGACCTTGTTTCTGCACTTACAATTGTTGTTGCGGTGACCCTCTTCATGATCTGCGTTGTTCTTCTGTTTGAATGATTTCTGTACTTGCTTTGATTGCATGCATTTTCATTCGCTCATATATTCACCGTCATTCCTCATGCATTCAAATCTACTAATTTCCAAGTCACCCTTGCGCAGATTTGGGCTGCCTTGGCCCAGATCTTGCTTTTCCTAGCATACACTGTGCATTCCAGGAACTCAAGGCTTTGCCTTTGCTCTAGGAGTTTCTCTAGGATTTACTTGTCATTTGCCTCTAGTTGTGCTCTGTGCATTTACGGGAGACATTTTTCAATCTTGCCCACTAGGACTACACAATGCACAGTTCCAGCCAACAACCCAGCCAGACTAAACTACGCATTGCACAGTTCCAGTCCACATTCAGCCTCACTGGATTGTGCGCTGTGCAGTTCCACACATCTCACTGGCAGCTAAGACTGCGCAATGCACAATTCCAGCTAACAGTCCCCAACCCTTGAGATTCACCACTGCACAAGCTTGCCGAGCAATCACCCACCTTGTTGCATGATCGATCCGTGAAATGATATCTATTTTTAAACTGACATTTACTTGCCATGAGTTCTCACTTTGTCTCCAGGTACATCAGTTGTTGAGCAGTCTCTTAGCAGTATAGGCATCATAGTTTACAAGAGAGCTAGATCAAAGGACATTGTAGAGAGAAGCACTGGAGATGTAGTCGAACATGTGCCTATGAATTTTCCTATCTATGAAGACACACAGTTGTTCATGGAAAAAAACATGAAGATCACATGGTCAGAAATAAAGGACATAATTGCAGGCAGTTTCAAGGAAGATCTAGAAGATCGACAAGTCTATGTCAACAATCACAAGGTTGCATGCAGGTACCCGACCTTCCTGTGCACGTGGTACAGGGTAAGACCCACACATACCCACAGTATGCATAGAATTCATAAACACAACTGTCCTGGGCAATTGACTCACAAAGGAGTCAAGTCTTCAAACTATATATGTGATTAAGGCCCTTTTATCACGGTTCCTTTAAATCGGAACTCAAACCCCTGCCTAAACTTCCTTTCAAGAGCTTCTAGGCTTCACAGTCTTTGTTTAAACCTTTGTTCAAAGTTTCCCATTCATTCTTGCTTATCGGGACTTTAAAAACCCTTCAGAACCTTTACATCACCCCTTAACCGCTTATATAATCCATAAGCCATGCATATATAAACCTTTTCCCCTTAACATGTATTGGTTACACATACATTTAATCCATAAAGATCTTATCGTGCTATTTCCTATTGAAACCCATTTACAAAGGAACTACACACATAAACATACCTTTCACCCTTTCGTACGACCTCCGCACAGAATTCGAGGTTAAACCTCACCGCAATCGGCATTCGCTTCCATCACAGACACAACACATATATGGTTACATCACCCCCTGACTCCGATATGCGACATCGAAGTCGTTAAATCTATGTCTTAACCTTTAAACACTTGGTGCAACTCTTTGACACAAATAAAGGAATTACCTTAAGCTTCCACCCGAACCAATATAAAGCAGACTTCAAAGTTTATATATTGTAGCTCAAAGCGACGTCAGGTCCGTTCATCCATCGGCCCTTTGCATTATCGCAAGCCTCTTTCCAACGCCGATTCCCGACCTTCTGATGCCTCCGATCGCCGATTAGCGCTTAATCGCTATCAGCGTATCGACATTCCTTTACACTGGCCCTTGAGTTCTTCAAACCGTCGATCCGACCAGTTCTCCAGACCCAATAAGGCTATAAACTGGTCTCTATAATATTTCACGTCTGGAACTCAGTTTCGACTATGTTTTGCACTAATTTTTCAGTGTAAACTGGATTTTGGGTTGCGAGACTTACTCTCCATAAATAATTCCACCGATGCGATGTTTCACCTCCCTCTTCAAAGAAATCATCTGGACCGTTGATCCATGTGATCAAACAGCTCCTGTGCACTGATATTTTGCTCCCTCGCTCTTCTGTTTACTTAGTTTCTACGCTAAGTCTTAAGGTTTCCATGGGTTGGCTTCTCCTCGTAGGTTTCGGACTTCTTACTGTTTTATTGTGCGATTCCCTTCTGAGCTTGGTTCCTCAGTAATATTTACTTCGCTCCTTCTCTCCAGAGTTTTACTCTGCTTCATCAATTTGATTCAAGGGTCCTTCTACGATTCCTTTGAATCAACTCCATTCCTTTGTGTCCTTCAGAATTCTGCTTGCAACCTATTGTAGAGCCTACGGATTCACAAGTAAATCATTCATGAAATACTTCCTAATGCACTAACACAGTCAGGAACAACTCTACATATATTAATGTAAAAGCGAAGATTACATTCGAGACTTCTCGGTCTCGCACAGGCCTATTTTTCAATGCCAGTGGCCTCTCCTTCAGACTCTTCCCGTAGGTTTACATATATGCTAGGATTGGTTCTGTTGAACTAATTCTGGGGTAAATACTAAACCGAATCCTAAATCTTCTGTCCACTATGTTCACTTTAATTAATTCCTAAAAAAGTTCTCTCTCATCCTCGAATCATGTAACTGTCTAAGAGTTCTGATTGACTTTGGACTCTTGTCATTTATTCCCACTCATGTTCTCATTTATTTGAGAGCACTTACAATTCCTTCCATTCTCTAATTAAATCACTAAAAGGCCTAAATTACATTAATTTAGAGACTTAGGAAAACTATTTTCTAAAAATACATGACCCCCTATGTCTACTATTTACAATTATTTTCCCTTGGGTGAATGCTCCTGCATCAAACTCCCAAAGTAGAAAATATTCATGATCTCTTGATCATGTGTCTTCTAGTCTTGGTCTTCCTGGATCCCATACTTTGTTCTATAGTTGTCCACATGCTTTGTTCCCTTGTTGCTGCTGTGCTTCTGCTATCTTTTTCTTCATCTTCTTCTTCTTGTCAATCAGGTTCAATTTTTTATTGATCTTGCTTCTTGTTGTTTCCATTTTCCTCCATTTGAATTGCTTCATCACCAGCTACCACATCTCTTCAATCTTTGTTTCCAATGTATCCTTGGACTGGTCCATATTCTGTCTCTTACTTCTGTCTCCTTCTTTGTGTTTCAAGCTAGTGTTGTTGTCCACTAATTCTTTAAACTACTGCTGGTTTACTTTTTCTTCTTCATTTGCTCTTGTTCCAATTGCTTTCCTTACTTTGACTTCTATCTTGCTTGCCCCAACTTTTGCTTTGCTTGCTTCAACTTTTTCTTTGCTTGTTTCACCCTTTGCCTTGGTTGCTTTGCTGACTTCTACTTTGTTTGCTATGCTGACTGCCTCTCTATCATCCTTTCCTTCTTTCATGATTGAATCATGACTGTTCAACACTTTCTCCAACAAATTAACTTCTCTATTCCATGGATTGAGTTCTTCCATAGAATTTCCTTCTTTCATCTTTAAGTGGCTTAGCTGTGCCAAATCTTCTCCAACATTTGCAACAAAACCTGCACTCACAAAACATTTGTTAAAATTAAAAACACAAGGTTGTTGTGCCTTGTTTTCCTTTGGCAACAATTCAGTTTTCTCCACTGTTTCTTCCTCCTCTGTCAGCACATTAGTATGTTGATTTGAACTCTCAAAAGAATTCCTGAGACTATCAACTAGTCTCTCTTCCACACCATCTGTCCTAATGATGCCTTCTTGCTCTTGTCCACTGTAGTGAACTCCTTTTTCTGCAATCATATTGTCATACTCTGAATTCTCCAGCAAATATTCCAGCAATGCAATTTCTTTGTGACACTTTGCCAGTATTTCATCATCACTTATGTTTCCTACATTTACACACAAATTATTAGTTTGGGAATCATAAGGTTCAACAGTCTCAATTGTTGCTTCACATATCAGCTCTTCAGACTGAACTTCATCTCCTTCTTCCACAAGAACTTGTTCCTGTGTTGTCACATCTTCACACATCCATGCATTATTAAGTTCCTTCTACTACAATAAATCATCGTTTCTCTCATTTAAGAGACATTCTTCATCCTCCTTTATTTTGGATTTTTTATCTTCTAAAAGATACTTCCCCACACTTCTGACAGCTTCAAAAGATTTCTCATCCTCTGCATAACACTCTTTTGTTAGTGTTCTTTCTCCCAAGGTTAAATCCTTTGCATAGGTTCCTTCCTTCTTAACATCCTTCAGTAGATGTCCTTCTTCCTTACTGACTGTCTCAACAGTTTCCATGGCTATTTCCACTGTGCCTATCATCATAGTGAATTGATGATCCTTTGCTATGTTTTCAGCTAACATAGTTTCTTTTCCAAGCTTACCTTAAATCTCTTGTTGTTTATCTTCCTCGAGAGCTATCCTTGTCTCATCATCTTCATTAAAATTCTCCTGCATTTGTTTTTCATCAATAAAATTAATCAAACTCATTTGATTACCTTTCTGAGAAAATATTTCTTCATTCTTCATTAGAATAAGATCCTGATTCCTCATCTCCATGACAACTTCTATAGACTCACCTATAGACCTTTTGTTTTGTATGCAGTCAAATTCCTACTCTTCTGAAAAGTTTTCTCGGTCAACTTTTGCTTCAAGATCTTCATCACCTCTGAAGATATCTTCAAATGGTTGTTTTTCTCCTGCAATATCTGCCATCATATACAAACTATCAGTTTTAAAAATATAAGACCCTATGGTCTCACTTGATGGTTCAGCCATCATATCTCCTTGCTGTTCTAAATCATTCATATGATTCAAAAATTATTTGATAGTCTCTTCTTCAAGCTCTTCACTTGGTTGCTTGATATTTTCCTCCAACTACATATGAGATCTATCTATCTCATTTTCTTCCAAAACAGAATTTGGATTCTGCTGGTCTTCTTTCTTCTTCATGACAATATCAGCAATTGTCCTTCCTTAGATGTTTTACATGTAAACATACACAATTTTTTATATTTAAAACCATGTGACCCTTTGGCCTCCCTTGAAGTTTCAATCTTCAAGTCTTCATCTTCACTTTCTCCCAGAATTTCTCCTTGTTCTGGTTCACAAATGTACTCTTCCATTTCCAACTCAACTTCCTTGAGTTTTTCCATCATCCATTTCACTTGCATTTGTTGTAGCCTTTTCTGTATCTCATGCCACTTCATTGGCTTCCTTCTCAAGACCCAACCTAGTCTCTGGCTTTCCTCAAGCATTCTCCTTAATGCATTGAATTGTTCTTTTAACTCTGCAATCTCTTTGTCAATATCCTCTTGACTCATCCTCTTTCCATTTGTCTTGGCATCCCCTTTCTTCATCTTTCTTCTGTTGTGGCTTCTTTCTGAACCTCTGCTATGACTATCAGTAGTCATCTTCTTCTCTTCTTCCTTCTTTAGCTCCTTTACAACAAGCCTCAGCAACAGCTAGTCCTCCTGGTTGCATTCTTACCTCACTAAGCTCTCCTCACTTAGTCTTTTGCTAAGCATGGTCTTCTATCTAGACCCTCCTTTTGAGCAACACCTTTTCTCCTTCTAGGTTTCTGCAATTTCTCACTTCCTCTTAAGAACACTTCAGTTGTCATCTCTGTCCAATCTCTTGTTGGATTCATCAAGTTCACTGCCACTTCTTCTTCAGAGTGTTTTCCTTACTCTATCTTCAAGAACACATCTGGTTCTCCTCTCACAACTTTTCTTGCTGTCACCTATGCATTAGTATAAAAACACACATTCTCAATTTAAAACAGAACATATTACCTCACCTTCAAGATCTCAGCATGATCTTGTTTCACCCATTCTTCTGCACTTTGAATGGATTGTCCTCTGTTTTGTCCCTCAAGTCCTCTTTCCTTCAGAACTTGCATTAAGCAATCTTGCTTTCTCTTTCCTTCAAGGAATCCTCTGTTCCTGTCTACTCCAAGCCTCTGCTGGAACTGCTACAATCTCCCATTGTAGTATTTATCATTCAACACATTACCTTTTCCTGTGTGTAAACTCCCTTTCGATGAAATCTTTTCCCACTCTGATTTAAATTCTGTTCTGATACCACTAATGATGCAGGGTAAGACCTGCACATTCCCACAGTATTGATAAAATGCATAAACACAGGTGTCCCAGAAAATTGACTCACAAAGGAGTCAAGTCCTCAAACTATATATGTGATTAAGGCCCTTTTATCACGGTTCCTTTAAATTGGAACTCAAACCCCTGCCTAAACTTCCTATCAAGAGCTTCTAGGCTTCACAGTCTTTGTTTAAACCTTTGTTCAAAGTTTCCCATTCATTCTTGCTTATTGGGACTTTAAAAACCCTTCAGAACCTTTACATCACCCCTTAACCGCTTATATAATCCATATGTCATGCATATATAAACCTTTCCCCTTAACATGTATTGCTTACAAATACATTTAATCCATAAAGGTCTTATCACGCTATTTCCTATTGAAACCCATTTACAAAGGAAATACACACATAAACATACCTTTAACCCTTTCTTATGACCTCCGCATAGAAACCGAGGTTAAACCTCATCACAATCAACATTCGCTTCCATCGCAGGCACATCACATATATGGTTACATCACCCCTCCGACTCTGATATGCGACATTGGAGTCATTAAATCTTTGTCTTAACCTTTAAACACTTGGCACAACTCTTTGACACAAACAAAGGAATTACCTTAAGCTTCTGCCCAAACCAATATAAAGCGGACTTAAAAGTTTATATACTATAGCTCAAAGCGATGCCGGGTCCGTTCATCCATCGGCCCTTTGCATTATCACAAGCCTCTTTCCAATGCCGATTCCTGACCTTCCAATGACTTCGATCGCCGATTAGTGCTTAATCGCTATCGGTGTATCAACATTCCTTTACACTGGCCCTTGAGTTCTTCAAACCACTGGTCCGACCAATTCTCCAAACCTGATAAGGCTATAAACCTGTCTCTATAATATTTCACATCTGGAACTCAGTTCCGACTATGTTTTGCACTAATTTTTTAATGTAAACTAGATTTTGGGTTGCGAGACTGACTCTCCATAAATAATTCCTCCGATGTGATGTTTCACCTCCCTCTTCAAAGAAATCATCTGGACCGTTGATCCATGTGATCAAACGGCTCATGTGCACTGATATTTTGCTCCCTCGCCCTTTTGTTTACTTAGTTTCAACGCTAAGTCTTCAGGTTTCCATGGGTTAGCTCCTCCTCATAGGTTTCAGACTTCTTACTATTTTATTGCACGACTCCCTCTTGAGCTTGGTTCCTCATCAATCCTTACTTCGCTCCTTCTCTCCAGAGTTTTACTCTACTTCATCAATTTGATTCAAGGGTCCTTCTACGATTCCTCTGAATCAACTCCACTCCTCTGCGTCCTTCAGAATTCTGCCTACAACCTGTTGCAGAGCCTACGAATTCACAAGTAAATCATTCATGAAATACTTCCTAATGCACTGACACAGTCAGGAACAACTCTGCATATATTAATGTAAAAGCGAAGATTACATTCGAGACTTCTTGGTCTCGGATAGGCCTATTTTTCAATGCCAGTGGCCTCTCCTTCAAACTCTGCCTGTAGGCTTACATATATGCCAGGATTGGTTCTGTTGAACTAATTATGGGGTAAATCCTAAACTGACTCCTAAATCTTCTGTCCACTATGTTCACTTTAATTAATTCCTAAAAAATCTCTCTCATCCTCGAATCATGCAACTGTCTAAGAGTTCTGATTGACTTTGGACTCTTGTCATTTATTCCCGCTAATGTTCTCATTTTTTTGAGAGCACTTACAATTCCTTCCATTATCTAATTAAATCACTAAAAGGCCTAAATTACATTAATTTTGAGACTTAGGAAAACTATTTCCTTAAAATACATGACCCGCTATGTCTACATTTTACAATGATTTTCCCTTGGGTGAATGCTCTTGCATCAGCATGGATGTCATCCACTGGCTTGTCTCATATACTAATCCTGAGATGATGACATTGAGTAATACATGTGGAACACAACTTGTCATCTTCAGGACATAAAACTACCATCAAATATATCACATGTTGCAGCCATTGAATCACATGGATGCATTGTTCTTCAATCCCAACAACAATGTGAATACTAGAGATATCATGAAGCGTTGGGTAAAGGAGCCATCGAAGTTCAGGACGACACCCAACCAGGTATACAGGACAAAGTCACTCAGGAAGGCTTACCAACTCTTGGTCATCTTCGCATGTCACTTGTATGGTCAAGAGAGCACAGAGACCTTCCCGCAGAGTTGGGTAATTATGTTAAATCAATTGGAAAATGAAGGAAGGCCTTTCAACTAGTCGGACATGTTGGATCTTCAGCTCAAAGTGCATGTGTCTAGTGCCCAGAGTCTACCTAATGATGGAAAAGTAAGATTCTTTATGTCTGCATACCTACTTGATGAAATCTATGCCCAATAACAGTTCCTTGGCATGGGTTCGACATGGACACCGTTAGAAGATGTTGTGAATGTTTATTGCAAGTTTCTCTCTAAGAGTAGTTACCGAGGAGTCATGACGAGACTATCTGACCACTTCATCACCTTGTTGTACAAGATGACCTCGAAACAGGATCCACGTTGCATGTCTCAAGAAGCAATGCAAGCATTGCTCAACATTGCATATTGGTATGCCTCACCCGATGGCACCTTCATAAGGATTTTCAGCGCAGAGAACCCTACACATGAGCTACCAAGGTTTGCCACAGACAAGCTGGTCATGCAAGAGGTTATATACCACATCTCCACATGGTTATCAGTAGGACTACACAGGAGGAAGAAGGCACCATGGCCCACTCTTCCTTTGTGGATTGGTTTGTACAATATTTGTAGTTTGAAAGATGCAGATGTCGAGGTCGAAAACTTGAAGAAGTTAAAATTCAGCACCAAGATTTTCAATCCGTATGAATCGCACTACATATGCAAAGAACACTGTGTGAAGGTGTACTACCCATGTATCCACGAGGCATGTCATTGGCCAGAGGAAGATTCTTGGAGGTATTTCTACAACTCCTCTAGGCTCGATGAACCAGTCAACATAGTGGTATAATGGAAAGCAGCAATCCAGGAAACAACACAACGAGAAGCAACAACCACAACAACAGTGAGCAATAAACCAGCCCAAGACTTGAAAGCACAGAGGCAGAGAAAAGCTACATGTTTAAAGAGGATGCACTTTATGAGAAAGTAGCTTTGGAGATAGAGGCAAAGAGGTGACAATGTGAAATGAGAGTAGCGCGGAGAAAGAGGAAGAAGCATAGATTGGACGAAGCAAAGAGAAAGTTGCAGGAGGCAGAACAAAATCTCAAAGAAGAACAGGAGTTGTACAAAAGAGAGAGGGAAGCACGGTAGGAATAGGAACATGAACAGGAGGAAACACATGGTACACATTCAGAGAAAACTGCACCGATACAGGTTGAAGACTCAGATCCACCACTAGTAGATGAAGAACATGGTGAGAAGTTGCTGGAACAAGAGCTTTCTCAATAGGATGAATAGATGATTGAAGAGATGATCGAACATATGGACACAAAGATGGTACATGAGAAGCAGGATCAGGATATCGACCTCATGCCAAGAGTAGTCAAGGTCACCCCACAGGCTTCACCACCTCTGGCAACAGAGAAAGTCCAAAGTGAACAAGGAGAGACTCTTCTCCTTGATGATGATCCGAAGATGGATGTGTGAAATCTGGCATTTGACGAGTCACAACAAAGGATTGTACAAGCATGAAGAAAGAAACTTCCAGATGATCATACATCACCTACACACATAGAAGAAAGGGTGATTGTACTAGATGTGAGAACACATGTAGTTTCCATCGTCAAGGCTTCTAAGGCTTATGCAGAAGCCACGAGTTCAACAGTCAAATTCTTGATAGCAGCGAATGATCGAATGGACAAGGACTTGCAAGATGCCAGGAAGAAAATACATCACTCCGTGGGATCCACTATGACAGAGATGAAGAAAGCAATAGCAGCGAAGATATCAACTTTGGAGACCACCAGCGGATAATGTATAGTAGATTTGTCACCATGCACAAAGAAATTGTCCATCTATATGGATTTCAGCAGAAGTGTGTGGAGACAACCCAAACTCTCAAGGACATTGATTTTTCTATTGCGCCCTGTTGAGGGCCCCGAAATCGGGTCAACAACAAAGGGGATACCCACCCGGTCCGGAACCTGGTTGGCGGCTCCTTACCCGTTTGGAGTAGCGGGTCCAACTGGGGATAACGGGACCAGCTTCCCGATGCATGGGATGTGTGTGTGTGTGTAAAGTTTGATTATGTTAGTTCTGAAGGCATTCTACAAATAATGTAAATCTAACTTGCAAAGTGACTCTAAGCTACTGTAATTTAATGGAAATAACACACAAGATCTACATAAACCCGGGATACATCTTTTCCATTATGCAACCTAGAAAGATTTCATACGATAACTGGTAATAAAGATTATTCAGCTATCATAAGAATATAAACCATTTAAGATGAACTGCTCTGCCTAAGAAGTTAGACAAAACAGTTGTGAAAAGCACATCGCATAATCAAATCATTCGCATATCAAGCATAAATAAATAAGTCCACCGTACAGAAGTGCCAAATGATAACCCATGTGTTCATACATTAACATGCAAACAATATCAGCTGTATATCACTCTAAGAATGCAAGCAGGAAATTAATCAAGAGATAAAAGTACCATTTATGACCAATTCTTACTCACAGACTTCAAGCAATAACGATCTACCTCTACTTGCTTCTAACATCTACCAAGAGTACAGAAGTGCAACATCAGTAGCAGACATTAAGACACAAACATAAATAAATCTCGATCCTTCCATTCATCAAAACCTCCTCTGAGGGTGCAGAAGTGCATGTTCCGAGGACAAGTTTTCGACAAATTTCTGGACCCTTCTCCAATGCAATGAGAAGGGTTGAAATACTACTATCTAATCCTAATAATAGTATTATTACAAAATTTAGGACACGGTTCTCAAATGACCGCCCTTTTTCTAATTCAGTAAAACAAAAAAAAAAAAAAAACAAGAAAAAACAACTTTCTAAATGAAATTACTTCTTAATTTGGTCTCTGAAATTGCAGTTTTCAAGCATGGGCTTGAGAAGAGTCGGTTGGCCGACTTCTGTGTTTAATTGGGCTGTGAAAACGGCATCCATAAGAGCTGGCGCTACTTTCTCGGCCGCGTTCATGATGCACCTTACTGTCATGCATTGGCTGTGGGGCTTAACTAAGTAAGTCCAGTAACTTTCCCAGTTTAGTCTAGCCAATGTCTGAACTGTCTTCCCGTTTGCCTGTGCCTTCTGCTTCCATTCTGCCTCCAGCTGTAACGCGCTCGGTAAGTACCCCGAGGTGGACTCTGAAATCAAATTGGCCCTGTGTAAATTTTCATTTACACAGTCGATAAGTATGCTTGCCTGTGTCGCCGCTGACTCTGCTGCCTGTTCCGCCTGTGTGATTTGTTCGTCCCACTTATTGAAGAGCAGTTCCTTATGATTCTCATTAATCTTGGGTGCCCCTGCTCTTTTCCCTTCCTCGTCATTTTGCCAAGCCAGATATTCTGTTACTCTTCTGTTGGCTTGGTCATAGTCATTCCGCAATTCCACCACCTGGCTGGTGATCTTGTCGCTTAGCTCACAAAAATGCCTCCACTGTGATATTCTGCGCACCATATCTTCCTGTTGTTGTGATAGTTGGTCGTTCAAGCCGATGGACTCTGAAATAAACTCTGCCAGCTTGGGTTCATCCTTGTGCATTTCTTGCACCGAGTGCAGCTGCTTTTCTTTTTCTTCAATACTTCTTTGGTGGCTCACCTGCATCTGGCGAAAGTCTTCTTGTAGCTTTTCAAGCTGCTTGGAGGCTTCAGCGTTCACATTGGCT
The DNA here is from genome assembly GCA_031772625.1 of Pinus tabuliformis. Classification (NCBI taxonomy): domain Eukaryota; kingdom Viridiplantae; phylum Streptophyta; class Pinopsida; order Pinales; family Pinaceae; genus Pinus; species Pinus tabuliformis. Next base: position 738,967,390 of record CM062819.1, on the reverse strand, counting down.
TGTCGCAACTGTTGTTGTAGCAGTTGTATTTGACTCTCGCGTTCTTTTAGAAGTTGCTGAACTTCAGAAGCCTTATCGATAGTCGCAGAAGCGTATGCTCCTGCAATCTGAGACAATTTCGTGAGATTGTCGGTTGGATTGTTATTCGGGTCTTTCCACAAGACATCTAGGTGTTCAGCATTTTGAGATAGAGCGTCTTCGAGCTTTCTTTTCTTTCTTTGTCTCCTTACAACTGCCCTGTGCTGTGGGCTGTAGAATACGTCCAGTGGAGGGATCTCTTCTACGCTAAGTAGAAGTTCTGAGGATGGAGCGATAGGAAGATGCTCCATTTCTGCGGTACTACTGACTATGGTTGAGAAGACCTCTTGCACCACCTGTGTATTGCTCACAGGTGTTTTCAGGGCTTGGCCTTCAAGATTAATTAGTTCATTGAAGGTCTCCCATTCTTTATCTAGTTCTGCTGTAACCAGAGGTGCTTCGGTGACGAGAGGGGGAACTTTTCTTGGTGGCGAGGCGGCAACTTGCTGCTGAGCCATCGAACTTGACTGAGCCGTGTCCTTGATTGTTTCTTCGTTCTTGTCTTCTTTGTGCACAGACTCTTTAGGATCTGGAGATATTTCTTTTACGGCGCTGGAATTAGATTTGGAGGCGTTGGAATGTTCACTGAGGCTGATGCTCGGAGTCGGTTCTCTGGTAGCTACTCGCAGTCTTTCCAGTGGAACATTAACCAGCCTTCTTTCTCTATACAACGTGAATTTCCGGAGGTCGTCCGGGGACAGCCTTGACTGAGCTTCCTGCAAAAATTCTTCGAGCGAGTTCTTGCCCTGAAAGAGATCGTCGAATAGATCTTTCTGCCCAGAGAACACACTTATCCTAACATTAGTTGTAAATTCCTGGGCCACCTTATTTGGGTCAAATGGCCTTGGTGAGAATTTAAATAGTTGGAGACACGTCACATTCCCCACCTCGCCAAAAGCGTGTCCCACATCGAATAAAGAGAAGGCCCCACATGTGACTGGGAATTGAGGCCAAATGGCTTTCTTTTTGTTCTTTAGGTCCTTAGTTAAACCACCTTCAGAACAAGTCTGATAAGCGATCTCTCGGGCCAACAATTTATTTGGGATGTACAAGGGTAGGACATGAGGAGGTGTTGTGCTTCCAAAAACTCGGATGTAGGTAAACCATTCTTCCCCAAACCATTTTGCGATGGGGGTGATATCAATTTGTGCCTCGGGAGAGCACCTTGGGGGGTCTTTATCGTATATTATCCTATGTATGGGCAACATAAGCCCATGACAAATCTGGTAAAAATGGGGGGCGAACTGGGAATCCCACAAGATTTTATGACAGACATGAATAGGCAATGGGTCCTGGGTAGTCCATTGCCAACCCATAGTAGGGAATTTTGATACATGACAGACAGCGTCCATTATATAGGCAGACAAATAAAAAGGAGGATAGAACCTTTGGGAGAAGGACCTCTTAGAACGATAGTGGAGAACTGCCGTGTATAGAGTGTCAGAAAGGATTTTGGCCCAATCTACTATCTCGGAGTTAGTCGCGGCATCAATTAACGGTAGCCATTCAGATGGAAATTTATTGATATCGGGCTTACCAAATAGCCTACAGAGCATGGCTGCAGCAAAACAATACGGAGAGGTAAGAGAACCAGTGCTATACATACCGTTCTTATCTTTTTTTAGTGGTTCATCCCTTTTTGACCATTCCTTAGTAGTGTCTGATAGGTCCAGATTCTCTGCTGTGAACTTCCTAACAAAATCTGCATTGTAGGTCGTTTGTGGTTCAGGAAGGTGATACATGAGCTTCAGGTCTTGAGCCGCGAACGATCCCACGAGCCCATGTCCTTTGACTTTGAACTGCCTATGATGCAACTCCGCATCATCTAAAATCCACTTGATCATGTCTGTATACGGTAGGATCTTCGGCCTTGCCGCTATTCTGTGGAGGAAAGAGCACGCTAGGTCTTCCAGGGATGCTTCTGAAGGACGTGGTGCATCTGCGACAGCAGCAGTTGCCTTGATTATTCTAGGGTTCTCTTCTTCTAACAGCCTATACATGCCTTCCCATGTGGAAATGCCTGCATCTTTATTGCATGCAGTATCTGTGTAAAGGGGCGCCATCTCCTTGGTCTTTTCCCTTGTCTCTGAGCTCTGAGCTTTGTTCTTCTTCCCCATCTCGCTTATCGTTTCTGGTTGATTTTGCCTTCGCACTTTGCTCCTGCAGGTTATGAGTAAAATGGAAAGATTGATCAGAAAGGTGATGGGAGAGTTTTAAATGCAAGAGATAAATCAGATACGCCACCTTACGTGAAGCAAATCCGCATTAAGGCACGCGTCTTTATGCCACTTAATAACTGACAACTAATTCATTACTAACATTAAAAGCGCATAATTTCCAAGTCAGGTTATAGTAAGTGGATTTTCTTTGGGTGGCGTGCTCAAAGGAGTCGTACTAAGGTGCTTTTAAGACTTGCCAACGTATCCTTGCATGTCGTGCGATCGCAAACGGTAGTGATTGCAACATCGCAGATCGCCCTAATTCAATGCTCGCCAACGTACCCTGCCTCATTTCTGCGATATGCGATCGCAACATCGCAGATCGGCGGACTCGTAAGCTTTTGTTCATGGATGCTAACGTATTGCGATGCGATGTTGTCTATTAATACCGAGGCGATGTGCATATATGGCTTTTTAGAGGGGAGACGAAGGCGTTTATTTTTTCGCGATGCGACCTTGAAGGTTTGCTTTTATGAACACAGGTTTAGGCTTAAGTCGTCCAAGAAACCTTTCCTAAACTTATGCTTGTAACTTCAAAAGAAATCTTTGTTTTTTCTGAAAATTAACTAAGGGTCCCCATTCATTCTAGCATCATGGCCGATACTAGTTTGAACGAGGGGGGTTGTTGCTGGCCACAACACGCCCATGCAAGAGTGGACAATGAGGTACAAGGGAGCCCCACTTTACTTGCATAAGAAGATGAAGCCAGAGGTTGAGCTAGACAAAGCATGGATTCATATGTCAATCTGGAACTACAAGAAGCTCCCTCCACTCATCACTAGCATCAAGGATTTATATGCATGGTTGTTCAAGAGTCTGGATGTCATAGTGTGAATGAACAAGATCCCTTCCATCAGAACCCTCATAGAGGATAGGAGGAAGAACCAGGTCATGTTGGATGTCGATGAGTACATAGAATAGTTTATGCATGAAGCCACCAGTGATGACTTGCAGCTCAATGCAGAGAACTTACAGAAGTACGTCGATGGTCCAACCACACTCAGGATAATGATGCACATGCTTCAGGATGAGTTGTATAGAGGTTTTATAACCATATACCCGGAAGCCATGGATGCAAGAGTTCACTTCGACAAAGACATCATCAAATGGTATGGGGACACTACAACACAGTACCAAGCTTGGTATCAGTTTATCACCGAAGATCACCACAAGGAGGTTACCGAGTTGGTCTTTCCACAAGACCCCGAGTGATGTTGTTTGTCTTTTCAGGCTAACTAAAGCCTATTTTGTCCCACATGGGTATATGTGGAAATTGTATTATTGTAAATATGTTGTAAGTGAAATTCCAAGTGTCATTAGTGGAATGTAAACAATCACTATTGTAATGTGAAGAGTCATGAGGGTAGTCCAAGAGTCAAAGGGGAATGCCAAGGGTCACCCCACCCTTTTTTATATATAGAACCTCATAACTCATAGTACAGGCTTTTGGGAGCCAATCTTTTGCTAGGAATTTCTTAGAGAGGGCTTGGAGAGTATTGTGACGAGCCTTGGCTTCTCCACAGTGCAGAGTGAGTACATCTCTTTAGAGGAGAAGGCAATGTTGACTGTAATGTTCCACTATTGGGGCTAGTGGCTATCATGGTGTATGTATGGATGGAACTTCCACTTTATATAATATAACAGAGCCAACACGTTTTCATGCATATGTTGTTATTGTAGTTGGACTATTCTGGTTTCTTTAGCAATGTATGTTATTTAACTTACGCATTTGTGTATGAACTATTTTTTATATGAATGTATGAATCTTGTTGGTTTAACCCGTCACCTTGGATTTTGCACTACTCTATTTCCAACTCGTGATGTCATTTTGCTTGTGTGTTCCTTTCATGTTGCGTACTATTACATGCTTCTAAGGGACACACTTCCTTTTCCCCTCCGTGTGTTAGAACCCCCATGAATCTATCTTGACTCGCCGCAAGGTCACACACTTGCTTCCGACAAAGTTATCTTACTTACCTCTGTGTGCTACCATAGTCAAGGCACTATTGTACTACCCACTACTGGGAATCCTACTCCGAACAGTCTGAGGTCTAGTTGGGACTTCGTACCAGGGAGATCCCATGACATGTTGGTGGGTCCAGCACCATCAACATGACCCTTAAGGACATACTGGTTAGGAAAATCCCATTTTTATACTTAAAGAAAGAGGAAAGGCCACTAAGGTGATAGTGGATGGCTTGCCTAATAATTGCTTCTAGACTCCCTTATAAAGGTTAGGAGTTTTTTCTTTAATGAGAATTTGAGTAGTAACATTTTGGCATCATTATTAAGTAGGAAACCTACTTTCTTAGTCAAGAATTATAAGATTCATTATTTGATGAGATTTGGATATGTTTATCGAGCGACACCATGTAAAAACCGATGCCGAGATGATTTTTCTCAAGATCATCTTCTCAAGGAACACTTACCTTCTTGTCTTGTGTTATAATTCCTAACAAAAGATCCATATACACACATACATATATCTAGGAAATGTTATAGTAATAGTGGCACCAAATTATTGAGCTAACCCTTGGGGATTTTACACACACATAAATCCCATATTCATACCATCCTACAACTCATTTTTCTCACAATGATGTGTTCTTGACCAAGGTACAATATTCCTTTGATTAAGTCATTTTTAATGCTCATTTAAGGAAGGAATCAAAATTTTTGAGCTAACTAATCAGAAATCATTAGGAATGCTCTAGATAGGCTTGTCGAGGTATCAGTGAAGGCTACTTGTTTAGTTGAAACAACACCTTCATGAAGCTAGAACACCTTATTTGCATTGTTTTTGAATGAAAATTTCTACAGCACCTCTTCGATGCTACAACACCACTAGTTGGGGTTGTTGCTGCAACACCTCCACAATGTTGCAACATTGTTGGTTGGGGTAATTGATGCAACACCTTCACACTGCTACAACACCCATAACACCTTGGTTATTGATGGTAGTTTTTACAACATCCCATTCACATTTCTAAAATACCTCCTAAAATTTTAGTGACGCAATATCCACACATCATAGGTTGAACTCCAATGCCTGGTTATCATTGTTGGACACTCACCAAAAGGATTGACCACTTGATTCCCAACACAGGAAATGACAAGAGGTGGTTAACACTATATAGCATGGGAGACTTGATGGTAACCATTTTTACCAACCTCTTATTTGTCATGGTGAATAGTGAGTCAACAGCTATTTGACAATTACATCTTTTTGAAATATCAATGTAATGAGGGGAGACATTGAAAATTTGAGATTCTCATGGTTGTCCCCTAAATCCATGACTAAATTAAGAATTGAGGATTATGTATAAATACATTGCTCCACTTTAGCGAGAGGAGGAAAATTAAAGGACTATAATAGCATTAAGTTAATTATATATATATAAAACTTGCCAATTTGAGTTTAGTTCTTTTAATGTGTGTCATGTGTTGATAGCATAGACATTTTGTTGGAAATTTAACCAGTTCCTTGTCTAATGATGTAGGTTTCCCTCCATAGTCAAGTATTTCTTGTACTTTAACATAGGATAGACATTTCCTATTTATTTGTATTCATTTTTGTTGACGGTGTTGGATATTCCACCAACGGTAGGAGGTATCCCTAATGTGAAGTCCGAATTAGACCTCACACTATTTGGGGTAGGACCCATCTTTGTGGGCATGGATGCCACCATGTGTGTGGGTATTACTCTTGGATTTAAAATGTAGAGAAATAAGTGAGACACGAAGAGTAAAATGCCTAAAGAATGAGATGAAATAAACCCTCCATTGATAGGTGCAGAACACAATACAAGAAAGTAAAAATAGAACAATGAGAAGGAGTTTACCTTAAAAATGAATCAAATATCTAAGATTAACTAAGACATACATAAGTATGAAAATTATAGAAACCAACTACAAGTTAGTTCTCAATCAATTACTAACATTAACATTGAATGAAGAGCAAAGATTCAAAGGAAGCACATAAGCTACATGCAACAAAATAGTTCATTAACATGAAACCAATATGTAAACACACATGCATACATTATTGGAATAATAGTTATCTAATATAACCAATAGATGGATGCATGGGAATCAATGCATAAAGTCAAGAGCTTCTCATTAAATGATGATAAATCAAAGCACGTGCTGCAAGCCTTTCAAAATCCAATAGTGGAATGAGGGAATTCCATATCATCTCTAAAATAAAAAACCCTAGCCTCACAATCACTCATCCTATAATCTACTAAGAGCAATTGTGCTCAAGCCTTGAATGTTATATCTAAGCTAGTATTCAAATGCCAAAATACCCCTATGAATGAGGCATGAGTGGTATTTATGCAAGTGGATATGTGACCTTTCACCTTTCCCATGATCTTTCAAATTCCCTCATTGCCTATTCGACTCATAAAACATTCCACATTATAAATGACTCTTGGGTTACTTCTACCATTTATCATTGGCAAAAATTTTACAATACAATAAAGAAATAACATAGGCTTTGAGTTTTATGCATGTAGATTCATAGCATCATTAATCATACTAACATCTTCAACTTTAAAATGGTAACAAGTACACCTTGCTAAGGATTCATGACATTCATGATCATATGTGAGATAACTACAATTTGTAGACCTAAGCCATATACACAATGCCCTTTGCAATATCCCCAAAATTAAAATATCTTGTTAGCTTGTTCATTTAAAACTAAGCTTCATTTTAATAATGCATAAGTTTCATATAAATTTCCTAAACCATCCATGCACAAATAGATAAATTATAGTCATTGGAATCATGAAAAGAAAATAATATAAGGTGATAATCATTAATACAAGCCAAGGAATGGTCTCCAGTAAGTACTTCACTATCTTGCAACAATTTTCAAAGGAAAAGTAAATTTATTAAACCTTCACATTTTCCTTGACATATTCCTATGATCATGATCTTTAGGATTAATGGTTTTCTCAATCGGTTAAAAAAAGACAATAACATTTCTAATAAAGCAATTGAAACAAAATTGATTAATGTTGTGGGATGTGGGTATATGTACTGAGTAGGATTCTAACCAACTCCTTTGCTACAAACAAACAACCAACCATTAGGGAACCTCATGGAGGTATTTAATAAAATAAGAAAAATGTGCAACATGTATTTATTATGAATAAGATAGCTTAATATGAGCAGTATTTGGGATTCAAAAAATTTACAACCCTAAAAGTGATTCCATCTTGAAGCTGCATAGCTTTGGCTTCAATCTTGTGACTAGTTGGGTAAGAAACCCATGCCGAGAAAATGATTTCTCGTCCTTCCTATTCAATAAATATTTGGAACCCTTCTCATTACAAGAATCCACCTTTTTTATGTTTTTTGGGGCTATGAAGAATTAGGTCTTATGATGTGCGGGCTATAAGTTTCCTATCCATGTTCCACTTTTGTGTGAAAAAATTCAGGTAGAGAAGGTGAGAATCTCTCATTAAAAGCCATTTTAATTCCTTAGTAAACCATAGCTTCTTCAATTTTTCATATTTGATATTGAGTCCTTCGGAAATTCTAACCCTACAATCATTTCTCTTGATAATTCACTCTTTCATTTGTGAAAGTTGATAAATCATTCAAAAGTAGGGAATACAGCCTTCAAAATTGTTTCACTATGCAATAGTCAACAAGGCATGGGTTTAGGTTTAGGTAGATGCGCTAAAAGAGATCAAGAATCACTACAACCTATATGATATTCAATATTATATCATCGCCTTGCAATATTCATTTTAGTAATGTTCCCTTGCCAGATAATTTATTATTGGATTCTTTTTTTTAATTTAGAATATGGTGGTGTAGTCATTCAGTGCTTTTTATTATAGTTTTCGTCATTTCTCTACTACATCTTATGCATTAATAAAGCCAATATATATATATATATATATATATATATATATATATATATATATATATATATATATATATATATATATATATATATATATATATATATATATATATATATAAACAATGCAGGTGTAATATATCTTCCAATGCAAGTCACATTTATGTTATCATTATAACGCAACTTCTGGTATTATTAGCCTTTGCATTGTTTTATGTATACATTGCCTTGTATCTTGTCATTGCAGTGGTGTTTTAATATATTCCTGTATTGCTTGTATATTATCAATATATTGTGATATGTTATCCTTCAACAATTGTTATCATCATTTTCCACACATTGTTTTTGCTCATGTTCCCAATGGCATCACATTATATTTTCATTTTGTATCACATTGTATTGTATATTGTTGTCTCCATTTTAATACACATTTTTCATGTATTTCTCATTTTTCGTCTAGTAGGGTCCATAAAAAGTATGAAACATGGGTAATCCTTGAATGAGGAATCAATTTTTTCATCCAACGAGTGTTTCCACTCGAAATTTGAGTAAACCCCTAAGGAGATAAGTTCAAAATACGAGTTGAAAAAATAGATTTTTCTTTTTTCCCTCTAAAATTTGATGATGTAATCTGATATTATTTTATTATTTCCACTATTATTTTATAATTTCCTTAGGAGGCACATTTTAGACCTCAAAATTCCCCTAATTATCAGCTCCTTTGCTAGGATCACTTTCTCCTCGTCCACCTGTGCAAGTTCCTTGGACTGCACATGCTCGCTGGTTGGAATCACTAGATCGTGTCTCAACTCTTGAACCTCTTCTTGTGAGCTTTGAATAAGAGCCTAAAATGTAGCCTTATCCTCTGGATTCACACCTAATTTCACAATCAACTCTTTGAAGTTTTCATTATGCATGTGAAGTTCTTTGGATTTAGCTCTTTCTTGTTTCAATCTTGTTGCAACCTTCTAAAGCATCTTCTCTGCTTTACTTATGGTCATTTCATTTCTGTTAATATCACTGTAAAGCATATCTCCCACTTACCTATGGAGTTGATCTTATCAAGTAGAGGGACACTTGCCAAGTCTAAGGAGACATCCAGGGCCTTAAACTAGGAGCCCGATGGTAGTGTTTGTTCTAGTGCGGTGATGCAACGAGAATTCAATTTGATTTATCTCCAAATCCATATCAACCAGAAATCTAGTATGGTATGGCACTGAATGGGAAGACATTTGTTGTTGCATGTCCTCCCTTATTTTCTTGTTCCTTTCTTCAATGGCCTTTCCATCGGACCATCTAGGTTCAACTGTGGTTGTACTTCCTGTCGAATTCAGAATGGCTACCTCTGAGGATGATGAGGCAACAGCTTGTAGTGGGTCTTCCAAAGTCACATGGAAGCCTGGTTGGCATGGTTTTGTCTCTATCAACCTAGTCTCAATTCATTCTTCTTTTATCTCTTAGGTCCTGGGATTTTTTTGGTTTGTACATCTTCCATTTCTGCATCCCTGTCTCATCAATGGTCCTTTTCTATGCCTTTTCCTTTGTTGTCAGAGTCTCGACCTCCATCTCTCTGTTAATAGGTCATGAATCGAAGTTAGATTTCCATTCAAGCTCAGGCCTATATTCATGCTCATAAGTTGAAGCTTTTATGCTTTCTCTTTTTGTCCAGAGCCACCAAACTGAGGCCTAGGAATTCAAACTCCTCCACATGGGTGTACACAAACAGATAGAACAACAAAGAATAATACCTAAAGTATGAAGTGGTGGAAAATGGCATAACTAGAATTTTATGGACTCAACCAAGTAAGCAGGTATGTCAAATAGATGACCTAAATGCATCTTCTCCCTGAGAAACCCTATGTAGGATTTGTTGGCCATATTGGCATTGTCATCTCCAAACATGTGAGAAATCACAAACAAGATAGGTTGTACAGACTCAGAAAAGATAGTTATTGGGAAACTATCAGCAATGGGCAAGGACTATAAGCTAGGGGCTAAGACCATTTGCAAAAAATATTATTGTATAGCTACTAGGAGGCCAGTATAGCTATAAAATAGGGTGGTTTTTGTAAACTTCTAGGGTTCAAGGAAGCTTGGGTAGTTTAGAGCCATTTAGATTAGCTCTGGGGTCACCTCTAGGGTTTTGGCTCCAGTCGAGGAAACAAAATAGTTCTTCTCCTCTATATAAGATGCATTTAACCAAGACGTGAACTTGGGGAAGTGACATACAGAAGGGGAAATCTAACAATACAAACCTGAGTCAACTACATGGAATAGGTCCTCTCCTTAGATGTGGTGAACATACAAGTCAAACCAGAGGTCCGACAGGAGGAAAGAACAAATAGGATCTGAAATTTGAGCCTCAATGTCCATGAAAGGTTAAAAATTCGATGAGGATTTGGCTTCCCAGGTTTTGGCGGTCTTGGAGGTCACCTTCTTCATGTTTTAATGAGTATTCAAACAACTTGGAGGTGGAGGGGACCAACCAATTACTTGGTAGTCCTGACGAGAACTGAAAATGGCATTGGAGGGGAGTCTCAGACAAGCTGAGTACTTGAATGTTGTTACAAAGCGGGGGAATGGTGGGAGGACAATGTACTGTGAAAACAAAATAATTGGAAAGTTTGGAGTAGGAAGGGTCTTTTATAGACGAAGAGGGGAAAATGGTCATCTTACATGGGATGACGTCATGGGGGGCGGGGAGGGGGGGGGGTGGTGGAAGCACGTGGCGAGAGGGGATTGTGTGGTGATAGGTGGATGGGAGTAGGGACATAGAGGTTACCATTTACCTTTTGAATTCATCACTTACTTAAACTGGCATCGATGGACCTATAACGTGGCAGGTGGTCTCCACCATCCTCCATTAGGTAAAAGAGTAGGAGGTTGAATCTAGCGGTGACCCCCTGGAATCAATCTGGGCCATTGGATTGGTGGGCCCACCCTTTTGACTTGTAAACTTTGGGCCATTAGATCGGTAGCACCAGTCTATTGCCCGCGCAAGTTACCCCCGAAATGCTTCTGGGGATGGTTAGGAAAATATGGACGGAAATCCCCCCTAAACATGCTTGATATTTAAACTGAAAGGCGTGCCCATGAAAATTTACTATGTTATCCCTCTTATCTAAATTTCCCCTTAGGACTGAGTGTTGTGACCAGTGGTTTGGGCACTTGGGTTCTTAAGCCTTTGAGCTCCTGTTGAGGGATTAACTCCCTTTATATTCGTTCTTTCGACCTTGATTCTTTTAATGTTCATGATGCAGTGCCACATAATATCAGAGCCCTTCATCAGAGTCTTTTCAAAAACACAATTACAATAGGGGTTCGAAATTTTGAACCTTCGATATTCATCATAGTGCTTGGGTGCTCCAGTTTTACTACGTGTTACAGGGAAAAGTGTCTATATAGAACTGCTCTATCCCACTAAGGTGTGACAGCTGCCTTAGAAACAAACAGAGAAAAGCTACTCTTGTTTTTCCTTTATGAATTATAAATAGAGAGGAACAGAGAGACCAACCTCTGTCTTGCGCTAATCCTTCGATTCGATCCCTCTCTTCTTTGATAGTCCTCAACTACTTGCTCCCTTGCACGCCCAGCTTCACAAAGTACCTGTAAGATCACAGAGGCATAGCACTATACAAAGACATGGATCTATAATCATAAACAATCTAGGATCAGATGTAAATTGACCATACAAATGTAACAAGCATCAATGATACAAAAGCATGGAGGAAAACTCAAATAGCTTTTATTGATAAACAAGAAAAGATCCAGGAGGAGTTACAACCAGTGGTTCCGACCCAGCATCAACCTCCCAGCAAAGAAGCCCCTCTTCACCTCAAACAAAGCATAGATCACCCAACAATCTGATGTTTGTCTCAAAAAACCAACAACAATTCCTTACAATACGCAAAATTCCAGCCTCTGGATCTCTGGGATGAGGGATCCATATATAGATATCTGTCAGGGGGATGAGTCAGCTTGTGATTTGATTAGTGTCTTCTCTCTGATAGTTGTTGCTTCCACTTGGAGACTGATGGCCTCTTACTCATCCTTAGTCGAATTCAGTGAGGCAAGTGTCACAGGAGAAGATTCTGGAAGCTTCCATTGCCTCTCCACCTCGCGGAATGACACTGCCATTTGTCATTTCTCGCCCATCGCACCCCACAGAAGGGACTTTTGAAATTCAACGCACCCTCACAATGTATTTAGGTGCAATGCAACGCACTTAGCCAGTGGAGCAGCTGCAATGATCCTGATTTGACCAATTCTGAGTAGTTTCTGGTGGAGAACTTCTGGGAGAAGTTGTAATCTATTGACCTTGTTCCTTTAGGGGTTAGAACAACACTTTTAGAAACTTAGGAGCCCTTGGTTTATGGAAATTTCATGCTTGGGGTTGTAGGGCCCAAAAATGTCTATAACAGTTGCCCCCTAAAGTATGAGGCCGCTAACCTTTTGGTGTCGGGTGATATGCTTTATTATGAGGATCCGAAGTTCTTTCAATGCTGGGAGGAGACCTGTAATAAGATACAATACAATACATTATCTTCATGCTATTTTCATGATCTAGCTGAGGCGGGCATTCCCATTCTCAGCTTTATAAATTCATTTTCATGTACATAGGACAGACAATCGTCTGAGTGTAGACTGATGATTTTGGTAGAGCCATCATCCTTTTGAGTGGATGATTATCTGTGCAGCAATGATGTACATTTAATGTCTTTATTTCCCTGAATATATATCGCAACCCGGATGGATGAAACTAGATCCGGGGTCTTCAATCTCGTCTGATCTTCACTCGAAGTACAAGTCGATCCATGTGAGAAGTGTTCTGAAGTCGAACATGGAAAGACATCGCTTGATTACCAGTGAATGATGTAAGATGTTAACAAGCGCGAGAGGAATCACCGATAATGATAATGACCCTCAAGGTACTGCAGTACAATTCACGTGGTGTGAATAAAGGACTTGGCGTCGAACACCACACAAAATCTTTCGGTCGAAGGCCATTGATGTAAACCTGTCGCCGGAAGTGAGAAACTTGCCATTGAGGCATGGAAGCTTCAAAGTACTGAATGGGGTGTTCCTAGATCAACTTCTTGGATAATGAGCTGATGTCGACAAGAAGTGATCCATCACAAGAGGGCCTTAATGAATCCCACATCAATGACATGGAACGGAGCAAATGATTTTAATGGAGGTGAAAACAATCTGGTGATATAAGGTTCAGGGTGGCGATCATGAATGAATGGAGTATAATGTATGGTAGTGGGTGAGACACAGGTGAATTCACTTAATGACTTCTCTTGAACATATCGGCGACACTAATGTGATGGATTGGTAGCATTAACCCCAAATGTGGATGGTATGGCGTGACCATGGTGATGTGACCGGTGAATGAAACAACCCAACCCGACTCGGACACGGAGTGGAAGTGTCATGTTCAAGAGCGACTTGCTACCAACAAAGTTTCTTTAAGTTTTCTTCCCAATTTTCCCCAGTCATTGCTGACCAGTACCTCTTTATTTTTGTCAAGCTTGAGGAGGATAACATATGCTTGTTCTATAATTTGCCCTTCGGGCAAACCCATCGCTATGTTTTAACGAGCCTAGCGATAGTGAAACTCGTTCTCGTCTATAGACAAGTTTGTCGCTATTAATCTTTTTAACGAGTTTAACAACAAAGATAACTCGATTCTTTTCAATTTTAGAGAGTCTGAAAAGGAACGTAAAGGAAACTCCAAAATTCCTTTTTCATCATCTAATCCCTTAAGTCCGAAAAAGTATAAAACAATACAGAAGGGATGAATTTTCGATACTTTTAACGAGCCGAACAAAACAAGCGCTCAATCTTTTTGTGTAATAATCCCTCAGGTCCAAAAAGATTAAAATCTAGAGGAGGGATAGCACTTCCTGTCCCTTTAACGAGCTGGAGAGGCCAAGGACTCGGCAATCTTTTCATATTTTACGAGTCAGTTGAAAAGAGCTTAAAGGAGACTCGTCTTTTGAGGAACGAGTGATAAAACAGGTAGCAGCTGATTCCAGGTAAGGTTTGGAATTTTCCAATCACGGCAGTGTCACAAGGATGGCTAGTGAAATCACTCTTCGCAACTGTCCCTCAAAATGGGTAAACAATCAAATGGAGGTGAATGATCGGCCAATGAAAAAGTGGAGGTGACGGTACAAACACGACCAAGGCTTTAATGGCTGAAGTACTACATTCACGATGGTTATTTACCGGGGAATAGTTCATTTTTTAACGAGCTTAAATGCGGGTGGAAACATTTGCTCATGGCTTATGTTTATTTTTTAACGAGCTTGAACTATGTGCTAAAACTGCTCGATTAATCCAGTCGTGTGATAAGAATGTCTCATATAAAACGGCAACTTTTAGAGTTTTGCCCCACATCCTTTCTTTATGCAAGTTTCGGAAACGACCAATCCAAAAAACAGATAAATGATCACTCTTTGCTTGCACTCCAAAAGGTTTGCACACCCCTAGGTATAAAACAGAGTTTCAAGGTTACCCATTCTTTAGTCCGTTAAAACATTTGTTTTACCGAGAGAGGCCTGCCTCTTACAGGTTACCCAAAGATTGTTCTATTCACAGCGCAAACAAAACACTTCTTCGGCGATGTCTACCAAGATAAACAAAGGTGAGTGAAGGAGGCTACTCCACTCACATAACTTTGACAAGAGAATATTGTTCTAGAATAACCCCCTCTTCCAATCACAGACCGGAGTACAAACTAGTCATATTCTCTTGCGGAAACCTACCCTATACCCGGAGTTTTCCTGCCGAAGTAGACCAGGGTGCATGCCCCCTGGGTTTCAGTCATGTCCCTCCGAATCACTTGCTCTCATCGGGTGGACAGACTGGAGATTGAGATATTTCTTGCGTGAAAAGACCATTTAGGGATGGTATATGACTATTTGCTATGCGTGATCCGGGAAATGAAAGCTGGTCCACGAGCTTGACCACTCTTCCTTCGTGCGGAAAACACATTACTCTAAAGAGTGATGAGACAATGGCTCCCATGCAATAAATATAGTCTCGTCCAAGGAGTAGATTGTAATCCAGGGGTCCTTGAACTACCATCACGTTCATGTGAACGGTTTTCCCTCTCAATGTTATGGGCACATTGGGAAGGATCCCTAACGGTCGACTGGTTCCTTTATCAAAGCCTGTCAGATTTCTCATCTCAGGGAAAAGCGATGGCGAACCAAGCGCTTTCCAAGCAGACAAGGAAAGGATACTCACAGAAGCCCCTTCATCTATGATGGTACCAACCATAACCATTCTATATATTTGAACAATAATTCGGAATGGTACACTAGCTGGTAAACGGGGTCTGCCTAGTTGGTTCCAGTCGAAGGAGACAACTAGGCTGCTTGGAGGTGGGACCGAATAGACAGCTGGGTACGACTCTGACGAACTTCCTTCCTGCGGTAAAGGAATGGGTAAATTGCCCCCATGTTCGTTGGAGTCTGTGCTTATGAAAAGAATTTGGATGGTGTCATCCTTGTTCTCCTCAATGACTGTATCATCTGAAGATGGAACCTCTGAAGGCAAGACCGGGTCAACTGCCGCCTCAACCTTTTGACTTTCGTCTGGTATGGATTCAGGTGGTTTATCTTCAATGATAGATGCTTCAGCCGACCACCTGAGCGGGCCAGCCGGATTTTCAACTGGTGACGGACTCGGCAAGAGTTTTTTATATCCAAGAGGAAGTCGTGACGGTGAAACCGGACGATCATCCAAAACTCTTTTAGCCTCATCTAAGAAGGGACAACGGTGGATGGCGTGATCGCCTTCACACAGTTTACAAGGAAATCTATATTTTCCTTTTTCTCCTGGGGCTTCACTTTCACTAGTTGACGGTGTGTTTTCAACATGATCATCAGAGGTTGACGACACCGGGTTGTGCAAACGAGGAGACTAGTCCCTTAAGATCCGAGGGATGCAAGGACAATCTCTGTGATAGTGGTCTCCTTTGCAAATGACACATGGCGATTTAGGCCTGGTCGGTGCAGTGTGTGGATTTTCGTTAGACGACACTTGTTTGCCCCCATTCGCTTTTGGCTCCTTCTTCTTCTTCTTTTCCTTCTTCTCCTTAGGTACTTGACTTTTGGCTTTACCAGCCCCATCAAGCGAAGAGGAAGGAGGAGAGGAAGAATTAGAGGAAGTAGAAGGTTGGTGGGTAACTCTGGACTCGTCTAATTGCTGATTCGATTGTTCAGGAATTGTGGTGTTCTGAACGACAGAGGTTGAGAAGAGCCATACAGGTAAACCAATTGTCAGTCCTGGAAGCGACAATGTGGCCATATGGGGTGCACCAACATCTCCCCAAGAGGAGAAGGGACTAGGATTTCCTCCAAGGGGAATTCCCTGGTTGGTGGATTCCATTTTCTCAACCCAAGATCAACGTAGGAAAGGGTAATGAATATTTCGTTTAAAATAAATTTTAGACGCTTTGACACAACTTTTTTTTTCAGTTTTTAAGAGTCGAGAAAAAACAAAAGATGACTCTAGTCTCCTTCGATTTTTAATGAGCCTGAAGTGACAAGTGCTCAGATGGACCTTTTCCGTTAAGGAGTCTGAAAAGGAACGAAAGGGACTGCTCTAGAAATCTAGGTAGAGGGAGTACCAAACCAATCGCAAAACTGTAGAATACTTTTTACGGTACGGCAGTCAATCTTCCCGAATGCTGTGTTCAGTGCATTGCGATCGATAGGGCGGTAAACACAGCTTCCTATGGATAAAGGATTAAGCCTATAGGGGTCTCCCAAAATATACTCGACGGTACGTGGGAGCACAAGTCCGTACTGGCACTTATCGTCTCAAAGTGGAGGAATCACCCAACCATCAGTGAGAACAACAGTTACCAGGCTTTATGACGCCGGAATACGTCTCTAGCCTAGACCTCTAAATGTTGTGCGTTAAGTTCCAAAGCGTTGTTAGGTTCATTGAATTTATTTTAAGTTGATCTTGTTTATGAAGTTTGCCTTTCGGGTTCACCACGAGATGTAGATGTAATTCCTAAAATGCAATCTAAGATGATAAACAAACTTTTTATCTCTTTTATGCAATGAAAATCCTAGCTACTAGGGAAAAGAAAGACAGAATCTTTTCACAAAGAGCAAAGAGCACACTTTAAAATGCACTTTCCTAAATCAAGCCAAGCAGACTGCCTATATGCAAATGCACATGCATGTATTTGTTTTTGAATTTCTTAGTATATGATGCTAAAAAGAAAGTTGATGCACAAATCTGAATTTCTTTTCAAATGACAAATATCAACAAGTTTCTTTTCGAAATCAAAAATGGAGACGATCACGACACTTTACGATTTTGAAATGAATACTTGTCCTCGACACTAGAAAATCACAAATTCAGACCAAAAGCAATAGTAACAGGATAATCAACCATCAACAGCAACCAAACTCTTTCCTACGATTGAAATCGACACTTGCGACAAATTCAAATCAAAGGACGACAGTACGATTACGCTACTTTTGCAAAGGAGAACTGTAAATGACTCAACAAACACACAAAAACATCTACAGTTCTTTTGTACAAAGGAGGTAGAATAACAGCAAGGAAAAGGGGTTTCAAACAGACATATACTGATCACAGGCAGAAAAATTCAGGAATAGAACTGGAAAGAATGAGTCACAGAAACCACAACTGCACAGAGCTAGTCTTATCAGCGCACCTGTGACACAGAGAATCTGAAATGCAACGCAGGTTGTCCACTCGGGAAGTGCGCTGAAATTCAGAATCTCTTAACAGTACCTGCGCTGGGCTAGAAACGAGACTCTGTTCGGGTTCCGGGTCACGGTTTGCAGTTCAGTTCTTGGGTTTTGGCCGAGCAAAAAGCAATCAGTAATGCAACAATCAGGGGTAGATCTAAAGAGGAGCTAAGAGCTATCACAAGGGCAATCAGATAGTTTGTGAATCAGCTGTTTAAATCATAAACAGATCTAGTAGACGGATTGAAGCAGCAGTTATCTACTTTGCATTTGTTATGGCAAATGCAGTTCGAATGCTACTGGTAAGTTTATGAAACAAACAACAAAGAATGATAAACAAACACACTAATTAGTTCCCCAGCGGAGTTGCCATTTTGTTACAGGGAAAAGTGTCTATATAGAACTGCTCTATCCCACTAAGGTGTGACAGCTGCCTTAGAAACAAACAGAGAAAAGCTACTCTTGTTTTTCCTTTATGAATTATAAATAGAGAGGAACAGAAAGACCAACCTCTGTCTTGCGCTAATCCTTCGATTCGATCCCTCTCTTCTTTGATAGTCCTCAGCTACATGCTCCCTTGCACGCCCAGCTTCACAAAGTACCTGTAAGATCACAGAAGCATAGCACTATACAAAGACATGGATCTATAATCATAAACAATCTAGGATCAGATGTAAATTGACCATACAAATGTAACAAGCATCAATGATACAAAAGCATGGAGGAAAACTCAAATAGCTTTTATTGATAAACAAGAAAATATCCAGGAGGAGTTACAACCAGTGGTTCCGACCCAGCATCAACCTCCCAGCAAAGAAGCCCCTCTTCACCTCAAACAAAGCATAGATCACCCAACAATCTGATGTTTGTCTCAAAAAACCAACAACAATTCCTTACAATACGCAAAATTCCAGCCTCTGGATCTCTGGAATGAGGGATCCATATATAGATATCTGTAAGGGGGATGAGTCAGCTTGTGATTTGATTAGTGTCTTCTCTCTGATAGTTGTTTCTTCCACTTGGAGACTGATGGCCTCTTACTCATCCTTGGTCGAATTCAGTGAGGCAAGTGTCACAGGAGAAGATTCTGGAAGCTTCCATTGCCTCTCCACCTCGCGGAATGACACTGCCATTTTTCATTTGTCTCCCATCGCACCCCACAGAAGGGACTTTTGAAATGCAACGCACCCTCATAGTGTACTTAGGTGCAATGCAACGCACTTAGCTAGTGGAGCAGCTGCAATGATCCTGATTTGACCAATTCTGAGTAGTTTCTGGTGGAGAACTTCTAGGAGAAGCTGTAATCTGTTGACCTTGTTCCTTTAAGGGTTAGAACAACACTTTTAGGGACTTAGGAGCCCTTGGTTTATGGACATTTCATGCTTGGGGTTGTACGGCCCAAAAATGTCTATAACACTACGCCCCTGGTCCCTTGAGTCCTCATGACCAAATGCTTAACAACATCAGAGCCCTTTCATTGGATCGAAGCTTTTTATAAAAAAATTTACACATAGGGTTACAAGATCTCTTTCTTCTGATAAGCCAACCTCCAAAATGACATCGCACTGATGTCATCACCTCTGAAAAGCTCTGATGTCCAACCTCCCGATATCAGGCCCCGAAGTGATCGCCTCCTGATTTCCGGTGCTTTCCTTTTCATTTCAACCTTTGATATTTTAATGCTTCCTTTTCATTTCATCCCTCCTCTAAATTTCAACTCCCTAAATTTCAGGTCTCCTATCTGATACTAGCCTCTTGATATGTTGAGCCTTCTCCAAAATGGTCATTCAATGTGCTTCCTCTCCTTTTTTATTTCCCTTTGAATGACCTAGAATACACCTCTTCATTGTTGTATCATGGATGGAAAACATTACCACTCGACGGAAATGAAATAAAGTATTGCAGATACAACATCCGCTCCAATTGGGGGCAATGTATTGCAAGAAATGCATTGAGAACTTGAAAATTAGTGCCTTCTATACATTGGGCATGGAGTCATTTTATTTAAACATTCATAAAACAAAATAGAAGTAATAAAAACCACAAACCAATGCTGGTATTTGAAATGGCTCACTGATATTTACAGTGGATGAGAGTGGACCTCTTCAATGCTATAAATAAAGCTTGAGAAACTGCCCATTCATTAGCATCTCAAGCACTTCACCATCTAAATTTTCCAGCAATAAAGTATTGTTCCCTTTTGCTTCAACAATCTTGAAAGGTCGAAACCATAGAGGGTCAAACTTTCCATGTTTTCCTTTATCTTCCCTTCTGACATCCCATCTAAGTACCAAATATCTTGGCTACAGGGATCTGTCCCTTGGTTTTCTATCAAAGAGAGATTTCATTTTTTCCTGATAATTGATCAAATTCTAATTTTGCTTGTTGGTTGCTTTCTTGAAGTTCTACCAGTTGATTGATCCTCCTGGTTAGAGAATTTGGATCCTCCTCGACATCTTGGAGGATCTTAGTTATTGGCATTTTTAACTGTATAGGGAAAATTGCAGCTTTCCCATACACTAATTCAAAAGGAGATTTCCCAGTGGACCTTTTGGTGGTAACCTTGTTAACCCATATGGTAAACTTCAGTTGTGAATCCTATTTCTTCTGATTTTATGTTATTTCCTTCTTTACAATTCTTACTAAGGTTTTATTAGAGGATTGAGCTAATCCATTTCCCTGTTGGTAATAGGTAGTGGAATGGCCTACTATAATGTTGTACCTTTGGCAAAAATCAATAAATTTAACTGACTTGAACACTTGAGCATTGTCAGTGACAATTTTCTTTGGGCAGTCAAACTTGGCAAGGATGTTTTCCTCCAGAAACTTGATGACTACTACATCAGTTGCATTTCTAGTTGGGGTAGCTTCCACCCACTTAGTGAAGTAATCAGTGGTTGTGAGTATCCACTTGTGTTGGCCACTGGAAGGTGGATGTATTTCTCCAATAAAGTCTAACCCCCATTTCTTGAAGGGTTCTTCTACAAAAATAGGGATTAAAGGAAGGGGGGCCAACCTCTGTTTTTCTGCAAACATTTGACATTTCTCATAAGCCCGAACATAGGCATGCACCTCACCAAACAACTTAGGCCAATAAAAGTTTTCCTTGAGAATTTTATGGGTTGTAGCCCTCCAACTATAATGTCCTCCACAAACACAATTATGGAACTCATCAATCACTTTATGGATATCTTCTTCAACCAGACATAAGAACAAAATCCCTACTGGGTCTTTCCAATATAGTTGGCCATTTGAGATTACAAATTTTTGGGCTTGCAACCTCAAAGCCCTGTATTTAACTTTATCAAAGTTGATTGGACTCCTTAGAAAAAGTAAATAATGAACAATATGTTTATACTAGTGGGACACAATGTATTTCATCTGGATTTTATGAGTTCAGGTTTCAATATTTTTATGTTCCTCCTCTTTTCCACTTCCTCCATCCTTTCCTATCAGTAAATTTATGCCCAAAGCTTGGAAATTTGCATCAGACATAATTTTAGCCAGCCCCTACCCTTTGATCAACTTGGTGGGTTTGATATCCATGTCATATTCCTATATTTTAGCAATCCACTTGCCTCTTTTTCCTTCACTACCCCCCTGCACAAGGATATATTTTACTGCAACTGTAGGAAAATAGGTTGTTATACTTGATTGTAGGACATAGATTCTAAAAGCTTTCAGGTCTTTTTCTAAGGCATATGCTTACTTCTCCAAAATATTATATTTTATCTTAGCATCTTGTAACACTTGAATGAAGAATGTGATTGGTTGCTCATGTCCTTCATCATTTTTTTGTAACAAGACAACAACCACCATGTGGGGAGAAGCAAAATAAAAGATGAAAAACATTTTTTGGTAATTTAGGCTGACTAGTACTGGGGCTTCTACAAAATACTTTTTGATTCTAGAGAATGATCCCCAAGCTTCTACTGTCCACTTTACCTCCCTATCCTTCCTCAGCATCTCTGTGATTTCTTTAACTATTTCAGCATAATTGGGTATAAACCTTCTTAAAAAGTTGATTCTTCCCAAGAAGACTTGGATTTCTTTCTTATTTCTTGGTAATGGAATGTTATTGATGACCTCCACCCTTCTGGGATCAATATTTACTCCCTCCTTTGCCACAATGTGGCCCAATAATTTTCCTTCACTCAGAGAAAACTAAGATTTCTTGGGGTTTAAAGACAAACCATACCTTCTGCATTTTTCAAAAGTGAGTTGCAAGTGTTTTATGTGCTCTTCATCTATTTTTGAGAAAATAGTGATGTCATCCAGGTAAATAATTACAAATTCATCCTATTATCTGACAAATGTTATATCCATAGCTCTCTAAAAAGTGGCTCCTACGTTTATGAGGCCAAAGGGAATTCTGGCATACATAAATGTTCCCCAGGGTGTGGTGAAAGCGTTTTTCTTCTAATATTCTGGGTGCACAGCAACTTGGTTATATACAAAGAAACCATCAATTGTGGACATTCAAGCATACCCTACCAACTTCTGCAAAATGTATTCCATCTTAGGCAAAGGGTAATTATCCTTTAGTGAGGCCTTGTTTAGATTCCTGAAGTCAAAACATAACCTTATTTCTCCATTCTTCTTCTTGAAAGAAACTAAATTTTCTAGCCAATATTACCTTAAAGGAACAATAATTTTGGCCTGTAGCAACTTCCTCACCTCTTTCTCAATTAATGGAAGTAAAAGAGAGTTGATTTTCCTGAGCTTTTTTTTATATGGCTTCACCCCACTCTTCAAAGGAATTTTGTTCTGAATGATAGTAGTGTTAAAGGTTTTCAAGTCATCATATGACCAAAAGAACACATCCACATAGTACTTGAAAATAGCAGGATACCTTTGCTTGTGTTCTTTAGGAACTCCTTTGGACAAATTTATCATCCTAAGGTCTTTTTCTAGCCAATGTTGCAGTATTCCACCAATTCTTGTAGCTCTTTCTCAATTGGCTTGGAAGCCACATCATTTCGGTTAAATAACCTTTCCAATGGAACCAACCCCCTAGCAATGGTGTTACCTTTCAATTGTAAAATATTGTGTCCCTAAATAGTCTCTCCCCAATTGACTTGTTATTCATATATTACTTCCTCATCCTCTTGGTCAATCACTGAGTTTGAAAACTCTCCAATAACCTCCATGAAGCATTTGATTTGTTCCTCATCTTCAAACACCTGCCAATACTTAACATTGTCTGGTATTGAAGGCTTGTATCTGACTTCAACTTCGTATTTGAGCAAGGGGTTTTGAGGAGGCTTGAAGTTACTAGCAGCTACAGCCAAGGAGTCAACCATTCAATTTCTATCTCTGGGAAAAAATTGGATATTAAAGGCTAAGAAAAAATTATCAATCAGATCCCATACCTCATTTCAATAAGACTTTAATCTTGGATGTTTAGCTTGGCATTGATTTATGATTTGCTTCACCACCAGCTCTGAATCTCCAAACACTGCCAAGCACCCAATATTGAGACTTCTGGCAGCTCACAACCCTAACAACAAAGCTTCATATTCAACAAAATTATTAGTGGCTTTAAACTCTAGCTTGAATGAAAGAGGAATCAGGTTTCCTTCTGGAAACACCAACAACACACCTTCTCCATTTCCTTCCCTAGAATAATCACTGTCAAAGTATAACTTCTATACTTTATTACACACTAGTGACTGTTTATTTAGCTGAACAGAACATTCCACCTATGTTTCATCCATTATTTGATCATCTTCCTCTAACAACAAACAAGAGAAATCCTTCTCTTTACTATACACAAGAGCATTATTTGAACAATTAACCCTTGTAATTGTCTTTACAAATCTTGATTCTCTATACATTTGACGTTCCTCTCCACCAAACACTGGAATGGTGGCATATGTGAAATCCATTTTTATAGATCCCCAAATTTGTGGTACCCACAACCTGGACAAAATTATGCCAAAACTTGCAGGGATGTCAACAACCACAATATCCATTACAACACTTTCCACAGGAATCTGAGTCAAATTCACCGCTAGGTCTTTAATCATCCAGAGGCATTTTACTCTCTTAGAGTCAAAAGAGTACATGTATTTATATGGTTTGGTTATTTTCATTCCCAACTGCTCCAGGACAGTCAAGGGCATCAGATCATGAGAAGCTCCTGAGTCATGCATACAGTTATGTAATAAAATCTCACGAATTACCAAGGTAACATAGAAAGGGGCAGTGGAAGAGTCTTGTTCCTCAACATGAGGTCCAAATGCAACCATGGGCCTTTCTTTTTTGAGTTTAAGGCTATCTTGCATAGGAGCTATGGTAGGTTGGCACTTAAACTGAGATACTTGAGATTTGTAATTTGTTTGTTTCAATAATTCAGTTAAAGGAACATAGATTTTGACCTTCTCCAACACTTTTTGAAGATTAAAAGAAGAGGAGTTCCTATCAATTGTTGCAACTTCAGCAAGTTGCTTCTCCTTACTAAAGACTAGTTTCATTTGGGGAGGAAATTGCTCTATTTTAGGGGCTTTAGGCTTATGAGGAACAAGATCTGAGGACTCTTTCTTGCTTGGTGGGACTGGGTCATGAGGTTTATTTCCATTCCCTATTGACTTGAGGGAACTTGAGTGGGGAGGTTCTTCATTTTGATCTTGCATTCTAGACCTTTTCCTAGAGGGTCTGAGATCATATTTGTTGTGTAATTGAGACTGCATGAAGTCAGCAAACTGCCTACCATAGTTTTTTCAATTTCACCATCAACCAGTGGGGCATCCAAGTCATATCCTTCTTCCTCTTGAGCTTCTATCTCGTGTTCCTACTCAGAAAGAGAAGAGCATTGATTTTCTTGAACCTCTATGGTTTCTTCAACATGATCCCCTTGATCATCTTCCAAATACAAAGGTGGTTGAATGTGATCTTGTTGTTCTTTTCTCTCGCTTTGTAAGAGTTGCAAGGGTGGTCTTCTATATTGAGGGTTGATTTTTCGATTTAGAGATGGTTGACTCTATCGAGGAGGTATTTTGTTTTCTAATTCCAGTTTTACAAGGTTGTTAGACAAATTTCTTATCAACTTATTCATCTCCTCAAGATTTTTTTCTTGGGTTTCCTTCACATGGCTTGAAGAGTTGGCTTCCTATTTTCCTCTTCTCCTATCATCATACTCAGGTTTCCCTTTCCATTTCCTGGTGGAGCTAAAAAAAATTTCAACTTCTAAAACATCTATTTGAATCTGGTCCAAGGTACAGGACTTTCTTTCTCTAAGTGTGAATCCAAATTCAGGTTCAAAAGCCCCAACAAAAACTACTTTAGAAACGACCTATGGAGGTTTGATTTTAGCTGGAAGACTGTTGTATAATTTGTTAAACGTTTTTATTAATTTTGAAACATCTTCATTATGTTTTTTCCTCATTGCATTGATTTCAATGAGGATGTACCCATGGTCCCTTTTCTCTCCCCATTTATGGATAAAAGAATTCTCCATATCCTCCCAGGTAGTGATTGAAGAATTTGGGAGGGATTTGAACCATTTCCTTACCTCCCCATCTATGGACTGGACAAAGACTTGTAACACCACATCCAAGTGTTGTACATTCAAATTTTCTATAAATGCATAGAAGATTTCTATATGTCTCTAAGACGAGATATCATCTTCTCCAATGAATCTTGGTAAGAGCTTAAGATAGTCTTGTGGCATACCATTCAGGGGTTATGGAAAGTCTAGTGGAGCATATTTATTTAGGATAAAACCAGGGACAACCATGTTTTGAAAGGGAGGTGGTATGAGGTTTATAACAGGGCCTTGCTGAGGAGTTGGTTGAATTGCACCTGACTGGAGCTAAGTTGGGAAATTGTTAATGCCCTGTGTTGGAATATTTATGAGAGTATCTTTAACTTCATTAGCTTTTGGGAAAGTATGAAATTTGAAGGGAGGAGAGATGAAAAAAGCTTCTTCGATTTTGACTCTTGAGGAAAATGAGTCAAATAGTGCACAACGTTCCTCAAGATATTCCAAGACTTTGGAGGAAGACTCGAAGTAATTTATCACAACCTTTTGAGAGCTAGAGGATGATAATTATGGAAAAGCGATCACAGGAACTGGAGTGAAAAGAGTTATTTCTTTCCAGACCATCCTAGATATTCTCTTTTCACGATCAAACACAGGAGGAGTTCTCTGTTGTGAAGTATCAGAGCAAGTGTGTGGCCTTTTGAAAGCCAGGCTGTTGAAAATGAAATTGAAACAATGGAGTCGCCAAGGTGAGAGATATTTAACCCACACACCTTTTTTATCACCTTACTAAATGGTGTATAAATGTCGTACCCAGAGAAATTTTTATGACTCTTACCCAACAACGACTCAAGAAGATGTTGTAGCTCCTAGAGATAGCCCCTAGGTTTAAGAGAGACTAGTGCCTAGAACATCTTGATGAGTGCTTTAAGGATCTGCTGATATTTTCTGTTACATTTGGTATTTAACATATTTAAGATGAGATTGATTCAGAACCTTCCTTAAGAGGAGAAATACAAAGCCGAATGAAAAATATTACTCATAGAAACATCAATATCTGACTCTAGCATCCAACATCACATGAACATGCAATTTTATTAGTTCTTTGTGGTATATTAGGTAGAAGAATTGAGGAGGAAAGTAAACAAATGCACGGGGCTTATACTAAGAATCCAGTGCATCGAAGTCTAGCATGAAGTGGATGAGAAAACGATTAAATGAAGTGCTAAGATAAATGGAGTGCATTTTAAAGATACCAAATCATATCAGTTATAGGCATATTTAATCAGCATTAGGCATAGATGAATCCATAAATCCATGAAAACATATCTAACAGCTACTATTACATGTAATCTAAGAAGAAGAGTGAGAACATATGGACCAAGCACAAAAAGGAATACATACTACACATTCATATGAGTCAGAATCACCAAAATATTTCCTTAATCTTCCACAGAGCATACATTTCATTGACAATTTGCAGAGATTCTCTCTTGGAAAACCAAAATTCCAAACCCTTGGTTCTGTATCATAAAACTGTTTTTGTAGGGCCTCAAAGGGAGAACCCATTACAAAATATTCTTTCTTGATTTGGCAGTGAATCATCATAACAAAATATCAGCGTGCTCTAGTGGCATAGTTGTACTAGCTAGATCCTAACTAACTAGTATTGATTCTTTGAAAACATAATATTTACATGAAACAAAAAATATCAAAGTGTCATGATTCGACACAATCAACAATATCTTTAACTATGATAGGCAGGTTCAGGAGGCAACGTCATTGGGTCGATGATCTAGAGCACAGGAGGATTGATGAATTGTTCACACCTTTTCCACAGTGTTGGAGCTGGTAGAGGAGTGTGAAAGAATTGCTGATATGAAATCTTGAGATTTGTGAACCCTATATAGTTCAACCTAGGGAAGAACAGGGTATTCATGGATCTTAATAGCTAAAATTCCTTTCTGTGATAATTAACCATTGTTTTACCTTTTGAGGGTGGAAGTCTTCTCATGGGAGGAATCGACCTTGCTCTTGGCATCCACTAACATCTGAATGTATTGTGCCCATGGGACCAACATTCCCACAATACCCTTGCAGCTAGGAAACCATTCTCTGACTCTGTCATCAAACTCAAAGTTGAAAGCAGTCACACCCTTTAGCACTATGTTTAGGCATTTTTAACTTTTTCTTTGGTCTCTTCCTTCTCAACTACTTTGGAGATATCCATGATAGCAAATACTCTATCCACCACATCTATGGGCCTCAACTCACTGAGTGGACTTTCATTTACAAACTGAATGAACTTATTGGAAATATGGGAGTTCTTTTCACCCTCTTCCTTGGCAGCTAGGATGAAGAACTCGTAGTCCTTGATCACGATCTTTTGTTCATCCATCAAAGTTATGTACTCCCAATTGTTTTTCATCTCTGCTATAATCTCATCCCAGACCAGTTGCTTAGCTTGCATGAGAGACATATTTCCTTTCAGAAGGCCTTTGAGCTCAACAATCTCCTAGTTGGTTGCTTGTAGGTTCTTGCTGATCAAATCTGCATTAGTCTTGGTTGTCTCAAGCTACTTTTCCTTTTGTGACAAGGATTTTTGGGCTGTGTCGAAATTCTTATGCACCTTCTTGAATTCTCCTTATGAGAGATGGAGCTCGGTGAGGGTCTTTGTGAGATTTTCTGTGGGATTTTGAGGGTTCTTAGGCACCAGCACAACACATATGTGAGTGTCTATTCTCATATGAAGTTCAACCACCTACTACTTAAGAGCCACCACCTCATTGTTTCTGTCTATCAACTCCTTTTCCAACATCTCTTTCTCCTCCTCCACCTGTGCAAGTTACTTGGAAATCACATGCTCGGCTTATCCTCTAGATTCACCCCTAATTTCATAATCAACTCTTTGAATTTTTCATTCTACATGTGAAGAGCTCTGGAGTTAGCTCTTTCTTGTTTCAATATTGGTGTGTCCTTCTCTATCAGCTTCTCCACTTATGGTCATTTCATTTCTATTAAGCTCACTATAAATCATCTCTCCCATTTTCCCATGGAAGTTGATCTTATCAGGTAGAGGGACACTTGTCAAGTTTAAGGAGACATCCAGGGCCTTGAACTGGGAGCCCGATGGTATTAACTATGCTAGTGGGTGATGCAATGATATTTTCATTAGATTTCTCTCCAAATCCATAGAGACAGGAATTATGGTATGGTATGGAACTTAATGGGAAGCCATTTGTTGTTGCATGTCCTCCCCTCTTCAATGGCCTTTCCAGTGGGCCAACTAGGTTCAGTTGTGGTTGTACTTCCTGTTGAACTCGAAATGGATGCCTCTGAGGATGATGAGGCAACAATTTGCAGTGGGTCTTCCAAAGTCACCTAGAAGCCTGGTTGGTTTGGATTTGTCTGTACCAACCTAGTCTCAATTTATTCTTCTTCTATCTCTTGGCTTCTGGGATTTTTAATGGTTTGTACAAATTCCATTTCTACATTCCTTGTCTCATGAACGGTCCCTTTTTGTTCCTTTTCCTTTGTTTTCGAAGTCTGGACCTCCATCTTTGTGTTAATAGGCCATGAATTGAAGTTATATTTCCATTCAAGCTCAGGCCTATATTCATGCTCATAAGTTGAAGCTTTTATGCTTTCTCTTTTCTTTGCAATGACCCCATGAGGATCATAATGCCAAACATCTCCCAAGTCAAAATTCATTTTTTTTAGCAATTCCTCAGCTGCCAAGAAGGCCTGTTTGGAGTTAATAATAAAAGTCCCTATAGGTTTTCCCAACTTGAACATATATCCCTTCTTGGCAGGGACAAAGTGGACCTAGTCCACATTAAGACTCTATCTAATGAACTCGAGGGCGAATATCCTCATAGGTATGAATACAAGCAAGTGATATGGAGGAAGCTCACACCCATAGACCCGAATCTTTGTGTAATCCTCAAACAGGTACTAGTCTCCCACCCTGGTGTCCTTGCTCAATTGAAGGATTGCTTTCTACTGAGGGATAATTCTTGGAGGGGACACATTATGAATAATTTTATAAGAAATGGCCATGTAGGAGCAAATGAACTATGAATAACCATCTCTCTCTAGTTTGCTCCTAAACATAGTGTCCCATTCAAAAAAATACTTCCTTTGTTTGTCTGGGGCCACCAAACTGAGGCCCAGGCATTCAAACTCCTCCATATGGATGTTCACAAATAGATAGAACAACAGAGAATAATACCTAATGTAGTGGTGGAAAAATGACATAACTGGAATTTTATGGACTCGGCCAAGTAAGTAGATATGTCAAATAGATGACTTGGCTGCATCATCTCCCTAAGAAACCCTAGGTATGTTTTTTTGGCCATATTGGAATTGTCATCTCCAAACAAGCGAGGAATCACAGACAATATAGGTTGTACAGACTCAGAATATATAGTTATTGGGAAAATATCAGTAATGGGGAAGGACTGTAAACCAGGGGCTAAGACCATTTGCAAAAAATATTGTTGTTCATCTGATGGGAGGGTAGTATATCAATAAACTAGGGTGACTTCTGTGAATTTCTAGGTTCAGGGGAGCTTGGGTAAACTATAGCCTTTTGGATTAGATCTGGGGTCACCTCTAGGATTTGGCTCTTATGGGGAAAACAAAACATTTCCTCTCCTCTATATAAGTTGCAGTTAACAAAGACATGATTTTGGGGAAGTGATGTACATAAGGGGAAATTTGATAGTACATCCCTCAGTCAACTATATGGAATGGGTCCTCTCCTCGGACGTTTTGGCCATACAAGTCAAACTAGAGGTCCAACAGTGGAAAGAACAAATAGGATCTGAAATTTGAGCCTCAGTGTCCATGAGAGGTTTAACATTCAATGAGGATTTGGATTCCTGTGTTTTGGGGTTCTTGGGGGCCACCTTCATGTTTTAATGAGTATTCAAGTAATTTGCAGGTGGAGGGGACCGACCGGTTACCTTGTATTCCTAGAAAGCGCTGAAAATGACATTGGAGGGCAGTCTCAAACCAGTCGAGTACTCGAATGGTGTTACAGAATGGAGGAACAGTAGGAGGAGACTGCACTGGAAAACAAAACAAATTTGTAAGTTTGGAGCGGGAAGGGTTTTTTACAGACGAAGAGGGGACAAAGGTCATCTGATGTGGGATGACATCACAGGGGGGGACACGTGGAAGAAGGGGATTGGGTGTCGATAGGTAATAGGTGTATGGAAGCTGGGGTGAAAAGGTTACCATTTACCTTTTGGATTCATCTCTCGCTTGAAACTGGTGTTGGTAGACCTATAACGTGGCGGGTGGTCCCCACCATCCTCCAACATGTAAAAGAGTAGGAGGTTAGATCCAGCGGTGACCCCCCAGAATCAATCTGGGTCATTGGATTGAAGGGCCCACCCTTTTGAATTGTCAACTCTAAGGGAAAACAAGTGTCTATTGCCCGCGTAAGTTACCCCCTTGAAAATCTTACTTGGGCTAGTTAGGCGGAGATAGATGACGATCCCCCCTAAACATGTTCAATCTTTAAACTGATATTCACACCCATGATAATTTACTCTTTTATCCCTCTTATCTCAATTTCCCCATAGGACCGAGTGTCGTGACCAGCGGTTTGGGCGCTTGGGTGCTTAAGCCTTTGGGCTCCTGTTTTGGGCATAACTCCCTTTATATTCATTCTTCTGCCCTTTGTTCTTTGAATGTTCATGACCTAGTGCCACATAATATTGGAGCCCCCTCATCGGAGTCTTTTCAAAAACACAATTACAACAAGGGTCTGAAATTTTGGACCTCTGATATTCAACATAGCACCTGGGTGCTCCGCCTCTTCTACGCCTCTGGTCCTTTGAGTTCTCATGACCAAGTGCTTAACAGCATCGAAGCCCCTCCATCAAATCGAAACTTAAAAAAAAAAATTACACAGAGGGTTACAAAATCTCTTTATTTCGATAAGTCGACCTTCGAAATGATGTTTTGTTGATGTCATCACCTCCGAAAAGCTTTGATGTCCAACCTCCTGATATCGGGCCCCGATGTGATCACCTCCCGAATTTTGGTGCTTTCCTTTCCATTTCATCCTTTGATATTTCATCGTTTCCTTTCCATTTCGGCCCTCCTTTGAATTTTGGCTCCCAAAATTTCAGGTCTCCCATCTGATACCAACCTCCCGATATGTTGAACGTTCTCCGAAATGGTCATTCAATGTGTTGCATCTCCTTTTTTATTTCCCTTTGAAAAAAATAAACTGCACCTCTTCATTGTTCTATCATGGATGGAAAACAGGACCATTCGATAGAAATGCAAGAAATCATTACAGATACAACAACTTGTTAATAAGTTATTGGATCTAGGAAAGCATAATCTCGTGCTTCATTAGGCTTAGTTTTGTGTGTTTCAATGAAATTTTGCCCAACACACTTTCTGTTCTAAGACAGAGCATCGCAACACACTTGTCTCTCTCTGTAAGTGCAAAGACTCGCACGGGTTGTTATATATCACCTGTGATGACCCTAGTAAGTGCAAAACTTTTTCATTTCCTTGCCTTGCTTTGCATTTTTTTTTCTTGCAGTGTCTTCCTGAGTCTCTCGTCTATGCAAGGTATTTGTAAAGCCAACAATTTGTTTGGAAATGAGTTTGAATTCATTTTGATAAGAGTTTTCTTCATTTTGTATTCTTCTTTTCAATTAGGGTTTCCAATCATTTGGCTTGGTTATTGATTTGTTAAAATGCTTTCATGTTACAGTTCTGATATGTGTGAATGTTTTTTGTTGAATAATCTAGTCATATTTCATTTTTTATTGCATTAAAAATTGAAAAAGAAAAATAAAATTTAAATTTTTCATGCATTAGGGCTTTGAATCTTTGCATTGGAATAATGAAAATTGAATATCTTGTTTGGTGCATTATTGTTTGAAACTTCTTCCCTTCTTTAGATAGATCTTCATTGAATGAAAAGAGTTCATTTTCTCATGCTAGTTGCATTCTAGGAGTTCAGGTGAATTCGTTTTGAGCCTTGAAACTAAAACCTTAATCAAGATCAACATTAAAATTTATCATTTAACCTATGGATCATTTGGAACATTAACGAACATTCAATGGTCTAAGCTAGAAGGCGTGTTCCAACATCGCTAAACATAGGGGATGTCATTACTTTTCAGCGTTACATCTCAAGCATGGTTGGTTTTCCATGTACATCGGAGTATATGAAAACATTATTCCACATAACTTCAGGTATATAGGACAACACTCCACGTACAATGAGTATATCATAATGCCCACATCATATAGTTACACATTAGACAACACTACTACAAACTATGCTTCCATGTACCTTCGGGTATATTTTGGAAGTACCCACTAGGTTGCAATCCTACCATAGGTAATTGAGTCGGTCGCCTTGTTAACTGTGATACATTGAACATAACATTCGGGGATATTTCCTGCATGTACTTAACCGTATACTACAGTTCACAGTGATTTGGTAAACTTTTTATGGCTAGTTACCCCTTTTTATTTTTGTTTGTGTTTTTAATATCTAAAATCAATTATGTAGAGTGAAAATATTTCCTCCTTTACCTCTAGAGGAAACACTTGGACGTCAAAAAAATAATAAAATGAAAACTACCAAGCCTGTTACTTTGGAAGCTACCCCACCTCGAACCACATCCAAAATTAATCAAAGAAAATCATCACTTCCTATTAGTACCAAACTTGAAGTCACGTCCTTGGAAATTGGTGAGTTAGAGACAATTAAAGCTTCTCAACCATAAGTTGTTGAGACATTAGAATTGGAGTTATAGAACCTAAATTTGAAGATTTAGAAAGCTTACAACCTGAGGGACCACAAATCACTTTAGAAACTTATTCTTACACTCCTTTGCCTTGTCTCATCCATAACCTTTATCTTTGGGTGCTGAAGAAGAACAACTTCCACCTAGTTTATTGAGTATAGAGGAAATTACTAGGGAAGAACCTACTCACCCTCAAAATCCTATCAACATTATTGGAACTCCTATTTATCAAACTTTTCCTTTTGTTACCCATGACACTCAACTACAAGCTACTTTACATAAACCTCCTTAATTTAATTCACTCTTGAACTCTCCTCGGAAAATCCGCCCACACACTCCTTTGAGAAGTCTAGCCAAATGATGGTATCAACAAAAATCACCCAACCTGTATCTACAATTATGAGTGAATTGACTGAAGTTGCAGTGACCTCTATATTCGTCACTTCACTCGAAACTCACCTGTATGGTGGTCCATCAATGCCACCTGGATACCACTCATTTCAATAACCTTTTCTGGAGCGTCAGCTAATCCATGGACTTCTCCTTTACCTTCATCATCTAGAATACTATCTTGTCTATCTTTACCAAACACCCCACAACTTGTTCCACCTATTTCACCACAAAATCCTTTGGATCAACAAGTATGGTGTTTTTAGACACACATGAATGTGAACAATCATGAATGATAGAACAATGAATTTCATTTCTTATTAACAGAGATGTACATTTATAATACATTGGTGTGATCGTTGGATTCATATTCCAAGGTCTCTTGGACTCCCTTTGATCGTTCAGCTCTCACACCTTAACCCTTGGCAGATTAGGTGTCCAAGATTCCCCCCTTTAATCTGAAGTGGTACGTATGAGTCCAAGAAGAGAGTTGTAATAAAAAATGTGAAAAAATGCATGGTAGCACTAGGCTAAATGTGCACTCTGAAATGTTGGCATAAGGTGTTGGTTTAAGGATGACCACCAACACTGGAATGCTTAATGCAGTTCCTGAAACTCTTCCAAATCTGGCAAGAAGCTAAAATATTTTGCTAGAGGAAGTGTCCCTAATGATTTGGATATGGATACCTTCAACCTGGAAAAGGGAGGTCTACAACTTGTGGTGGTTTAAGGATGACCACCAACTCTGGAATGCTTAATGCAATATCTAGAACTCTTCCAAAATTGGCAAGAAACTGAAGTCTTTTGCTAGAGGAAGTGTCCCCAGTTATTTGAAGAGGGAGAAGCTCAACTTGAAAAGGGACGTCTCAACCCCGCATATATGGTTTAAGTCTGACCACCAACCAAAGGCATGCTCAGGAGCATCTTTGTCTTTGACTACAACTTTGAATCTGGTATGGCAAGTTGTGGATGAGGCTCGCTTGATGATTTTTTGAAACTTGTAGCTGACCATCATTTCCCCCCCTGTTAGATACAAGGTGAGATGATGGAGAAAAATCAACTACAAGTTTCGTCAATACTCTAGAACAAGTGTTGTCATATGGCTGAAATATCTTCTTGGTTGTTGAAGCCCATTGCCAAGAAGCGATCCATCCAAGATGAGTCTTTATTCTTGAAGGAGACTTGTTTTTGAAGCATCTGTGTGAAGAATGATTACGCTGACCACAATTCTTGCACGGATGAAGATGAAAACAATGATCTTTCATATGGCCAACTTGATCACAATGTTGGCATTTAACAACTTTTGGCTGCAAATGTGGAGGAGTAGGATCTGGAACAGGTGAAGGTGAACCCCCATGAAGAAACCCAACACTTTGAAATTGAATGAGATTGAAATAGTCTGGAATATGAAAGGACGTCTTCTTATCATATCCAAGACCTTTTATGTGCTTTTTGTTGACAAGCTCTTCCCAAGGTCTGATGATTAGCTTGGGAAGTGCAGATTGAATTGCCACGCCTGTATTCAAATCTGCTTCTGAAATCAACACTTGATATGAATCAACATTATTGACTTGATGACTTGTTGGCTGTTGATAGGATCTTGTTTCAAAGTTATATAGGGGATTTTTATGAACAAAAACAAGTTGAGATGGATGTTTTTCAACTATAACTCATCTTGTTGAAACTGTTATTCGAGTTGCAAAAATTATATCTTTTCTTGTGCATTATGCAGACATGTTCAAATGTCAAAGAGAGTGCCCTTGCTGATGTTTACCATCTCATCTATAGTGGAATGTATTAGAGTACTTAAAAATTATAGTATATTATCAAGTTTGGCGATTTTTGAAGAGTTTAATTTTGTGGATTCAAATGTACTCCAAAAACCAAATAAAGGGGTGCTCACTTTGCCAAATATTACACCAAGGCCAAAAGAAGAATTAGAATATCAAAAAAACTTGCAGAAGGGCCAATACTAACACCAAATGTAACTGTAGTACCAAACCTGGATAAAAATGTGTTGTTGTCCTTCACAAACAATGTATTACAACATAGGCCACAAAATTTATATCTTCTTTTTCAAAGTAAGGTCGTGCGAACTTGACAGTCACTGGGCAAAGAAGAAGGTCATAAAATTAGAAGAAATCATGAGTTTGTTGGATGGTATTTTATTCTCCAGGTGTTTGGGCCCAACACACTTCCACTGCGCCACTCATGCACATTGTACTTAATTTTTTCCTATATTTAATTTTGTACTTACCATCATTTAATTTGATTTATTGTTGCATTGTTGGATCTTTACACCTCTTGTGATTGATTTAACTTATAATTATATGTAGTTATAAAGAATTATTTATGGTGAAACCATCTAATCTTTTCTTTTCTCCCTATAATAGTCGATTACTATAGAATTTAAAGCCCTACTCTAATTGTTAGAATGGTGAAAGGAAAGAAGAAGAATCCTCCACAACAAACAACTTGGTCGTTCAAAAAAACAATTGATGAAAAGTTGTCGGATACTTTTCTCCTCTTTGATATTGTATGTACGAGAGACTCTAGCCATTCATCTTGGAATGCCATTTATGATATGTTTGAGGAGGAATTGCTAGAGGAAGATGACGAATCACCAACAATAGCAACTACATATAAGGGTGGAAATAAATATTTTAAATAAACGATTAGGGACGCCTCCAAATCCCGACTACACAGAATTTTTATGCAACCAAGATTCTCCCTTACACAGACATGATACGTTGGGTGGTGGAGAATGTCTATATCAATGAAATACAAGTCATCAACTGACAGGGAACAACTATTGGTTCATAACATTCATGATATGTATCATTTTCCCAAGCCACAGATAGTGTACAATTATGAGTTTGTGGATAATTTCATTAAAAGGGAATTTAAGGGTAAATGAGAAGCACTCTCCAAATTGATAAAATAATGGAGAAGTGATCCGAATAGGTTCAAATAAGAGTCCTCTATCATGTACACTATCCAACCCTTAACATCTCCTTATTGTTTCATTTCTTCCATGCTTTGTCGATTTTTCACTTTACAAAATGGCTCACAATTCCTTATAGAATAGGTCCCTCTCACTAAAAAGGTTATGATGGTTTTATTCTTAATTGGGCCCAAATCGTGTCTGATAACATGGCCAAGTACATCCTTAATTTTAGTTTGAAACAAACATCCACCCACAACCATCCATTCTACACGTCTATGTGATGGATGTAATTTCTTTTTCTTTATACTTCCCATGCATGGGTTGGAAATGGACACTTGCCAACCCTCTTCCCATACATGTTTACCATAGTATACTTTGGGAAGAAAACTACTCTGATCATTTCTACCAGATTTTCCACCTTGTAATGATTCCTTTATACCAAACCATTTTCAATTCTAAAATTCTTGGAATGTCTCCCACTGTCATGGATTTTTTTACAAGAATTTGGGAATACTGTGTTGAGGATATTTTTAATTATATTAGGGTTTGAGGAAGCAATGGTTGTCCACGTGTTTTACCCCTATATGTCCCAATCAAGTTGTTGGAAATAATATTGAGAGGGAGGGGGGTGAATCAGTATTAGAAAGTCAAAAATTTTTCATTTCTATAATTAGATTCATATACGCTACTTCAGTTAATGAAATTTGCGTGTATACGCAACTATGTTTAAGGAAACAAGCATATATCCTGCAAACTTATGATTCAGTTAATTCTTCATATGTTGATCTTTAATCAGTGCATCAAAACCATATAAACAGTAACCAAGTGTAGTAAAAGCAGAACAGACAATCACACACAAGAACACAAGATATAAGGTGGAAACCCAATGTGGGTGAAAACAACCTGCTGCAATCGTCTCTATCTTCTTTTAAATTAGAAACTTCTTTTTACAATTTTTGTATTGGTGCAGTCTTATACCAGTATGCAGGCTTCTACTTGCAGAAGGCTACAACCTTCTCTTGTTCTCCAGCTTCTCTTGGAAGGGAGCTACAACCCCCTAGCTCTTGTACTAGCTGTTGTGTTTACTAGTACGTAGGTGCAGGCCTACAGAAGGCTACAACCTTCTCTTTTCTTCCAGGGACCACGTTTCATAAATTTTCAGACTGGATCCATCAATAACATCAATCAACCATCAATTATATCTGCATCAACCAATCTCCTTTGCACCAACCAAAACTAAATCAATCAATCACTTCTCATAATGTTGTAACTAGAATACAGTAACAGTAACCAGAACCCAAGCCAGAACCCAGAACACTGCAACAACAAACAGAAGTAGCTAAAGCATATTTAATTAGGTATACACTACTTCAATGTGTCGAACCTGCGTAGATACACTGTTATCTCAAGGCGAACCTGCGTATACATTGTTTTAATATGCAGAACTAGCTTGTATACGCGCCTTTGCTAAAGTGAACCTGCGTACAGATTTGTAAATGATGATTTTAATTTTACAAGAATTCCAGACATCAGTTATACCCAGATCATCATATTTATAGATTACAACAAGCGCCATTTATTCAGATAAAATATCAAAACCACACAACGGTACTTCTCTTCAAGCCTTAAGATCTTGACCCATCAATAGAACTTATCCTTCATCAAGTGCTCAGGTTCATCCTTGATTCAAATGCACCATAACCCAATAACCTGTATTCTAGATCTTACTCTTCATTATATATTCAATTCATGAGTGCCTTTGCCTAATGATCTTCTACTCCTTTTATAGTCTTAGGCCTTACTCCATACCATGGACCAAAACCACTTAGAACCAATACCTGGGTTCAACAATTCAGACAAGATACCTTGGACCAATACCATGGACCAAATACCACGGACCAAAACTAAGTTTTCCAACATGTACGCGCCTTTCCTTCTACGAAACTGTGTGTGTACGCTATACGCGCCTTTTGGTCTTCGAACCCACGTGTACATGCGGCTTTGTCAATGGGGAACCTGCGTATGCCGCTCTTTCTTCATTCTATGAGTCTGAACTGTGATCTATCATTTGAGTGAGTTGCCATCAAGGACAACACCTGTGTCATAGTGCCAAGTCTATGTCATAATGCCAAAAATCTCCCCCTTTGGACTTGATGGCAACCCCAAGTCACTCTCCCCCTTTGTCATCAAGGGCAAATGGTTATGATCCCCCTGAGTACATGTTGAATTCTCTGATATGCTGAAGCGTGCTGATTGAGCACCATGCTCGAGTCCATGCTCCCCCTGAATATAAGCAAGGTCTGCAAAAAGATGTTCTAAAAGAAGAACATGACTCTATACATACATCATAAATGACCTTCCTATCACCAAAGACTCATACATACATCCATCCCCCAACCAAGTGGGGATATACCAAGTTTGACTCATCCACCCAACCAAGTGGGGATATACCAATTGATTATACATGTCAAAACACAAACATTACATCATCCACCCCATGCATAGTGGGGAAACAAAATAGGTCGTTTCATGACCTTGACATTAAAAGATACACATGACATAGAAACCAAATATCTGAAACAAGACCATGACAGTTATCAGCAACTATCATCAACAACATCTGTCAATCACCATCCAGACCAGCAACCATGATCTCCCCCTGAACCTATTCCACCTGAATCAAAAACGACTGTGAATTTGTACCAATATCTTCTAAGACAATGCCAACAATGCATTATTAGAAGTATATGCTCCCCCTAAACCTGTGCCAGATGATCGCTGTCATACCCATATCTGACTCCTTTCATCTTGAGTCTGGTCCACTGTTTTTCTTCAAACCAACATATACGCGACTGTATCCACAGCAACCGGTGTATGTACGTGGATACGCTTCATGAAACTCGCGTATAACCACTTTTCTCTAAAACAAATAAGTTTCAACAGCAAGATGATGCATCAACTACTCCCAGCTTCTGTCTGAGATATTCAAATGTCTCTCTGGGCAGTGGTTTGGTGAATATATCAACAACCTATTCTTTGGAGGGAACATACTCCAATTTGACCTTTTGTTCAAGCACTTGTTCACGTAGAAAATGATATTTGATGGGTATGTTCTTGGTCTTGGAATGCATGACTGGATTCTTTGAAATATTGATTGCACTTGCATTATCACATAGGATGGAGATGGGTGGAGTACATGTGATCTGAATGTCTTGCAATTTTTGCATCATCCAAAGGAGTTGTGTGCAGCAAGATGTAGCAGCCACATATTCTGCTTCAGCTGTAGATAATGCAATTGAACTTTGTTTCTTGCTAAACCAAGACACTAATCTGGAACCCATATAGAATGCACCACCACTAGTGCTTTTTCTGTCATCAATGCTTCCTGCCCAATCTGCATTTGTATATGCATGAAGTGTAAGATCTATATCTCTAGGATACCATAGACCAAAATTCTGTGTTCCTTGAAGATATTTGAAAATCCTTTTGACTACCTGAAGATGTGATTCCTTTGGATTGGCTTGGAATCTTCCAACTATTCCCACTGCATGCATGATGTCTGGTCGGGTACCTGTTAGATAAAGCAAACTGCCAATCATGGATCTGTAGGTTGGTTGATGTACTGCTGTTGATTCATCATTTGAGCTGAGACTGCATCCTGTTACCATAGGGGTACATACTGGTTTAGAATCTTCCATGCCGTATTTTTTCAAGATCTGCTTGAGATACTTGGTTTGTGACAAAAAAATACCATCTTTCTTTTGTTGAACTTGTAGACCAAGAAAATATGTGAGCTCACCAAGCAGGGACATTTCAAATTCTTGCTGCATTACCAAAGCAAAGTTTTGACTCATGGCTTCTTCATTGCTACCAAAAATGATATCATCAACATACACAACAAGTATTAGCAATTTATTATTGTCAATCTTTGTATATAGATTGCTATCAGCTGATCCTTTTGAAAAACCTTGTTGATGGAGGTATTTGTCAAGATGATAATACCAGGCCCTTGGAGCTTGTTTTAGACCATAGAGAGCCTTTCTAAGTCTTTATACAATATTTGGATCATTTCCAAGGATGAATCCATCTGGTTGCTCAATATATACTTCTTCTTCTAAGTCCCCATTAAGAAAGGCAGATTTTACATCCATTTGGTATACTTTGAATTTCTGAAAACTAGAAAGAGAAAGGAACATTTTTATGGCTTCAAGTCTAGCAATAGGTGCAAAAGTTTCTTCAAAATCTATACCTTCTTATTGAGCATATCCTTTACAAACAAGTCTGGCCTTGTTTCTAATAACTTCACCATTTTCATTCAGCTTGTTTTTGAATATCCATTTGGTTCCTATGATATTCTTATCATGAGGTCTAGGAACTAATTCCCAAGTATTATTCTTTTCAATTTGCCCAAGCTCTTCATTCATGGCCTTGACCCAACATTCATCTTTTCATGTTTCATTTACATTTTGAGGTTCGATGGAGGAAAGCAATGCTAGATAGCTTGAATCTTCTGTAATAGTTCTTCTTGTCTGCACACCTGCCTCTTTTTGTCCCAAAATCTGAGTCTCTGGATGATTTTTCTGAACATACCTGGATGGAGTCTTTTCTTCTCCCATTATTAGTTCTTCTGGTGCTTCATTGGTTTCTTCTTCAAAATTAGTCTAATTTGATGTGGAAGGATAATCCTCATCTTCTCCACAATCTTCGATTTTTACCTGCTTTGGATTTTTGCATGCTTCATCAACCACAACATCAATACTTTTAATAATTTTTCCAAGTATTTTATTA
This sequence comes from Pinus tabuliformis, assembly GCA_031772625.1. Taxonomy (NCBI): domain Eukaryota; kingdom Viridiplantae; phylum Streptophyta; class Pinopsida; order Pinales; family Pinaceae; genus Pinus; species Pinus tabuliformis. The sequence continues at coordinate 738,926,068 of CM062819.1, read as the reverse complement.
GAACACTTATATCCTTTACTTCGAGAAGAGTAACCAAGGAGAATGCCTTCATCTGCTCTATGTTCAAACTTGCCAAGTTTTTCATCAGTCCTTTAGATGTAGCATTTGCTTCCAAAAACTTTGAAGTATTTTGCAGTAGGAGTCTTACCATACCAAAGTTCATGAGGAGTTTGAGTGTTGTTCACCGGAATGTTTTTTTTGTTGAGAATAGTGACGGCAGCGAATGCAGCTTCACCCCAAATGGTTGCAGGAGTTCCAGAATCATCTAGAATAGCACGATCCATTTGTTGAACAATTCTGTTCATCCTTTATACCACTCCATTTTGCTGAGGAGTCCTTGCAGTAGAGAATTCCCTTTTTATTCCGTGTTCTTCACAAAAGTCAAAGAATTCATCTGAGGTAAATTCCCCTCCTCGATCAGATCTGAGGCATTTGATTTTACGATCTGGTTCATTCTAAACCAAAGCTTTGAAGGCTTTGAACTTTTCAAATGCTTCATCTTTATGCTTTAGAAGTCCTATCCAACACATTCTGAAAAATATCATCAATGAACAATATAAAGTATTCTTCTCCACGAGGTGACTTTTTCCTTGATGGACCACATAAATCAGTATGAACAAGTTCAAGAGGCTTATTAGCTGATCCTTCCTTTTCAAGGAAATGTGACCTGGTTTGCTTACCAAATTGACATGATTTGCATATTGTATTTTCTGGAATGCTGATATCAGGAAGATCACGAACAGCCTGGAATTTGCATGCTTTCCTTATTTGAGAGAAGCTTAGATGCCCCAATCTTCTGTGCCATAGCCAATGTTCATCATTTTTGCTTAGATAGCACTGTTGTTGTCCTCCCTTGAGTATGTATAATTTATTTGGTGTTCTTATACCTTTGATCACGGTTTCACCTATATCAAGCTCACAAACAACACATCCATTTGATCGGAATACTACTTCATTTCCTTGATTACACATTTGACTAACACTCAAAAGGTTATGCTTTAGACCATCAACATACATAAAATTTCCAGCTTTAACCTTTACTTTTAAGAGAACAGAGCCTTTACCTTTTATTACAGTAGGAGTGTCATTTCCAAAAGAGACCTTCTTTTCCTTTTCTAAGGCATTATATGACTAAAGTTTTTCTTTGTCACCTGTCATGTGTTTGAGCATCCACTGTTGATATACCATTGATTTTCTTGTCCTTCTTCATATAAGGCTATACCACATTTTTCTGGTTGTGGCTCTTTCTTTTTCCATATTTTGGGACTTAATGAAGTTTTCTCCTTCCGAGATGTTTGCCGAAATTTACTCCTGCATTCAGATTCTTCATGACTGAAGTTGTTGCAGATAGAGCATTCTATTTCATTTTCAAGAAGAGAAAAGTTATTGTAAGTCTGTTTCATGATCCCTGTCACATTCCTTTGAATTCGTGCTTCTTTAGTCATGATGGTCTTGTAAGCAACACATTGAGCAGCTTTGTGTCCAAAGTTGTGACATGAAAAACATTGGCCATTAAAGAAGTTCCTGCGATTATCGAATCTACTGACCTGGTGATTGTAGTTTCTATTCATTCTTGAAGCAGATTGAGTATGATTTACCTAAGGTTTGTAGCTTTTGTTCATCCTTTAATTAAATTAAGCCTGATTTACCTGGTGATCTTCTTTATGCCTTTGCTGACAATTGTCAAACTGTTCACTTCTCTTTGCTGCATCAAGATAGCTTTTAGTGGAGGTTGACGGCTTCTGTGATTAAGATGCTTCTTTAGTATATCCTAGACCTGTCTTTATCATAGGAGAACGCTACACTTTGATAATTTCATTTAATGTTTCTGATCCTTTAGCAAATCTAAGATTGAGAGCTTTTGTTTTCTCAATATCCTTTCTTAGACCCACAATTTCACATTCCGGTTTTTCATTTGTTTTTCTCTTTCAACAAGTTGGAATGTCAAAGTATCTATAATCATATTCTTTTCTTCTAAACAAATTTTGAGTTTAGAGATTTCTTCATAAAGATCATCTTCATCTAAAGCATCCAAGATATTATCATCTTCAAAAGCCATCAAAAGTCTATAGTCATTACTATTTTCATCTTCATCACTATTAGATAGACCATCACTATCTTCATGCGTATAGTAGCTTTTCTTTCTTACACTTTGTTTTCTATTCCATTTTGTTGATTCTTTACCTTTATCAAGCTTATCTTTATGAGGACATTTGGCAGCATAATGACCGACTCTTCCACAAGCAAAACATTTGAAAGGTAGTTTACCTTTGAATCTCCTGGAACCCCGTTGAAGGTTCTTGACAAAGTTTCCTTCTGAAGCATGTCCTGATTCATTGAGTTATTTTCTTCTTGAAGCTTTGAATGCATCTTTTCTCATATTTTATGGACCTCCTTTTCTCATTTTGAAAGCAGTTAAGATTCCATGCAACTGTGTCATAGTAATAGTCTAAAGATCTTGCTTTTCTTCTATGGCAGATATTTTTGATTCGAACTTAGTAGACAAGGATCTTAAAACCTTTTCAACTAAAGTAACTTCTTTTATCTCTTCACCCAAGTTCTTCATGCAATTAACAATCTCATTTATACGTAAGAAGCAACTAGCGATACTTTCATCATTGTGCATTTTGAGAGTTTCATATTGAATTATGAGAGATTACAGTTTTGCACGTTTTCCCTGATTGTGTCCTTCATAGCTTAGAATGATCTTGTACCATATTTCTTTGGCGATTTTGAGCTACATAACTTTGACAAATTCTGATTGTGACAAACTCCCCAATAATGTATTGATAGCCTTGGCATTGGTTTCATATTGCTTTTTACCTACCGTATCTGTAGGAATTGCTGATGGAAATGTATATCTTCCTTCCACGATTTCCCAGACATCTGTACCAAGAGATTGAAGATAGGCTATAGTTCTTACCTTCCAATAAACGAAGTTGCTCCCATCAAAGATTGGTGGTCTAATGGATCCCTCTCTTTCGTAGTTACACATGATGATAGATCTTCCTTCAAGCGATCAAGCTTCTTCTGAAGGACATGCTCTGATACCAATTGTTGGAAATAATACTAAGAGGGGGGGGGGGGGGGTTAATAAGTATTAACAAGTGAATAATTTTTCATTTCCATAATCAGATTCATATACGCTACTTCAGTTAATGAAACTTGCGTGTATACACAACTGTGTTTAAGGCAACTAGTGTATATCCTGCAGACTTAAGATTCAGTTAATTCTTCATATGTTGATCTTTAATCAGTGCATCAGAACCATATAAACAGTAACCAGGTGCAGTAAAAACAAAACAGACAATCACACACAAGAACACAAGATATAAGGTGGAAACCCAATGTGGGTGAAAACCACCTGCTGCAATCGTCTCTATCTTCTTTTAAATTAGAAACTTATTTTTACAATTTTTGTACTGGTGTAGTCTTATATAGTAAGCAGGCTTCAACCCGCAGAAGGCTACAACCTTCTCTCGTTCTCCAGCTTCTCCTGGAAGGGAGCTACAACCCCCTAGCTCTTGTACTAGCTGTTGTGTTTACTAGTACATAGGTGCAGGCCTACAGAAAGCTACAACCTTCTCTTTTCTTCCAGGGACCACATTTCATAAATTTTCAGACTGGATCCATCAATAATATCAATCAACCATCAATTATATCTGCATCAACCAATCTCCTTTGCACCAACCAAAAATGAATCAATCAATCACTTCTCAGAATGTTGTAACCAGAATACAGTAATAGTAACCAGAACCCAGAACACTGCAACAGCAAACAGAAGTAGCTAAAGCATATTTAATTAAGTATACGCTAATTCAATGTGTCGAACCTAAGTAGATACATCGTTATCTCAAGGTGAACCTGCGTATACGTTGTTTTGATATGCAGAACCAACGTGTATACACGCCTTTGCTAAAGTGAACCTGCGTACAGATCTGTAAATGATGATTTAAATTTTACAACAATTCCAGACATCAGTTATACCCAGATCATCATATTTACAGATTACAACAAGCGTCAGTTATTTAGATAAAATATCAAAATCACACAACGATACTTCTCTTCAAGCCTTAAGATCTTGACCCATCAATATAACTTATCCTTCATCAAGCGCTCAGATTCATCCTTCATTCAGATGCACCATAACCCAATAACTTATATTCTAGATCTTGCTCTTCATTAGATATTCAATTCATGAGTGCCTTTGCCTAATGATTTTCTCCTCCTTTTATGATCTTAGGCCTTACTCAATACCATGGACCAAAACCACTTAGAACCAATACCTTGGACCAAATACTTGGGGTCAACAATTTGGACAAGATACCTTGGACCAATACCATGGATCAAAATACCATGGACCAAATACCACGGACCAAAACTAAGTTTTCCAACATGTACGTGCCTTTCCTTCCGTGAAAGTGTGTGTGTACGCTATATGCGCCTTTTGGTCTTCGAACCCGCATGTACACGTGGCTTGGTCAATGGGGAACCTGCGTATACCTCTCTTTCTTCATTCTATGAGTCTGAACTGTGATTTGTCATCTGAGTGAGTTGCCATCAAGGACAACACCTATGTCATAGTGCCAAATCTGTGTCATAATGCCAACACAAGCTATTATCCAGATATTTTTCTTATCAAACTATCAGGACCATATAACCATTGAGCTTAAGAAATCCTCCAGAAACCTCTTGCCATGTTTCCCTTTACAGATTGGTTTGTTTACCCTCCAAAATTATCATGATGCTAAGAAGGAAGTCCAGGCTTGGCACGAATTAAAGCTCGTTGCCATTCCTACAAACTCTCATGATCCTTCCAAAATATCTGAGAATCTATCCAATGAGACACATATCAAAAGTTATGTCCATGAGACCCATGAATATGAAAATTTGTTTTGTGGAGCTTCTTCTTAGCTTTCAGTTTTCCATAGAGCTTAACAAGAAAATGGTCACCCTTGGAAGCCTATAAATACAAGTTACCTCAAGCTTAATTGGACACCACCAAGCATCATCTTCTTCTCTTCAACATTAATTGGTTTGCACGGGTGTGAGTCTAGGTCGAGGAAAGAGGTTCACATAGGTCGGAAATTACAGGTTCCGAAGTTCACATGTGTTCTTGGGTTTTGGGTCACAAACGCGGGCTCGTCAAAGGAAATTTTCAGCTATAATCGTAGGCTAGCAGGCTCAAGGGTGCGGTTGGAAGGTCTCAACCACATGCAAAACTATTCCTCCATGCGATGGGGATCTAGGGCTAAATTTTGACAGTTGATTGCAGTTGAACGAAGGCATGACAAGTTGACTTTGATCTAAGTTGATTCTAGGAACATATTTAGGAATATTGTTGGGTTATCTTTGCTGGATGATTTTGTATTTGACTCATTTTACTCTCTACTAAACATTTTATGACAATCTAATAGAAGAATAATTTCAAAGGGCTTTCCCTATCATGGGCTTTTCCCTATTCTTTGACCAAATATAATGTCTCTTGTTGATGTGTTGATTGTCTCCTTTTCCATTTCACTTATTATTTTATCTTCAATTATTGTTGATGGTTGGAAATAGTAATTGTTATTGAAATATTTCTAATACAATAATTGAATTGGGTTAAAGTAATTGATACAACATAGAACAATGTGAAATTTAACATGGTATCAAAGCTAAGGTGAAGGACAAACCCAAAAGGAGACAAGTATTGAAGCAATAATATTTAGAAGGTTGAAGGAGCCTATCTAATCAAGTCAAGATGTTTTCCTACTTCTTCAAGGAGCATGAGAAGTTAGGTGAGTCATCTAACTTTGTTGCATGGAAGATCAGGTTGGATATCATAGCTAATAACAATGATGTTTTGGAATACATTCAAGGAAAATCAACTGAGCCTCCAGAGAATTTTTTTTGTTGCTACCAATAAAAAGCACAAGAAATGTGAGTTAAAAGAAAAACAAATTATATATAATGGGTTACAAGATAATTTACTTGCATATGTTGGAAATTTGAGGAAGTATAAGGGCATGTATGATAATATAGTTGGCATGCATGAAGTTAGCAACTTGAATGAAATCCTCTCCTTGCAATATCAACTCAAAGATATGAATATGCACAAACGAGATTCTGTGTAATCCTATATTATGAGGACATCTCGCCTTAGAGATCAATTGCAAAAAGTTGGATAAATTGTGCCTGACAGGGAATTGGTGATTGTTGCTCTTAGAGGTCTCCCTCCTATTTGGGAAACCTTCATTACTACTATAAGCAATAACAATAGTTTTTCATCATTTGATGAGATTGTTGGAAAAATCACTCAAGAAGAATCAAGGATATCTTTTAGAGGTAGGATTCAAAAGCATGAAGAAGGAGAGCCAAATGCATTCATAACTCATGAAAAGAAAAAGAAGAAAGGAAAAGGAGGTCCATCAAATTTAAGAAAGCGTCCTCCTCGAAATTCAAATACAATGTTTGGAAGATTCAAGGAATCATTGCACATTAAATTCTTCAATTGTCATAAGGGAGGCCACTATGCTCGAGAAGAACAATAGTCCACACTACAACACTAGAAGAAACAACAATAGATTTGATGATCAAAGAAGAAGAGATGACCGAAGGAATGATCACAATGGATTAGATGAAAGAAGAAGAAGAGATGCTCCAAGTGATCATGAAGAAGATTGTTGTCCTCAAAAGAAATCAAGATTCTCCACGTATGAAAATAATGCTACCAATCAATGTGAATATATTCTTATTTCTGCCCTCACTAGTTCTTCTCCTCTGGATTTGTGGGATAGTTGGTTGTTGATAGTGGGGCTACTCATTATTCCTCTGGGTATAAGGAAGTTCCCTCTAGTTTGGTAGAGAGGGAGTCAAATTTGAAAATTACTCTTGGAGACAAATCCAATCATCCCGTTAAAGGTTTTGGGTCTGTCAAATTTCATTTGTATTCTGGGGAATCTATTTTGCTCCATGATGTGATGTATGTGTTGGGATTCAAGAAGAATTTGGTATCAATATCTACTTTGGAAGATAAAGGGATGAGGTTTTCCTTCATCAAGGGAAATGTTATTACTTGGCCTGTTGGATCACCTATGAGAGATGCATTCACGTTGGGATCGAGATCTGAAGGACTCTACAAAGTCACTGGTAGACCTCTTCTAGCATTGGTCCATGGTACTAATCATCTAACCGAGCTATGGCACTGAAGAGTAGCCCATATATATTATGATGCTCTTCTGAAATTGAAGAAACTGGTCTCTGGTATTCCCTATGTTCAAGCCCAACATGATGGAGTATGTCCAGGTTGTGCCAGTGGAAAGAAGGCAAGGAGACCATTCGCCTCTAGTGAAAACAAGAAAAATTAGATCCTCCATCTCATTCATTCTAACATATGTTGTCTGATTCCCATAAATTTTATTGGTTGCCATCTTTACATCACCTTCATTGATGATTTCTCAAGAAAGGTGTGGATATATTATTTGAAGCACTAGGATGAAGCCTTTGAAATGTTCAAGGAGTTCAAGCTTTGGTCAAAAATAAAATAGGGAAGAAAATCAAGGTCTTCGGGTCTAACAATGGTGGAGAGTACATATCAAAGGAGTTAAATTATTTTTGCAGAAAGGAAGGTATCAATAAAGATACGAGTGTGCCCTATACTCCCGAACAAAATGGACTAGCTTAAAGAAATAACAGGTCTATTATAGAAGATTCTCGTGCCATGCTCCATGATCAAAAGTTGCCGAAGTTTCTTTAGGGAGAAGTAACGAATGTTTTTGTATATGTTCAAAACAGGGTACCTCATCAAGCAATGGATAACAAGACCCTCGAAGAATTGGTCACAGGTATCAAAAACAATGTTGGCCATCTCCGTATCTTTGGCTACCCCATATATTTTCATGTGTAGAAGGACAATAGAAACAATTTAGAAGCCTCAAGAAGAAAATATACATTTGTTGGGTATTGTGAGAATTCTAAAGCTTTAATAATATATATTCCTGGTCAAAGGAAGGTTGAAATTATTAGTGATGTAAAAATAGATGAAGATGTTTCCCTTGAGAAAGAAAGGGAACTTCCTTCGCCTCCTTCTTCCGAGAAGAAGAATGATGATATGGATATTTTAGATGGTCCTTTTGTGCCTGAATCTGAGACATATATTGTTGATGATACCATGGAGCCCATTGACCCCTTAGATCCTCCTTCATGTGATCCTCCTACTAGGAAGAGACCACTTTGGCTTTGTGACACATTACAAGATGACAAGATATGCATTCTCGTTTGAAGATCATTTAGAGAAAGCAAGAAGCCATGCAGGTACTGAGGATATGTTGCAGCCATGAGCACTATGATTCAAGCCAAACCTCCCACCTTTGAAGAAATCGTGAAAGAACACTGTTGGAGGGATTCTATGTTCGAAGAATATGAATCAATTATGAATAATGAAATATGGGATGTTCTGTCGAGACCGAAAGGGAAATCTGTGGTGACTTCAAAATGGCTATTCAAGATCAAACATGGAGTTGATGGTAGCATTGTGAAATATAAAGAAAGGTTCGTGGCCTAAGGATTCTCCTAGAAATAGGGAGAATATTATGACGATATATTTGCACATGTAGCTCGATATACAACCATTTGTTTTATAGTTTCTCCTATCGCAAGTCAAGGATGGAGCCTTCATCATATGGATGTGGAAACAACATTCCTCCATGTCATGTTACTAGAAGAAGTGTATGTTGAGAAGACACATGGATTTTAAGTAGAGGATCAAAAGACACATGTTCGCAGGTTGAAGAAGGAATTGCATGGTTTGAAGCAAGCCCCTAGAGCATGGTACACCCACATAGACAATTATTTGGTAAATTTGGGATTCACAAGAAGTAATGTTGATCCCAACATCTACTTCAAGGTAGTCCAAGGTATGTCGTTGATTTTGGTTTTATATGTTGACGGACTATTATTGACAAGTAACGAGCCCCGATTGATCGAGTGTAAGAGGGAGTTAGCCTCTGAATTCCAGATGAAGGACCTTGGACTCATGAACTACTTCCTAGGCCTTGAGGTGTGGCAAAGGCCTAGAGAAATTTTACTATAACAAGGAAAATATGTCGTGAAGCTATTGGAGAGATTTGGAATGACAAAATTCAAGTCCTTTCCCACACCAATGGAAATGAACTTCAAGAAGCTATGCGGAGAAGATGTGGGACCTGATCTAGTTAATCCATCTGAGTATAGATAGTTTATTGGGGCTCAAATGTTCTTAGTGAACACCCGTTTAGACATATTATATGCAATGAACACGTTGATTCAATTCATGACTAAGACTCTCCATGCACATTGGATCACTTCCGAACACATTTTGAGATATTTTCATGGGACGATCACCCTTGGTCTGAGATATTCTAACAGAGATATTCTCCGTCATGGATATACCGATGTTGATTGGGCAGGAAATGTTGTCAACAAGAAGAGTACACTTGGATGTTTTTATAGCCTTGGATAAGCCATGATATCTTAGATGAGAAAGAAGCAAAAGTTTGTAGCATTGAGTACCGTCGAGGCAAAGTACATTGCCACTAGCATGTCTAGCTATGAAGTAGTTTGGTTGAGGAATCTCTTTAGATAGATATTTGACTAGGTCCTAGACACTACAGTGATATATTGCGATAGGAAGAGTGGGATCCATCTGGTAGAGAATTTTATATTTCATGACAAGTCCAAGCACATAGATATTTGATGCCATTACATTCGAGACATGGCACAGAGAGGAGCCGTTAGACTCCACCATATATCGACAAATGAGCAGATTATAAATATTCTCATGAAGGCTTTGCCGAAAGGGAAGTTCTTGTTCTTTAGAAAAAAACGTGGACTGGTGGATGTAACCCCTCCAGATAAGGGGCATCGTTGATCAAGGACACTGATTCAACTCTTCCCCTCTGTTTGAGCTCCTAGGGTGTGGAATTGAGATGGAGCTCCTGAGGTTGAGGGATCTCTGGACAATAGGGTATTAACTCTATTTATCACCCATAGGGTGTATGTGATCCTTTTTTGTTTTGACAAGTTGGGTATCTCCCCCTATCATGGTATTTGCAAAGTATACCCCAGTTTTCATCATACCCACAAGTCGGGCTTGTTGGGATTGTCCCTCCCCGTCTGGAAAACAGGTTGAGGAGGCTTGGGGGTGTGTGATCCTTACCTTTGGTAAGTCAGGTATCTCACCCAAGCTCAGATTATGATGCAAGTGTTCTACTAATCCGGATTTAAACAGGAACGCAATAGATTACAGAGATAACCATAAATACAGAGATGCGATAACCATAAATACAAAGATGCAGCGGAAATAATATTTCATTACTGTAAAATACTGAAATGTGCTTACAAACAGAAAATCAGCTAGGGCGATGGTAGCTTATCTCTGAGAAGAGATGTGGCGGCTACATGCCTCTGAACTGTTCTGAACTGTGTTACAATGAGGCTCGAAGGCCTATTTATTGTTGAGAAACAATGGAAAACCCTTCACATCCCGAAACCTAACCCCAGAAGATGAAACGCCAAATTGTGGGCCCCGTTTGGGTAAATTGGTACATCAATTTCCCGGGGTCGTAACTTTGGCATACGATCTCCGTTTGACGCGTACGATAGCTCGTTAGAAAGATCTATCCGAGTACTACCACTTTGGGAGGCAACATCGGTCCATGTACCCATGTTGCCCCAGATTCCCAAAAAAACGTCGTTTAGGGCCTCAAAACGGCTCCGGAAGTTCAGGACCCGAAAAACTGCTAAAAATAGTAAACTGTGCTACAATTTAGGAAACTGAAAAACTGAAAGAGACAGTTGTGGGGGTCCAGATGGGATAGGTGGGTGGCCACCAACATCCACCTGGATCATCTACCACATGAATATTGAGGGTCGTTGATGGGAAGATCAGCAAGAAATAGGATGGGTTGAGATGTGCTCCCCTATATCAATTATTGCTTGATATGGGGTTGAATATGTTTTGCTCCACCATGTAGATTTAGGTTGATATGTGCCCCTAATATTGTTTCAGATTGAATGTTCTCTCCAACATTATATATGGTGGAATCTAATTCTCCCTGATGATTCTTCCTCTTTAGATTCGAGAATGTTTCAACAGATAGAGTGAACAGAGATGGGACATGATATAATGGTAAGATACATATATTACATGATGTAGTTGGAATTTATCCCTAGCTGAGAGGGAGTGTTAATTTGGAATATTAGTGACAAATTCCAACCATGGGACTAGTTTCCTCTTTTCAATAGGACCGATTTTGACTATTGAAGTGCTCAATTGGGACAAGGGAAAGTGTACTTACGAAGAAAATCCCACACGTGCACATTTGGATAGGTCGGCCCTAACAACAAAATGGTCACCCCTGGAACCCTATAAATGGAGGTGACCTTAAGCTCATTTGGACACCACCAGGCATCATCTTCTTCTCTTCTTCATTGATTTGTTCGCATGGGTCTGAGGTTGTGTTGAGGAAAGAGGTTTGCACAGGTCTGAAATTACAGGGTTAGAAGCCCGCATGTGTTCTAGGGTTTCGGGTCACAAATGTGGGCTCGACAAAGGAAATTTTTAGCTATAACCACAGGCTAACAAACTCAAGGGTACATTTGGAAGGTCTCAACCGCATGCGCAACTCTTCCTCCATGCAGTTGGGCTCTAGGGCTAAATTTTGACAGCTGACCGCAGGTAGGACAAGTTGACTTTAATCTAGGTTGATGCTGGGAACATATTTATGAATATTGTTGGGTTATCTTTGTTGGATGATTTTGTATTAGGCTCATTGTACCCTACGTTGAACATTTTATGAAAATATAATATAAGAATTATTTCAAAGGGTTTTCTCCATCGTGGGTTTTTCCCTGGGCTTTGACCAAATTCAGTGTCTCTTGTTGATGTGTTGATTGTATCCTTTGTCATTGCACTTATTGTTTTATCTTCGATTACTATTGATGGTTGGAAATATTAATTATTATTGAAAGATTGATAATGCAAGAATTGAATTGGGCTAAATTGAGTGATACAACTTAAAACAAGGTGAAATTTAACAAATAGCAGGATGTTAATAATTCTCTCTATTGTTTTGACTCAAAATTATTTACGGGCGTCTCGAGATTAGGCTTAAGGGTTCTGAATGTTTGCAAGAATTGCTTTGTTACACTTTTGTACACTACATTTCTTTAATATAATTTGAACCATTTGTTGATTCCAATATCCACGAACAGTGAAGCAGAAGTAGTACTTCTACCAACTGTTTTCTTTGATTTATTTTTTGAATCTAATCTTATGTTTTATTACTTGTGCTCATGATTAGTTGAATGAAATGTTATCACCTTTGATGTATTTATTTTGTTTATTACGAGTATAAGTTTTACAAAATTGTATGAGAATGTTCCTATGAATTAATTCAATTAGCTATTTAATTGAATTAATTATATTTAAACTGTTATAATTAACGATAAAATTTGGATATCTACATTTTCATGTTATTCGTTATCATTCTATTCACAACAATATATCAATACCCAAGTTATGAAGTAGTTATTAGCTTATATCACATTTTAGCTTATGTTTCTATTTATTGTTTTATCAAATATTGTGGATCTCGTCATATGATTTCCCTACAACATTCACCTTTTATAAGCCTCCATCCATTGGAGAAACTTTTCTATGGGTAACTGGGCCCAATTCTTAACTAGTCGGAACCACCATACCAAATGGAAAAGTGTCTGAATTAGGGCTCGAATTGGTGGTCTCCTAAATGTTGATGAATACAATTTTGGCCATCAATATGTATCACTAGTGCTTGTTGTTACAGCTAATAAACCTATAACTGCTTTCCATGTGTTGATAAACCACTTAGAGCTTGTTGAATGGGATGATAAACCACTTGGGTTCTTGTTGGAAGGTTTATAAACCATTCGGAAAGTGGAGACATTGTGGTGCTTACTATGTGAAGTAATTGATGAACCACATGGATAGTGTGCTCTAGATTCCTATAGTGCTTACCTTTAAAATATAGCTAATAAACCACTCTTAGAGTGATATCATCCTCCTAAACTGAGCAGAACTTCATTAAGCCTTGGGTAGATCCCTGTGATCCTTTACATAGTTGTAGCAATCATTATGGTGCTTATTGTATGAGGTAGTTGATAAACCACCTATATAGTGCACTCCCTCTCTGGTTTAGTTGCAGGGAAAATTTTAAGAACCCCCCCTAAATTTACATGTATAATAAATGGTCGAATCTCCATGGTATATAGGAAAAATGGAAGGCGATTTTATCAATAATATGATATGTATATATAATTTTTTGGCGAATCTCTCACCAGGCATGGCGAATATTTTACTCAATTATAAAATCTTGTGTTTATTGAATACACAAATGAAATCATTGCATTTCTTTAAAATATCTTTTGAAATCAAAATTACCGAAATTACATATCGATAACCTAGTGGGTGTAGGATAAAATTCACCCGTGCTATTCATAGAAAGCATGAGAAAAAACCTAATACTATATATAAAACCAAGAAAAATTCAAATTCATCACTTCTAGGGACCTCGTAACCACCTTGCCAATACACAAGTATGTTCCTGTTTGCAATTAGAAAAATTACCCAAATTACAATCTGTTTACTCCAGCATATGTTGAAAATTTATAGAAGGATGACTAGTGCAATCAATCCATTCCTTTTAGCCCTGGATTTGTTTCAGTTTAAAACAAAAGTATACAAATATACTTGTCCAATGTCTATGCTTTAACCATTCACCTTAAGATGTTTTTACAATATAATTTCCTAAGTCTATTTAATATCTTCATTATCATAGAAACCAACCTATATCCATCTTAACTCCACATCTACCACTCTTAGGGCGATGAAATCTATTTATCCCTCTGAGCACTTGGTAGACCTAGAATTCTTAACTCCACATCTACCACCCTTAGGGCGATGAAATCTATTTATCCCTCTGAGCACTTGGTAGACCCAGAATTAAGATGGATCTAAGATGATAGAATTTCCCCTTTAAATAGTCTATGCTCACATGAATACCGTGGTATTACCATGGGTCAATACCATGGGTTATCATAAACCTGGAGCTTAACAATTACTATTAGTAATTTATAAAAATTATAAAATTAATAGTTGATTTTTATTTTATTTTTTATTTTAACCAAGCTAAAATGTTTAACATACATTAAATTACAACATCCATTTTTACTCTTGATGGGATCAAATATTTTTCACTCTATGCTAGTTTGCATATCATGATATTCGATACCTCTCGGGGGTTAGTAGATGTAGAGTAAAGATGAATCTATGTTGGTTTAATTCCAACATTTAAATAGGCTGTGAATACCATGGTTCAATACCATGTGCCATTTTGGTGAATACTATGGGTCAATACCATGTGCCATTTTTATTTTTATTAATACTAATATTAGGGTTAATAATGTTTTTTTGCATGGTATTAATAACAATCTAGTCCATGGTATTTGTCCCATAGTATTTTGCCCATAGGTTTCACCTAAATATAACGCATTTTTTGAGTGTTCGTAAATATAAGGTGACTTATGGAGTAAATATAAAAAAATGTTTTATTTGTTTACCATACCTCTCGTTTATTTATATTTTTATTAATTTACCATATCTCTTTTACAAATATGGTATTTGGCCCATAGGATTCACTTAAATAAAACCTCTTTCTTGAGCCTTCATAAATAGAACGAGGGTTATGGACTAAATATAAAAAGAGGTTTTATTTATTTACCATGCGTCTAGTTTATTTATATTTTTATTTATTTACCATACCTTTTGAGTAAGTATAAAAAGAGGTTTTATTTATTTACCATACCTCCACTTTACTTATATTTTTATTTGTTTACACCCTTGCATGTATATAAGGTGACTTATGGAGTAAATATAAAAAATGTTTTATTTATTTACCATACCTCTCATTTATTTATATTTCTATTAATTTCCCATACTTCTTTTATAAATATGGTATTTGGTCCTTTGGCCCATAGGATTCACTTAAATAAAACCTATTCTTGAAAATGGGCGAATGGAAGGTTGTAACTCCTAATTTCAAGGGCTAAATTTACCTTTTTTACCCTCTCCCTTAAAATAAGGTGGGCTATTTGAGGTGATTTGTAAAAATGTACTATGATACAAAATATTCTCCCACTAAAAATTTAAAACCCCTTAATTTCGCCAAAGGGCGAACATTCGCCCCTAAAATTTTGTATGTTTAGTTGACATGTCATCGGTATGAAATTCCGTTGAGAAAATAACTTGAGATGCTAAATCCATCTAGGGGGTGGTCAGTTGCAAGAAAAACTATAGTCTAGTTGGCCCATGGTTGGGTGGAGAGTTGAAGTCCCTCCTTTAGTTGTTAGCCATTTAAGTTAATTAGATAAGTGCATTTACTTGAGTATTTTCTTATGCCATGAATGACTATAAATGTCTATTATGTAATATGAAAGTGTGTGGATATACATGCATAGTAGAGGAATGTTGATGCTTTTGTATGTTATGATGACGAATGTTACTCATATGTATTTACGGATTATGTTGTTTTCATAAGACTCTATGTTGCTTTCATTGTTTGAGCCATGGTGTGGGTTACATGAATAGTCATGAATGTTTGATTCATGTTTTTCACTGAGTTTTTTTATGGATAGAATATGAATATATGTGGTTATGTTCCACATGACATGAATTCTTTGTAATGTGAATATAGGAAATGTGGCTCAATGTTATATTGTGAATGACTTGTAAATCACATGTGATCTTAGATAATTTTTTATGAGGATTCTCTAAATCAGCTTAATAGTAGACCAGGATGGTCTGAATAACTGGTGCACCACCTTGCCAAGTCATGAATGTTGTGTGAATCGGTATTCGTTATTCTTGCCCCTTATTCTTGTCTTTGAATCCATTGTCCTTGAGGATTAAGAGGTTCTTGCTTTGTTGTCATTGATCGATCACCATCAATGACTTTTTGACCTTATGCCCTTGTGCCTTAAGATAGAGATTTGAAATTTAACTTGTTTCCCTCTTTGTAACACCATTGGTAAATGAAATTGATATGTTTTGTGGGCCTATGGCCCCAAGCATGGTAAGTCAAGCTGTATTGAGAAGTAAATTGAAAGGAGATGGGATTGGGATGGCATATGCATAGCTCCAGGCTCTATAAGTCAATTTGGAGGAGAGGGGTGATAAAAGTGCCTATAGACAGGATGATGTGTGCATGGGTGAAATCTTTTCAGGTTGACAAGTGCACGGATGGGACCCTCATGGGGTCCTCTAGCATACAACTAGTTTGGAAGGACCGCAGTCAAGATAACATCTACCTAGGGAGGACCCACAGGGTTCTTTTCCCTACAATCTAATGGATAAGTTTAATTAATGCGTGCAGTTGGGATTCCTCTTAATCCTTGGCCGTGCAACCCAAGGTGAGTGAGGAATTCAATTTTCTACAATGGGCCAGGAACTCAAGACCACAATGACATGGTTACGTGCACTAGTTTAAGCAGGGAAGGGTCTTAACGGAATTGGAGTGGGCTGTTGGAGCCCACATCCTTAGGCACATGTGGAAAATGTTAACACATCTACATAAATGTTGCATAGAAGATGTGGGAAGTGTGGGTCTTCCAATGATGACATGGTAGGTCTACGTGGGTCACATGTGGGCGCCATGTAGCAATTCTCATTGATGTGGCACAATTTGGTTGGTAAATATAAAAAAGGGAATAAATTTCAATCCATGAGTCAGATCTTGATATATTTTATATTGTTATAAAGCTCTTGACAAGTCGAATGCAATGATGATATCAAAAGTTAATTTTACTAAATTTGGAGTAGGAGTATTTTTGTAACCCCATCCTTATAACGAACCATGGAGGTCTGGTTAATTAATAAGTAACACATCCCACAACACAAGGAGAGTTAAGGGGGTCGGAGGAAGTGTTATAGAGTGGTTTCAAAGTGAAGGTTCAACACTATATCTTTAGAGATAATATTTGGATCACTAATACAAAATAGTATCAAAGTTTAATTTAGTACTCAGACTTATTGGGCCTAGAAGGATAATGTAGAGGGTTTCTTAGAAATTTTAGTGAATAGTATTTAGACAAATTGTCAATTGTGTGTGTATATGTGTGTTGGTTTTAGAATGATGTCTTCTATGATTGCTAGCATGATAAATTACTTACATGTTAATTTCTTTCTAACTAGCATACAAACCTGATATTGGATGTCTTAGATTAGCTCCATGTATATGTGCTTAGTGTAAGTATGACAAAGTGATGGATAAACATTTTTATGTGTATTCGATTTGAATAACAGGCCTGTGTATGGAAAAACATATGAAGAAACTAAGATAGAGTAAGAAAATAAATGAATGAGCAGTAGGATGGTGTTGTACAACATTGATAGATCCCAACATTGTTAAGAATAAGAGTTAGTTGGGAAAAGGAGAGAGGAATATTATCCTGACTGGATGGACACCCTTATGATTTTAAGGTTTGATTTGAGAATTTGTAGGGCTGAAAATGAAAATATTGTCTAATCTTAGGAAAAGAAAGTAGAAGTAAATGTAGTAATACTACATATTTTATCATATTTTCAAAGGCAGAAGCAATATGAGCTAGGTGTTAGCTATTTGGGAAATATAAGTCCAAGAAGAATCCATCAGGACTTTGGAAGCATGAATTGGAAAAAAAGGGGTTGAAGTTAAAAAATCTAAGAAGAGGCATAGACAAGAAAGTCAAGATATGGTGAGAAGAGGAACTCCACTCAATAATCCAAAGAGAAAGACAAGAAGTCATGATCAATTGTCTAGTGCCACAACTAAGAGATATTACCATCCAAGGAGGAATGAGAGGAACTTAATTCTAGAGGAAGTTAAGAAGGAAAAACCTCCTACATTTGATATAGAAGTCAATAAGGCAAAAGAGGAAGAATCATGGTTACTAGGAAATGGGAAGTATTTCAGAGTGCAATACTACCTTGAGAATATGAAGGCAAGAGTAACCATTTTCAACTTGAAGGGAAAATTTGATATTTCATTGGAAGACTTGAGGAATTTCAAACACATTAGAGATAAAGAGCTATTCTGGAGAATATTTTAGAGATATTTTTTGGAAAAGTGCCTATCTAAAAGGCATTACGATAGTAAGTTCAAAGAATTTCATGAGCATAAGTTGGGGAAACTTATAGCTGATGAGTACACAAATAGATTCTTGGAGCTCTTGAGATATGTGCCTTATATCAAGGATGAGAAAGTAAATATTCAGATGTACTGCAGTGGACTACCATAGGATTTTAGAGACATAATTTAATTTGATGAGTCAAGAACCTTGGAGGACACAAATCAGAAAACTAGGTATTGCTATGAACAATCCAAGCATAAACATAAATTTTGGGTTGGTTGGGAAGCAAGAGGTAGGCCTAGATTTAAAAGAAAAAGACAAAAATATTCAATATATCAACCAAGGGGAAGGAATGTAAATTTTAGTTCACCCGCCAAGGGTAAGCTTTAGTAGAAATCTACTATTGCTAATAGATATCAGTGCTCTAAACCAGAAAAGGGTGGGACCGAGGGGTTCAGAAGAGGACCCATATAGTGTTATACATGTGGAGAAAACCATAGGCAGAAAGACTATCTTCATGAATAGTATAATGTCCCAAAGTTTTATATTGTGTAAGAAGCATATACAATGTATGATGTGGCTCAGAATGTGCCTTGAATCTATGACGTGTTGGACAACAGGCATGTTGAACATCATAGATTTAATGATCAATATGGAAGGTATGGTCACTAACAACCCTATTTTGATTTTGATTGACCCATGCTCTAATTTCAATTAGATTATCCCAAAGGCCGTAGAAAAATGTGTGTTGCATAAGAAATCCCACGAAAAATCATGGTTAGTTCAACTAGCAATAAGAACTAAACGGTGAGTTGTAGACATGATAATTCTTAGTGGTGACCAATGAAATTCCCATGTTGGTTAATTCAAACCTATTGTCATGGGGGTCATATGATATGCTAGTCAACATAGATTGGCTAGCGACCCACCAAAAAAAATTGACTACCATATTAAGTCATTAAAATGTCCCAGTGACGAAGGAGAAAGAGTGATGTTGTACAGGATAAGAAAGTAAGTGACTACCAGACATATTTCGACACTACAAATGAAAAAGGCACCTAAAAGGGATGTGATTTATATGTAGTCCAGGTGACCAGTGAATCAAAATAAAATAGGGACATGATGGAAGAACATCTAATATTAATACATTTCAGTGATGTACTTCTTTAGGAAATATCAGGATTTTCAACAAGAGGATAAATTGATCTCTCAATTGAATTATTGCTAGGATAATTCCAGTGTTAAATTACCCATATCACAAGGGCATGCTAGAGTTGGTGGAGTTGAAATTATAATTGAAGGAACTATTGGACAATGGGGTATATCATGCCCATTTTGTTTCCTTGGGAAGCCTCAGTGTTATTTGTGAAGAAAAAGGATGGAACACTATGGTTGTGCATAGAATATAGGTAGCTAAATAAAGCCACTGTGAAGAACAAGTATCCTCTACCTAGGATTGATGACTTGTTTGTTCAGTTGAGAGGGGCTTTGGTATTTTCAAAATCAAACTTGAGTTTTGGGTGACACCAATTTCATATTAAATATGAAGATATCCACAAGACAACTTTCCAAACCATGTATGGATATTATGAGTTTGTGGTGGTGCCATTTGGGCTAACAGGTTCTCTTGCCACATTTATATATCTAATGAACAATGTCCTTAGCCCATATTTGGACAGGTTTGTGTTGTTATTTGTAGATGACATCTTGGTTTACTTTCAAACCAAAGAATAGCATGAAGAACATTTGAGAGCAATCTTGTAATTTATAAGAGAGCACAAGCTTTATTCCAAGCTCAACAAATGTGCTTTCTTCCAATCACAAGTTTAGTACAAGTGGTATACCATCTCTATGGAAGGAGTAGCAGGTGATGAGGAGAGGATCAAGGCCATCATGGAGTGGTATCCTCCTCAAAATGTCATAGAAGTTAGATCATTCATGGGGTTGGTAGAATATCATTGAAGATTCATTAAAAAATTCTCAAGGATCACAACCTTGCAGAGGAGAGGAGTTAAGTTCCAATGGACATTAGAGTGTGTAGCTAGTTTTGAGTAGCTAAAACACTTTCTCACACATCTGCCAATATGAGACCTGGAAAAATATTGCGTGGTTTGCACAAACGCTTGCAAGGAAGGGTTTGGTGGAGTCCTAATGCAATAACGACATGTGATTTGTTATGAATCATGAAAAATAAAAGAGCATGAGAGAAATTATGTCACTTATGACTTGGAGCTTGAAACAATAGTAAATGAATTGAAACATGGATGAACTACCTTCTTGGAAGGAAGTTTGTTTTAATGTCAGATCATGGAGGGATGAGATATTTATTTGACTAGCCCAAGTTGAATGCAAGACAAGCTAGATGGATAGCTTTAATGAGCAAGTTTGAATTTGATATAAATTATATCAAAGGAAAAGAAAAGCAAGTAGAATATGCACTTAGCAGAAGGGTATAAGTGACTCATATGACATCCATAAACACTTGTGAAGTTTCTATTAAAGAGAGGATCAAATATGCCTTGCTTCAGGATGAGCATTATCATCATGTGAAGGAACACTTGCAACAAGAGCTGGAAGGATCATTGAGTAAGAATTACTCACTCACTAGTGATGGTATGTTGAAGTTCAAAGGTAGATGGTATGTGCCTTACATGGGAAAATTGAATAAGCGCATATTGAATAAATTTCACAAAAGACCTTATTTAGTTCATCCTGGATATTAGAACATGATAATAGCTATGAAGAAAATACACTATTGGTCAGGCATGAAAAATGAAGTGTTTGATTATATTGCTAGGTGTCTGGAATGTTAGCAAGTTATAATGGAGAGTAGATACCCTACGAGATTGTTACAACCAATCTCCATTCCTAAATGGAAGTCAAAACTCATCTCCATGTATTTCATCATAGGACTACCAAGACATCTATATTACATGCTATTATAATGGTGTTGGTGGAAAATTTGAGAAAGACAACTCATTTTATAGTTGTCAAATCAACCCACAAGGCATTTCACATAGCTCATATTGTCATGAAAGAGATATTTAGATTACATGGTATACCCAAGAATATCATTTCAGATCCAGACGCCAAATTCACTTCAAAGTTTTGGAAAGCATTGTTTACAGGTTTTGGAATCAAGTTAAAATTTAGCACAATGTATCATCCTCAGATGGATGAAAAAAATAAAAGAGTAAATCGAGTCTTCAAAGACATGCTAAGGATGTATGTCATGCATTAGCATAAGAGGTGGGAATGTTTCCTACCATTAGTCAAATTTTCCTACAACAATGGGTATAATGAGTCACTAAAGGCAAGTCCTTTTGAGGCTTTATATGGAACAAAATGTGGCACACCCATCAACTGGAATGATCTGGTGGATAGGGTGGTGCTTGGACCTGATATGCAAGAATTAATTACTATTAAGTACAAATTGAAACCAGCCCAAGACGGGAAAAAGAGCTATGCAGATCAATAAAGAATGAACAAGTAATTCCAAGTGGGAAAACATGTATATCTTTTCATCAAACCTAGAAAATAGTTCACTAATAATGGGATGATGCTAATATTTTATGGCCCATTTCATATTTTGGAAAGAGTGGGTCCAATGGCTTATAGATTATCATTGCCACCCACAGTGAAAGCACATGTTGTTTTCCATATTTATTTTCTTAAAAAGTATGTACATGATGCAAATCATATTGTTGATTGGCCTATTATATAGATGGAATCGGAATGAGAACGCCAACCAGAACCAAACTGAATTTTGGACTAGAGGCAGATTGTGCTCTGTAATCAAGTATATAGTAGGTCAAGGTGAAATGGAAGCACTTTGGACCAGATGAAGCCACCTAGGAAATGGTTGATTAGATGAGGATATTTTACCCATTTTTTTATAGTGTAAATGAATGTAAAGAGTTGTGTATATGTAAATGATTTGTATTGTGTGTTATGTTTATAGAACACCGAGGACAATGTTACTCTAAGGGGGTGGGTTCTGTAACATCCCTTTTTGCTACCCCCCATAAAAATTTAACCATGTACATGTATTTATGTGAATAAATGTAAAAAATTAAATATGGTTGAGCTAGAGGAATGGAAATGGATTCAGAGGTCTGAGGAGGAGGAGTTTATTTTGTTGTGTGTAAACCAAAACCCATGACACTTTATTTAATTTTCCCCATCTAATCTCTCCGATGGAATTATGATCTCTTGGTGCAAGCATTGAAGTTTTGTATGGGAATTTTGAATTGAAGGACAAGCCCCATACTATCCATCTTCTCATGGAATGTTTTCAGAAAGTGAACATGCAAGAGAGGGATAAAGGGAGTCGACATCGGGGGAAAGAAAAATAGAGAAAAAGAGAAAGGAAGCCAAAAATAAAAGAACACAAAGTAATAAGATGGGAAGGGAAAGAACATAGCATGCAGAAGCAATCATGAGCAACAAAAGAGAAGATGGGGTGTCATTCCTTGTAACTTTGAGTGTGGCTAGTGTTTATCGATTTGTGATGGACCAATGAAGACTTGGTGGAGATATTGACTCACTAGTGCTTGTTGTCTCAACTAATAAAACTATAAGTACTTGCCTCAGGGTTGATAAACAACTTAGAGCTTGTTGAATGGGATGATAAATCACTCAACAGGTGGAGACACTATGGTGCTTACTACATGAGGTAGTTGATGAACCACTTGGATAGTGTGCTTTGGATTCTTGTAATGCTTTCCTTGAAAATCCAACTAATAAACCACCATTAGAGTGAGATCGTCCTCCTAGAAGTAGAACTTCACTGAACTTTGGGTGAATTCATGTGATCCTTTACAGAGTGGTAGCAGTCACTATGGTGCTTACTATGTGAGGTAGTTTATAAACCACCTAGACAATGCATTCCCTCTCTGGTCTAGTTAGCTTGTCATCGGTGTAAAATTCCCTTGAGAAAATAACTCATTAGGCTCTAAATTTGGCTTAGGGATAGTCAGTTGCAAGAAAGACTATAGTGTAGTTGGACTATGGTTGAGAGGAGCATTGAATTCCCTCCTTCATTTTCCAGCCATTCAAGTTAATTAGATAAGTGTATTAACTTAAGTATTTTATTATGCCATGAATGATTATAAATGTATATTACATAATATGAAAGTGTGTAGATTTACACTTGTAGAAAAGGACTGTTAATTCTTTTATATGTTATGATGATGAATGTTGTTCATATTTTGCTATGGATTATTTTGGTTTCATAGGACTTTGTGTTTTTATCATTGTTTGATCCATGGTGTGGGTTACATGAATATGCATGTATGTTTAATTGGTGTTGTTCACTAATTTTGTTTATGACTAGAATATGAATATGTGTACCTATGCTCAAGGCGACATGAATTATGTGTGTTCTGAATCTAGGGAATGAATCCTAACATTCTATTGTCGATGACTTGTAAATCATGTGTGATCTTAGCCAATTGATAATGAGGATTCTCTAAACAAGGATGGTTTCAATAACTGGCATGTTTCCTTGCTAAGACATGAATGTTGTGTGAATTGGTATTGGGTATTCTTTCCCCTTATTCTTGTGTCTTAATCCATTTTCCTTGATGGTTAAGAGGTTCTTTCTTTATAATCATCGATCGATCACCATAAACTACTTTTTGATCTTAGACCCTTATGCCTTAAGCCAGAGATTTGAAGTTTAACTTATCAACCTCTTTGTAATCATTGCTAATAAATACAGTTTATTTATTCTATGGACCTATGGCCCTAGGAATGTTAATTCAACATGTATTGAGAAGTGAACCAGAAGGATCCGAGACTGAGATAATGTACACACGACCCCAGGAACTCTAATTTAATTTGGAGGAGAGACATAGTAAAATGTGTATGGATGAGATGACATGTGTGCAGGTGAAACCTCACTGAGATGATGAGTGCATGGGTGACGAGATGATATGTATGTAGGTGAAACCTCACTAAGATGATGAGTGCATGGGTGACGGGATGATATGTGTGCAGGTGAAACCTCACCGAGATAATGAGTGCATGGATGGGACCCCCCACTGAGTCTTCTATTATGTGAGTAGTTTGCAGTACCATGGTTGAGACGACATGTGCTCAAGGATGATCCACAAGGTTATTTTCCCTACTGTTTAATGGAGAAGCTTAATTAACGTGTGTGGTTGGGATTAGTCTTAATCCAAAACCACATGACCCTAGGTTAGCGAGGCATTCAATTTTTGGGATAGGCTAGGAACCCGAGACCTTCATGATGACATGGTTATGTGGACTGATTTTAATGGGGAAGGGTCATAATAGTGATGGAGTTGGGATAGTGGATCCCACAACCTTAAGAACATGTGGAAAATGTTGACACATCTACATGAATGTTGCATAGAAGATGTGGGAAGTGCAGGTTTTCTAGGGATGACATGGCAGGTCCATGTGGGTTCCACATGGAATTTCTTATTTTCTTGGCACAGTTTGGTTGGTCAATCTATAAATGGGAATAATTTTCCTTCTGAGAGTTAGATTTGGATAGAGTTTATATTGTCGAAAAACTCTCGACGAGTTGAATGTGATGGTGATATTAAAAGTTAATTCCACTAACTTTGGAGTAGGAGGATTTTTGTAACCCCGTCTTCATAATGAACCATAGAGGTCCAGTTAATTAATTAGTAACAACTCCCACACCCTTAAGAGAGCTAAGGAGGTGGGAAGGAGTGTTACAGGAACATTTTCACAAGTGCAAGAATGATCCAATAGAATTATTTATAAACAAGTATCTTTTTTTTGGCTTAAGCAAGAGACAGTCCTTCTATTAACTTAGGTAAAAAAATATTTTACACATGTTACAACAAATGCCCAGAGGCACAAACTCCTACAAAGGGGAGTGAAAATACCCTAAGTGCTCGAAAAAAAAAACCTCAAAAAATCAGACCGAGACAAGGTCTAGATTGCCCAAAACTGACCGAAGAGCTATCTTCTAACAATCTGACGGTCAAGATTCAACCCGCGCAGGGGCGCAGTTCTCAAAAAAACCTAAAGTTGCCCGATCAATGCTGACCGTTGATCTTCTCCTTCTAATCCAATGGTTGTAGTCCATATCGCGCAGCTTAAAAAGCCCGCTGAATACCGCGCGATGAAGGCGGTTTGCTTTTTCGGTCCTCCGCCATGTGTTGCTTCCTGAGTGGAATCGCTAGCTTTTCCTTAATATTGTCTTTGGTTTGGAAGGTGCTCGATGAAGGTGGTAAACCATTAGTGGTTTTATCCTTTCGGCCCCACCAACATGCACACCAAAAGGTGACCGTTGATCTTCCCTCTCCAGATCTGACGGCCACAGACCAAATCGGCCCACACAACTGCTCGCAAAAAACCCTAAAGTTGCACAATCAACGCTGGCCGTTGATCCTTTCCTTCTGATCCAACGACTGGAGTTCATATCGCACGGTTTAAAAAGCCCGCAAGGTATATGCGGTTTGCTTTTTCGGTCCTTCGCCACGTGTTGCTTCCTGAGTGGAATCACTGGCTTTTCATTAAAACCGTCTTTGGTCTGGAAGGCGCCTGATGAAGGTGGTAAACCATAAGTGGTTTTCTCCTTTCGGCCCCACCAACTTGCACACCAAAAGGTGGCCAATGATCTTCCCTCTCTAGATCTGACGGCCACAGACCAAATCGGACCACACAATTGCTCACGAGATACCCAACGATGAAGGCGGTAATCATTGTCTATTCACCTCCACGCATCTCCTGCTGAATGGCATCGCTTGTCTTCCGGAAAACTTCTCCCAGGACAAAGGTTGCCCGAAGCAGGTGGTATGTCTCGGGCAGTTTTTGACCCCAGTAATCTCTTCCTTTAACGCCTTCGTCTTCCATGGAATCATTCCTCCTGTGAACAGATATCTACCTCTGTTTCTGGAAGCTCCCTTAGAAAACCGACAGTGCATCTCCACTGATGGGCCATCTGAAGTGAACTTATCCATTGTTTTCATAAAGTAAAATTCTTTCTCTTGATTTTTCCTAATACTGTTGTCTGTCGCTGAGGGCCCAGGATGAGCATTCCTCCTTCAACCTGTCATCCATTACCTCCTCCCACTAGCAGCACAAGTCGATATGCTTGTTTTGAACCCCCTCATTGGCAAGCCAGTCCGCAACTTTGTTGGCTTCCCTGCGGACATGCACCAACCTAAGAGTTCTCAGCATTCTTAAGTGTGCTTGGATTCTTTGGTAGACTTGCAGAAGCCGCCAATGTCCTGAGATTTTCTCTGGTGCAGCACCAACATTTATCCTCTTCACTGAGTTAATGACTAATTCTGAGTCAGCCTCAATGATGACATTGTGAATGTTGTACTTGAGCAGTATTTCCAGGCATAATTCCATCGCCATGAGCTCAGCCATATTGTTGGTAGCTTTTCCTAGATAACTGTGGAAGATGATTTGTATGTTTCCTTCCTCATCCCTCATGACCCCTCCATATCCAGCTTCTCCCAGATTCCCTTTTGATGCCCCATCAATGTTAAATTTTAAAAAGCCATGTGAAGGGGGTTGCCATGAAGCCTTTTCTGCTGAGGTATTCTTGTTGATCTACATAGAACCTTGAGGGGGATGAACCTTGAGCTCTAACTTCTTCAATATTCTGGCCTCTCTTTGTCTGGTGGGTTTTCCAGTGGCTACACCTCTCAGGATGTGAACAGTCTCTTTGAGTTGTTTAAGGATTAGCTTAAGGATGTTGCTCACTGGACTCGCTTTATCCTTGAAAATCCTGTTGTTGCGCTCCTTCCAAACATTCCAGATTATGAATCCTGGGACCAACATCTAGGCGGAGTTAATGATCTCATTATCCAAAAAAAAATTCCGCCATTTTTTCAAAGTAGCAATGATGTCATTTACATTTCTGTCTGTCTGCTCGAAGACTTCTCCCACCCAATTCCAAAGTATTGTAGTGAAAGTGCATCTATTCAGGAGATGATTTGTAGTTTCTTCCTGTTGTCTACATAAGTGACATCTTGAGGGGCCAACAAAGCCTCTTTTTCTTAGGTTATCCCATGTCAGAATCTTGCCCTGTTGAACCAGCCACTTGAACAGTTTGACTTTCATCCAATGAGGATTATCCCAGATTTCTTTCCACGACTTGTCAATGTTTGGAAGGTTAAGCCCTGAATCTATCCTTTTTTCCTCCTTAAGGTTGAAGAGACCTGCCTTGTTCTTTCCCCATCTTAGTTGATCGTCCAAGGTTGAGGTCAAGATTTTCCTTTTGTCTAAAATACCTTTAAGGGCTATAGCTTGAGTGTGCAACATACCCATTCCACTGTAGTCTGGAAGTTTCCATGTTCTCCATTTCTCATTGTTCCTTGATTGGTCCCAATAGTCACATACCCACCTTAATCCTTTGTTGATGGTATCGGTGTGAATGTCTGCTAATTCTTCACTTCGGAGATTGTCCTCCTGCTGCCAATTATCCTCCCAGAACCAGGCCAGATTTCCATTTCTTATCTCCCAGAAACTATGATTTTGGACTAGGGCCCTGTTCTCCCATGCCCTATTCCATATTGTAGAACCTTTAACTTGTCCTGTCATTCTGATGAGGTTCTTCTCCTGCCACCCTCTTGCATATTTTTGCTTCCATAGTTTTGCCCAGGGGGCTTGTATTTCCTTTAGCCATCTCCACCAGATTTTGGCTCCAAGAACTCTGTTAAGAATTCTTGGGTCATGAAGACCCAAACCACCATGGGACTTAGGTTTGCATACCTTGTCCCATGCCACAAGGGCCCATTTCTTCTTTTCTTCACCTTTCCCCCAGATAAAGTCTCTGTGAATGTTTCTTATATTAGTAATTACACCAGTTAGTGTCGGAATGGCTGAAAGCATATAGATAGGGATACTTTGGAGGATAGCCTTAGTTAGAATCAGTCCCCCTGCTAGATTCAGTGCTCTATTTGTCCATTTGCTAATCTTATCTTTTAGCTTATTAAGAACAGGCTCCCAGATATCCTTGTGTAGCGGTTTATCGATGAGGGGAACTCCCAGGTACTTTGCAGGTAGTGACTCCCTTTGAAAGCCCAAAATTCTGGAAAGATTTATTTGTATTGAAATATTTGTATTGAAAAAGAAAATCTTTGATTTAGTAAGACTTGCCTTTGTGCCTGCTACCCTAGAAAACTCACTCAGAATCTACTTGAATGCTTTGGCTTCCTTGACAGTGGGTGTGCTTTGAAGCATAGTATCATCCATAAATCACTGATGTGTCACCGTGTCCCCACCTTGAGTGAGTCTCAGACCCTTAATTATCCCTTCCTCCTTAGCAGCTTTGATTGCTCTCCCTAACCCTTCCATCATTAGAATGAAAAGGAAAGGAGAAAGAGGATCGCCTTGCCTAAGACCTCTAGAAGGCTTGAAGGTTTCAGAGGGAGAGCCATTGAGAAGAATTGAACAGCTGGCGGTGGTGACTAGCACCATAACCCATTTAATCCAATTGTAATCAAAGCCATAGGCTTTTAATATTGCTCTTATGTACGACCAGCTAAGTTTGTCATAGGCCTTTGCTATGTCCAGCTGAATTATCATTCCTGCCTGTTTATTGGTGTTGAGTGAATGAACCATTTCATGTGCTTGAATTATGTTATCTAGAATTTGTCTCCCTTCCACATAGCCCGTTTGCTCCTCTGACACTAGGGTTGGGAGGAGTGGTTTGAGACGGTTGGAAATTACTTTGGATATTATTTTGTATACCACATTGCATAGTGCTATAGGTCTAAATCTATCTGGAGAGGTGGCATTTTCCTATTTTGGGATTAAGGCTATGAAAGATTCATTGATCACCTTTAAGAGTATCTTAAAACATCGAGAGTCTTCCACTACCTCCAGGATATCCAGTTTAACTATCCTCCAACAAGCTTTGAAAAAGTCCACATTGAAGCCATCTGGGCCTGGTGCTTTCCCATTGTGCATCTCTTTAACGACTTCCTCAATTTCTTCCTCTGTAACTGGTCTGTTGAGATTGTAATTATCTTCTCTAGTAACCAATTTAGGAATGTACTGAGAAAATTTTTCCGTAAACTGGGTTCTGTCTTCTGAGGTTTCCTCAACAATTTTCTGAAAATGCTGGACTAGAACCTTCTCCATCTCTTCATGAGTGTTTCTTTCTATTCCATGCTGATCTTTAAGTTTCACAATTCTATTGTTGTTTCTGTGAGCTATGGTGGATCTGTGAAAGAATTTGGTGTTTCTCTCCCCTTCTTTAATCCATTGAACTCTAGATTTCTGTCTCCAGAATATTTCCTCTTGAAGACATCTGTTATCCCATTCCTGCTGGAGTGACTCTGCCATCTCTTTCCTTTCATCTATATAGCCTTCTGTGATAAGAATATGGTTTATTTCCTTTAGTTTCTTTTCCACATCTCCTTTAGCTTTGAAGATATTACCAAATTCCTTTTTATTCCACTCTTTGAGTCTGCCTTTAATGTGTTTGAGCCTGCAGTGTAGAAGGAACATCTTTGTACCTTGAAGGTGAAGCTCTTCCTTCCACCATTTTTCAATGTTTGTGAGGAAATCTGAGTGTGTGAGCCAAGCATTCTCAAATCTGAAGGGGGAGTTCCTTGGTTTACCAAAAAATAAGCTTCCAATTGGATAGGCCAGTGATTTGAACCTCCAAAAGGCAGTATGTGTGCAGTAATGTTGTTTCCCATGAGAAGAAGTTCCTCTGAAACAATGAATCTGTCCAATTTTGAGGCTACTTGGGTATGGCCCCCTCTTTTGTTATTCCAAGTGTAGATTCCATTGCTTGTTTCCATATCAACCAATTTCATATTGGTGATGAAGTTCTGGAAGGCAATTGAATCTCTACCAAGTGTTCTAGTTCCTCCTTTCTTCTCCATGAGTGATTTTGTCATGTTAAAATCCCCTCCAAGAATCCAGGGTAGAGTTGGGTATCTCTTCTTCAAATCCTCCAGTGTTGTGAGGAGTCGAAGTTTGTCCTCCATTGGCTGCGGACCATAGACATTGGTGATCATGTAACATTGTCTGTCACCCATCGGTTGGAAAATCAGAGAAAGGTGATGTCTGGATGCCTCCGCATCAATCACACCAAATTTCTGTGGATCCCATAGAGTGAGAATGCCACTAGTAGATTTATTTGCCTTAACTTCAAGGTATTCATATCTATTTAACCATTTGCTATGTTTCTCACGGATCTTCTCCACTGAGCATTTTGTTTCCTGTATGAATACTATGTCAGGTTTTTCCTCTCTGATCCTGTTACCTAGGTTCCTTTGTTTTCTTCTACTCCCTAGTCCTCTAATGTTCCAGGTTGTGATTTTCATTGAGGTGGGGTTTTAAAGGAGTAACTGGAAAGATCTTTCATCCTTCCTGAGTCAATCATGAGTTTGCCACATTCCAGCAGTAGTTCTTTCTGTCTTTTTCTTCCCCTCCTTTTACCTGGATTTTTTGTCAGTTTTCCTATTATTAATCCTATTGAGGAAGTTCCTTTATTTTCCTGGTTATCATGTCCTCTTTTGACTCCTGCAGCTGTTTGATGTGACTTGTTAAGGAATATCTATTGTACCTTGTCCACATCCTCCTGAGGGATGGAGTTTATTCCCAGGTTTCCTCCTTGTTCTAGGAACTTTTCCAGCTCTAGGTTCTCCCTTTCTAGGATCTCCTGTAAGTCTTGGTCCTCTGTACCACTTTCACTTTGAGTCATTTCCTGGTCTTTTTCTATTTCCATGGTACTCAAAGGGTCCTTCGTGTGTTCATTCTATTCCTGAGTGAACTCCATGCTAGTCTCTTTTCCTTTCCCCCTTATTGACTGATTCTCTGTACTCTCTTGATCACCTCCGTCTACTTCTTTTTCTCCTAATATCTCAAAACTGTTGTGACTTCTTGTTTTGTTATCATTTGCAATAGGGTTCTTTTGTGTCTTCCTTCCCCCTCCTTTTCCTTTTCCTCCTACTTTGGTGAAACCTGTCTGGTCTTTCCCTTTGCTGGTGTTTAGGTTTTCCTCCCTTCTATTAAGAGGACAATCTCTAGATAGGTGCCCATGCTCATGACATTTGTGACATCTGAACGGGATATGTTCATAGTCAATTGTTTGAACCCATTCCTCGTCATAGACTTCTAGAATGACCTCATCTGGAAGGGCTCCTGATAGGTCCATCTCCACACATATACGGGCATAGGAGGTGTATTTTCCCTGTAGAGTTGCCTCTGAAATTTTTAAGAAATGACCTAATTTATTGCCTATAGCTTTTAAAGACTTTGGCATCCAGTAATCTAAAGGTAAGGAGTAGAGTCTAATCCATACCGGTACCGAAGTGAAGGTTTCTCGTTCTGGCACAAAGTTCATCATCCATGGCCGCATATAGAGACCAGCAGCTGCAAAGAAGTATGGTCCTCCTTCAAAAATCTTGTCTCTGTCTTCCATGTTCGTGAACACCACTGTAAAAAAACCTTTGGATCCAAGATGTATATTTAACTCCCCCTTTGGTTTCTAGTTGTATTTTATCTAGGTGTACAACGCTTTCTCTGACAGCCAGATTCCCATAAATTTGCAAATGATGGCATAGTTTGCCATGTGATCCCTGTGCACTTGCAAAGCTAGATCATTCAAAATAACCCAAGGTTTAGTTATGGTCTTGGGTTTACAGGGCCCCATCTTGGCTCTGTTATTTATTCCTTGACCTATGTCTTCCGCTTTCTCCTCTTGTCGGTCTTCTTCGTGGGCCCCTTGATCTGCATGGGTTTTGTTGCCTTCTGCCTTCTAAGTTTCAGTGTTTTTTGTCTTGACCTCTAAGGGTTGTGGAGGTTTGTTCTTATTCCCTCCTCTTCCTCTGTTTGAAACCACATTACTGTAGGAGGGAGTGGAGCTCCCTCCTCCCTGGGCCTCCATGGGTACCTGTTGCCCTTTGTCACTCTCTTAGTTGAACCCTAGAACCCTCTGGGGAACCAGTCTGTCGCTCCCATTCACATCCTTCTTCGCCTCACCATTCAAGATAAAACAAAGAATATTCATCAAACCTATTTATAAACAAGTATCTAAGGAAGTGGCTTTGCAACAAATTCTAAAGTTACATCAAATATATTAATAAAGTAAGATGGAAGACAATCAGGAAGATTGACTCACCCCACGCCATCATTCCTCTCATGTTGATGGAGAAGACAAGAGCATAGAAAAAAGTAGATATAAGTCCAATAAAAGCAAGGTCCAAATTAATCATACCTTGTACCAATGAGCTCCTTTGATTTAGTAAAAAATACCACTTGTTTTTGTTTAATTTCCATTAACATTACTTATCGTTGCTCACATTATTTTCTCTGTTAATCAAATGTAAATAAAAATACATGAAAAATGGCTATGAAATAAATCCAAATTATTAATACGTAAATGACCATATGTGTCAAAGTTAAATGGTATGAAACAACAATAAAAGCAACCAAATAAATTAATATGGGAGGATACACAATAGAACCACGAATTTAAGATTCATGTAAGCAATTGGGAATATAAAGCTAACCAATAATAATGATCTCATAGCAAATCCAAGATTGACAAAGAACATCAACACCGATAAGTGCATTTGTGTAAATGCGCTTAGTTCTAAAATTCCATTTTGTAAGCTAAATGAACTATTGACATGTGATGATGTGTTTTCCACATGGACTTAGAATAT
Source organism: Pinus tabuliformis (assembly GCA_031772625.1). Lineage (NCBI taxonomy): Eukaryota > Viridiplantae > Streptophyta > Pinopsida > Pinales > Pinaceae > Pinus > Pinus tabuliformis. Next base: position 738,893,258 of record CM062819.1, on the reverse strand, counting down.
TGTTTTCCAACAAATTGAATGATTGAGTGAAACACAAACTTTTTACATAGGTTTGAAATTATTTAATAAAAGGTAACTTATGTTTTTGATTATTGTTTACGATATGTAATTCAATGATCAAGGGATAGCCTATATATTCTTTAAATAATTTAATCATCTTAGATCTATCTTAACTCCATATTTATTAGGAGTTGAGAGGAATAAAATCTCTCAAGGTGTAAATATTTCCTCAAATTTTGCACTCAAAAAAGAGGATTACACCTTGAGAGATTTTATCCCTCTCGGCTCTTGATAGATATGGAATTAAGATGGATCTAGGTTATTTTATGTGATTTGGTTGTACTCCTTACTTATTTCTGTGATTTTTTTTGAGTTTTAAATCACTAAGTCAATTGGCTCTTCAAAATGTTTCAAAATTAAATAAAAGAATTGAATTATCAAGCAGGTGGTTGTACTCCTTAGGTGCATATGTTTTGTTATGTGCTTTTGTTAAAGCTTTAAATCACTAGGTCAATGGGCTCTTTAAAAAGTTTTAGAATTAATAAAGGAATTGAAAATAAGAACATGTTTCTTCTCTTAAAATTTTTGCCGCAAATTTCAAGATTACAATGATTTGATTTCTACTAGAAATCTTACATCAATTTTTTCTATTGATTCTCATAGAATTTGGTAGAAAAACAAATCAACTTTGTCCTCATGGGATTTTGTAAAAAACAACAAATTCGTTTTCTCCTCTATTGATTTCATTTTTTCTATTTCTATTTAAATTTAATAATTAGTAGTTAAAAATGCAATATAAACTATAGTTAATAAATCTATAAAGCTAATGAAAATGCAAAATATTAAAGACTTGAAGGCTTAGTACTGTGAATTGATAGCATTTTATATTCATGTCAAATTTACAAGGAAATTATGACTACATTTTATCATATCAATTTATCAATGATTAGGCATTAAATATTACTTTCATGATTTCCAACTCGTTAAAACAATAAGTAGCCAAGAAATATTACTTACATATTGTGTGTAATAGCGCCCCCTTTAATTATTCAATTAAGACCCAATTATTAATATGTTGTAGTAGCATCTCCTTTGATTCTTCAATTAGAATCAATCCGGATAGATATGAGAAATGTATATTTGGAAAGATTTCTTTAAAATATATTATTAAAGAAAAAATACTCATATATATTGGACAATTTTACTACAAAAGAGGATCCCTCAATTTATCCATTCTTCGTAAATATTTTTTTAAACCCTTTTTCCAATAAAAATATGGCCATAATATAAAATAATATCACCGATATTAATTTTTTGTTATGGGTAATAATTCATTGGAGATTTTTTATACAAACAATTTAGTGTTATGTGTAATAACTCAAAATGTATTCATGTGTTAGTATATAGTGCTTAGTTCTGGGAGATTTTTAATATAAAGTATATTGCAAGAGCATATGTCATAGCGATAATATGTTTGCCTTTTAATTTTATAATTGAAAATAACAAAAAATAATTTAATAAATAGTATGAATGTATCATATGTTTCACATTCTAATTTTGAAATTGTAAATTGTATGAATGGACTATATGTTCGAAATTATTACTATATAAATGTATATAATAAATATATAATATAAATAGTTATTTTTGGAGAATTTTAAGGGTCAAAATTGGTTTTAAAATGTAGAAATTTAGCAATTTTTTCTTATTTTTAATATATTAATTATGAAAATTTTGGTAGTAAAAAAACAATTATAGATTGAGAAATATGCAATCAATCTCAGCAGGTATGACGATTGGAAATTCCCACTCTCTCCTCTTGATTGTTTTTATTTTTATTTTTATTTTTATGTTTATGTCTAATTTTTATTTTATATTTATTTATATTTATTTTTTCATTTATATTTTTCTCTATTCTTGTCATTTCCATTTATTCTTTCTTTTTTTTGTAAGCTAAGGCGAGATACTTCATTTCTATTACTGTAAAATAAGAAACATATACACATGGGCAGGTCTCAACCCGCCCCGAAGGGAAACCGGGTTTCTTGACCACCTGAAATTTTTAACAGCCATCCAAAAATAGAATACCACCAGTCTTTCTATCCAAGCTATATATCCATCTATTCGTACTACATTCAAACTAAGTTCCATTTGAGTCATCAATAACTAGTATATCTAAACAAAACTGAAAACAAAAAAAACCTCCTTGTATCAGCTCCATCTTCTACTGAGTCCTTGTCTCCAGATTGGCCTCGTTCTCAGTCTTGACTCCCACACCGCTTGCTTGAAGTAACTTCATGATCTCATCCATCTTCCTCTCTTGCATCAGTAAAGTGACTTGGATATTTTTCAGCTCCTTCTTCATGATAGGGATACCTTGAGCCAGTTCTACCATTTCCATGGCTACCTGTTCGAGTGCTTTAGCTAATAATCTCTTCATGCCCCAATAGACATGCAAAGATTGTTTATATAATGACATCCTCCCTCTTGTGTGTCCTGGATCAGGCAAATACGACTCCCAATCTTCCATTTCTGACTCTGAATGTTCCTGCATAGCTTCATCTTCCAGATGTTCAATGATTCTTCGAATATTTGGGTTGGTGTTTTGATGATAAGCCTCTTCTGCCTCCTGCAATTTCTTCCTCATATCTCTTTTGCCTCTTTTCCTACCTCTGGCCTCACTAGCAGTCCCTTCTTCAAACTCTGCTCTTTCATTCCTACCCACTCTTCCTCCTCGTCCGCTCGGACCCCCTCTGCCTCGCTGGCCGACATAATCCTTCTTCTGCCCTCGCATTCCCCTTCTCCTCCCTCGTCGGCCACCCGCCGGTTGCTCACCCACTTCCTCATACTCCTCATCAGCTGCCCGGTCCTCATCCGCATCCCTCAGCCCCTTTCCCCGACCATCTTTGCTTGCTTGTCCTCGCCGGGGTTCCTCGTCCACAAGATAATCCCGTATATCAAAATCCGTCTCTGAATCATCTGAAATATTTAGCAGAATTTTCCTCATGGTCTCCTCGACTTGGCTCTTACCTTTCAACTCTCGACTGGCCTCCTTACTTCTCGTCCATCGCCCAACATCTCTGTCCTGACCCTCAGCCATTTCTTCTACCCCCGTCTGCTCCAAAATCCTATCACTTCTCTTCACCTCACTGCAGTTCACGATTAATCTCCAACTTCGATTTATTCGAATGCATGCAGAGCCTAATGCATTGTCGCTCGGCCACCTTGGTTTCTTGAAGCTTCCTTGCGTCCCAGCCTCGTCATTAATCCTCAATCCATTTGTGTTTTCATAATTGGGATCGATCACCATCACTCTGACAGGATGACCTCTCGTCCTCGGTACCCAGACCCCTTTCCTTCTTGGGATGAGCAATCGGGCCTTGGGTTGATCACTCCTACCGTCCTGAACTTTAATATCATACACGCGAGCCTGCAAACACTCTACACCATCATGATTTATTGTACGTTTATCCCTCCTTACCATGAACCGGAGGTGGTTATGTGTTCCCCGCTTGTACATTCGCTTCATTTAAGTCCCGGGTTAATATATTGTTTAACTCGATCCACCTCGGATCATCTTTTACCAACCTCCAACTACCATCGATTCGCCTATCCGCGCCTCCACTTCCCCAATTAGCCAATAAGTCCGCTGCTCTGTTTCCATTTCGCAATACATGGTTAATAATCGTATATTCGATCCTCCGCAGCAGTCCTTCAATGTCTTGTATTATTCCTGCGGTCCGCCAACTTCTTGCAACATGATCCCAGCGCTTGCCATCCCTTAGTTTTCTCAACATGTCTACCGTAATCCGGGAATCTCCGACAATTTCAAGATTCAGATATCTATTTCTAACCGCTATGCGAAGTCCCTGGTAAACGGCCCACAGTTCCGCCTCATTATTCGTCATGTCTCCCCCAAATTCAGCATATATCCATCGTGTAGACCCGCTGCTATCTCTAAATATGCCTCCCAGACCTGCTTGTCCGGGGTTACCCTTCGATGCCCCATCGAAACTTAATTTAATCCTTCCCTCTCCAGGCAAACTAAAATGATTGGGACTCTGCACTCCGCCTAGGGGTCTCTTCTTTGTATTCGGGTAAATCATTGTTATATCCATATTAAGTTTCGAAACTATTTGTTGTTCTTCCGGATTCAACTTCCAATCCTGTTCATCCCAAACTTCAGACAATACCGTTTCTTTGATTGACCTACATATTACCTCCCAAATTCTCGATTCCTGACTCCTTTTATCTTGAAAAATTCTCCGATTACGCTCTTTCCAAGTTTCCCAAACTGTAAATCCCACTGCCAGAGTCCATATCCTTCTTACAACTTTGCTTTGAAAATTCCCCTTTCCCCATTGAAGCAAAGTGTTCCTGTGGTTCTCTGGATCCCTGTTTGTTTTACCAAATAATAACCTGATCTCTTCCCACAACCCTCGAATAAATAGACACTTGTTCAATAGATGCTCCTGAGTTTCAGTTTCCTTACTACAAAGATAGCATCTTGATGGTCCATTCATACCTCTCTTCTGAATATTATCCCATGTCAGGATCCTCCCTCTACACACCAGCCAAACAAAATAAGTTACTTTTGGCCACCACTTACTTTCCCAAATCTTTTTCCATTCCACTGGATCCTCCTCTCTTTCCTCCCTTGTTGCCCAATAGTATGCTTCTTTAACTGTAAACAAACCCTTCATCGCTTTCCCCCATCTAAGAATATCCTTACCATTTATTCTTTCATCTTCCTAACTTTTTCCTGATAATTTCATATTTAATAATATTTAAACTAATTTTAGTTTTTTTTTTTTTCTATTCAATATTAATTAAATTTATTAATAATATAACTCTAACCACTTTTCAAACATTTTTCATTCTATTTCGATTAATTTTATTACATTATAACATATTGGTAATGAAAATAGATAATAAATTAATAAATAAATATTAGTTTATTCTATTAATTTTATTTCATAATATTATTAAAATGAAAAGAAATAATAAATTAATATTATATCTCATTAACTAATTCCTAATTCATAACAACTTTCTTATAACGGCTAGTTCTGGGCTAGTATGCATTTCTGTTATTTAAATAATTGGGAAACATCAACCAAAACTCAATGATGTGATTAAGCTGAAAGACAATCTCATTAGCAATTATGGATTTTAATAGTTTCTTTAAAGTTTTGATCATTTTTAATATAATTTTATCCTAAAAAATTTGGGTGAAATCATTTTTTAAGAAAATGAAAATTGGTTAAAAAATAATTATGAAAAGCATCTAAAATTAGCTCATGGGAAAAAAAATTAGCTTTTCAAATTTGCCCAGTTTTTTTATATTAAATTTACAATTTTGAAAGTGCAAAATAAATAAATCAAAATATAATTATCTTGCAGCAAATCCAAGCTTGACATAAAGTTATGTAGCCAAAACTTCACATGCTTCTTCTTCTTTGTTTTTGTATGTAACCAAAACTTCACATGCTTTTTTTTTCTCTTTTAAACAAAAGAAACTACATTTAGAAAATTAATTGTGTTCTTAAATATATACAATCTATCTATGTTTTTTATGCATATTTATATATAGAAATAAGCTTAGTTCTAAAATTGTAGTCTATAAGCTAAATTCACAATGATACGTCAACATTTATTCAGGTATATTTGTTTTCGAGTTCATTGAATAATTATGCCAAAAACATCTATTATGAATAGATTTTACAAATACTTGTCAACCAAAACCAGTCAACTAATCCATCATTTAGAAAACCATCCAACCCACATACACTTGGTCAACCAATCGAGTGTTCAAAAAACCACCTATCACTTGCTAAAATTGCAAAATCAAACATGTATAGAAAAAAGCCCAATATTGTTATTCATGTTTTTTTTTCCTCCTCCTCTGTTTTCCTATAGAAAATCCTCCCCTTCCCTTGTCGATATCAATATTCCCTCTTCTTCTACTTTAGTTTGTCGTCGTTATTATGCACTAAAAACAATGGCAAACAACAAGGCCTCTATTATGATTTAGCAATGAGTATAAAAATGATAAGGTTTTAAGTTATGTTATCTTTTCTCTAAATAGTTACAAACTATAGTGTCGATGTGTCGATTTTATTGCGCCAAGAGGTGCTTTACAACCCAGTATTGGGTAGATCTCACCTAAAAAACATAAATGTAAAGGACAGTATAGAGGTAGATCTCACGTAAAAATGTAAACATGTAAATCAAGCAGTAACGTAAACATGTAAACGCGTAATGTAAATCCCAATATAATATGGGGATGTAAACATGTAAATGTAAACGTAATATAATGTGTAAAATCTAATCTAATTAATCTACATCTATGTCTCTTCCTAACTATATAAATTTAACACAAAAACAAAGTGTCAAATCTTATTTGTGAGGAAGCATTTCAGTGACAGTGCAAAGTGCGAAATAATATTTGAGAGAAAGGATTTCGGGAGCTCTCCGGAGTGGGAAATAATATTTGTGGGTGGGAAATAGTATTTGAGAGAACGGATTTCGGAAGCTATGCGAAGTGGGAAATAATATTTGTGGGAAAGGATTTTGGTGTGAGATTGATCTATAATTGATTTTAGGATTATTCTTCCTCTGTGCATTTTATGTTTTTTCTACCTTTTTGTTTTTACATTTTTTTTCTTTGTCATATGGAGTTAAGTTGGTAACCCACCTTGTAATCAAAGAATTAAAGTCAAATATTACTATTTAGAAACAAAAAAATTAAAATGAACTATTATAATTTAGCAAATAATGCAAGAGACAGACAAAATTGTTTTTGCTAGGTTAAAGGGAATTCATTACCAGTGAGTTTTCTTAAATAATAGTAAAAATAAGAATCCATTACAAATATTTATTTTCATGAAAAAAATAACTTTTCTAATTGGATAGACCTAATTAAGCAATTAATATTAATCTAAATGAATGTAAAGATTTAAAAAGGAAGAAAAAAATTTCACTATATGGCTTTTCAAATAGATGAAAAAGATGTAGATGATTTTCTCTACTTGTCTTAAAAACATTTAAGGGTTACAATTTATAATAAATTGTAACCCTTAATGTTTTTAAGTAATGGATGTAGATTTTATCAAGTATTAATAGATAAGTTGGAATAAAATTAATTAAGCAATTAAGATTAATTAATCAATAGATTAGGTTATAATCTTAATGAGCTGCAAACTAAAGTTGTTAATATACCATAACCTATAAGATTTTACGATGTATTAATATTAGCATTGAGCTCTATTAATCATTGATGCTAAATTATGGATCCATCAAATCCCACATTACCATAATTTTGTAATATGTTAATTTTAATATATTTTGTAATAGTTTTGTAATATATTTGTAATATGCATTTATTTTAGTGTCTTATTTGTAATATATTATAGTTTTGTAATATGTTAATATATATATATATATATATATATATATATATATATATATATATATATATTGTAATAGTTTTGTAATATATATGGGAGGGAAGAACAAAGACATAGAGTTATAGAGGTGGAGAGATAGGGGGAGTTAGAAGTGAGAGATGGAGATAATTGAAGGATAGGGGAGAGGATGAATGATGAGAGAGAGAGGGAGCAAAGTGAGAGAGGGAGAGAAGGGTAATAGAAGGAGAGGGAGACACAAAGATGGAGACGGCAAAGGGAGAAGGAGAGAGGGAGGGAGATGGTGAGAGGATTGGAGGGGGGAGAGAGAGAGAGAGAGAGAGAGAGAGAGAGAGAGAGAGAGATGGGGGAAGAGAGAGGAAGGTAGGAGAGAAAGGGAGAGAGAGAGGACTTGCGAGGGAGGAGGATAGAGGGAGGGATAGAGATATGGAGTTGGAGGGGAAGAGAGGAAGGGAAGAAGAAATACATAGAGAGTGAGAAGCGGAGCGAAAGAGCGAGTGACAAGGGAGGGATGGAGAGAGAGAGTGTATGTTTAGGGGTGAGATAAAGAAACAAAGAAGGAGAGATAGAGATAAGTGGGGGGAGAAGGAGAGTGGGAGGGATATAGTAACATAATTGGAGAGAGGGAGAGAGAGGATTAGGGGGAAAAGAGAGAGAGAGTGTGTGTGAGAGAGAGAGAGAGAGTTAGTGATGGGGGAAGAGAGAGGGAGGTAGGAGAGAAAGGGGGAGAGAGGAAGAACGAGAGACAGGACTTGAGAGAGAGGAGGAGAGTGATGGGGGAAGGGAGAGGATTGGAGGGCAAAGAGAGAGAGAGAGAGAGAGAGTGATGGGGGGAGAGAGAGGGAGCTAGGAGAGAAAGGGGGAAAGAGGAAGTATGATAGATCATACTTGAGAGAGAGGATGAGAGAGGGAGGGAGACAAGAGGAGAGAGGTAGGGATAGGGAGATGGAGTTGGCAGGGGGAGAGAAGAAGAAATACATAGAGAGTGATAAGTGGAGAGAGAGGGAGTGACAAGGGAGAGGTGGAGAGAGTGTGTGTATGTTTGGGGGTGATATAAAGAGACAAAGAAGGAGATATGGAGAGAATGGGGGAGATAAGGAGAGAGAAGAGAGGGAGGGATATAGTAACAGAGTTGGAGAGAGAGAGAGAGAGAGGCGGGAGAGAAAGGGAGAGAGAGAAAGGAAGAGGGAGAGGATGTGAGAGAGTGGAGAGAGGGAGGGAAGGAGAGATGGAGTTGGAGAGGGAGAGAGATGGAGTTGGAGAGGGAGAGAGATGGAGGTAAGAATAAAGAAATCGAGAGAGAAAGGTGGAGAGAGAGGACAGCAGGAGGGAAGAGAGATAGAAGCGGGGGAGAGGGAGAGAAGGGGAAGAGAGAGAGAGGGAGAGGAGGAGGAAGGGATAGATAGATAGATTGGAGAAAGAGAGTGTATGTTTTAGGGGTGATATAGAGAGACAAAGGGAGATAGAGATATAGATGGAAAGTGAAGAGCAAGAAGAAGAGAGAGATCAAGAGAGGGAGGGAGGGACAAAGAGATTGATAGATATGGAGTGAGAGAGTGTGTGTGTTTGGGGGGTTGAGATAGAGATTAAAAGAAGGAAAGATGGAGGGAGATATAGATATAGATGGAGGGGGGAGAGAGAAGAAAATTTCTTACACTAGATGCATTGATTTCAGTGTAGAAGGTGATTTCTAATGTTATTTGATTGCTTGCACTAAATGCATTGATTTTAGTGTAGATGTTGATTCTTAATTATATTTGAATGCTTGCACTATATGCATTGATTTCAATGTAGATGAGTTCTATTCCTATTTGATTTTTTGCACTAAATGCATTGATTTTAGTGTAGATGGTGATTTCTAATCCTATTTGATTGTTTGCACTAAATGCATTGATTTAAATGTAGATGTTGATTTCCAATAATATTTGATTGCTTTCACTAGATGCATTGATTTCAATGTAGATGATTTCTAATCCTATTTGATTGCTTGCACTAAATGCATTGATTTCAGTGTAGATGGTCATTTCTAATCCTATTTGATTGCTTGCGCTAGACGCATTGATTTCAGTGTACATATTGGTTTCTTAATCCTATTTGTTTACTTGCACTTAGATGCATTGATTTCAGTGTAGATGTTGGTTTATAATCCTATTTGCTTACTTGCACTAGACACATTTATTTGAGTGTAAATGTTGATTTCTAATCTTATTCGTTTGCTTGCATTAGATGCATTGATTTCAGTGTAAATGTTGTTTTCTAATCTTATTTGACTTCTTGCATTAGATGCATCAATTTTAGTGTAGATGTTGATTTCTGATTTGATGTAATTGGATGTATGATGACACATTAATTTTAAAGTGATTGGATTAACATTGTGCATTGATTTCAATGTAAGCACAAATAATTATTGACAATGTACATTGGATTTTGTGTTATAGTAATTCAACCTAATAATATTGGAGAGAAAGAGAGAAAAGATATGATGTTTACTACAATAGTTCAAGCTAAAGATTTAAATGGTTTACAATTGAACCCATCATTTTCATATAATCGATATGAAAATATGACAATTGATATGAAAAGATGACCAAAGTAACAAGGATGACAATAAGAATAGTAGAAGAAAATAGTTTGAGATTAATCATAATGAAGACTATTTGTAATTGACTATATTCTTATTATTAACATTTTCTATCATTCAACGCCATTAAATTGTCACTTTACATTAAAAATTTGTATTTCATCATTTTTCATCATTAAAGTTATTAACAATATTTATCATCTCAACAAACTGATGTAACTATGCATATTGTAAAATTAAAATGGCAAATTAATCTAAGACATATTTAACATATTTAAAATTATTCTATTAATATAAGATGAATTTACATATTATTGATAAAATTAATCATATGTTCATTAGATTTTATTTGGTCGCACACGACTGAAACTAGCCTAGATCCATCTTAACTCTGGATCTATCAAGTGCCGAGAGGGATCAAATCTCTTGAGATGCAAACCTTTGGAGGTTTGCACCTCGAGAGATTTGATCCCTCTCGGCACTTGATAGATCTGGAGTTAAAATAAATCTTGCATGATACTATTTGTCAATAGACTAAAAACCATGGAAATTATCATTTTACTTAATAGTTACAAACTATAGTGTAGATTTTATTTTATGTGTCCATGGATTAAAAGCCATGGAAGTTATCATCTTATGAGGGAATAGTCGATTGTCCATGGATTAAAAACCATGGAAGTTATCATCTTATGAGGGAATAGTCTATTGGGTTTTTTTAAGATATCGAGTGCTTTGTTATAATTTCGATCGTAGATCTTCTCTTAGAAATTAGTCAGTTACGACTACCTCTCATAAAAATGGTCATAGATGAATGACTTTCTTAACGCAGTTGAATCCCAAACAATGATATCTAATATAATGCACTGCGAAAGGCCCTCAATACTTAAATACATAAGAGTGAAGGGAGCTCTACTTGAATGGTTCATGAGGCACAATATTTTCTAAGGTTTTGCAAATGGGGTAACAAGCTAAGTGGGCTTGATTGTGGGGAAAACTCCACAGTTAAGCGCGCTTGAGCCAGAGGCGATCTAGGATGGGTGACCTCCCAGGAAGTCCTAGTTACTGGGTGCAAGCCCCGGAAGTGATGATTGACGATATGTGATTCATTTCACTAGTTTCAATCCCATTTCTTCACCCCTGTGTGTTGGAAATAATACTGAGGGAGGGGGGTGAATCAGTATTATCAAATCAATATAAATTTTTCATTTCCATATTAAGATTCATATACGCTACTTCAGTTAAGGCAAACCACGTGTATATGAAACTATGTGTAATGCAACAAGCATATATCCAGTAGACTTATGATTCAGTTAGTTGACCCTTAATGAGTGTATCAAAACATTATTAACCATATGAACAGTAAACAAGATCAGTAAAATAGAACAGATCATCACACACAAGAAGCACACATGAACACCATGATGTAAGGTGGAAACCCAATGTGGGTGAAAACCACCTGCTGCAAGTCGTCTCAATCTTCTTTTTAATAAGAAACTTCTTTTTACAATGATTCTGTACTGGTGCAGTCTTATACCAGTACACAGGCTTCTACCTGCAGAAGGCTACAACCTTCTCTTGTTCTCCAGCTTCTCCTGGAAGGGAGCTACCACCCCCTTAGCTCTTGTACTAGCCGATCCTTTTACTAGTATGTAGGTGCTGGCCTACTGAATGCTCCAACCTTCACTTGTTTTCCAGCTGCTACTAGAAGGGAGCTACCACCCCCTTAGCTCTTGTACTAGCTGATGTACTAGTACGTAGGTGCTGACCTACAGAAGGCTACAACCTTCTCTTTCTTCCTCCAGGTACCACGTTTCATAAATTTTCAGACTGGATACTCCTGAAGCACAACACCATAATCTGAAGGCCACGTTTCATCTAATTTTCATACTGGACCCATCAATATCATTGAAGCACACAATCAATCAACACTAGCATCATCAATCTTTGAATCACCCAATACTGAATCACTGAAACCCTGTCAACAAAATGCAGTCACCAGAACACAGAGCAGAACATTGAACTCTGCAACAATATTCAGAACCAACTGTATCATCAAAAATCATGCATCAGAGTGCATACGCTACTTGGAAGTGCCGAACCAGTGTGTATACGCAACTTCACCAAGGCGAACCAGCGTATATGTCATTAATTACTTACTTATAACTTCGCTCCACTTCCTGACTTTAGACATACCCAGATCATTACATATACAAAGATAATATGTATGTTAGCAACCAGATCTAGTTCATCAGATCACATAAAGATAAGTCATTCTGATCCTGATCCATTATAGATCTCATCCATCAATACTGAAGCTAAACATAATCAACCAATCTGAATATGCAGAATACTAACACCAGTAAACAATCATCAAAACTCATCAACAACCAGAAACACCTGTAACTTCAAACATCATAGCTCATATGGTATACGCTACTTAGATGTATCTAACCTGCGTATGTACGTGCTTTTATCATAGTCAACCAACGTATACATCTATAAATATTCATTCATGATTTGCAGCTATTCCAAACTTGAGTTATACCCAGATCATAACATTTACAGAACATTACATGCGTCAATATACAGATCTAGACTAAACAAGATCAAACCATATAGAAATGATTCATTCCAAGCCATTAGATCCCAATCTATCCTTAGATCTTGTTCCTCATCAACCGTTGAGATTCCTCCTTAGCTTAGATCAAGCAATGTATCATGAACCCATAACCTGCATACTGGATCTCATCCTTCATAAGATATTCAAGACTTTCTCAATGCATTTGCCTAATGATCTTCTTCTCCTTTTATAGTCTTAGGCCTTACTCAATACCATGGTCCAAAACCATTGAGAACCAATACTAGGGACCCAATACCTGGGTTCAACACTTCGGACGCAATACCAAGGACCAAAACCATAGGTCTAAATACCATGGACCCAAAAATAAGCTTTCCCACATGTACGCGCTTTTCTGTGCATGAAAGTGCGTGCATACGCATACGCGACTTTTGATCAGCAATCCCGCGTGTATATGTGCCTTTGTATATAATGAACCTGCGTGTATACCCTACTTCGTATATAGCGAACCTGCGTATATACGCGACTTGGTACATAGAGAACCTGCGTATAACCTGCATATGTACGCGACTTGGTATATAGTGAACCTACGTATATACTCCTCTTTCTTCATTCTTTGTAGTCTGATCATCAACTCTTTGCTACTGACCTGCTGCACTATGATCTGTCATCTGTGTGAGTTTCCATCAAGGACAACACTTGTATCATAATGCCAACAATCTCCCCCTTTGGAATTGATGGCAAAGCTAACTTGTCGTACTCAGAACTGTCATCTGATTCCTTTGAGTTGTCTTGCATCCCATGTATTCTGTCACATCTGATATCTCTTCTATAGATTCATCTAGTTATATATAAGTGAGTTGTTCTTCTACGAGTGGGTTGCCATCAAGTACAACACATGCATCATAATGCCAACAATCTCCCCCTTTGGACTTGATGGCAACAACACCAAATCACTCTCCCCCTTTGACATCAAGGGCAAAGGGCGGACCAAGATATTCTCTTTCCTTGATAAACATTCCGTTGTCCATACTCCCCCTGAGTACCTGCTGAAATCTTTGAATGAGCTACCCCTTTGTATATGCCAAGGTGTACCAATCTGTCCATGCTCCCTCTGAGTACATGCTGAAATCTCTGCTCTGCTGAAGTGTGTTGTTCATGCTCCCCCTGACTGTAAACAAGGTCTGCAAAAAGATGTTCTACAAGAAGAGCATGACTCTATCATAAATGACCTTCCTATCACCAAGGACTCATACATACATCCATCTCCCAACCCAGTGGGGATATACCAATATTGACTCATCCACCCAACCAAGTGGGGATACGCCAGATACCAAATGTTTGTACATGACTGAAATATTACATCATCCTTCCCATGCATAGTGGGGGTACAAATTACATCATATGACCAAAAGGGATTCATCAAATGACTACAATAGATAGAGACAAACTATTACATCATGAGTCTTGATATGACATTTATAACAGAGACCAACAGCAACAATCCTCAGCAACAACAACAATCCTCACCAACAGCAACAATCCTCATCCACATGAGCACCAAGAACTATAGGAATCCTGCATCATAATTGTATTATATGATCTTTATGCATATGACAACAGCAGCATATGAGTGACTCATCATCAAGTAATGAAGATGTGTATTCAAGCTTTGTACTTCTCCTTATCCTTATGAAGATCACCATGTAAACACCATATATGCATCATCAGAGAATCAACCACAAATCTGATCTGAACATCAACTATGTAACCCCAAGAATCATATGAGATTTTGTCATGGACACTCATATCATAGCAAGATATATCATTTAGCCATATAAGCATCATCACCAAGGACTACTAACCATAATGCCAACAATGCATTATTAAAAGCATATGCTCCCCCTGAACCTGTGCCATCTTGCTTACTGTCAGATCTGATCATGCATATATCAGCAAGAAGTATCAAGGCATCATCATCATTAATTTAGGATCAAAACACTTTTAAAACATCTTACAAGTATCAAGACATTTTCACACATCATCAGCAGATTGTAACCATTATCAAACAGAGCAAATAATGGACTGAATCATATTAGACCCTTTTTCCTGAGTCTGTCCCACTGATTTTCCTCAAACTAACATATACGCGACTATGCAGTGTCTAACTCGTGTATATACGCGACTTCCCTTTATGAAAATTGCGTATGAGATTTAGGATACTGAAGTTTTACACTTTCAGCTCCCTCTGAGTCTGTTATGTTTGTACATTGTGTTGTGCCACATTTTCCTAACTGTACTTCCTTCTTCTTCCATATCTTCAAGTGTGATGATGTTTTCTCCTTTCGGTATGGTGCCCGTACTTTGTTCCTGCATTCCTTAGCTATATGTCCAAGCTTGTTACATGCATAACATCTCATATATTTCATATTCCTTCTGTAGCAATCAACAGCTCTGTGACCAAACATATTGCAAGAAAAACAATATCCCTTAAAGTACCTGGAACATGATTATCTTTTTGTGTTATGGTCTTGAACCATTCTTCTTCTGCATCTGGCTGCAACATGTCCAAGATTATGACATACATAACATTCAACATTATTCATTGGAGGAGTAAAAGATTTTCTTTGAAGAATTTCTTTCCTTGGCTGTTGATGGGGTTGTCCTCTCATCTCCTTGTTGATTATTTTAGATTTTACATTAGAGTTCCTTGCCTCTCCTTGTGAGCTAGATTCATCTTCAACAGAATCATAAAAACCAAGGCCAATTTTGATAGCAGGAGACCTTTGACTGCTAAGAATATCATCCAAGATCTTAGTACTATCTTGAAATCGTAAGAGCTTATCCTTTTCTTCTAAGTTATCTTTAAGAATATTTACCTCAACCTAATGTTGCTCCTCCTTTTCATGATACTGCTTCTTCATGTTTTCTTCAGCTTTTCTTCCTTCTTCAATCTGATGTCTTAGTTCAAGAACTTCGTTTTATTTTTTTTCAAGAGCTTGGAGTAGTTCTTTATTTTGCTTATTTGATTCTCCAAGATCTTATTTTAGCGAGAGGATTGTAGCTTCAAGACTTTCATAGTAACTGGATCTATCTTTGAGTTTCTTGATTGTTGTGCTCCTTTCATTGACTTCATTTCTTAATGATGTTACTTCATCCTGCAACTTTTGACATTGATCTTCCTTGTCCTTAAATAAATTCCTTACCTTGTTTCCTTCCTCTAGTTGATCTTTTAGTTTGGTAGCTTCTTCTTTGAAGGCACATTCCCTTTTGTTCAATAGATCTTGTTGATCTCTAATTTTGTCTGTAAGCCTTTTAAATTCTGCCTCTATCTGATATCTTTCTTGCTCACCCATAAGAGCAAAGTCAGTTGTTTCGCTATCACTTTCATCATCTTTAAATGGATGGATAAATGTATCACCAGAGTATAACAAATTCATACTTGCTAGTTCTTTTGCTTGTTCATCTTCATTCTGAAGTGATTCTGAATCTGAGGTGCTTCTTCCACATATTCCCCAATCGATTCTCCCACTGTCATAGCTCTTCTGAGATGTCTTCTTCTTCTTAGGCGCTTTCTTCTTAAGCTTCTTTCCCATTGATCTACGGATCTCCTTCAAGCGATCAAGCTTCTACCAAAGGACCTGCTCTGATTCCAATTGTTGGAAATAATACTGAGAGGGGGGGGGGGGGGGGGTGAATCAGTATTATCAAATCAATATAACTTTTTTATTTCCATATTAAGATTCATATATGCTACTTCAGTTAAGGCAAACCGCGTGTATACGCAACTATGTGTAATGCAACAAGCGTATATCCAGTAGACTTATGATTCAGTTAGTTGATCCTTAATGAATGTATCAGAACATTATTAACCATATGAACAGTAAACAGGATCAGTAAAATAGAACAGATCATCGCACACAAGAAGCACACATGAACACCATGATGTAAGGTGGAAACCCAATGTGGGTGAAAACCACCTGCTGCAAGTTGTCTCGGTCTTCCTTTTAATAAGAAACTTCTTTTTACAATGATTTTGTACTAGTGCAGTCTTATACGAGTACACAGGCTTTTACCTGCAGAAGGCTACAACCTTCTCTTGTTCTCCCATTTCTCCTGGAAGGGAGCTACCACCCCCTTAGCTCTTGTACTAGCCGATCCTTTTACTAGTACGTAGGTGCCGACCTACAGAAGGCTACAACCTTGACTCGTTTTCCAGCTGCTATTGGAAGGGAGCTACCACCCCCTTAGCTCTTGTACTAGCTGATGTACTAGTACGTAGGTGCCGACCTATAGAAGGCTACAACCTTCTCTTTCTTCCTCCAGGTACCACGTTTCATAAATTTTCAGACCAGATACTCCTGAAGCACAACACCATAATCTGAAGGCCAAGTTTCATCTAATTTTTATACTGGACCCATCAATATCATTGAAGCACACAATCAATCAACACTAGCATCATCAATCTCTGAATCACCCAATACTGAATCACTGAAACCCTGTCAACAAAATGCAGTCACCAGAACACAGAGCAGAACACTGAACTCTGCAACAATATTCAGAACCAACTGTATCATCAAAAATCATGCATTAGAGTGCATACGCTACTTGGAAGTGCCGAACCAGTGTGTATACGCAACTTCACCAAGGCAAACCAGCGTATATGTCATTAATTACTTACTTATAACTTCGCTCCACTTCCTGACTTCAGACATACCCAGATCATTACATATACAAAGATAATATGTATGTTAGCAACCAGATCTAGTTCATCAGATCACATAAATATAAGTCATTCTGATCCTGATCCATTATAGATCTCATCCATCAATACTGAAGCTAAACATAATCAACCAATCTGAATATGCAGAATATTGACACCAATAAACAGTCATCAGAACTCATCAACAACCAGAAACACCTGTAACTTCAAACATCATAGCTCATATGGTATACGCTACTTAGATGTATCTAACCTGCATATGTACGCGCTTTTATCATAGTCAACCAACGTATACATCTATAAATATTCATTCATGATTTGCAGCTATTCCAAACTTGAGTTATACCCAGATCATAACATTTACAGAACATTACATGCATCAGTATATAGATCTAGACTAAACAAGATCAAACCATATAGAGATGATTCATTCCAAGCCATTAGATCCCGATCTATCCTTAGATCTTGTTCTCCATCAACCATTGAGATTCCTCCTTAGCTTAGATCAAGCAATGCATCATGAACCCATAACCTGCATACTGGATCTCATCCTTCATCAGATATTCAAGACTTTCTCAATGCATTTGCCTAATGATCTTCTTCTCCTTTTATAGTCTTAGGCCTTACTCAATACCATGGTCCAAAACCATTGAGAACCAATACTAGGGACCCAATACCTGGGTTCAACACTTCGGACGCAATACCAAGGACCAAAACCATAGGTCTAAATACCACGGACCCAAAAATAAGCTTTCCCACATGTATGCGCTTTTCCGTGCATGAAAGTGCGTGCATATGCATACGCGACTTTTGATCAGCAATCCTGCGTGTATACGCGCCTTTGTATATAGTGAACCTGCGTGTATACCCTACTTGGTATATAGCGAACCTGCGTATATACGCGACTTGGTACATAGTGAACTTGCGTATAACCTGCATATGTACGCGACTTGGTATATAGTGAACCTACGTATATACTCTTCTTTCTTCATTCTTTGTAGTCTAATCATCAACTCTTTTCTACTGACCTGCTGCACTATGATCTGTCATCTGTGTGAGTTGCCATCAAGGACAACACTTGTATCATAATGCCAACAATCTCCCCCTTTGGACTTGATGGCAAAGCTAACTTGTCGTACTGAGAACTGTCATCTGATTCCTTTGAGTTGTCCTGCATCCCATGTATTCTGTCACATTTGATATCTCTTCTGTAGATTCATCTAGTTATATATAAGTGAGTTGTTCTTCTACGAGTGGGTTGCCATCAAGTACAACACATGCATCATAATGCCAACACTGTGAGCATCACCCGATGCAATGAGTGCTAAGTAGACTATTCAAAAATCATGAGAAATTAGTCAGTTGCGACTACCTCTTATGGAAATGGTCATAGATGAATGAATTTCTTAACGCAGTTGAACCCAAAAAATGATATATAATGTTCTCATGTTATTATTCAAATACTTTATATACTTTTATTAACAGTAATTTTTAAAGAATGTTATTAAAGAAAATATTATCATAATAATAAAATAAAAAATCAATTATAATTAATTGACCATTTCCATCACCAAAAGTTTAGGGAGGATATTGAAATTGGAAAAAATGCTTAATATGCTAAATAGGGATGATGGGTGTAAAATTAGCAGTTGTTGGATCTTCTTTACCTCTAATTATATTTTTCCTTATTTATAAATTTGTGGTTAACATTTTTTAATTAATTAATTTATTTATTTATAATAATTAATTTTTTATTTATTATTATTATCATATTTTATTTAATAACATTCTTTAAAAATTATTATTAATAAAAATATATAGAGTATTTTGAATAATAACATTTATTACTATTATTATTTCTCTATGACTTTTTATAATTAAATTAGATATGAGAAAATTAGTGGAAAGCCTTAATCTTTATTTTAAATCATTCTTTTATTAAACTTAACGTTCCAATTCAATTTTCTTTTTCATCGTAATTAATTTATGGGTTATTTAACTTTCATATTAAATATTTTATTATTTTTCCCTTAACGTTTATTTTGCTTCTCTACAGTATATATTAACTGGGTTGGATAAAGACATTCCTCTGAGTCTTGATGATGAACCACAACCGCCAAAAAAATTGGATGTAATTTACCGGAAGAATTATCTTGAAAAAGGCTTATATGTTATTCAATTAAGTCAATAATATATATTATTTGTAATTCTATTGATGAAAAAAATTTAATTTATTTCAAATAAATAAAAATACTTCGAACACATCCACTACACATTTTAAAAATTGTTCATAGACACCTATATATGTTTTTAGAGGATCAACACTCTTTATAACTAAAAAGATGACAAATTTGAAAAAAATGTATGTAATTACATAATCATAAATTTACAAAGCCCAACAACATGTTATTTAGCATGATCCAAAATCATTAAAATGTATTTATAAAACTTTAACATTGCAAATTTTGAAGCCAAACAATTTTTTTGTTGATGATTCCGTGAATAATTCAAATACTAGCCATTTTTAAAACTCATACATGCTTTCCTAAGAAAATGTTGTACCAAACATTCACTATGAAAACTCGATCCTACCATGCAATACCAAGAACAAATAACAACCAATTCACTATGAAAAATCGACCCTACCATTTAATACTAATAAGAAATAACAACCAATTCACTATGAAAACTCAACCCTACCATGCGATACTAACAAGAAATAACAACCAATAGATATTAAAAATGGAAATAGAATTATCACAGGAATGAACTAGCATGCAAAGTAATACACAAGTTGTAGATTTATTACACCATGCATATAGCTAATATAAGATAGCAATGATTTTAAGTGCATAATTATGAATCAACTTATTGTATGGCTAATAATTAAAAACAATGCTTAAGCAACCATCATGCTATCTAAAATACAATTAACATACAAATATGATTAAAAGACTGAAATGAAATAATTTTTAACATTAGGGATGACCATATTAAAAACCACTTGGTAAAATATATAAGGCATGTGTAAGTGAGGGAAACTGTGGATTTGAAAGCATGCAGAGGTACAAAATTCAGGAGACTGGAAGTATGGTAGCTGCAAACCAAGCCTCTATTGCATTAGAATTTAATAAATATAAAAAGTTAAAAATTAATAAATATAAAAGATAAAAATTAAAGTGATCTTACTATGATATTAGCATCATCATTACAAAAAAAAGCTCAAACTAGCATCAATAAAGCACAACCATATTAGCAAAAAGCTTGCCAAGATATCATTGTCACCATGTACTAGGACCTAACCCAACCTCCATAAGCACCACTATAACACTAAACAAAAAAACAAATGTTGATATTGTGTATACGAAATCCTACTAGAATCCTAATATTAACTCCCACTGTAATGGCCAAACTACCAAGTGCATATAGAAAAGGAAAAACCCCACCTTAATCAAAGAATACAATTACACAACCATGCATAATGAATTGCAAACACTAAATATGCTTGAAACTCAAGGCATCATTTTTTGTGCAGTGCAAATGCAAGCCTACCACAACCATTACACAACATCGATAGACAACCAAACCAGAAATAAAACCTCATCATTAACTACCATTATAACAATAAAACCAAGAACAAAACCATCATTACAATAATCAAAAATACAAAAAAAAAAATAACCCACAATAAAATCAACAAATAAACTCCCTGATGCATAATGAATACAACACCATGATAAATGTTAAAGGTGATGCATGTATGGATTTTTGGACTGCAACTTGAGCTAGGGTTGGAGTTGGCGCTAGGGTTTTGACTTAGGGTACCATGGCGGGACGCGCAGGGGGGAGTGCTGCTCCCTCCTACAGTCAGGTAGTTACAAAGGGAAGTAAGGACGCGGGAAAGAAGCATTTCAAAAAACCTCTGGAGAAGGTATCAGAGGCAAGAAGCAAGGGAGCATTTGGAAGAAACGGACTTCAGGATCAGGAAGGGGATCAACAGGAAACAAGTAAAGAAAAGGAGAATGGAGGCAGTAGTGAAAAACCGACTTCCATAAGGACAACTGGGGTCTGCAAACCCAAATCGAGCATTATTCCCCGGGTCATATTGAGCGATCCAGCGATACAAGCGCATAGGGATCATATGACAGAACATGCGATCATATGCAAGTTCATGGGGTTATGGCCGACAGAGAGGGCATTACACGTCTGGATAAGGAGCCATTGGAAGCCAAAGGGGGAAATACATCTACATCTGGGTTCTAAGGGCTTCTTCACAATGGTGTTCACAAGCCTAGAGGACAAAGATAGAGTGTTCGAAGGGGGGCCATATTTCTATGCTGCGAAAAGACTCTACATGCGGCCATGGATGATGAACTTTGTCCCAGAACGTGAAACATTCACATCAGTACCGGTTTGGATTAGACTATACTCCCTTCCTCTGGATTATTGGCTACCAGAATCTTTGAAAACAATAGGCAACAAGCTGGGGCATTTTCTAAAGATCTTAGAGGCAACTCTGAAAGGAAAATATACCTCCTTCACCTGAATATGTGTGGAAATGGACTTATCTGGAGCCCTTTCGGAAGTGATAATTTTAGAAGTATATGATGAAGAATGGGTGCAGACTGTGGACTATGAGCACATCCCATTTAGGTGCCACAAATGCCATGAACATGGGCATCTATTCAGAGACTACCCAACAATCAATATGGAAGGTAATGGGAAAACTATTGTGGACATAGATCACAAGGGTTTCACCAAGGTTGGGGGCAAAGGGAAAGGGGGTAAACATCCACACAAGAAGATAAATGAGGATAGACATACAAGACACAACAGTTTCAAGATCCTAGAGGAAGAAGAGGGGAACAAGGATACAGTCCAGGACATGGAGAACATTACCAAGGAGCAGGATAAGGAAGCTGACATGGAGGATATCACAATAAACAACCAGCAAAAGGATGATCTACCAAGCTGTATGGAGATCAATAGGGACCATGAGATGACTCCAAGTGAAGCAGGAACGGAGGACCATGAACTACAGGAGATTCTAGATAGGGAAAATCTAGACCTAGAGAAATTTCTAGAACAAGGAAAGATCATAGGAGTGGACTCCCTGCCAAAAGAAGATTATGGCAGAGTACAATAGCTCTTTCTATGGAGGTCACAATCAAAGGGAGTTGGAGTCAAAATAAATCATGAAAGCCAGAACCAAGTGGGGTCAAAGTGATGGAGAATTCACAGGCATAATCTCCAAATAACACAGGTAGGAAAAGAGGAATAAAAAGACAGAATGAGCTACTGAACGAATGTGGAAAACTATTGATCAACTATGGTAAGATGAAAGATCTCACCAGTTATTCCTTTACTAACCTTTCTTAATGAAGCTCACAACCTGGAATATTAGAGGCATAGGAAATAGAAGGAAACAAAGAAATTTCAGTAACATAATGAAAGAAGAAAAACTTAGGAGACAAAATGTTCGATGGATAAGATAAGAGAAATTCATAATAAGTGGTTAATCAAGTATGAGTATCTAGAGGTTAAGGCAAATAACTCGGCAAGGGGGATTCTCACATTGTGGGATCCACAGAAATTTGGAATCCTGGATGCTGAAGCATCCAGGAACTATCTTTCCTTGGTATGTCAACCTGTAGGTGATAAGGAGATATACATGATTACAAATGTTTATGGACCTCAAAAGCAAGAAGACAAACTCAAGCTTCTCACCTCCCTGGAGGAACTAAGAGCAAGACATCCCAATATGCCCTGGATCATTGCGGGAGATTTCAATATGATAAGATCTCTTTCATAGAAAAAAGGAGTTATTAGATAGCTAGGCAGAGACTCCATGGCCTTCGAGAACTTTATTATGAACATGGGACTAGTGGACACTGAAACAATAAATGGAAACTTCACATGGAACAACAAGAGGGGAGGGGCTTCTCAAGTTGCCTCCAAACTTGATAGATTTATTATTTCAGAGGACCTCCTTCTCACTGGCCATGCCATGGCAGCATCCATTCTGCCCTTTGGAGGATCGGATCACTGGCCTATACAGCTGGAAGCCACCTTTATGGGCACACCGAGAAACAGACCTTTCAAGTTTGAAAATGCCTGGCTCTCACACCCTAAATTCACTAGTAACATTGATAAATGGTGGAGAGAGGAGTTGAACTTTCAAGGCACTAAAATGTTCATGCTCCAGCGGAAACTTAAACATATCAAATCCCGGCTTAAATCTTGGAACAAAAAGGAATTTGGCGATATCTTTAAAGCCAAAAGAGAAACTGAGCAGAAGCTCCAGGAGATCAATCAGATCAACATCACAGATGGCTTCACCGAAGAGCGACAAAAACTAACTGACTCTTTGCAGGAAGAATGGGAAGATCGATGCTTACAAGAGGAAATTTTCTGGAGGCAGAAATCAAGGATACAATGGATTAGAGAGGGAGAAAGAAATACAAAGTTCTTTCATAAATCCACTATGGCTCACAGGGCACACAACAGAATCACAAAGATCAAAGATTCTCAAGGGATTGAGCTTGTCTCTCACAATGATATGGAATCGGTCCTTGTACAACACTTCTTCAATATTGCAAAGGAGCCATTGGAGGATAGATCTAGGTTCATTGACCATTTCACTCAATATATCCCTCAGCTGGTTACCAGAGAGGACAACCACAATCTTAACAGGCCAGTGTCGGAAGAGGAGGTCAGTGAAGTGATTAATGAAATGCAGAATGGAAAAGCACCAGGCCTGGATGGATTCAATGTAGACTTCTTCAAAGCCTACTGGGAAGCAGTCAAACAGGACATTCTCTAGGTTGCGGAAGACTCAAGAAAATCCAAAAAGGTTCTGAAGGCTCTTAATGCTTCCTTCATAGCTCTGATCCCAAAACAGGAAAATTCCATGACTCCGGATGGTTTTCGACCCATAGCCTTATGTAATGTGGTGTATAAAATTATTTCCAAAGTGATAGCCAATAGACTCAAGCCCCTTCTACCTTCTCTCATCTTGAAGGAGCAAACAGGCTATGTGGAAGGAAGACAAATCCTCAACAATATCATCCAAGCTCATGAGGTGGTACACTCTCTCAAAAGCAACAAACAAGCTAGTATGATCATTCAGTTGGACCTAGCGAAAGCCTATGACAAACTAAGCTGGTCTTACATAAGAGAAATTCTAAAAGCCTATGGCTTTGACCAAAATTAGATAAGATGGGTTATGGCACTAGTCACCACGACCAGTTTTTCCATACTGCTTAATGGAGCTCCATCAAGAACCTTCACACCCTCCAGAGGACTCAGACAGGGAGATCCGCTCTCATCGTTCCTCTTCGTCCTCATGATGGAAGGGCTAGGTAGAGCGATTAAAATGGCAAATGTTGAAAAATCCAGGGTATCAAACTCACCGCGAATGGAGCGGCAAACACTCATCAACAATTTGTGGATGATACAATGTTGCAGGGCATACCCACAGTCAGGGAAGCCAGAGCAATCAAAAACGTCTTAAACGACTTTTCTGTGGCAGCAGGCACAGAGGTAAGCCTCAACAAGTCCAAAGTCTTTTTCTTTAACACTAATATTGCTATTCAGAGAAACATTACCAGAATTCTTGGGTTTCAAAGGGAACAGTGACCTTCCAAATATCTTAGCATTCCTCTTACTGACAAACCTCTAAGCAAGAAAGTGTGGGAGCTAATATTAAACAAACTTCAGGACAAGGTCAGAAAATGGACATGCAGGTCACTAAATTTGGCAAGGCGCCTTGTGCTCACACAAGCAATCTTGCAGGCCATTCCCATTTTCATGTTTTCAGCTCTTCCTGCTTCTCAAGGCATTAAGCAGCAGATAAGGAACATACAAAGGGACTTTCTGTGGGGCAGCGGGGAAGAGAAGAAGAAGTGGGCTTTAGTAGCCTGGGACAATCTTTGCAAACCCAAATGCCATGGCGGCTTGGGGCTTCATGATCGTGAGACCCTCAACAGAGTTTCGGGAGCTAAGCTTTGGTGGAGATGGATCAAGGAGTCGACTGCTCCCTGGGCTAAGCTTTAGAAACAAAAACATGTCAAGTATTGGCAGGAGAAGGAACACATTAAAATGTCAGGGCAAATCAGGGGCTCCCATATTTGGAACCTTGCCTGGGAAAATAAAAGTATTGTTCAGCAACATTGTTTCTGGGAAATCCAAGTAGGGGACCTTGCTCGATTTTGGGAGGACAACTGGCAACAAGAACCCAACCTTTATAGGGATGAATTAGCAGCTCTCAAGAGTGACACAGATAGCAAAGGTCTGTTTTTGGTAAAAGACTTCTGGGACCAGGGAAGGAATAATGGAAAATGGAGGAATTGGAAGGATCTAGGACATAGTGATGAGAGTCCTCTGAAGGCCCAGGCAGACGCTCTCACCCAGGATCTAGAGCATAGAAGGATTTTGGTTTCCTCCTCACCTGACCAATTAAGATGGGGAAAGAACACTGAAGGTAACTTTAACCTCAAAGAGGCTAAACAAGAAGTTACAGGATTTAACTATTTGAATCCTGATCAAGTCTGGAAGAAACTATGGCAAAGCCCCCACTGGATGAAAATAAAGTTATTCATCTGGCTAGTGCATCAAAGGAAGATCTTAACTTGGGAGAATCTCCTAAAGAAAGGCTTCATTGGTCCTTCCAAATGTTACCTCTGTGGCTCACATGAGGAGATGATGGAACACCTTCTCAACCTCTGTCCTTTCACATCCAAGGTGTGGGACTAGGTGGCCTCAATCTTTAGACAAATTGATAGGGATAGTCTCAACATATCCAACACTTTGAAGAACTGGAGGAAGAACTTCTTAGGGAATGATATTATTAATAAAGCCTGGATTCTGGTTCCAGGCTTTGTCATCTGGAATGTTTGGAAAGAGCGCAACAGTCAGATCTTCAAGAACAAAACAAGCAAGCCCCAACACATAATTGATCAAATTCTAAGGCAGCTCAAAGACATAATAAGAAGCTTGTTGAGGACACTTCCTAAGGATCCTCCTCTGCCCCAAGAGGAGAGTATTATACTTCATTTGGGTCTCCAGTCCATAAGTCCTCAGGGAATAATAAAGGGAGTGAGCCAAATAAATACAGATGTTAACATTTGGAAGCCTCCTCCTTATGGTTTCTTAAAGGTTAATATAGATGGAGCATCTAAGGGCAACCCAGGATTAGCTGGCTTTGGGGGTGCCATAAGAGATGATCAGGGGCAAATAAAGAAAATCTTCCATGGCCACTTGGGGAAGGCCACTAATAACATGGCTGAGCTCATGGCATTAGAGCAATGCTTGGAAATCCTGGTGGATTCAAATTCACATAATGTTATAATTGAAGCAGATTTGGAATTGATTATTAGAGCAGCCAAGAAAATATGCAATGGAACTTCTCCAGATAAAGTGTCAAAGCATTGGAAGCTTTTGCAGGTATTTCACCATATCTACTCCCACCTGCAAACCCTAAAAACTATCAGATTTGTCCATGTGAAAAGGAAAGCTAACATGTTAGTGGATCGTTTGGCGAACGAAGGAGTCACCAATAGGGACAGGGATTCTCGGTATGCTTGGGATTTGTTACCTACAGGAAAACTGTGGGAGGACTGTCTCTGTCAGGCGAACAAAGATATGGAACTATGGATTAACAGGATGGATCGAAGGGATTCAGGAGACAGGCGGGAGGATGGAGATCCCTAAACCGTCTGACCTTTTTGGTTCTGACTGCATTCCAAAGCTCTGATTTCTTTCGGTTGGATGGTGAAAGGACTGACTCGGGAGGTACCACAGGTTTGGTCGTCCATTTTCATATTGCTTAGATGGTGTTTGACAGAGAATCTGGGAGGAAGGCTCAAGAATAGCCCGCTGGACTGGATTGACAGTTATCGCTTGGCGAAAGAGCGTGCATGCTTTTCCGTGAGACGATCAATTCAAAACCACAAGTGGTATATCAGGCGAGGTCCGAGTGGTTTCTGGTTTTTTGAGGTTGGCCCCCGATTCCACTCTTCGTGCGACACGTTGCGGCGAGAGGTGAGAGAAAACCGCCCTCATCAGGTGGTTAACCCTCACGCTTCTCGTCCACCCGATATCCACGAAGACCATCGGATCTAAGTCGGATGATCAACGGTGGAGATTTGTTCGTGTAAGTTGGTTGGGTGTTTCAGACCCGAAAAAGTTCAGACTATTATGCCTAAAGTTTTCGTCAAATCCGTAATAAAGTTTTAAGTGTGGTTTATTGTGGAATTTCTTGTGGACCCTCAACGGGCATTTGTGGCTTTTTTGTGGGCCTCGGTTCTGTGGACTCGTCTTCCAAGGAGTTCAGGGTTTCATTTGGTGCATGTCAGTACCACCAGATGGTCTATTGCTTGTTTTTTGCCCTAATTGTTCGGTTTCCGCCTGCCCTGTTGTCTGTTGAACTCTCACACAGCGGGTGCGGCTTCATTTAAATTATGTATTATTGGCTAGCTTAATAGAAGGTCCTACTCTTACTTGATAAAAAAAAAGAATACAACACCGTTATACAAAAAAATAAAAAAACATAACCCACAATAAAATTAACAAATAAACTCCCTTATACATGATGAATACAACAATGTTATAATAGCGCTTTGACCATTCATACAACCATAATGCAAACTTGCGGCATAGCCAAAATTTCGAGAAATAAAACACAACGTTGTCCAACCCTTACAACACCATAACCATCACCACTCAACCAAACCACCGCGACACTCTAACTAGACATAATAGACATAATGCCAAATAAACCGAATACTAATTCTAACACCATAACCATCACCACTCAACCAAACCACCGCGACACTCTAACTAGACATAATAGACATAATGCCAAATAAACCGAATACTAATTCTAAAATAAAACTAGTTGAAAAAACATAAACAACTCAAAAAACAATAAACCAAATCATAGAAAGGAAAAAACTAATCATACATGTTTCCCGCCGAGACATAATAAATATACAAGTTTATAATAAAAAAAATTATACACCTAAAAAAATGATTTTTTAAATATTGTATACAATGTTAAAATTACAATCAAACATAACGTAACTTTCAATCTTTACAATACCGCAAGTTCGGTCCCATGAAGAGTATAAATGCACTTTGATGTAAATCACATGAAATTACAAATTACATGAAATTATGAAATATATAATCATCTCAACGAAGTGCCATTTACACGATTTTAGGTTTGAGTGTGGCATTCATAAAAGTTAAGCTCAAGAGTGTGAAAATTATTATAAGGTGAAACACTCAAATTATTTATATATATAGAAGTGCATATTAGTTTAATTGTGTGTTTTTTTGGGTTTAGTTTTAATCAAATTTTATGTTTAAATTTTATGGAAGAGAGTGGAGTCAGATTTATTTTTTATGGGGTGTTTAGGTTTTAGTGAGTTTTTCATAATTTTGGTGATAATATCTTATTAGTGAGTATTTTTTCATTCGACATTAAGGGTTGAATCTTATTGGTGGATATTTTTCCATTCAATATTAGAGATAACCCCATCCTATAATTTCCATTTAACATTAGCGTTGTCCTCAACATATTATTGGTGGGTATTTTTTCATTCAACATTAGGGTTGCCCCTAATCCATTCAATATTAAGACTTAAATCCTACTGGTGGACATTGTTTCCATTCAACATTAGAGCTATCCACGTCCTATAATTTCCATTTAACATTAGGGTTGTCCTCAACATCCCACTAGTGGGCATTTTTCCATTCAACATTAGGGTTGTCCCCGACCTAAGCTTTGCCTAGATGGTAAAAAAAAATCCATTCAAAATTGGAGCCATCCCCGACCGAGAATTTTCATTCAACATTAAGGATATTCCCATCGTCCCACCTGTGGGCATTTTTCCATTCAACCTTAAGATTGCTTAGATGGTTAATAAAAATCCCATTCATCATTGGAGCCATCCCTAACCTAGACTGTCTATTTGACATTAGGGATATCCACAACACCCTACTTATGGGCATTTTTTCGTTCAACATTAAGATTGTCCCTAACATAGATTCTATGTAACAACCCTTTTTGTTGCACCCCATGTAAATGTAAATGTCACTATGTGAATTGTTTATATGATTTGTGTGAAAATTCAATTTATGACTGAGCTGAAGGAGAGGACATGGATTCAGAGTTTTGGGGAGGAAAGGTTAGTTGTGGTGTGTTCAAATCAGGCCACACCCACCTCATTTACTTCCATCACCTATCACCATGAGGAATTGAATGGCTTGCAGAAATAGGCGGTAAAGTTTTGGTATGGGTAGCATGAGTAGAGGACGATGCCCATATTGTGACAGTTGTCCCCCTCCTTGTGGGATGTGATGGAGAGATGACAACTGTCTAGACAGGAGTAAGTGAACACGAAAGGGAGAAATGAAAGGAGAACACACAAAATGTGAAGAGAGAAGGTAGGAATAGTGCAAGAGCAAGAACAAACGAAGAAGAACAACCTTGAGTTAGTGTTGTATGATTAGGATGGTATTCCCTATGACTGTGTTGAGGCTTGAACTATGTGCCTGAGTCTGATTGACAGTGGGAGGCCCAATGGAGGATTGAACCACTTAGTGCTTGTTGAGTAAGCTAATAAACCACTAAGTGCTGGTTGAATAAGTGATAAACCACTTAGTGTTTATTGAATGGACTAATAAACCACTTGGGTGATTACTGGAAGGTTGATAAACCATTAGGAAGGTAAGCTGAGTCATTGTGGTGCTTGCTAAAATGAGTTAATAAACTACTAAGTGCTTTTTGGAGAAGTTGATAAACCACGTAGTGCTTGCTAAGTAGTTGATAAACCACCTAGATAATGGGCTACATATTCCTGTAGTGCTTACCTTGAAAATTCAGCTAATAAACCACTTATATATTGGATTCAATCTCCTGGAACGAAGCGAGACTCCAACTATGCCTTGAGTGAAGCCATGTGATTGATATTAGAGAAGAAGAGAGTTCCTAGGGTGATTATTACTAGAGAACAATTGACAAACCATCTAGACAATGGACTCCTTCTCCTGATTGTTTGGATAAAGCCTCAATGAATTTCCCTTGATCAAGCATCTCCTCAGACTCTAAACCTGGCTCGAAGGTGGTCAACTGCAAGAATGGTTACAATGTAGTTGGATTATGGTTGGATGGAGAGTTAAGTCCCCCCTTCGATTGCCAACCATTTTAAGTTAAACAGATTAGTATAATTACTCGTATCCATTTGAATAGTGGATGATGAAATTGTTTGGTGTGTCATTGGTTGAATTATGGTTTTGCACTACATATGAAGTGTATTGAATTGACTGCAAATTTATGGTGAACATATTACCTTCTATGTATTTATGGTTATGTTGAACTTCCATAACTATTTGATAGTTATTATCTTCATTAGTTGCAAAGTTATTTATATAAGTATGATTGGTTGCCTAAAGTCCATCAGTTAACCTGTTATTACAAGTGTTTTCATTTATCTGATATGTTTATGAATATGATGGTTCATTCCCTCATTTAACACTATAGACCAACTCACATGATAAGAAGGTAACTCAGGTGTTGTATGTTGAATAAAGATTCAATTAGAGCTGATAGTCACTTATTTTAAGGGTGATGTCTTGAGCTTCACAAAGTAAGCATGGTCTATGGTTTTTTGGTGAAATCTAGCTTTTGGAGCCATTTCTCTCTTTTGCTTATAATCCATGGTAATATAAGTTTTGTTAGTGCCTTGAACTCTTCTGGATATGGTCTAAAATCTTTGAAGGTTTATTCCTAGGATTTGGGCATTGTCTCAGAAACTTAGTGTTTTGGCAAAAGCACTGACTCCTTGGGAAATATGTTAAATTCCCCTCAAGTTTCCCTATATACAAGTCTTATCCAGAGTTATCTAGGGGTGGATGGTCCTTTGAATGGGCTTTGTATCTAGACCGGATACCATTTTTTCTTCCAAGTGTCATTTGTATCCATATATATGAGGGGGTGGAGTCCCAATTTCTATCATGGATGCATCTGGTGATCTAGGCATCCAGATGGATAAGGCATGTATACATTGGAAATGATATGGATATAAGTCATCTTGGATTTTGGGTCATGCGTCATTCATAAATGGAGATTTGGGATGGGGCCCAACAATGGTGGCTCATAGGCGCAAAACAAGATTCTTTTTCTTTCTTAAGAAGTTTAAATTGTATTCGTGATTTGGGAAATTTGGATAGGTACAAGTTTTCACACATTCGTAGAGTCCTGGATGAGGCCCATAACTAATTTTATTAAGCGTAAACAAGTTCTAGGGAATCCCGGATATGGGGTTAGCACGCAACATACACTCTTGTGGTGCACTGAATGACTGTTGAGCCGGATCTCTCTCGACGTAACTAGGTAAACTGGATGTCCAAGGGTTCGGGGGTGTGTCAACAATGAATAATGTTTGAAAACCTAGATTGGTCTAAAGCTAGATATAATGTAGAATTGTTGCATAACACAAAGGCATTAGACCTAATGAGACCCACAAACCTAATCTAACGTGGCAAGCATCATTGGGATAAGGTAAGGGATACATGGATGCCACATAGGGGCCATGAGTGATGTGGGACTGCTAGGGATGACATAGAAGGGTCACGTGGGTCACATGGATGCCACATGGAAGTACCTTGTTAATGTGGCATGATAAAATTGGTTAAAATTTGAATGGGCATAACTTTCAATATGAGAGTCAAATTGAGATAAAATTTATATTGCTGGAAAACTCTTGATGAACTTAACCCTATGGTAGTATTTATTTTGGGTTCCGATGAAGTTGGAAAAGAGGATTTTTGTAACACCATCTTCATAATAGACCTTCAAGATCATATTAAAACAATAAGTAACACCTCCCGCAATGCAGAGTAGTACAAGGGGGTGGGAGAGAGAAATACACTCTACCTAGATGATAAAAAATATTTTTTCAACATTAAGAGACGTGAACTCTAACAAGACTACTTATATATATAAAAACATTACCTAAATGATAAAAACAAAAGATTATCAACATTAAAAGACTTAGTTCTACCCAAGGCTATTTACATGCATAAAAGCAATGTATTATATACATAAATTAAAAATTAATATCTGGTCCTGATGATGAACCACACTTGTTGGTTTGAAACGCGTCGTCCAAAAATTTCTCTTATGTGATTTCTACCAAAAGGCTTTGCTTAAATCAAATTTCTAAGTATACTAAGATATAAAATAAAGCGTAGTCTAAATAACCCACAAATTAGCTTGGAAAATAATAGAAATTTTGGAAAGAATATGACAAAATCCGACATAAATATTTGAAAATCTAGATTACAATTGTCAAACTTTAGAATTTTGGGTACCCCATGGGTTCTTAATAGTGTTAAATCCATTTCCATCATAAAAAAAAATGATCATTCTGATTTTTTAAATTCTTTTTACCAAATTCTGATAAAAAATCTACCATCCAAACTAATTTATTATATTAATAGACAACACCATAAAATAATATCAAATATAAAAAATGTAACTTTCAAAAAAATATTATTAATTGTTTTCTAAGACATTAGCTTTTTGAAAACACTTAGCCTCCACAAACCACAGAAACCAAAATGAATGAATGAGGACACTCCAAAATTGTACACATTATGATGAGAGTGGATTGAGACCAACATCTAATTTCGGGGGTACAACACGTCATATAACATGTTTAGTAGAGATCTGGTGGGCCACTTGTTCCGGATTTAGAGTTTCCCCACTATGTATTCAAATTCTTTTGACGCTTGCCTTCTTCAACTTCCCTTTTTTTCCATTCACTTTCAATAATAATTTCTTAAAAATATAATAGTTTTTATATTTAATTAAGGTTAGTGTAGTGAGAAGTGTTTTAATGTTATATTGGCGTAAATGTTTGTTTGTAAATATTTATATATCAGTTAAATTAAAAATAATATATTCTTCCATTCATTTTCAATAATAATTTCTTAAGAATATAATAATTTTTATATTTAATTAAGGTTATTTCTTAAGAATATAATAATTTTTATATTTAATTAAGGTTATTTCTTAAGAATATAATAATTTTTATATTTAATTAAGGTTATTGTAGTGAGAAGGGTTTTAATGTTATATTGGTGTAAATGTTTGTTTGTAAATATTTATGTATTAGTTAAATTAAAAATAATAAAAATTTAAAAGTAATATAGAATATAGTAGGGGAGAAATGTTATGGTATTCATAATAAATGTAAATATTTAAATGTTGACTCAATTAATAATATAATATTAAAAATATTAAAATTCAATTTATTATATTGTAAATTTTTTTATTAATAGTTTTATGACTTTTTATATATATAAAAGAAATACATAATATATATATCGCATTAAAATATATAGCATATAAATTGTACCTATAAATTAAGATCCATTTTACTGTACAAACAAAAATAATGATTTTGTAATTATATTCAAATTTAATTAATAAACACATAAATACTTAATACTTACAATAAACTTATAATATAACAAGATTTTTAACTATGAATATTTGTCTCCACTTTACCATGAATATTATTAACTTGTAAATAGACTTTGTTACAATATTATGGCTTTTATTTTTGTAACCGGAGGAACCCAGCACGTAACTACCAGTAAACCTCTCGGGTTAAGATATGTCCTCCTCCCCATAGCTCGGGTCACAATAGGAGGGATTTGAACCTGAGTTTATCGGTTTCACATTTCTCATTTCTCATTAACCAATTGAGCTGCCCACTTCACAAAATATTTTATTTCATTTTAATTTTGTAACATTCTTTAATTAAATCTAAAAGCAAAAATGCCATAATTACTTTTGAGATATATCCAAACTCTCTATCCTCAATACTATTAAAGATATTCCATAAAATTAATCAATATTTTAATAAACTTAAATTCAAAAATATTTTTATTTAGAAAAACACGAAATATTATAATATAAACAATACTATATTACATTCGAAGAATTTACATTTTAAGAGATTTTCTCTTAATAAATTCAGAATTAAAACAAATTATTATTAATTATTCAGAATTAAAACAAATTATGGTTAATTATTACTTATATTACATTGATTTTTAAAATATTTAACTATTATAACTTATATTATTAACCTATAAAAGGTTTAACTAGCATTTGCACCAGATGTTGCAAAGGAAACGCCGTAAGGCATAAATTGAAGAACACAAATACAACAAAAGAATACTTTGATAAAGAATAAAAATATATTGAACGCTCAAATCAATGCCCCATTAACTGGAACCACTTAGTAGACATATCTATCAACATTAAGATTATACACAATGATCAAGAAATTTCCCATATACAAACAACACCTTCCACAACAACCTTTTGTCACATCCACATTTTAAAAAATGCCTTGGAACGCGATTGGAATCTCCCATATTGCCTTTTTCATTATGCAGATAAATCTTCCCTATTGTTATTTTCATCATGAACATTGTTAGTTCATTGTTGCAAAGTGTTAGTGTGTTAAATTCAATACTATAAGTTCGACAAGCGAAAAACATTCCTCAATTAGCATAATATGCATTTTTCTCTCACCATGTATTTTTCAGTCACGCATTACAAAACTTCCATCAAAGAGCACAAGTAAGAGATTAACATGTATTTTCGCTTCATTATTTTCATCATAGAGCCAAGAAATCTATGCCTTATCTATAAAGTTACAAAAACATTTTGAAATAAGTTTAATATATCAAGCCAGTGTCTAACCTATAAAGTAACAAAAACTTTTTGAAATAAATTTAATATTTTAAGCAATTGACTAACCTAATTTAATATTTTAAGCAATTGCACCAGATGTTGCAAAGGAAACGCCGTAAGCGTAGGACAGAGTAGCATTAAATTGTTACTCTTCCATGATGATAATGAAAGCATCACCACATGTTGTCAAAGGATGTAAGTAGAATTTTGAATCATTGTTAAAGAGGGGTCTTAGGAATTGCATCATTGACATGAGAGGAGTATCCACAGTATCACGGTCTCTCTTTTTGGTTATTTATTGTAGTTGCCAAAGAATGCACTATAGAGAGAAAATAACTCTATCCTTAGCAATTATTGACCAGAAGACCCTGATTTGGCCTTTTGTTGAAACATCCATATGTATTTGCACTGGCAACACTTGTGTTTGAAGAATTTTACTACTTAAATGGTTGGAATTTATCCACACCCTATTTGTATATGCCAACTTTATTTTGGATTCAATATTTCCATGCCCTCTTGTGTGGTGTGAATTCATGTCTCTTATTATTTGCATTTACTATTCTATCTACAATTGCTATTTATCATTAGGAGATTAAATTGTTTTAAAAGATTGCTAATAAAACATAAGAATTAGGGTAAAAGTGATTGTAACAACATATAACGGTGGTAAATTAACAATATCAATGTACCATTCAATTTATTACCAGAACCTTAATCAATCACATAAGAAATCAAACACAATATTTATAATGAGAAGGAAGTACAATATTAGGAGAGAAACCCACTATTAAAAAGGCACAATACTAATCTTTAAATCAAGCTAGAAGATCTAGATGTATAATTTTGACCACTCAACTCTAAGTGCTTAGATCATCAATCAATGTGTAATTACAATTTCATATGACTATGTCTATTTATAGTTTAAATTCATTCCACAATATTAATTAGTAAAATCAAAATTAATTATACATTATATGCATCTTAACTTTATACAGCTCTACCAAATTTTTAAAATTGGAAATATACATTATTACACTGAGGGATCAAAACCCATAGTATTACATTGATATCAATTTTTTTAATATTTGCTTATACTACAGTATTTTATTCTCTTTACTTTATTGCCCATTTCCCTGTTTGTTTGTAAAGGGATGTATTAAATTTTTCTTATGGAGGGATGTATTACATTTTTCTTATATTTTCATATTTTACAAATGTCATGTTAGTAATCAATGTCAGAAGTGTTCCTAAAATTTATCTCTTTGTGGAATGCTAGGACGAAAGCAGATATTGCATTGGTGGCAAATTATGTGGTGGCATCACTGAAAAACAATAACCCCGAGAAGGAGTTGCAAAAGATTTGCGTTACTCAACTTAAGGAGATTTTAACATTTTTGTGTTTATTATTTAATTATAATTTCTGATGTTATATATGAACTTATAGACCAGAAATATTTCCAATGCCTATATATGTATAGTTCGTGATTTTTATTTTATTGTTACTGAAATGGAAGATAGCACGAATCTGGCTTCTGTGGATGATATAGAATTTAGGAATCTTGTATATTCCACTACTACTATTGTCCTTGCTGATTCTGCAGGTTTGAGTTCGTCTCTTCAGAATTAGAGACTTCCTAGTGCTATTGTTGATGCTTTTTCTGAACAAGATAAACAGGAGCGAAGTAATGATGAAGACGCTGACCGGAACTCTAAACACAGAAGGAAAATTGTTGACTCTCCATCATGTACACACGGTGAAGATTTAAGAGGTATTTGAAACAGGAGGGTCAGGTCTCATTCTAACTGTTTGGATATCAATAGGTTATTAAAAATAAACTTGTAATAATGGAAAGAGAAATAAGGTTCTGGAATTTACTTAATTGTTCTACTTTCATAATTATAAGTATTAAATCTGTGAAACTATAGTGAAAATGAATATTAACGAATATATAAAAAAATTAAACATAAAATAATTATAAAATTTTCAAAATCAAAATGATAATCATGATTACTGAATTGAAAATTATAGCGAAAACAGGTCTTTTGCTGATACACCAGTCCTAAAAACATCCCTGATACTGAACATATGTTTCCCTGCAACATTTCATATGTTTAACCATTTTCAACCTGCAAAGTGGTTTACCAAACTTTTGGGTGTTAGTGACGTAGATCTGTTTAAATGAAGTTTATCCCATTACTCTCTCTCTTTTAATGATTAATATAAGTGGACTGCAGACTAATTTGTGCTCATAGGGAACTGAATACTCAACACTGGACCAAATTATCTGATAAAATAAAGCGATGTCTTGATAGAGGACGTCTTGAATTGCCAGCGTACACAAGTTTTGGAGATATCCAGCTAGGTGCACCAAATGAAACCTTCATTCCTGATGACTTGAAGTTGAACGAGTTGTTCATGGGATCTTCTGCAAGCCCAAAATTTGCATGGCATCCTAACCCTTCTGATCCCAGGATACCACTGGACTTATTGCTCTCAATTTATATCCATCTTGGAGCTTAGAACATATCCCAAGAAACACAAAAGGTTGACATCTGGTTCAGGTTGGCTGATCCTATGATAATATATTCATCATCCACTGCATAGCATAATAGAAAACAACATTTTTCGGCATGTGTAAGAGAATCACGGGAATTCAAAAATATTAAATGTAAATATAGTGGCTCTGTTAGGATAGTTCAAGTACATTTTCGAGATCATAAACTCGAAAAGCCCTGAAACTTTTCGAGTTCCATACCTAAACCAAGAAAATGAAAAACCCTAAGAAACCCTAAACCAAGAAAATGAAATAGAGTGCCTACCTATCATGAGCTTGGCATGGACATAGATCATGGTTCTCCTGTGAATCTGCGCATTCCAGTAGTCGGTCCCTTCTTCTGGTCTTTCTGGAGGTTCATATTCGCCCGGGAGCTTCACCTCCTTGTTCCCCACGCAGAAGAAATTCAAATAATCAGTCGGGCGGTACTCATGGTCCAGGCCCTCCTCCCTGAGTGCTTCGCCGATCATCTTATACATCATGCGCACGGTGTTCCTGAACCAGTGCAGGATTGCCTGCACAGTATCCCCCTCCGGTATTCCCTCCGACCACATTGGGGTCAGCACATACACGGCGAACCGCTCCCGGGCTCTGATCTTGCTCACTACCTTCAGCGCAATCTCAATCGGTATCAGATGCAGGCATTCACAGTCCTGATCTCGGTCCCAAGAAGCGCAACTGCCGAAGAAGTGTTTCCCAACCTTCAATTGATGACGTGAAGCCGAAACCAGAAGCGAAGCCAAAACTGTTATGGAGGATCAAATTTGCGTTGGTCAGGTGGTTAGGGAGTTGCAACTACCTCAACATAATCGAACGACTCAACATGGCTCAATCGTCTAACATATCATCTAATGGTGCAAAGTAATGACACGTAGGCAGAGAGCAAAGTTTATTTCAGAGGGAATGCCTTACGGCGTAATTAAAAATATAATTTATAAAATATTTTTAAATTTTATTATAAGTATATCTATTTGCTTAAAAATATAATTTATAGTTTATAAAATATTTTTGAATTTTATTATAAATATATCTATTTGCTTAATCAAAGTTCAATTAAGTTCTTCTAGAAGTTGCAATAAAAAGATATTTTACGTCATCCAAAATTGTTAAATTTTATTCTACTTATGTGTCTTACAAAAAAATATAAATGTGAGTTAATAAGTTATTGTTAATGCTGTTGTTTCTAACTTAGTTTAAATTAATTTGGTTTATTAATATTTTAACTATTATAACTTATATTATTAACCTATAAAAAGTTTAATTAAAAATATAATTTATAATTTATAAATATTTTTAAATTTTATTATAAGTATATCTATTTGCTTAATCAAAGTTTCAATTAAGTTTTTCCCAAGTTGCAATAAAAAGATATTTTACCTCATCCAAAATTGTTAAATTTTATTCTACTTATCTGTCTTACAAAAGTGAGTTAATAAGTTCTTCCAAAAGTTGCAATAAAGAGATATTTTACCTCATCCAAAATTATTAAATTTTATTCTACATACGTGTTTTACAAAAGTGAGTTAATAAGTTCTTCCCAAAGTTGTAATAAAGAGATATTTTACCTCATCCAAATTGTTAATTTTATTCTACTTATGTGTCTTACAAAAGTGAGTTAATAAGTTATTGTTAATACTGTTATTTCTAACTTAGTTTAGATTAACTTGATTTATATTAATAAATTTAATTAAAAAAATATTTTCAAATATTAAAATTATTTTTTATTTATTATATAAATTTTTTATAATAATTAAAATGTTATATAATTTTTTCATTATAAACTAGAAGAAATTATTTGGTTATATATATTTATTTATTTATTTTAAAACAACACCTTTTTTTTTTTTAATTGAAAACAGAAAATATTACATCTAAGCTGCAAAATCATCCCAACAAAAACAGAAACACCACATGTAACCAGTGGGCTTCTAGATATGCCATCAAGATCACTCTATTACGTATCAAAACTCCCCCTTTATTTAAAACATACACATCATTTAAGTATGTTTGCAAAATAAGTGAAACGCAATTATCGAGAGGGTGGAGCCTAAGGTTCCATCATTCGCATTTCATGTGTATTTTAAGTTTACATGTGTTTTTCACTAGAAGATTAATGACCGATGATTAAGAAATCTTCCTTCCCTTTCATTTTATATTAGTGTTTCTAATTCATTAAAACAGGCTTAATTATTTAAATCTGATTTTTTAAAGTAATTCTATAAAAAAAATAACCTTTCATGTTTACCTTTTTGTTAATATTATTTTGATAACCAAGTATTTAGAAAAAAGTCAAATAACTTTTCAGGTTTATCTTTTTGTTAATATTATTTTGATAACCAAGTATTTAGAAAAAAGTCAAAATTACAAAATTATCTCAGATAAATATAAATTTATAAATATTTTTTATATATTATTGTAAATAGTTTAAATTTATTGAATATTGAAATAATATATATTTTTTAATTATTTAAAATGAATTTAGTTGACAATATATTTATATAAATATTACATTTACAATAATTTTTAACTGAGTTTAATATATATATATATATATAAAGTTGGAAAATTAGATATTTGTATGAGAAAACATATGTAAAGAATATTTATATTTCTATCTCATATTTAAATAATATATTTATTTTCTATTATGAGTAATACAAATATATATTATTGTTGTTTTAAATTAATGTATAAGTATCATTCATATATGATAATATCTTTATTTTTCATTTAGTTTTCAAGAGAGGTCACGGGAGCGGAAAAACTAGGGTTCGACACAGGAGGCGACAAAAACAAGCTGGTAACCATGGAGGGGCAAGGAGGAGGGAGCTCCACTCCCTCCTACAGTAATGTGGTTTCAAACAGAGGTAGAGCAGTGAATAGAAACAAGCCTCAAAACTCCTCGGAGAACAAGACAAAAATTTCTAACACCTAGAAGGCGGAAGGCAGCAAACCCCATGAAAAGGAAGGGACCCATGAGGAGGTCCGACAGGAGGAGAAAGTAGAAGATAGCAGTCAGGGATCTGAGAATAGAGCTAAGATGGGGCCCTGCAAACCAAAGTCTAACATTAAACCGTGGGTAATCCTAAATGATCTAGCTCTGCAAGAGCACAGGGATCATATGACAACCTATGTGATCATATGCAAGTTTATGGGCATCTGGCCAACGGAGAAAGCATTGTACACTTGGATAAAAAACACCTGGAAACCAAAAGGAGAGTTAACTATACATCTTGGATCCAAGGGTTTTTTTACTGTGGTATTCACGAACCTGGAGGACAAGGACAAAATTTTTGAAGGAGGACCATACTTCTATGCGGCTGCTGGTCTCTATATGCGACCTTGGACGATGAACTTTGTTCCGAAGCGAGAAACGTTCACATCGGTCCCGGTATGGATTAGACTATACTCCTTACCTTTAGATTATTGGATGCCAGAATCTTTAAAAGCTATAGGTAACAAATTAGGTCATTTCATAAAGATATCAGAGGCGACTCTGCGAGGAAAATATACCTCCTTTGCTCGCATATGTGTAGAGATGGACTTATCAGGAGCACTTCCAGATGAAGTCATCCTAGAAGTTTATGACGAGGAATGGGTTCAGGCAGTTGACTATGAACACATACCATTCAGATGTCGCAAATGTCATGAACATGGACACCTATTCAGAGACTGCCCACTTAATAAAAGGGAGGAACACCAGAAAACCAACAAAGGAAAAGACCCTATAGGTTTTACTAAAGTGGGAGGAAAAGGGAAAGGAGGGGGAAAAAGACCCAAAAGAAACCTAGTGAAAGCAAAGCACCAAGTCACAACAGTTTTGAAATTTTAGAAGAAGAAGTAGAAGAGGAAGGAATACAAAAGAAACCAGAGGACCAACAAAGCGGGAAAGGAAAAGAGGCTAGCATGGAGATCACACAGGAACAGAATGAACACAAAATAGACCCACTGAGTACCATGGAACTAGAAAGGGACCATGATATGACCCTAAGTGAAAGTGGTACAGAGGACCAAGACTTACAGGAGATCCTTGAGAGGGAGAACCTTGAACTAGAAAAGTTTCTAGAACAAGGAAGCAACAAAGGAATTAACTCTCTACCTCAGGAGGAAGTTGATAGGGTGCAACAGCTATTCCTCAACAAGTCACATCAAAAAGCTCTAGGAGTCAAAAGAGGCCATGATAACCAAGAAAACAGAGGGGTTACATCAATGGGATTAATATTAGGAAAATCCGCCAAAAACCCAGGTAAGAAAAGAGGAAGGAAGAGACAGAAAGAACTGTTGTTAGAATGTGGAAAACTCATGATTGACTCAGGTAAGATGAAAGATCTCTCCAGTTACTCCTTTACAAACCCCCCTCAATGAAGCTCACAACCTGGAACATTAGAGGACTAGGGAGTAGAAGAAAACAAAGAAATCTAAGTAATAGAATCAAAGAAGAAAAACCAGACATGGTGTTCATACAGGAAACCAAATGCTCAGTAGAGAAGATCAGAGAAAAGCATAGCAAATGGTTAAGTAAGTATGAGTATCTTGAAGTCAAAGCAACTAAATCAGCTGGTGGAATTCTCACTTTATGGAATCCTCAGAAATTTGGTATACTTGATGCGGAGGTGTCCAGACACCACCTTTCTTTGATTATTCAACCTGTGGGGGACAAGGAGTGTTACATGATCACCAATGTCTATGGCCCTCAACTACTGGAAGATAAAATCAGGCTCCTCACCTCTCTGGAGGAAATGAAAAAAAGACACCCAGCAATACCTTGGATTCTGGGGGGAGACTTCAATATGATTAAATCTCTCACAGAAAAAAAGGGGGGAACCAGAACACTTGGTAGAGACTCAGTTGCCTTCCAGAACTTCCTCACCAATATGAGACTGGTGGATATGGACACAAGAAATGGCATTTTCACATGGAATAACAAAAGAGGGGGTACTACCCAAGTAGCCTCAAGATTAGACAGATTCATAATCTCAGAAGAACTTCTGCTCACTGGACGAAGCCTGACAACGTTCATCCTCCCTTTTGGAGGCTCAGACCACTGGCCCATCCAACTGGAAGCTTCCTTAACTGGTACACTGAGAAACAGACCCTTCAGGTTTGAGAATGTCTGGCTCACTCACTCTGATTTCCTCACAAACATTGAGAAGTGGTGGAAAGAAGAGTTACACTCCCAAGGCATGAAGATGTTCCTTCTACATCTTAGGCTCAAACACATCAAGAGAAAACTCAAAGAATGGAATAAAAATGAGTTTGGAAATATCTTCAAAGCTAAAGGAGAAGTGGGAAAGCAATTACAGGAAATTAACCAAATTCTCATCACTGAAGGCTTCATAGAGGAAAGAAAAGAGCTAGCAAACTCACTTCAACAAGAATGGGACAACAGATGTCTCCAAGAGGAAATCTTCTGGAGACAGAAATCTAGAGTACAATGGATTAAGGAAGGGGAGAGAAACACCAAATTCTTTCACAAATCCACCATAGCACACAGGACTAACAATAGGATTTCGAAACTCACAGATTCTCAAGGAACAAAGAAAAATACTCATGAGGAAATGGAAGATGTACTGGTCCAGCATTTTCAAAGCATTGTTGAGGAAACCATAGCAGACAGATCCCAATTCACGAAAAGATTTACTCAGCACATTCCTAAGCTGGTTTCCAGGGAAGACAATCATAATCTCAACAGGCCAGTAATGGAGGAAGAGGTCAATGAAGTTATCAAAGAAATGCATAATGGAAAAGCTCTAGGCCCAGATGGTTTCAATGTGGACTTCTTCAAAATATGCTGGAAGATTGTCAAACAAGACATTCTGGAGGTAGTGGAGGACTCGAGAAACTC
This sequence comes from Pinus tabuliformis, assembly GCA_031772625.1. Classification (NCBI taxonomy): domain Eukaryota; kingdom Viridiplantae; phylum Streptophyta; class Pinopsida; order Pinales; family Pinaceae; genus Pinus; species Pinus tabuliformis. The sequence goes on along the minus strand of CM062819.1, from coordinate 738,849,770 downwards.
TAAATCAGTTTTGAGGGTGCTTAATGAATCCTTCATTGCCTTAATCCCCAAACAGGAAAAAGCCACCTCTCCTGACAAATTCAGACCCATAGCATTATGCAATGTGGTGTACAAAATCATTTCCAAAGTCATTGCCAACAGACTCAAACCCCTCCTCCCAACTCTGGTGTCAGAGGAGCAAATGGGTTATGTGGAAGGGAGGAAAATTCTCAATAACATCATTCAAGCTCATGAAGTGGTACATTCCCTCAAAACCAATAAGCAAGTGGGAATGATAATATAGCTAGACATAGCAAAAGCTTATGATAAACTAAGCTGGGCTTACATAAGGGATGTTCTCAAAGCATATGGCTTTGACCACAATTGGATAAGGTGGGTCATGGCTCTTGTTACCACTGCCAGTTGTTCAATTCTTCTCAATGGCTCTCCATCCAGAACCTTCAAGCCTATGAGAGGTCTCAGACAAGGAGATCCTCTCTCCCCATTCCTCTTCATTCTCATGATGGAAGGGTTGGGCAGAGCGATCATTGCTGCCAAGGAGGAAGGAAGAATACAGGGACTGAGACTCACATAGAACGGAGACACTGTGACACATCAACAATTTGTGGACGATACTATGCTGCAAGGCATACCAACAGTCAAGGAAGCCAAAGCATTCAAGCAAATTCTGTATGAGTTTGCAATGGCAGCTGGTACTGAGGTAAGCCTCACAAAATCAAAGATATTCTTTTTCAATACTGATATTTCTATTCAAAGAAATCTCTCTAGAATTCTAGGCTTTCAAAGAGATTCACTACCCTCAAAGTATCTGGGAGTTCCCCTCACCGACAAACCGTTGAACAAGGACATCTGGGAGTCTGTAACAAATAAATTGAAAGACAAGGTCAGCAAGTGGACAAGCAGAGCCTTGAACCTAGCAGGGAGGTTGGTCCTCACTAAGGCGATACTTCAAACTATCCCAATCTACATGCTATCAGCCCTTCCGGCACCAAAAGGAGTCCTTCAGCAAATCAGAAATATTCAAAGAGACTTTCTCTGGGGAAAAGGGGAAGAGAAAAAGAAATGGGCTCTGGTAGCTTGGGACAAGATCTGCAAACCCAAATCCCATGGTGGTTTGGGTCTACATGACCCAGATATTCTAAACAAAGTTCTGGGAGCAAAACTGTGGTGGAGATGGCTAAAGGAAATACGAAAACCCTGGGCGAAACTCTGGAAACAAAAATATGCAATGAACTGGCAAGAAACGAACCTCATAAGAATGACAGGACACATAAAAGGTTCCCATATTTGGAACAAGGCCTGGGAGAACAGAGCTTTAGTACAAAAACATAGTTTCTGGGAGATCAGAAATGGAAATCTTGCCTGGTTCTGGGAGGACAACTGGCAGCAGGAAGGTAACCTTAGCAGAGAGGAATTAGCAAGCATCCAAACTGATACCATTAACAAAGGATTAAAGAAAGTAAGTGACTATTGGGATCAGTCAAGGGACAATGGCAAATGGAGAATTTGGAAGCTACCAGACTACAGTGAGCTGACCCCGCTGAAAACTCAAGCTAAAGCTCTAGAAGCTATTTTGGAAAAGAGACAAATTTTGACCTCAACTTCAGATGACCTATTAAGATGGGGCAGAAATAATAAGGGTGTTTTCAACCTCAAAGAAGCCAAAAGAATAGCCACAGGTCTTAACTTTCCAAACACTGACAAGACATGGAAAGACCTATGGAATAACCCACATTGGATGAAGATCAAACTGTTCAGGTGGTTGGTTCAACAAGACAAGATTCTAACTTGGGAGAATCTCAGAAAGAGAGGTTTTGCTGGCCCCTCAAGATGTCACCTATGCGGCCAGCAGGAAGAAACCACAAATCATCTTCTCAACCTCTGCTCCTTCACCTCAACCCTATGGAACTGGGTAGTAGATGTCTTCAAGCAGACAGACAGGAATGAAAATAATATCACTGTTACGTTGAAAAATTGGAGAAGAGATTTCTCGGACAATGAGACAATAAACACAGCCTGGGCTCTGATTCCAGGGTTCTTGATCTGGAATGTATGGAAAGAGCGCAACAACAGGATCTTCAAAGACAAAAATGGCCCAGTTAGAAGCATCATAGCGCTAATCCTAAAACATCTCAAGGAGACGGTCAACACCCTTGGGGGTTTTTCTACAGGAAAGCACATGGGCCACAGAGAGGCTCGCATTCTGGAAAGGTTGGAACTTCAGATACATATCCCTCAGAGTCTAAATCATACCACAAAGCATACTTCAGAGGGAAAGGCTTTCTGGCAACCCCCTTCACAGGGTTTTTTAAAATTCAACATAGATGGAGCCTCAAAAGGTAACCCTGGAGACGTTGGTTATGGAGGAGTCATAAGAGATGAGGAGGGCAACATAAAAGTCATCTTTCACAGTCATCTGGGAAAAGCCACCAACAATATGGCTGAACTCATGGCTATGGAGCAATGCTTGGAGATTCTAATAGAGCACAATACACATAATGTTATTATCGAGGCTGACTCAGAATTAGTCATCAATTCGGTCAAGCGGATAGGCACAGGAACAACACCAGATAAAATCTCAAGCCACTGGAGGCTTCTACAGGTCTATCATAGAATTCAATCACACCTAAGAATTCTAAGAACTCTCAGTTTCGTGCATGTACGTAGGGAAGCCAACAGAGTAGCAGACTGGCTAGCCAATGAAGGGGTAAGATGCACACGAGATAACATGTGCTGCAGGTGGGAGGAGGTACCAGACAGCCAAATGCATGAAGGTTGTTCATCTCGGGCCCTCACAGACATGGAGCAATACCAGAACAGACAGGGCAACTGACTATCACCTTTCATCAATGAAGAATAGGAGTATGTTAGGAAGATACACAGAGTTTGGGAACTTGTGGGTCTCGAAGGAGATCACCATAGTTTGCCTTTGCATTGGTGCTATTGGAAGCTTGGCCAGAGAATGGGTAACTAGGAACACGGTAACAATCAGTCCCAACAGATGGCTCAGAAGTATGGAGGGCAGCAGACACAGAGTCTCTGTGGCTTGGCGCCATAGTGGGTCAGAGCGGTTTCCAGGTCCCCGGGCACCCTCAAAACCTGAAATGGTCTTCAAGAAAAGCAAACGATGCCACTCACTGTCCACCTCGTGGCTCTGTGAGGAGAGGGATTACCACCCTTATCGGGCGGGTATCCCGTGGGATCATGGAGAGGCAGATCAAAGGCTACAGGCCAACGAGCAGGTTGGTGGGTCCGGGAGATAGTCAGCGGGAGTCAAAACAGCTTCCGGTATACCACCCTTTTCGGGTGCCCTCAAAACCAAAAGTGGTATCTATGAATTGCATGCGATGCCACTCAACTGTCAACACGTGGCTTGGGGTGGAGAGTGAATACCGCCCTCATCGGGCGGGTATACCTCGGGCTTCTGCTCCATCCGATATGGCCACTGGCCGTTTGATCATGAGGGAGCAGATCAATGGCTATAGGCTATCGAGCAGGTTAGTGGGTCCCAATTCACGAAATCTCAGCGGACCCGAAATCTCTTGGATACAATTTCTATTCCCATCTTTAAGTCCGCCAAATGTTTTGTCGGGGCATCAAATTTTGTATGGGTACTAAGTGCTGATTTAAATCTTCCCTTTGTTGGAGGAATTGCTTCCTCTTAACGCCTGTTGTAACTTATGTAACATATTTTCAGTCACAAGTTAATAGAAGGTCCGACTCTTGCTTTAGCAAAAAAAAGATAATATCTTTATGTGATTGAATTATAAAAATATTTTACTATTTTGATTTTAATTGAGTTAAAAGTAATTTAATTTTTAATTTATTATACTAAAATTTTAAAAAACATAAAAAAATAATAATTTAAATTATTAATATTTTTTTATTTTTATAATATTACAATTTATAATTATAAATATTATCGATTTTATTTATATTAAATTTTTTTTTTATTTTAAAGAAAATATTATAAATAATATAGATGAAATAATGACCAACTTATTTATTTGAAAATAAAACACCAAACGTACAGATTAAGAGGCAATATGATTTTCTCATTAATATATTTATTAAAAATCCATATCGTTGACTTGACTGAGACACCTATTCAATCGGAATTCAAACCATAACATTTTTGGAATTTGATAATAGTAAATATGATAATGTTTAGTTAAAACCTCACAAACACTCTTAGTCATAGAATACCACTTAACTGCTTCAAGTAGCCATGTGATAATAGTTGATGAATATTGGTTGAACCCCCAAAAAAAAACAAATAATAGTGAGTTTTTAATTTGGATGAATTCATGTTATGTCACTTTAATATTAAACATCAACATGATTGATGTGTAAAATGCATTTTGTTTCTTTAGGTCCTATATATACACTTTATTTTTGAATATATATTTATAATATTTTTTTGTATTTAATTTTTATATTTGTATTTATATAATTTTATATATAATACTTTTGCATTGTTGGAATTCTTTATTTGTAGTCTCGCTCGAAGTGTCATTACTTTAAGTTTTAAAGGAAATGCATTTGTGCCTTTCTCAATGTTTAAAAAGGTATTGTGGATTTTCTAGTTCATCATGCCTTGCTAGTAAGGTCATTGTTGTTGAGGTGTTAGGGAGCGTGGTTAATCTAGCAGTACATGCTTTGAGGCTCTTATTTAGGAGGTGATTACTCTCTACTAGGTTGTGATCTTTTTGTGTATTGAGGTGAACATTCAAAGGCTTGAAATAAATGTTCGTAGGCGTAGACAAACGGTCTGAGACTCTAAAGTTTTGGAGAAGTTTCTCATTGGTTCCCTGACTCTAGGCATACCAGGGGTCGTAGAAATCACTACATGCACATGTCACTCTTCATTGGCAACTAAAAACATTGTTGGGACAAGTTTTCAAGGATAAACATGCTAATAGAAATGAAATCATTTCTTTCTTGAATGAACTTCAGAGGAACCAATAGAGAATGTAAAACAACCTAGATCGTATAAAAACTCATATGAAGCATGTGGAAAAACACATACAATATGAACTCAAGTTTCCAACACCCCTGAGCACCATGTTGGACTATCCAGCCCTTGTGATATCCTCAGAATTGTAAATATATGTCTTTTTAATATTATTTATGATGTTTTTTTGCTCTCTAAATATATAGTATGCTAAATTGTACAACATATATGACTAAATATTTTTTTTTTAACAATTAACATATCAACCAACCAATCTAATCAAAACAAGTGCTGCATGCAGCCGGTAGTCCCTGCCGGGGTCTGCCACAACAAGCCAGGGTCTACTACAACAACAATACAAACGCTTTTTGCAACATGCGAATTCAATGTGTAATTTGTTAAAAAATTCAGAAGTCTGCCACAACAACAATACAAACGCTCTCCATCTATTTAAGTCAGCTCAACACGTTGTGAAAAGAGTAAACATGTCAGTAGACTATTTAAAGACTTCTCGTTTCGTTCCACGGAAGGTGGCCAACTTTTAACATGAAAATTAGTTGTATAATACCGTTGGGATGCAGAAATATGTTGCTTCCTGTATTTGTATTTAGTACACGCATATTGCAACCTCTTGTTGTAGGAATCGCAGGCCACGGGGATTAAGAGTGTGCCAAGAAAGGCTAAGTGTGGGTATGCAATACATTTTAGAGTGAGAAATTAACGAGAAAGACGTTTTTTTTGTAACAGAATTTTTCCTTTGAGGTATATCTTGGGAATGTTAATGTCAATACTAGAACTGTTCTAATCATAAAAGTGAAAAGTAATCCAAAAAGGTTAAAAAAGATTAAAAGAAAAAAATAGTTAATAGCAGAATTTTTCCTTTGAGGTATATCTTGGGAATGTTAATGTCAATACTAGAACTGTTCTAATCATAAAAGTGAAAAGTAATCCAAAAAAGTTAAAAAAAGTTAAAAGAAAAAAATAGTTAATAGCAGCACAATCTCCAGTGCAAAACCTGCGGTTAAATATTCATAAATGTTATCAATATTTTTGTTATATGGAAAAGAAGAGAGAATGTAGATGTTGATGTCCCTACATAGGCTTCTTTTGGTGATGCACGTACACAAAATGAGATCAATGTCTAATAATCTCAATCAAAGATATTAACATATATTCCTGTGCAATTATCGTTGGGAATTTGGGAATTAACTTTTCAGAATATTAAATGAACGCATATATAGATATAATTTATGTTTCTCAGGTTGCCTGGATTTTGGATTTTGTTATTTAAAAGTTGGATTTTGGATTTTGTTATTTAAAAGTTAGGAATGTCAAAAGAATTTGTTATTTTAAGGTTAGGAATGTGAAATGAATTATATGTTTTATTTTAAGTTATTATAAGTAAATTTAGATATGAAGATGGAATTAAAAATAAAATAAAAAATTATTTCTTATAATGAATAAAACATATCACTTAAAATAGTCTCAAATAAAGCCCAAATGTAATTCATAACTCATAACGACTAAAATTTAAATTAATTATTATAAATCCTAATACCAATTTCAAATTGATTGGGTTTTTTTCTATTTTAAATATAGATAGAGAAAATGCCTTCACCATTTTTAAAGATTTTAAAATTGAAGAAGCATATTAACATATGATAAATTCAATTATTTGCGTGCATATATTAAGAAAACAGATAAGATTTATCAATTATTTGCGTGCATATATTAAGCAAAGAAATAAGATAAAGAATATTCCCATTAATTTCCAAAAAAGAAAGTGATGGGAATAGCATTTTATAAGATATAGTGAAATTAAAAATAAATTTCTTAGTCCACTCTGAGTTATTAAACGTTTTAAATTTTATAAAAATTGGTTGAATTAGACACTAAATATACACCAAATACGAAATATATGCTAAATACAATTTAAATTTAAAAAGTACAAAACCAAAAAAAACACGACAAGCTAGAAAAACGAAAAGACAGGATGCTCAAGTTCGGAAAAGATATAATAAAGCAACTTATTACAGACATTTTGGCCGGAAGGTACGTAATACTTTTAACATCAATAGCTCTTTTGAGAGAGCATTATATGGTTCAAAATCTTCCGAATCTGGTTTGACTTTAATTTGAAAACCTATAGACTAACACAATGCTGTGCAAAATAACAAAATATGATTGTGAAATTTACTCGGTATTACAGCTTGCTGACATAACCTGAGCCATAAATTAGTAAATTTATTTGCACATCCATTCATTAACTTATATGGTAAAGCTATATTATTCTAGTTTGCTCATATTCCGCCAATGCGTACAGGCACTAAACGAAGGGAAAGTACAAATCAAAACTAAAAAGTTAAAATAAGAAGCAAGCTTAAATGTATGGATGGCACCGCCACAAATTTTCACTCAAAACTATTGGACCTTAAAAAGAATATCTCAGGTGTCCGTGTAGTCTTCAGGTACGAACACCGAGCACACTAATTCCGGAATTGATTGCCCCGGCAAAATTATTACCAAATTCCGACGTTTAACGGCGTAAATGTCCATTCAGACTCCTAAATTTCTCAAATAATAATGTTTCGGTAAGAATTAAAAGAAATCAGTTAAATAAGAATAAAAAGATTCAATAAGCGTACTGCTCTAAGCAAACTCGGGATAACAGCCATCCGAAACTGCATCCTGCCTATAAAGGAGAGCTGGAATGGCAAATTTAGCGGCTGAATGACCTGCAATCACGGAAAATTAAGCATAATTTAGCATAACTTCACCCAGAGATTGAAAATTTTAAAGATTCACAGAAAATACCAAGGCATTGCGAAGAATTTAGCACCAGTCCAAACGAATTGTTTGATGAATTAAAGATTTACAGCATACGGCCAAAATATGACGCGGTACCTGCTCTGGAGCATTCATGGAACGTTTCATACGTTGCTGAATATCTTTGAGCAAACAAGTCTGCCATTCATGCAGTTTGAAAGTTCTAGCTTCATGAGATTTGTCCTCAGAACACAGAACAGGAAATGAAGAAACACAGAACAGGAAATGAAGAATCTCAAGGGGTTTTTCCATCAAATTTGAGATAGACAGAGCCAACCACGGTCTTCACGGTCTGATCCACTGTATCGATGCCAGGCTTCACAGGTCTTGGTCCTGTGTTCTCCTTGGCATAATCTCCTAAATTAGAAAGGAAAACGGTTGCCCTCAACACGATATTACAAGATGGTATTACAAGCACCGGCAGCTGCCACCTGCTAGAAGTCACCTGCTAGAAGTGCACAATAGATTTTAGATGCAGTTTCAAGTTTAAACTGTATTTTTTGAAATAGTATTTGTTGTATATAGTTACATTTATTTTCTTGCTTCTAAATTTTACAATCGCTAAGTTTATCAGATAAATATAAATGGAAACAGCCTGGTGGATGAGCTCAAGCAGTTGAGTTCTTTGAGTTGGATGGAGCGGATCTCAGGGTCAATCCCCCGAGCTGGGCGCCTCTGTTGTGTGCCTTACTTAATGTCCCTACTGGATCATGTGCCAATTGGCTTACACTGGGTACCATCTGCAAAATGCAGGGAAGTGCCCAGGGGTTTCCCAGCAAGGTTTTTCTTGGGCAAAAAAAATACTAATGAAATGCAGAATCACATCCTAGAAGTGACTTGCTGGGATTGCATGGTAAACAATTTCCATCATTTGCAATTTGAAGCACAGCAAGAAGGAAGAAGGATAGTTAAATGAAAGATGTCAAACATAAAAACTAGTGATAAAATTGAATAAAAAGCTTCCTTTATTCAAGAATCCAGACTGCAGTTTGTTGGATGAAAGCTACATTTTAGGTAGTACAAGAGACAACACAGAACCCAGATGCATCAATTAGATGAGAAAAGGTTTAATACTCCAGTCCTCATTCCTCTGTTACAAAGTAGACACAAACTTCATTAGATTGTCTGGATTTCAATCAGAGGTCCCAGGATTAAGTTCCCTAGTCATGAAAAAAATCAAACATTCGAGCATGTCTCATAGACCCTGGTCACTGGGATGGCAACGAGCATGTCCTAAGCAGATACACCATGATGATCAAAAAATTGTATGCAGCCAGTGAAAACCTCTCAAGGCACAGCGAGAATGTTGATGCCTAAGAAGGACATTTTTATGTTTGAGCCCTAAGCTTCACCGACTCAAAATCAAAACCAAAATGATTCAAAAGAAAAATGTTAATTACTACAAAATTCTAGAATTCAGGAGAAAATGGCGGAAATCCTGAATTTGCACCTGCGACAACAATCAAGTTTCCACTTGAGATGGATTGAACTTTTCAAGAAGCATACCCAAAATCAGGACATAAATTTAATTTTGAGCCTGTGAAATCATTCGCCGTGCGTAGTGTGGTAGCGAGCTACTTGAGAGGTGGCAGACGGTGGCAGACAGTGGTAGCCAGCTGCGTGAGAGGTGGCAGCTATATAATAAACTTTGCATGCACCTAAGTTTCATGTTTGTCACCATAATTTTCCAGACTTTGGATAAAATACAAATTGGAAATGGTATATAAAATGACATGGTATATAAAATGACAGAACTTTGGTTAAAATAGTATTGCCACAATTTTCTTGCATCGGGCCACGTGAAGCCTGCAATAAGAGGTACAATGAGCTTTCAGAGTTAAAACTTTGGATAAAATTTAAGTGAACAAAATTGCTACGATTAAACTTTGGTTAAAACACAAGAAAACATAAAAAAAACGGTCAACGGATAGATTAATAGGCGATCAAACGTTCGATCGAACGCTATAGTCCGGGCAGGGACTAATAAAACTAATATATTTTTGTGAAACACGACACAACAATATAACCTTCTTTTATTAATGAAAATAATTCAACAATGAAAATCTTTAAAGTTTGAAGAATTGATTTTGGAATTAGTGCAAGTTAGCCTTTAATGTAATCATAAATAACTCTTTGTCCTCGACCGATGTAGTGGAATGAGGTGACATCTTTTATCCGGGGCCTCCGTTTATTTATAACAATCATGATATTATTTTGTTTCCCATTATTTGTCATGTGCAAGCCACATGGTGTCTTCCAACATAATAATTTAAAGAAGAACAATGAAGGTTTCATTTTTCCTATTTAAAAAAATTATATGTACCTATTTATACATCTAGCGTTAAAGTTTACTAATGTCTAAAAAGACTTTTAAACCTCCCCTATAAGATTATCTTTAGGTATTATTTTTATTTGAGATTTATGATCTACATGTCTCATAATTTATTTAAATGTCTTTCATATAATTAGTTATTTTTAATAATTTTATTTTAAATTATATATATATATATATATATCAAACATTTAAAAAATGCCATCCAATTACGCATCAATCAAGCAGCACCGACATTATGTCTTCTCTAAAAACGTTCCCAATCTTATCCATGCAAAAGGGAAAAAACCAAACTGCATGAAAGCACCACTTTTGATAACAGTTAGAATAGTGACGAACAAACATGGAACATGTTCATAAACTCACACTCACATGGCTCCATGTCTATAAAGTTCTTTTATGCCTTTTTTTTCTTTTCATGTGAGCGTCATCTGTCTTTTCAGCAATTCTGAAGTTAGTCAAGGCTCCCTCCTTTTTGTAGCCAATATTTTTATTTTTCCTTTTTTACCCATTGTGATACTTTTTATTTGGACCTTTGTCATAATTTTAATAGAATTTTTATAAAATAATTAAGAATTCAAAAATTCTTTTTACCATGTGTGACATAAGTATTTAGTATTTATTTAATTTTTGTGTTTTTGGGAGTTTAGGAACAGGAATAGCTCAATTTGTTAGGAACAATTTTTTTATAGGAAAGTTTTAAATTAAAATTCTAATTTTTTTTAATAAATAAATGTAAATATTTTTTATATTTATTAGTTCTATAATAAATATTTTTATTACATTTATTCAAAATAACATTATAAAATAAAGATTAAATTATGTGTTAATTTTATTTTAAAATTTATTGTAGAGAAAAATATTTTATATAATGTAATATAATGGAGATGTATAATTCTTTAAGTGCTCAATATAAAGTTGACACAAATTATTTGGAAAAAATATTAATAACAAGAATTCACTTCAACATTGGTTATAATAAAATACTTCATTGTTCACCTTTTATATATATATATATATATATATAAAGTAAAAATTAAAATATTATTTTTTCAAAGGAAAAAAACCATTGGCTTCTATTAAGATTAAAGACTAGTACATGTATTTGTATAGATATCCATGTGACAATATTTGTCTGAAAATGTGCAGGATGGCAGAAGGCAGAATAATACATCCATACATACGCAACAATACCAGAAAGTTGATAGAAACTAACTTTTGCTACACCAAAATTATGCTAGTAAAAAGACCAGAGAATAGAAAATACAATCTATCTGTCACAACAAATGAGTTATCAAAAAAAAATCAAGCAAGCTAGGAATAAATCAATATGGAAAGCTGATAACTCCGTCCTCGTGAATGTTCTTATCAATGATGAGTTTGTAATGCAACCACCGATATTGTCCTTGAAGTCCCATCTTTGGCAATTGGTCCGCCTTTGTATTGTACTCTCTAAATACATGTTGAATAGTATAGGAGGAGAGGGAGGCTAGTGCCTGTTTGATCCTCATGATCCAGCCAACAACTAGAGGAGGATCGAATGTAAATTGATCTAGAAAACCTGCAATGAGGCATTGTGAGTCCCCATAAATATTCGAATTGTGCATCTTCCTTTCTATTGCAAACTAGATCAATCCCCAGAGAGCCATGGTTTTTGCTCTGGTATTGGTGCCCGGGCCTCCATTCCAGTAAAGGGTGTATCGAGTATGATTGTCTAGCATGAGAACCGCGCCACAACCACACATTCCTCTTTGTGAGGCACCATCGAACCAACCAGCTGGCATAATAATTGAAGGAGCAGTTCTAGCCTTACCGAAATTCCTAATTGATTGTTTAGATAGAAGAGGATCTCCCATCCAATTTTTCACTTTGTAAACAATTCTGGTTTTTTCAATAGGAATTCCCTTGAAAATGTGCTTGTTTCTAGCTTTCCAGATCTCCCAAGTTGTGTATAGAGGAGTTGCAACATCCTTAACAGTGTATGCATTCCATTGTGAAATCAATTCTTGCAAATTTGAAACCAAGAAAAGTGGGAAGTTCCAAATACTAGCGAGAGTCCCCCAGATATGAGCAGTGAAAGGGCATTGAAAGAAAATGTGGTCTATAGGTGCGAGTGAATTTCTACAGAAAATACAAATACCAGGACCCTGAAATCCTCGCTTGAGTAAGTTATCCCATGTCAATATTTTATTTTTCCAAGCCAGCCAGTTGAATAGAATGATTTTTATAGGGATTCTCATTTTCCATACCTTATAGAACCAGGTATTTGATTGAGATTGTACCATTGTGTGATCAAAAATCTATATGAATCTGCTACCAAGGGTGCCTGATTGTGCATCTTCTCGCCTGATTATGCATCAATATGTATTTTTTTATATCTCGGTAAGTAAGAGAGAGATGTGTAATTATTATGTTGTTCATAATGGAATATATATATATATATATATATATATATATATATGAGTTGAACTCTAACATTTAAAAATATATATATTAATAACAACAAATATTTAAATGTGAGTCATAAATAAAATATTTTAATTAAAATATTTCAATATCGATTATGTATAATACAGAATGAGTAATTGAAATTAAAGAAAATCTTATTGCATTAATAAATAGCTTTTTACATTTCAATATGAGGGAGATCTCATTCTAAATGAGTGCATGGTATTTAAAAAAAAGATTAATAACAAAAATTATTTCAAATACAATATTTTCATGAATATCATTATGTTGATAGGCATGTCTATGTTCGAAAGACCTAAGAAAATGTCACATTTTTTTAACAAATATTACATGCATATTCAAGATTTAATTTTAAAAAAATACATGTTTAATGAAACATTTTGATTAGATTTATTTAAGTTAAAGGTTGTGATTAAATGTACTATATTACTTGCATTTACAAATGAGGATTTGTGATTATTTTCATTATCATTAAGTCACTTGCATATGTGTTCTAAAATTATTGGCATTCCCTCTCGATTTTAACATGTGAATTCTTACAAGGAAGTACACATTCATAACCATTACGCCCACTATATATATATATATATATATATATATATATATAGTGGTCCCACTTGTTGTGAAGCCTATAGTTTGTTGATTAGCCTCTTGCATGTTACAAGGAGGCATGAAGAACAACAACAAATACATTTGAACAACAATATTGAAAGTTGATTGAAGATCTAACACATGTTTAGGGGGATCTTGTATTACAACAATATTATTATTGGCTTAACTTGATGCCACATTCCTGCCTGAGTTACAAGAGTAAGCAACAAAGTTTCCTTGGTTCTAATGACTATTTTGCAAGAGTGTTATAACCAAGCACTGCTATCAAGTATATCATCATAAAACAATTGATATCAGCATGGAACAGGACCACCCTTTGTGTTGATATGGTCTATATGGGTGAGCGAATGGATCTAGGTTACACTTTTTTGAAAGAGAGGGCATGTTTGCTGTGAAAAATAACAGCTTGATCAAGCCATTTTAAGCACTTGATCGAGTAATATTTGAGCCCTCAATCAAGCTGTTTGAGGGCTTAAACAATGTAACCGTTATCTAGGAGATCGATTGAGCCATGTTTTTGAAATTTTCAGCCAATACAACCTATGCATCGAAATAAAAAAAGTGGTTTGATCGAGCTACGGGCTCGATAGAGGCTTAAATCTAGATATAGTTATAGGCTAGATCTAGCCTTAAATCTAGATCAAGATATAGGCTAGATCGAACTTTAAAGCTAGATCGGGCCTTTATTTAACCACATTAAGGGCTCAATCAAGGCTTTCTTAAACCCTCGATCAAGCTATTTGAATTTCAAAATCAGGTGCTTGATCGAGTGTTTTAAGTGCTTGATCGAGCTCCCAAGTCCTAAAAATCACAACTTTAACACCCCTTCGGCAAATTTCTCTACAACCCCATATTATACCCTAGTAGATTTAGGGAAAAATTTGTCCTTAAGTCGTAGATTTGATCGTTTGACACTTTCGAATTCATACGATATTTTTCATCTAATTTCTTTTAAACATAATGCTTGAAATGTTTTTGCACAATTTCAAAGGGGCTAAATAAAAAATCAATAACATAAAATATACACAACAAAAAAAATTCAAAAAATACCACTATCTTCGTTTATGAGTCCTCTTCAATAGGGTACTTTTAGTTTTTCAATTTATTTAAAAAGTTGAAAAAAATCTTATGTGAACACACGTCTCTCCAAAGTGCTATTGAAATATTACTTCACCAACTTCAAAAAATAATAAAAAATATAATTTTGTATTAAAAAATAAATTTTTAATATGAAAAACTTAGTTCTCTCCATGTAGATCATGCTTATATATATATATATATATATATATATATATATATATATATATTAAAAATTACACATTTTAGACTAAGTTATTCTATGTGAACACATACACACAAACACACACACAAACATATATATATATATATATATATATATATATATATATATATATATATATATATATATATATATATATATATATTAAAAACTACACATTTTAGACTAAGCTATGCTATGTGAACACACATGTACCTCTTAAGATGTGCGAAAATTTGCAAGGACGAGTATTTAATGGAAAATTGAGAGATTATATGACACTAGTTTTTTTGCAAAAAGTATAATTAGGACAACATAATTCTCCACATATTTTATTTTTACTCTGAATCAAAATTCACAATGCTTATATGAATTTTGAGGGATTTAATTCAATAAAAGAGGAAAAACTTGAAATTTATTCGCCACATTCGGCCCAAAAGTGTAACCCATCTTCATGCAATCACCCATATAGTGGAAGGTGTTAATGCTTTTATTTCATCGATTTAGTCTGTGGGTAAACTAATTTAAATGATCCAAAATCTTTGATATACCAGCATTATCCAAAAAAAAATCTTCGGTTAATGTTAACAGAATTTCATGAAAGAGCATGTAAAAACCATATGTGCAAATACTTAAAGAAGAAGCAACATAAAGGAGATCATAAGACAATGCACACAAAAGTTTGATAACGGAGTTCGTCTAGTGTGGATTATGTCTCTGAGCCCTACTTAAAAAATGGAGAGGCTGCTTCATTCATCTCATAAAAAAGAATGTCAAATAGATGGAAAAATACATCATTATACCTTCAATCCCGGGAATGGCTTGAAATTCGATTGCTCAAATGAAAACAATCATAGCACCAACATGCCCGTCTTATCCTCCTGAGACTTTTGAATGTAAACACGACCTACTTCTGAAAGGTGCATTGTTGTCTTGAACTTCATGCCCAACAATTAATGAAGAAAGTGGGTTTTTTCCATGACCCCCTGAATCTTGCTACCCATATGCAAAACTGACCACATTGTTGTGATCCTTGTGAAGTTCTAGTTAAACTGAGTATAAATTTAGCCACATTCTGCCACCTACAAATCTGGCCCTTCGAGGAATCTTTTATATTCCTCATAGATTCTACATTGGATATACTCTTAATATTATAGGGAATATTCACTTGGAATATACCTCTCGAGAACTGCGTTTTCAAGGTTCTACGTGCACTATTCCACAACCCTGGGTTTCAACGGTCTAATTTCCCATTTCACGGTTCCACTCCTTCGTTTGTTCTTGGCCTTCACCCGTCAGTCACTTGAATGGCGAAAATAATGGTTTTATAAGGTCGGGTCTGTGGGCCCGCCAAGGTTACACCGGCCAACAGATTGGTTGGCATGGTTTATATTAAAACATTGGTCCGTTGGTTAGGGGTTCCAACCCTATCGACTCTATTTTATCCTAACCAATGAACACATTGTCACTATGTTGTAACTGTATGGTTTGAAAACAAATGTTATCCATATTTTTTAAATGTTGTTCGCCGATTCACCAGTTGCAAGTTACTATGTAATTCTTAAACATCATATTATTTTGGGTTTTTGTGATATTAAACACCAATACAACCAACACGAAACTATTTTTTGTAATGGTTAATGAATCCACCACAATATGTTTTTGCACGGTCACAATTAAATCAAACCGTTGACCGACTACTATTGTAGCGGTTTAAAATAAACACTGAGCAAACCGTATATGTCGACATTTTTTGTAACCGTTGTCCAATAATCATCGTCGTTGATATATTTGGAGTCAGGATGTTAATACAAAACCATCGTACAATGTCACGTGGTTCTAACTGCCCGATTAAAACACATATGCATATGGTTGCAACATTTTAATATAGACTGCCAACAAATAATAATGTTTGTCGTCATTTGATAAACACTGTCAAAACCTTCGATAATTTCTCCAACTGTAGTGGTTTCGTGTCGGTCCACCAAAGTTGGAACTTTGTGAGGTTTAACATAACAGTTGAATCATTTTGGCTTCCAAGTGGGTACTACATTGCATCATCTGATTGGGCCACCTGCCCACCACCAAATTTTGCTGAATGCTGCCATCTTTGGTGTTTCCACTAACTTTAGCGGTATTGCTAATTTTATTTGGTGGTTTGCTAATTTTAGCAGAATTTGACCAAATTTGGCCGAACTACCAAGGTTGTCGAAGCTCTAAATTTAACTGGCGATATGCGAAATTTATCATTTTGGCCTAGTTTAACCAGAACGTTGACTGGCGATAACTCCCTCATGCTAAGTCGGATTGAGGCACCATCTGCGAAATTCAAATCAAGATGATAGGCTCTTCGTTCTGGTCCTAGTTTCACAACAATCCGAGGACTTTTATTTTTGGGCCATTAGGGATCCACCTGGATCATTAAATATGCAAAGTCGTCACTAGATCAATGGTTATAAAAATATACAATTAGAGTTTCTATACGTTGTATGATTGGAAATTGATTGTATATCCCTATAACAACTTATAGAGTGATATATATTAGTTGCGCAAAAGTGTATAAAAGTAAAGCGATGAAGTGCACATACAACTAATGGTGTGTGATCTGAGCATGGTGAGTGTGTGAGTATGAGTATGATCACATGGATGTTATGGATCAATTTGAGTTTTAGACATTGTGCGTAGAGATCAATGGCAAGAATTGTGTGAATGTTGGTGCATAATTTGAATATGTATGTTTACGCATTTGAAAGAGAACTGGTATGACTACAAAGATTAGAGTTGCTGCAGTAGAGTGTGATTTGGAGGTGGTTTAATTGACAAAGTGTATCTAGGTCAATTTTGATGTAGGGAAGTGAGCATTTTATTTTGTGTTGTTGATGATATCTTGATTTTTTAGGGGCAGATGGCTTTGGAGTTGTGGCTGCCTTATCTTGTTGGTGTTTTTGTATTGAATATATGCCACACACACATATATATGTGTGTGTGTGTGTGTGTGTGTGTGTGTGCGTGTGTGTATTGTAAAGGTCACATATTGTTGCTAAGCCTTTAGATTATGGTTGAGGTGTTGCAGAGAATTTATAGAGCTACCATGTCTATGAATGGATCATGTATTGTTTCCACAACCTTGTATGGTTTCACATGAAGTTGTCAGTGCTAGTTATAACATGGTTGAGTTTGTATGTCCTTAGTATTGTTGTTTTTGTCATGTATATGCGAGGACAAAGTTGGTGTATTGCCATGTATTTATTGCTAAAGCCATGTAAAGTTATGTAGAGGTCAAAATATTGAGTTGCCATGTTTTGAGAGTATTTTTATGTCTAAGTATTTGATGTAGGATGTATGTTGCTATTGGAGATGAAAGTGAGAGTGTTGATGATGTATTAGGAGAGAGTATATTGTTGTTAGAGTTGATAATGTCATGTAGGTTGAGCAAAGTATGTGAGAGAGATTGTTGGTGTATGGATATTCCTTGGGTTTGACAGTGTAATCTTGTGGTAGAGAGAGATTGTATTGTAGGGTTGGTTGATGTGCTAGAGATTGTATTTTAGCGATAATGTGTTGTTTTTATGTTGATATTAAGCAGAGAGATATATGTGGGTTGAGTGTGAAAATTGATGAAATGTGGTCCACAGTGTTTTGAGCAGAGATTGGTGGGTCCAATCTAAAAATATATGAAAAGAGGTCCACAAGGGTTTGAAGGTTGGGACCTTCAGTGGAAAGTGATGGGTTGCTAACAAGTGGTGGCTTCCATAAGGTAGTGTCCTGGAGGGAGTGGTTGCTTGCATACATTACAAGTCAAATCTTGCAAACTGGTGGTAGGAAATGATTGATGTAAAGAATATTTTGAAATAAGAAGAAGAAGAAGAAGACAAAGCTCAGTGGTTTTTCTCTTGGAAGGGTTTCCACCTAATATCCAGTGTTCTCATGGTTTATGTGTTGCTCTTATGGTTTACTTGTGCATTTATCATTTGCTTCTCATGTGATATGTTTAGATTTGTTATGTAATGTGCTGCTCATTAATTGATGGTTTAAGTATTTGTAAAGAACTAGAAAAAAATGTAAATAGATGATCCATTGTGCACAATATTGATTCACTCCCCCTCTTAGTATTGTCAAGCTACCAACAATTTTGATTAGGTTGGATCAATTATTGATCAAAATTCCACCTTTGTTTTTTTTTCTATCTTGGTTTAGCTCCTATTGCTTGGCCTTGCAAGAACAATCAACGATTGCATTATCTATGGATGAAAATTGACTATCAAGTTGTAGTTCTCGCTAGTCAAGAAGTTGTTTGGTTGCGATAGTTATTGACCAAGTTTGGCATTCAACATGATTAACCTACTATTCTATGGTGTGATAATCAGAGTGCAATACATATTTCCATAAATCATGTGGACCATCAAAGGACCAAACATATTGAGATCCATATGCACTTCATTTGCCAACTTATCCAAGACAACATTCTTAGCCTAGAGTATGTGCCTATTGAGGAACAAATAGTAGTTATTTTTCAAAAAGTCTTTGGCATCACCAATGTTTCTTTAGTTATGATTAATGCTTGGAGTGAAGGAAGTTGTCTTTGGGGAGTCATCTTGACTCCTCCTTCCTTCACCCCCTCATTTATCTCTTTCTTTGTTTCTTGTACTCTTTTTTTTTTAGAAGGAGGTTGTGTTAGAGTTGCAATAAGGAAGCTTTGTGACTCATTAACTTACGTAACATCATTATCTAATCCTAAGGGCTTCCTCATTGTGCATCCAATCTTTTGGAAATTTATAGAAACCAAATGTCTAAATTGGCTCATCTTGTATCCAAATTTTTGTAATAATCTACATTTATACACGTGTAGTAAGTACATTGTAAATGATTTCATCTTTTTGAACCTTTGAAATTTCAATTGATAGCAAGGAATTTGGATTTGAGAGATCTGTGGTTTTTATCTTTTGAATTGATCGGAGAATCCACAGTAGAATTATTTTCATACCAACGTTTCAAATCCCAAGTGGGATCCATCATCAGGGTAGAAGAATGATGATAAAAGAAGAGCAAACAGGAGGAATAAATACTAAGGAGGAAGAAAATTCAAAGGGAAAAACAAACAGTCGGCTAGAACCCTAAATTTAATGTAATATTTGTTATTAATATTTTTATTTCATATTAAATATTATTAATAAATATCAATTAAAATAAAATAATTTAATATAATAATAACTTATAATAATAACCCTAATTTAATATATTTATTTAATTATATTTAATTATATTTATTTAATAGGTTTATTTCATATATTTAATTATATTTATTTAATATATTTATATAATATATTAATAAATTATATTATATTTATTTAATATATTTTTATATATTTATTTAATTTATTTATTTAATATATTAATAAACTATATTTATTTAATTATATTATATTTATTTAATATATTAATTAATTATATTTATTTAATATATTTATTTAATATATTTTTATTTATATTTAAATTTCTTTAATATATTAATTAATTGTATCTATTTAATTATATTTGTTAAAGATATTTATTTAATTATTTAATATTTAATTATATTAATTTAATATATAAATTAATTATATTTAATCAATATATTAATTATATTTATATTTAATTAATTATATTTATTCAATTATTATATAATTAATCACTTATTATCATATTATTAATACTATTATAAAATCAATATCTTATTAATAAATTAATTAAAATAATGATTCTTATAATGATTATTATTATAAAGAATAAATTAATATATTTATATACTTACATTTTATTAGAAACATGAATAGTAAAAATATAGTTAACTAATGTAATGAATATACTAAAGGATAGCTAAAATGGAAAGAAATAAAATATTAGAATAACAGAGGACAACATACCTGAGGATGCATTACCTGGGGATGGGCTGACGACTTCTAACATCTTTGATCAAGGGCAGCCAGCTTCCGCTAATTTCCAAACCACTGTCTCTGTTCAGATTCTGAGGATACTTCATAATTTCAAGAGCTTCTCTGATCTTTCGTCTGTGATGGTGTTCCTCTCTTGCTATAATAGAAGCGTTTTCCAGGCAAATATGGTGCTTGGTCTTCAAGGAGTGTTCTGCGAGGGCTGAGGTACGAGATCTTCCATTCCTGATATCAGCGCCATGTTCTTTGAGCCTTGTCTGGAGGGAGCGGCCTGTTTCACCTATGTAGCTTTTTCCACAAGAACAGTCTATCTTATAGACTCCCTTAAGCTGAAGACTCTCTTTCCAAAGTTTATTTTATATAAATGGTATATAGGGTGGATTTTTTATGTGGGTTAATTTTTTTAGATGAATGTAAAGAAATCCGAATAAATATTTATGAGTTTGAGTAAATTAGTTGGTTAATTTCCAAAATATCATGAAAAAGAAAGATTTTGTCTATTAATAATAATAAAGAAGTTGAAAATGAAAAATACTCTTTTAAATTGTTTATCTTGTACTCAAATTAAATTTGAATTTTAAAAAATTGGTCACACTACTAACCTTTTTAACATGTTAAGTCAACGAAATCATGGTGATTTTGGAATGTTTATCTTAATACTTTGTCAAACATAGAAATAAACTTCTTAAAAAATCCTAATAATTTTTTAATTTTTAAAATTCAATAAATCATATCTAATCTTAGTTAATATTAATCATAATCGTAATCAGATTTCATTATTAAATATTTAAATTATAATTATAATTTAATTTTAGATATACCTATTAAGTTTTGAAATTTTATTTATAAACACGTATTTTAATTAATAATTTTGAAAAATATATAAATGAATATATATATTAGGAGACAAGTACCATTAGTAATAATACAATTACATTTATTACTCATAAATGTAATTTGAATGAATGAATATTAATATTATGAGAAAATGACGAATATTTCATTTAGTAATTTTATTTTATTTTTAAATTTTAGTAGAAGAAATTTTACTCCCAAGCGCTTGAGTTACCAACCTAAAACAAAAAAGTGTACACACTATACCTTTTATTTTGGACCTTATATTTCATGAGAAAACATAACGCATGTTCTTAACCATCATACCCACTTAATCTATAATTATGCTAATAGGCGTTTTCTTTGATGGCTTGGGGTGGGCAAACACTATTCACCTTAGCCAATGAGAAATCTTGGATTTCGCCCTTCCAACCAATAAAATTTTTCCATGTGTTTGTCCCTCCAAACAATAGATTTTTTACATTAGTCCAAATTGTTATTAGCTCACATTTTCCACTACTGCCTTTTTCTGCATCTCTCTACCCTTCGCCATACCTGTGCCTTCCCTTCCACTTTTCGTTTTCACACCCTCCTTTCTGGTTCATGAGAAAACATAACGCATGTTCTTAACCATCATACCCACTTAATCTATAATTATGCCGATACGCGTTTTCTTTACTAGGTTGGGGTGGGAAAACATTGTTCACCCCAGCCAATGAGAAAGCTTAGATTTCGCCCTTCCAACCAATAACATTTTTCCAAGTGTTTGTGCCTCCAAGCAATAATTTTTTTCCATTAGTCCAAATTGTTATCAGCTCACATTTTCCACTACCAATTGTTTCTGCAACTCTCTACCCTCTGCCATACTTGTGCCTTCCCTTCCACTTTTAGTTTTCACACACTCCTCTCTGGCACGTTGTACCCTTTGCCTTCATGCTGGTCAATCGAGCTTGTCCTCTAGCATTGAATTGCATTGAGCCCTGTCCGCCATCTCCCTCACATGGCGTCAATGGTGTTAAAGAGCGTTTTTATTCACAGGCCATCTATTTCTCAAAGTTATAGTTTTGGATATTTTCTTAGATAATATTGGGTGCATCCCAACACATAACAAATGATATGTGAGCACTATTATTGTTGGGCTATTGCTTGTTGGTTGTGGTCCCTAAGCACATAAACATAGTAAGTGCAAGAAAAAAGAGTTCTAAAGATAAATGGGGAAATACTAGGGAATTTTCAGTCATATTAATGAATAAGTCGAAGTTTATAGCCCATTCTGTGTTAGCATGGAGAGGTATTCAACTTCTACAGTTAAAGATGAGTCCAAAAATGTTCCAGCATATGAGGAGCAGGAGGAACCCATCTCATGCAGACCATCTGTGGATGGCAGTGCAGACAACCCAAATTATTCTGATGTTGAAGATCAGTCATGGCATTCACAATATACTTCAAATGGAGGAACTTATGATGAATATGATTATTCTAATGCTTCTGATACTGATATTGTAGGAATGTCAAATCTCGCAAGGTGTTCTCTTTCCGATAGTTCCGATGTAGATCTTGAGAAGGGTCCTGACCCCGAGGTGAAGGAACTAGAAGGGAATGTGCCTTCTGATCAAGGGAGGCAATTAGACAAAATTGGGAGCTGATCTGATGAGTGTAGAATGTGCCATCTTACTCTGAAGACCAACCAAGAGGTAGAGGCATCTATTGTGTTGGGTTGTTCCTGCAAAGATGATTTGGATGCTACTCAGAAGTGGTGTACAGAGGCATGGTTCAAAATCAAGGGTAACCAGTTAGTTTTTTCTCCTAGTGACTATATTTTTAAAATATCTATCCAATGCTTTCTTATTGGCTATAACGCAATAGACTCAAATGCACGCCTTGATTTTATGTGTGCCTATTCCCCTTGTCGTAGGTTTTATCTTAGATTCCTATCTATGTTACCAAAAACATGACAATGGGACCTGTTTTCATTTCGTTCATGTTGTTGTATCCGTTCCTATCTTGACACTAAATCAGTGCATTGCTAATCAATTTTGCATCTGCAAAATACACCGAGGAAGGTGGGGGTTATGTTTTGTATCTCCTGAAACCGTCTAGCTTTTCTTCTCACTCTGTTCCTACTTCTATTTCCTTTTCCCACTTCTGGTAACGTATACAAATATCACTCTTTGGGTGAGGGGCTCTTCTCATTAGTTATTTGTGAAATAGAGGTAGCAATGTTGGAATGTTTTCTGGATCATGTTCTTCACATTTTTGTCAAATTTGTCATCTGGACAATATGAATGGTTTCAGTAGAAATTATCAGGTTTATTTTCTAGAGCCTTGCTTCTTTTGAACGATTTTATCGATGTATTGTAAGAGCACATAGAGAAGCTTTCACAAATAAAACCACTGAATTGGTACTGTAGGTGAGTTGTAAAAATCAGTGTTTCAGAAGCATAGTATTAATCATACAGTTTTTCACTTCCATGTTATTAATGCTAGCCATATTATTGTCGTAGACAAGTTACTTAAGCTGCCATCAAAATGACTATTAAACAGAGACAATGGTCTTGTTATTATGTGTTGTTTGACTTAACTATATACCCTGCCAGACTAGGCTATTTTAAGGTAATAAGGTTTTGTCTTTGGTTGGCCATTTGTAATTTGCAGTGGTCTTACTTTCATTTTGGTTTTCTTTGATCCCTTTTACTTTTTTCGTGATCCAAGCTAATGAGAAGAGCAAATGGTCTAAAAAAGAAATTAACACCTTAACTTATCAGCCTTAACAATTGTAGGTAAGTGGGGTTTAGAATCTAAATTTAATACCAACTTGACAATTGTTTGTAGGTGGCACCAAAATCAGTCCCATCAAAGGAGTAGGAGTAAGTAGCTTTTAAACCGACCTTCATTATTGTTGGACATACCTACTCTGTTCATCTGTATTTTGTCTTAATACCGAATTGAAATCAAAAGTGGTTAGATCCCTTGGGCATGTAACATTGTTGAGAAATATCATAAAACTTTGTATAATCACATCTGGACCCTGAATAAACAAAGGAAATGCTATGTTATCTAGATCTGTAGCAAAATCATGAATTGTTGCCTCTTTGGTTTCTAATATTGAAAATAAGCAGCTGAACCTCGGTCCAGAGAAAGAATATGGTCCTCGTTTTCTCCTTATATATTTTCAAGAGGGAAAGACAGAAATCTATTTGGCTTTCAGAGGTTGCTTGAGTCGACAAAATTTGGAGCCTCTGGAGTGACATGAAGGGAATGCATTCCTAGTGATAACCCCATCCATCTTCTCTCATTTTTTTAACAGAAATTGTTAAGCTTTTTTGTCTTTCCCATTGGACTACAAATTCCCAAGGTACTCATCTAATTTATAAATTCATTATGACTAAGTTCAAACACGACTTTCAGAAAATTGTCCAGAATGGTATTCAGTTATGGTCACCTTAGAGGATGCTTTCTTCTTTGTATTCTTGATGGAGGGTACCAATCCTTGATGTTTAGCCTTAAGAAAATCTGTTAGATTGAGAGAGTGGAGATCTATTGAATATGTGTGAAAATCAATGAAATTTGTCGGCCTTTTTTGTGCACACAATGGTGCATCCATTCTCATATTGTATGCATACAATAATTCTCTTGTGTGGGATTTGACCTCAGGGAAAGAGAAAACTACCGTACAACTATTTGTTAAGCTCTATTAGTGGTTTTTTCCTAATATGTAACATTTGTTGCTGTTTCTAGAGGCTGGCAGTCTTGCTTGATGCGTGACATATTATATAAGAAGAAACTCCTCTCCTTTGTGCACTCCTTTGTTACAACTTCTTTTACTAGAAGGTGTTATTCTCATTTTGCTACCATCCGAATTCAAATGTATATCTCATGGATAGGTGATTCTGATATTCACCGTCTTGCTGTTGCTTCAACGTTGTTATATATTTGGCCAAAGGCATTGCTTGCACACTAGAGACAATACTTGTGTGCACCATGTGCTTGAGAACATAATTTAATCAACAGTAACGTGGAGGGTGGTTATACAAAATTCTAAATTTCTGCCATAATTGTGGTTGAGTTCTTATCATTATTGAAGGCCTTAGTTTCTCATACTAATTAGTCTGAGAATGTAGAGCTCAGTCTTTAATGGGACATTTTATCAAGATATTTCTTTCTGCACATCTTTATATCAAAATTTTAGTTCATTATGATTTGCATGGGCAGGTTTCTCTGCATTGAAGGTAAAATTGTCTTTTGCGATTTATCTATGAGAAATTTCATACGATTGATTTTGATGATATCTTTGCGTCTCAACTGTCTTTTGTGGCACCCTCCTTTGTTCCATCATTTGGTGGTTTCACGCTCTTCTTTACAATCTCTTTGTCTGCTTACTTTTTAACAACCTTGTCTTATTCTTTGTATATTCCTCCCCTCTTTGTTTTTCATTACCTTGAATAAGGTATGCCACCATTGACGAAATATTGTAAGTCCCCGCATGTGATATTTGAACTTATAAGGTAGTTATCTTTGGAACACGCCCCTTATTTTAAGGAAAAGAGGACTTTTGTGGAAATCATCAAAATTTATACGAACAATTTTTATTGTCAATTTAACCATCGGTCAAGATTCGAGACTAAATCAACCATGGTCATCCTTCTAACTAGTTTCCTTTCTCCATTCTTCTTGCTTGACAATGTCGTCAAATTTTCCTTTTACAAGTACCTTCCAGTCTCAAATTTATCATCTGGGACTGCTCCAATGATAGCTTAGAATTGCTGGTGACATCAATTCACGAAGAGCTCATTCTTCCTCCTCTTATGTTCTTTTCCTACAACATTAAGGTTTTCACCTTCACTCTATCCCTCTCATATATATTTTCTTCAACTCCATTATTGACTTCAGCTTTATTATTGAAGTCTTATAACTCTATTCAAGTATTGTTCATGTGTGAGGGTACGGGATTGGCATAGTCAAGACCACCATGCTATGAATTTCACATCATCTAATAATCTATGAGAGTCAAAATAGTCATGGATATCCTTCCAAAAAGTCATTTGGGTATCATTCTTAATTTCTTGCTTACTTTTTACCACCATGTTTCCCGACATACCCATTTTGAGGGGGTTAAAGATTTCAGATGTTCCCATTTCAAAAACTTGTAGACATTTCCACATTTCATGCAAATTAAATTTGACTGTTTTATTGAATCACTTAATATTATTGTTGCTAACAAAGACCTATAGATTGACAAGCTATGCAGAAAACTTTTGCGATAAGAAAAATGGAAAAAGCAATTTGACAATGAAATAGGTATGGTGAGTTCAAAACTAGTATTGATAGCAAACTTTAAGGGCAAGGGAAATTTTCCTAGAATGAAAGATGAAGGAAACAATCAAAGCATCATAGATGAAGCAATTAATCAAAAGACCTCCACATGTCATTATTGGGAAAGGACGGGCCATAATAAGATGTTTTTCCAAAAAAATTACGGGATGAGAAGCACAACCAAGGAGGATCTCGATGTTGTGAAGCACCAAGAAAATATTTCTCTCTTTACTTTCATGGATAAGCATGCAAATCATAGAAAATCATCAGTTTGTTATATTGATTCTGGTGCAAGCTGCCAGTTCACCAATAGACACGAATGGTTTGTTAACTACGATGCTTACTTTTCATCTGTAGTTTTTTGGTGGTGGGGAGATGTTTATAACAGAACAAAAATGCTATGTTCATATTTCCTTGGTAGGTATGTAGCTAGTCTTTGTTAATGTCTACTATGTTCCAGGTATGCAATAAAATTTTCTTTTGGCATGTCAAATTATGAAGCAAAGACCCTAGTTACATTTTGTTTTTAGATACCATAAACACTGTAAATAGGACAAGGAAAATAACAAGGCAATCACTCTTGGTGTTGAATATCATATACCATTCAGATTGGTGGATACAGAGGATGCCCAAGAACATTATTTGCTATCCAGAAGTGTTCAAGAAAGTAATATCTTTTGGCGTCAAACATATCTACATTTGAATTTACACTATCTTTCTCATTTCACTAAAGAAAGTTTTATGGATGGTCTTCTAGAGATTAAACAAAATCAACACGGAAAGTGCAGTGCTTCTCCAATGGGAAAGCAATGTCGAGCTCCATTTGATGAGGGATAAGATTGAAGAGATAGGGAGGCCCTTCTCTTCGCTTCCACGTCTAAGCAAGATAATCATGGATAGTCACAAATTTGGTATACTAATCTGAGCATGTAAATTCCCCTAGTTATTCAGAATGCTTTGTTATAAGTACAACTCAAAAAATCTAGTGGAGAAGAGATTTACAATATCAAGTTTTGAGGGGAAGTAGAGGTGGTTTCCAGTGATGATCAATTCAATGATGCTATTAATTCACCTGGTTGGTAATGCATTCCTGTGAAACATTTATGCTATATTTTCTTATTGTCCCATTTTAACGTTTCATGTTTTTTCATAGCACGAGATGAAAAACACCTCGAACAACTTGCTTTATATGTGCATGGATATGTAGGCCTAGCAGTAGTCCATTTCAACACAATATCAAATGACCAATACAAGAATATTTCTCCCTTTTTCGATCAGATATGTGGAAGATATCGTTCTGTCAACTTCTTGAACATACCCATAGGCATAAGAATCTGGTAAGGACTAATAGAAGTGACTGATGGTGACTGATGCTGAATTTTTGTAGATATTTTACAAGCATTGAAGTTTTAGATCAGATTGTGGATCATCTCGCAAGGAGTAAGGGCTAGTGCAGTTGAATGATGATGACCTGAAAACTTTTGTACATATTTTAGAAGCATTCACATTTTACATCAAATTGTGGGTCAAATTGCATATAGTAGATGAGCTTGGGATTTATGCTAAAGGACAAAAATGGATATTTATTTTTTGGAAATTGATGTATAATATAATTTTAAAATTGAATTAATATTATTATTTTGTGATGCATTTGAGAGAAAAATGAACATTGTTTAACTTTCTCTAACATGAACTTGTGTTTAATTGATGAAGGTGGACAATGAAAAAAAACAGAGTTGTATTGAACTATTGGTTAACCAGGGATGCATTTGAGATAAAATTGTAGATTATTTAAATTTGTCTAACATGGACTTGTCTTTAATTGTTGAAGGTGCACATTGGAAAAAACATATTTTTGCAATGTCTGAAAACATTTATTGTACCCATGTTCAAGATTTACAACAATGGTGTCAAAGTGAAGGAAACTATTTTCCCAAGCCAACAAGGCCTGGAAAATTCAGTGAAGCATTATTACAACCTCTAGACAGAAATATGTAGTCTTTCTCTGCAACCATTACCATATCATTCACACATTCAGTTGTGAAACACCTATAGACGATAGAAAAAAATGGATTTGATTCATATAGGAAGAGTATTTCTCGACTTTTTCTAAGATTCTTTGTGGACCCATTTCGTTCTCTTCAAATCTTTCTACCTCTGAAGCCAATTGTTCCCTATTCATGTTTCTGTTTAGCCATGATGGTGATACAAGAGATACTCAACAAAGATATCCTCTATGAATAAGCATATCAACCTAGTGCATTTGCAATTCCATATTTTTATACACATTTCAAATCGTTGATCAATTGTAAACAATTTGCAAATACATTCTCATTCTGTTTGATTTCTCTCACAGAAAACATTATCAAATTGGTGGGTGCTATGGGTTCATTTCCTGCACTTGAACAATTATATGGCATGGTGCATAGAGAGACAAAGACAGGGCAGATAGAATTCTACTCAAGTAGGATTGGTCATTGTATATGTTTTTTCAATATATTGGAAGGCCAAGTTTAATTGAATTTTTCAATATCTCTCCATCTCTCTCTTTTGTACTTGAATCCCTGTAATCTGTTCAAGATGCCCAATAAATGAAAAATGTTTTTGCATTACTCTCACGGATAGGTGCTGCTAAATTTTAATGCCATTTTTGGGTATAAAGGGGATGTTGTTTCTTTAAATGGTAACTTCTGCATCTATTAAAAAATTGACATTGTAGGTTTCTTTTATCAGTAATATACAAAATCAATTAAATTAACTATGGAACTACTTTTTGGAAATTTCAAATTTTTTTGGCAAAATCTAAATGTATTTTGTTACGTGCGTGAAATATTCACACCCCCACAATACCAAAGCAATGCAAAACACTTTAGCTCAATTGCAAGTTGCTTACTAGGTTCCCACATTCTCATTGTCACGTGGGTGGCAAGTTTCCATATTCTTGCCATGGTTGGGAGGGTTTGTACACTGAACACTTTTGATAGATAAATCATTAATGAAGTTCTAGTGTAATTCCATGCTATAATATCCCCAACCCTTCCGTGGGTAAGAGGTACCCAACCTGCATTGGGTACAAGTCCAACTGTGCACAAAGCCCCAAGCTTCTTGGAAACAACTCATTATTGATCAGAATACCCAAGCTAGACTTGGCTACAAACCCAAACTTGTGAGTTAAGTATAATAACTTTATTCAAAGGGTAAAAAAAACCCAAACAAAATATCGGAGTATCTTTTCGCCTTTTGGTACAAATGCGAGTTTAATATTCACCCTCCTATTGAAACAAACCCTAGAAATCTAATGGTTTTAGTGGGGTTTTACCCTAAAAAAAAGAATTATGGTTGGGCTCTGATCTAGTTATGTGTACGCAAGCCAAAAAATTGTTTAATATAATTTCTCTTCATAAAATTATATATTTGACCACTACCTCAAATCCTCAATAGCTTTACGTTTAATCATCACAAAGATTGAATAGTATCCAAAAGTAAAAATTTCCTTACTTTTACCACCAAATTTTATCCTTTACACTTACTAATTATTAAATTAACACAACTAAATATTTTTAATAATTATATATTATTAAATTAATAAAACAAAATAAATTAAATTAAATTCTTTTAGTAATTTTACAGTTTATGTATCCTCGATGGGGGTGCTGGATCAATGTGATGTGGGCCTCGGGGAGGGTGCCCACCACCCCACCAACCTCCTCGATAATTAAGGCATGGTGGTGTGGCACGCTCCAGCCATGTAGTCTCGTACGAAAGTTTTTTAATTCAAAGTGCATAGAGTTTAATACATGTGGTGGGACGATGGCTGTGGTAGCAATGGCATTAATTCAAGCATGGCAAAACTATTACTAGCATTGCAAGTTCGTTTTTGGTAATGGTTGAACCAGAGTGTGAGTCTCGCTGGTTTTGGATGGGAAGAGAGTTAAATTGGCAAAGGATGCATGCTCTAATAGTTTGAGGGTGATTTCGCGGTGGGAAAGCCATGGAACGAGGATAGTTTGGGATGAATATAAACTTTCCCAACCAAAGCATACATGGAACCCTGGCATAAGAATATTCCTTGTGGATTTAAAAAGCTGGGTGGTAGGGAACATAACGCTGCTGGTGGTTTTCTACATGCTAGAGTGTCAACTAGATGTGTTACTAGGTCCTTTGGATTAGAGGAAGGTAGGTAAAAAAGGTTTCTTTACTTGGTATTACCATGTGATCACCATGGTTTCAAGTTTTAATTTGTGTATTAGGATGTCTGTGCTTCTTTATGTAAGTTTTGGTGGTGTTATCACTTTGAGTCTGGAGTGGGGGGCTGAGGTTTTGATTTTATGTTTGTGGTTCACAAGGTTCAACCGGATAGGTATGTGGTTACCTTATTCCTCGCCAGGTCGAACTCATTGTCTAGGTACCATCACTGATGGTTCTAAGTGAGGTTATGTGGGGACTGTAAACAACCACAATTCTTCAGCCTTGGCCTTGTGTTTAAAAGAGCACGAATGTAAGCTCTTTCATTTGCCATATCGGCATACTGGAGGTTTACTGGTTTCTGGGTTAGTCCTAGGTTTATTTTCATGTTCTGGGGTTGAGCCTAGTTGTGGGAGGTCTTGGTCATATAGGTGGGTTTGGTTGCATCAGGTTGCCCTTGTATCGGGGAGGCCTCAGAGATTAGACCACATGTCAGAGGATTATGTGTGTTTCTAATGGTGGCGCGGGAACGCCCAACCTCTCATATTGCTGGAATTTTCCCTAGGCTTCCTATCTGAGTGTGAGGTTATTATGGTTGGGTCATTTAGGTAGTTTGGCTAGTTGTATTGAAGTCCAATGGTGCGGTTTTATTCATTCTTCTTGTAGGGTGTATTGTTGTGCATCTCAAATTTCAATGACTCACTAACAAGGCATAATTAGAATGGGAATTGGAGAGAGGAGTTAGTGGGGAAGGCATCTATTGGGAAACCCAAGCCTTGGCAAGGCCTTGGACCCCAACCCATGCCAAACACTTGGCACAAAGGATATGATCCCCTCTCAAGATAACCTTGCAAATCAATTAAGTCACATCACTTTACTTTTGGAGCAGCTCAACAAAGAACGACATGATAAAATGAACACAATTATTAGTTTTATGAATGATCTTTAGAGTAATCAGTGCCATATGCTTGATCATTTGGAAAACATGTAGAGGAGACAATGGTGCTTACAGAAAAAACTAAATCATCTGTAAGGGAAACCAACCCGTATGGAGAAGCACATTCATTGTGACTTTAGGCCTCCTCCATCACCAGGCTCTAGACGGGATCATCCTACCCCGGTCAATTCCTCTTATCCATAATAGTTGTTCGCTGCATCTTGATCTTGAAGGTCTTATCGTATCATGTGTCTTTCCAATTTTGATTAGCAAAACTTTTTTCACAAATTGTTATATGTTTTGGTAATTACCTACTAACCAATAAATATGATAAGAGTAAGACGAACACAATTTTAAAAAATATATTAACCAATATAATCTTTTAATATAATAAAAACTTTTAAATTCACACCGTTTTCTTTTTACAATTTATGTATAATCAACGTACTAAAATATATATAGACATACACGTTATTCTTATCATCATTATAAAATTTATTATTTTGATTTGCTATTTTGTCACATCTATCAACCATTGACAACTTGAATAATTTTAAGTAATATATTTCAATCAAGTAACAACAAGTGATCAATTTCAGTGGATCTATCATGCAAAATCTAATATTTTGAATGGAAACTAATAAAGTGTATATTAAATAAATATTAGTGAATCTATTTTGCAAAATCTAATATTTTGAATGGAAATGAATAAAGTGTATATTAAATACATATAATGATATTAAAAAAAATTAGATATATGGATAACAAAATTTAAATAGATATTCTGTATTATAATTGGGTTGACATAGGTTTTAAAGTCTAATATATAGAGAGTAGAAATAAAGCACAAATATCTAATATCTAATATCTAATAAATTTCATCTAATGACAATGTCAATTCTAATTAAAATCGATATAATTATTGTGTATAAACAAAATATAAATTCGACATTGATTTTACTGAAAGTCAAGTGGTTTTATCTAATAGTGAGAACTGGAATTCTGTTTGTGAGAAAGAGTGAAACAATTAAAGAAGTGGAATTCTGTTTGTGAGAAAGAGTGAAACAATTAAAGTAAAATGGTTAATTTAACGTTTGTGGACTCTAGATTTTGAATATAATATCTTTAATTTAAAATATAACATAATATTCTTTTTATTTTTTTAATAAAATTACTCATTTTTTATTCGGTTGAGAGGTGCTCTCGAGCCCAAGATGCCAGAGGCGTGTAACTTTATTGTAAAAATTTTGACTAAGCAAAAATAAAAATAAAAATAAAATATGGTAGAGATGTGTAACTTAATGTAACGTAATATAATGTAAACACTTTAACTAAATGAAAAAAAAAACCTTATAAAAATTAATAATAAATAAATAAATAAAAATGACTCATGGTATTCATGTGGAATATAACCTATTTAAGAGGGAAATTAAACTATCTTAGAGCTATCTTAGTTTGATGTTATATTTAGATACATAATTAGTTGTAGAAAATAATGAGGTTGAATCCATGTAGCCTGTAAATATAAAACCTTTTTATGGATATGTTCGCACTTGGCATTTGTATGGATCTATTTGGTGGCACTATATCTTTTTGTATAGATGAATACATAATGTGTATATAAACATAGAAGCTTTAGAGCTTCCTTGAGACTATTGGGTGATACATAAAGGTGTTTTTAAGAAGTTTAAGTTTAAATAGGATTGTACAAAGTACAAAACAATAGTTGTTTCTTCATTCTAATGGTTTCTTTGATAATCACTTTAATATAATATATGTAATATATTCTCTTAATTTATGTGTAATAATGTGCTATATAAATAGAGCTCTGGTAGATCTAGGATGGTAAGTTTAGAAATGAATAAGCTTAACTAATCCACTTTTTATTAAAAAAATTATTTATATTTGAGATTCATAAGTAAACTTAACTCTGGATGTAAATATTTGATCCCATTATGGTAGAGATGTTTTAATGTTTAGCATTTTGAGTTTATCAAAATAAAATAAAATAAAAATAATAAAAGAAACATAAAATTAATAATTATATTTATAATTAATTATAATTAGTTAATTAAATTAGCCTAGATCCATCTTTACTCTGGATCTAGTAAGCGGCAAATAGAAATAAAAATAAAAAAATAAAATAAAAAACATAAAACTAATAATTATATTTATAATAATTATAATAATTAGTTAATTAAATTAGCCTAGATCTATCTTTACTCTGGATCTACAAAGGCCAAAAAAAAAAAAAAATTAATAATTATAATTAGTTAATTAAATTAGCCTAGATCCATCTTTACTCTGTATCTACTAAGTGCTTAGAGGGATCAAATTTCTTGAAATGCAAATCTCTTTTAAACTGAAAAGAGATTTGATCCTTCTTGGTGCTTGA
This sequence comes from Pinus tabuliformis, assembly GCA_031772625.1. Lineage (NCBI taxonomy): Eukaryota > Viridiplantae > Streptophyta > Pinopsida > Pinales > Pinaceae > Pinus > Pinus tabuliformis. The sequence goes on along the minus strand of CM062819.1, from coordinate 738,815,704 downwards.
TAGATCCAAAATTAAGATAGATCTAGGACGGTGATATACAAATTATGTATCTAAATATGAAAATTTAAGTTACATATTTGATAGAATTTTAAGAAAGATAGGTAGAAATTTTAAATATATATAGAATGATTTAAAGTGATTTTCTTAATTAGAATTTTACATGTTTTTAATCCTTTGAAATTTATTTTTAAATTTAAAAAAGGATATAAAATTTAAAAAATATTTATAAATTTAAATACAGTTTTTTATAGATTTAAAAATTTAAATTTGTTATTTTAATAATTTATGATTAGAAAGGCATTTAAATAATCTAAATTATATTTACTTAATTGTTTAGTCTAATATGATAATCAATTAAAAAAATAACACAATATATTTGTTTTACATTTTTACTCATTTTATAAGGAAAAAAATAATGCAATGGAATTGTACGGTTGTTTTTTTTTTAAAGTTAAGTTTTGTATTATTTTTTAATTTCAAAATACATCACTTATAGTTTCATGGGTCAAAACATTATTTTCCTCAATTTGCTTCAAGGAAGACTCGATTTGAGATTGATAATTTAAGAGAAAAAATGTCATCGTAAAGTAATTGTAGTTGACCACAACAGTACCAAGCCAAAACTGGGCTACCTGCTAAAACCACATAGTTGCAAAGAAACATAATCGAAAGTCAAGAGCAGGAAGAAGTCAAATGAGCAAGATCCTTTGCACTTGTACCAACTGACGCAAAGGGCTTGAGCTTATTGTAACAACCCCTGGTTGATTTCCTATGTAAGTAAAAAGGAAAATAAGACCAAGGTCATGGGAAGTTGAATGTTGGTAAAAAAACATAGTGATGGGGATCAATTATGATTAATAAATAGCTATGAAAATAGGCAAAGGCAAAGTGGCATTTTATTCATGAGAATAATGGAAAATATGATAAAATGAAGGTGAAAGTTCACAAAATAGCATCAAGAGGAAAATTGAAGGAAAAGGAAGGAAAAGGAAGAAAATAGAGGCCTCAATGATAAAAGGGCTTCTAAGGACCAGTTCACAGTTTTTGTCAGTTCAGTCTTTGTCACTCTCATTATATTCTCTCTCTCCCATACTCTTTCACACTTAGAGAAACCTTGGAGCGTTGTTGGAGCATGCTTGGAGCACTCTAGTTTTAATTAGATTTGGAGAAAGAAAGGAAAGGAAAGCAGTAAAACGTAATGGAACAAATGGATTGGCAGCTACAACGGGATTGCTTTGCAGGTATCGAGTTGCATGTATGATTTCCTTGCTAGTTTTGCATTGCATGGTATATGCATGTGGTTATTTGGTTATGATATGTCATTGGCATGGAGGATTTCTTGGATTGACAGTGGTTTTGCCTAGCCTTGCCATTTCTTGGATAGCCATGGTGTTGTAAACTTTTCCACTTGTTCTTTTTGATTGGCGCTCACATTCCTTATGGTTGTGGGTTGAGTTACTAGTTCCTGGAGTTGTTGGTTGGAACAAATGCTCTAGAGCCCTAGAACAACTTGGGTCGAGTTACTAGTCCTGGAGCCTAAGTTGGACAAATGTGGTGGAGCCCTGGACAACTTGGGTAGAGACTAATCTGGTTGGTGTTAGTGATGTATGACCATGAGGTGGAATCACTAGTTGAGGGTTGAGGGAGTTGTAATTGTACTTGTTATTATGTGGCTTTGATGGTTGTTCTATCATGGCGTATATATTAGTCATTTGCTCGTTATATCTTGGTTATATGATGTATATTGTTTATGGCTCTTGATATATTTTGATTAGTGGATGAATGGTTAATGAATGCATGAGCTAATGAATGTTATTGCAGCTATCATGAGAGGGCATTATACCTTCTTAATGATTCTCATATAAGTATCAGATCCCTATGTTTAAATATGCATTCATGACATGTAGATTACATGTTCCCCGTATGTTTGACGAAATGACTGTCATGGTTATGCCTGGTTAGATCAAGTATTTGATCAAGTTATGTATGAATAGTTTTTCTTATTGTCAATTATTGTTTTGAAATGTGTCACTAAGTTCTGGGCAGTGGTTTGGAGGCTGGCCTAGAATTTAGGATCAGAATTTGAGACTGCTGCCTTTGAATTGGAAGATTTTGGTTGCAACCACATGGATCCAAGCTTGCGCATGTAGTTGGAGGTTCCAACCACGTGGAGGGCTTGTTGTGAGAGAGTTTGGGGACCTAGGTCAGAGAAGCGGGTATCTAGCTCAGGTTTTTGCTACTTGGCATGGTTACTCAACCTCTGAGTGACCTGTAGTCCCTGTAGGATGTTATGATATGTCAGTTTGTATTCCACAGTCGGACCCACTTCCTTAATGGGACCTAGGAGGTAGGGTCATGTCATAGTAGCTCCTCCTCTCATGTTTACCCCAACAGGAAGATGAAATTGGGTAGATATGGGAACAATGGTTACAGAATGTTATCATAGCTCCCAGATTCAACACTTGGACTGGAAGGGCAGAAGGTGTTTTTTGTACATTCATGTATGTGGTTTATGTGTTCGTTATGCATGCATTGTGATATTCATTGTTGTAGTTGTGTCATAATGTAGAGGTTGATGATGTCGATGTTGAGATGATTGATATGTTGATTTCATTATATGTGTGTGTGTGTGTTGCTAATCAAGATTGATCTTGCAGATGAGATAGGCTCCCCTAAACTTCACTGAGCTATGTTTATTATATTTATGTTTGGTTTATCTAACCTCGTATGCTTGCATGAAGTAGATGATCAAATATGACAAGCAAAATGGTGTACTACAGTTCAGGTGATTCTCCCTACAGATCAAATGAATAGCATGGTGATGAGTGTTCCTTTGACATAACAGACACATTGAAAAGTTTGAAAGCATTTATTGGAATTTGTAAGGTGGATAATGACATTAATTCAATCACATGAAAGACTTGCTAGGGCACATGAGAAATAAGAAATGGTTAATGCAGTCATCATTCAGAGTCTATCAGATTTGCAGAGATAGAGACCAGTAAGGATCATTCATGGACAAGAAGTAAGGACTAATAGGGCATATGGATCACCTCTCAATCAGGATACATGTATAACAAGGATGATACAGTCAGAGATGGTAGGTTCTTGGATACACCTAACAGGAGGGGTAATGACTGTGGGTTCTATTCTAGTTTTGGTTCAGAGAGACAACATCGTCATCACCATCACCATCCATATAGGACGAGTGAGAAGCAATACCTGCCAGAGGAGTTCAAGAAAGAAAGTCCTTCTACATTTGATGGAGAAATGAAGAAGTCACGTGTTGCAGAAGCTTGGTTTATTGGGATGAATAAGTTTTTCAGATTGCTTGATTATTCAGAAAATACGAAGGTCATGATAGCTACTTTTAGTCTTAAAGGAAAAGTAGAAATTTGGTGGGAAGATGTTAATAATGTCGGAGGTATTCAGGAAGAGGAGTTGACTTGGAATGAGTTTGAGACACTTTTAAGGAAGAAGTATCTATTTGAAATATACTATGGTGATAAGGCAAAGGAATTTTATGAGTTGAAGATGGGATCTATGATCGATGAGGAATATACTAGCAGATTTTTGGAGTTGTTGAGGTATGTGCCTTATCTTAAGGAGGAGAAAGCAAAGATTCATCAGTGGGTTGTCAGTATAATTCAAAGATAGGATTGAGTATAGATTTGAGTTTGATGAGCTTAGATCACTGGAGGAATCCATCAGAAATATGAAGCACTGTTATGAGCAATCGAAGCGTAAAAATGAATATAAGTCGGAATGGAAGAGTAATGAGAAGAATAAGGGTGGATCAAGAAGAGAAGGAAACCACATGTTATAGATGAAGAGGAGAATGCAACACCATACAAGAAATTCAACACAGTTGATAGAGGATAGGGATTTTAGTCTGAGGAGCAGAACAAGGGTGATGGAAGGAAGCCTTTATAGTGTTGGAATTATGGCAAGGATCATCACATGAGAGATTGTCCACAAAATCAGGGTGGAAAACCACATATCTAAAGTTCTGAGGATGCACAAATAGATGGGGATGTTGGACAGAGTATTCCTTGTAATTATGCAGCTTTGGATAATAGGCAGGATGATCATCAGGCATTTATTATTAAGATGAAAGCTAAGGTTTGTGATAAAGTTGTTTCTATTTTGATTGACCTTGGATCTAACTATAATTATATCAATCTTGACTTGGTGGGTAAGTGTGGTTTGAATAAAGAATTGCATGCAGAGTATTGGTTAGTGTAGTTGGCTACAGGTGCTAATAAAAGAGTTCATCATTGGGTAAGATCATGTGCATTTGAGTTAAACGGTATGTCTACATCAATGCATCTAAATGTCCTTTCGTTGGGATCATACAATATGTAATTGGATATGGATTGGTTGTACATTCATAGGACTAAAGTGGATCGCTATGATAAGGCTATTGAGTGCATGAATGATGATGGCGAGAAGAGAATTTTGTAGGGTAAGAAGAATCCTACTTTAGTGAGGATGGTTACAACTATGTAGGCCAAGCCTAGTCGCAGGAAAGGATGTGTATTGTTACAGTTCATGTTTCCAGTGAAAAAGGTAAGGATGTTGAGGATGCTGAGGTCTTCAAGAGGTATCCAGTTTTGCAGTAGTTTTAAGATGTATTCCCATCTTATATTTCAGATTTACTGCCTTATAGGGAAGTGGAATTTTCTATTGAGTCGATGTCAGGAGTAGCACCAATGTTGAAGGCATCGTACAAGATGAGCACTCCAGAATTAGTGGAATTGAAGTTGCATTTGAAGGAAATTCTTGAAAAGGGATACATTAGGCCAAGTGTGTCACCTTGGGTCACACCAGTATTATTTGTGAAGAAGAAGGATGGTAGTCTCAGGTTATGTATTGATTACAAGAAGTTGAGCAAGGTGACGATTAAGAAATGGTACCCATTGTCGTGGATCGATGATTTGTTTGATTAACATAAGGGAGAAGAAGTGTTCTCAAATATAAATTTGAGATCATGATATCATCAGGTACACATCAAAGAAGGGGACATTTACAAGACTTCTTTCCAGATCAGGTATGGGCATTATGAATTTGTAGTAGTTCTTTTTTCTTGACTAATACTCTAGCTACTTTCATGTGTTTGATGAATAGTGTGTTGTGTCCTTATGTGGACAATTTTGTGATTGTATTCATTGATGATGTATTGATATATTCTAAGAATGAGGAAGAGCATGCAGAACACTTAGTAATAGTGTTAAGGTTGCTAAGAGAACATAAGTTGTATGAAAAAATTAGTAAATGCAATTTCTTTTGGACAAAGGTTCAATACTTGGGGAATGTGGTTCCCAAGGAAGGTATAGCAATGGACTAGGAAAACACTAGAGCTATCATGGAGTGGGAAACTCCTAGAAATGTGGATGAGGTAAAATCATTTATGGTATTACCAGGTTACTACAGGTGGTTCATCAGGAACTTCTCATGGATTTGTTATCCTATTATATCATTGCAGAGGAAATAAAAGAAATTTGAATGGATAAAGGAATGTGTAGCTAGTTTTGAGCAATTGAAGTAGTTTCTTACAAATGCTTTGATTCTAAAGATTGAAGATCCACGCAAAGAGTTTGTGGTGTGTAAAAATTCTTGCAAGAGAGGAATTCATGGAGTCATGATGTAGGAAGGGTGGGTAGTATGCTAGGAGTCAAGGAAATTGGATGGGCATGAGTAGAACTACGTGACGCACAATTTTGAGTTGGCAACAGTAATTCATGCATTGAAGATGTGGAGACACTATCTTCTTGGCAAGAGGTTTGTTTGGATGAGTGATCACAGTGGGATGAGGTACTTGTTTGACCAACCTAATATGAATGCTAGACAAGCTAGGTGGTTGGCTACGTTCAGTGAGTTTGACTTCGAGATCAACTACATTAAGGGTAAAGAGAACATGGTTGTAGATGTTGTTAGTAAAGAGTATAGGTAAATCACATAACAACTATGAGTTCATATGGGACAAATTTACAAGATCAGATCTTACAGGAAGGAAAGCAGGATCACATGTACTGAAAACTTAAGCACAGGTTACAACAGTAGGGCACAGGTGAACATAATGTGGACTATCATCTCACTATAGATGATTTGTTCAGATTTAGGGACATGATTGTTGGGTTGTGTTATATTCTTTCCACAAGCCCCCCCTTCGTTGCGTTGATTGCACAACGGGGGGGGGGTCACAGGGGGTTTGAGGGGGGTGGTTAGCCCCCCTCTACAGGGTCCGAGGCAGTGCCCCAGGCAAATTTTTTTTGGACCCTATATTAGGTTGGACAAACCTACCTATGGTTTTGTGCATGGTTTTCGCACATGGTTTTGGGCACGATGGTTTTCAGTCCATGGTAATGGATGCCTCGAAATGTATATATATGTATTGTAACATTGAAAGGAACATAATGGAAAATCAAGATGGTAGTCCCGATTTTGGGATCCAGGGGAAAATCTTTGTGTATATGTGTTTTATATGTTATGCTCTCGCATTGTTTATTTTCTGTGTTTTAGAATTCGTATGCAGGTAATTTATGTACAGGGTTAAAACCTAAATTTGGTATCAGAGTTTTTTTGGCTTCAAGTGGATGCCTTTGTTGCTGAGGGGTTTTGCTTGGGCCTGTGGTAGACCCTGTTCATTGGGAGATCTACGGGATTGATTCTGGTGGTGAAAGAAGACGGCAAGAAGTGGAAAGATAGAGATCAAGAAATTTAATGATCAGAGTTTTGAGTTGGAAACTCAAGATGGAGGATCTGTTGGTGGATAAAGATCAGTGGATCGTGATAGATCCAGGTACTAAACCAACAAAAGTGTCCAATGAAGAATGGAAGAAGTTGGATCGGAAGGCAAAGAGAAAAATACGATTGTGTGTCTTAGATTCAGCATTGCTAAATGTATCAGGGGAAGCTACAACGAAGGCTTTGTGGGACAAGTTAGGGATATTTAAGTCTCTGGTGAATAAACTGTTCCTACAGAAAAAGTTGTATAACCTGAGGATGAAAGATGGAGACTCAATGACATAGAATCTAAATGCATTTAATACTATGGTAAGTCAGTTATTGTCTGTTGATATTAAAATTTCGGATGAAGATAAGTGCATTAGTTTGCTGTGTTCTCTTCCAGATTCGTGGGATAGTCTGGTTATTGCAATAGGTGGCAATTCAACTGCCTTGCAGTTTGATGAAATAGTCTCATCCTTGCTAAAGGAGGAGATGAGGCAAAAAAATATGGAGAGTCAGAATGGTTATGCCTTGTTTGTACGAGGACGGTCCCAGAACAGAAACAAAAATAAGTCAACGAGTGGGAGATTTAAATCTAGAGGGAGATCTAAATCTCCAAGAAAACCTGTAAATGTGGTGTGCTGGAAATGTAGAAAGGAAGGGCACTACAAAAAGGACTGTAAATATAAAGCTCTTGACAAAGGAAAGGGATCTGATGATGCTCCTTCTACAGAGGCAAAATAAACCTTAGATGAAGGTGGGGATGTGTACTTGCCTTCTTCAAGTACACATGTAGATAATGACGCATGGTTGATTGACTCAGGTGCATCCTTTCACTTCACTCCCCATATAGAGTGGTTCTACGAGTATGAGAAATATGATGGTGGTGATGTCTTCTTGGGGGATGACAGGAAGGCTAGAATTGTTGGTCGCGGAAAAGTAAAGTTGAAGTTGCAAGGTGGAAGGATCAGAACACTTCCGGGTGTTCTGCATATTCTTGCATTGGCCAGAAATATGATTTCTGTAAGAAAGTTGGATGATGTAGGTGTAAAAACAGTGTTCGAGAAAGATACTTGCAAGATGGTTCAGGGAGCACTGGTATTGATGCGGGGAGTTTGGATTGGAACTATGTACAAGCTACAAGGTAGCACTGTTGTTGATGGGTGCAACAATTCCATGGTTCCTGAAAGTGGAGCAAAAAATCTAGTGGTCTCTAGAGAGAAGACCATGATGTGGCATCAAAGGCTTGGACATATTGGAGAGAAGGGCCTTCGAATACTTCATGGTAAAGGTATGGTAGAAGGTATGAGTAATAACTCTCTCGATTTTGATTTCTGTGAAAATTGTGTATATGGGAAGCTGAATCGGGTGAGTTTCCCTTCTAGTGGTAAGAGGGCGAAACAGATATTAGAGCTTGTGCACAGTGATGTGTTTGGACCTGTGAAGGATCCATCTCTGGGTAAGTCTGTGTAATATGTATCATTTATAGATGACTTCTCAAGTAATACATGGATATATTTCCTTAAGAACAAATCTGAAGTCTTTGATGAGTTTAAAGAATTTAAGGCTCTGGTGGAAAAACAGACAGAGAAGAAGATAAAGGTGTTGATGACAGATAATGGTGGAGAGTTTTGTAGTAAGGAATTTGAAGAATTATTTAAGAAGTGTGGAATAGCACGACAGAAGACTACTCCATGTACACCTAAGAAAAACGGAGTTGTAGAAAGAATGAACAAAACGTTGATGGAAAGGGCAAGAAGCATGCTCAGCGGTGCCGGGTTAGGATAGGAATTTTGGGCAGAGGCGGTGGAGACAACATATTACCTGGTCAATAGATCACCTTCATCAGCGTTGGAGGATAAGACTCCACAAGAGGTATGTACTGGTAAGAAACCCTCTCTTTCACATCTGAGGGTATTTGGATGTGATGCATATGTACATGTTCCAAAGGAGAAAAGAACCAAGTTGGATAGTAAATCTGAAAAGTGCATCTTTATTAGGTATAAGGATGGTTTAAAGGGTTATAAGCTTTGGAACCCAGTAACAAGAAAGGTTGTGTATAGTCGAGATGTGGTGTTCAGAGAGATGAAAGATGTTATTAAACATGAAGTCCCATCAAAGGAACCTGAGAAGATAGAGTTTGAGCTAAAGGAGGAAGAATCAGACTCTACAATAGAAGAGGAATCAGAAGATGAAGAGCCACAAACTCCGGTTGTGAGAAGATCAGTTCAAGAAAGAAGGCAACCAAAAAGGTATAGTCCATCTGCTTTCTGTTCAAATTTTGACTTATCTATTGTTGATGACGATCCCAAAACTGTGAAGGAAGCAGTAGATTCAGAGGATGGCAAACTCTGGAAAGAGGCCATGGTTGATGAAATGGCATCTTTGCACAAAAATGAGGCTTGGGATCTGGTGGAGTTTCCGGCTGGAAGGAAACCCATTGGCAGCAAATGGGTGTTTAAGAAAAGGACAAATACATAAGGAAAGGTGGAGAAATACAAAGCTCGATTGGTAGCAAAAGGTTATTTCGAGGTGCCGGGAATTGCTTTTGGTGATATTTTTTCTCTTGTTGCCAAGGTAACTTCTATTAGATTACTTTTATCTGTTGTTGCTGCTTTTGATTTTGAGGTAGAACAGATGGGTGTGAAGACAACATTTACTCACGGGGATCTGGAAGAAGAGATCTACATGAAGCAACTTGAAGGATTTGCGGTGAAGGGTAAGAAAGAACTGGTATGAAAGTTAAAAAAAGTCTTTGTATGGGTTAAAATAGTTGTTGGCATTATGAGACAAGTGTTGTCCTTGATGGAAAATCACACAGATGTCAAATCATAGTGCAGAAGGTCAGCAGCAAGGAATTGATGAGCAGAACGTTAGCAGCAAGGAATTGATGATCAGACTACAAGTATGAAGAGAAAATACATATACGCAGGTTCATTGTGACCGAGCCGCGTATACAAGCAGGTTAGACATTTCCAAGGTGCGTATGCATATACACGCACTTTCATGCAAGGAAAAGCGCGCATATATTGGAGAACTTACCTTTGGTCCGTGGTAGTTAGTCCTTGGTATTTGAACCTATGGTTTTGGACCATGGTACCTCGTCACACGTGTTGATCCCAAGTATTGGGTCCGTGGTATTGGTTTGTTATGGTTTTGGTCCGTGGTATTGAGCAAGGCCTAAGACTATAAAAGGAGAGGAAGATCATTAGGCAAATGTAACTGAAAAAATCTTGAATATCTAAAGAAGTATGAGATCCAGTATGCAGGTTATGGGTTGATGATGCATTGCTTAATCTGAGCTAAGGAGGGATCTCACCAGTTGATGGAGAACAAGATCTAAGGATAGATCGATATCAAATGGTTTGAAATAAACTGTCTCTAAATGATTGATTATGTTTATTCTAGATCTATATATTGACGTATGTAATGATCTGAACTGGGTATATCTTAAGTTTGAAATCGCTGCAAGTCATGTTTGAATATTTATAAATCTGTACGCGGGTTGGCTTTGGTGTAAGTGCGTATGTACGCAGGTTTGGTTCATTGTAGTAGTGTATACCATTTGAGCTATAATGTCTAAAATTACAAGAGGTTCTGACTGTTGATGAGTTCTGATGACAGTTTAATGGTGTTAGTATTCTGCATATCTTGGTTGGATGATTGTATATTGATGGATGAAAACTAATATGGATCAAGATCATAATGACTCATATTTATGTGATCCGATGGACTAGATCTGGGTGCTAACGCGTATATTATCCTTGTATATGTAATGATCTGGTTATGTCTGAAGTCAGGAAGTGCAGAGAAGTTATGAATAAGTAATTAATGACATATACGCTGGTTCACCTTGATGAAGTTGCGTATACACGCAGATTCAGCACTTCCAAGTAGCGTATGCACTCTGATGCATGTTTTTGATGATACAGTTGGTTCTGATTGATTTTGTAGAGTTCTGTGACTGTGTTGATTGACAGGGTTTCAGTGTTTCAGTGATTCAGAGATTGATGATGCTAGTAGTGATTGTTTTGAGCTTCAATGATAGTTATGGGTCCAGTATGAAAATTTGATGAAACGTGGCCTTCAGATTATAGTGTTGTGCTTCAGGAGTATCCAGTCTGAAAATGTATGAAACATGGTACCTGGAGGAGAGAAGATTGTAGGCCGGCGCCTACGTACTAGTATCTTAGCTAGTACAAGAGCAAAGGGGGTTGGAGCTCCCTTCCAGGAGAGTCTGGAGAACGAGAGAAGGTTGTAGCCTTCTGCAGGTTGTAGCCTGCGTGCTGGTAAAGGACTGCACCAGTACATTGTAAAATAAGTTTCTTAATAAAGGAAGATAGAAACGTATTGCATCAGGTGGTTTTCACCCACATTGGGTTTCCACCTTATATCATGGTGTTCATGTTTGTTTCTTATGTGTGTTGATCTATCTGTCTTACTGCTACTGTTGACTGTTAATATGGCTAATAATGTTCTGATGCATCCATTGAAGATCACATAACTGAATCATGGGTTTAATGGTTATACGCTAGTTGCAATAGACACAGTCGCGTATATACGTGGGTATACTTAACTGAAGTAGCGTATATGAATCTGAGTATGAAAATTGAAAGTTTTATTGATCAGATAATACTGATTCACCCCCCCCTCTCAGTATTATTTCCAACAATTGGTATCAGAGCAGGTCCTTTGGTAGAAGCTTGACCGCTTGAAGGAGATCCGTGGAACAATGGGAAAGAAGCTTAAGAAGAAAGCACCTAAGAAGAAGAAGACATCTCAGAAAGTCTATGATAGTGGGAGAATCGATTGGGGATTAGTTATAAGAAGCTCTTCAAATTCAGAATCATTTCAGAATGAAGATGAAATATCAGGTATGAATTTGCTATCCTTTGATGTTCCAGCTATCTATCCATTTGGAAAAGATGAAAGTGATAGCGAAACAACTGAATTTTCTCTTATGGGTGAATAAGAAAGATATCAAATAGAGGCAGAATTTAAAAGTCTAACAAACAAAATTAGAACTCAAGAAGAACTTTTGAACATAAAGGATGGTGCCTTCAAAGAAGCTGCTACTAGACTAAAGACTCAACGAAAGTTATTCAAGGACAAATATCAAAAGTTGCAGGATGAAGTGACATCATTAAGAAATGAAGTCAATGAGAAAGACACAATCATCAAGAAACTCAGGGATAGATCTAGTTTTATGAAAGCCTTGAAGCCACGATCCGCTCGCTAAAGGAAGATCTTGAAGAATCAAAGAAGCAAAATAAAGATGTACTCCAAGCTATTGAAAAACAGGAAAACGAAGTTATCAGCTTAAAATATCAGCTGGAATGTGCCTTCAGAATTTGTCAAATGCAGCAGGATCTAAATGAAGAACAAGAAAAGGAGATTCTCAAACTGAGGCATCAGTTGGAAGAGGAAAGAAATGTTGAAGAAAACATGAAGAAACAATGTCTGGAAAAGGAAGAACAACTTCAAGTTGAGGTAAATATCTTGAAAGGTAAATTAGAAGAAAAGGATAAACTATTACGATTTCAAGATAGTACTAAAGCCTTGGATGATATTCTTAGTAGTCAAAGGTCTCCTGCTATCAAGACTGGTCTTGGTTTTCATGAATCTATTGAAGGTGAGTCTAGTTCACAAGGTGAGGCAAGGAACTCTAAAGAGAAATCTAAAATCATCAACAAGGAGATAAGAGAGATGAGAGGTCAACAATCAAGGAAAGAGATTCTTCAAAGAAAATCTTTTACTCCTATCTATGGAAGTAATAGTTGGCCATTTACTCAGATGAATAATATTGAATTTTATGAATGTCATAATCTTGGACATGTTGCAGCTAGATGTAGAAGAAGAATTGTTCAAGATCATCACATAAAAAGATCATCACATTCCAGGTACTTCAATGGATATTGTTTTTCTTGCAATATGTTTGGTCACAAAGCTGTTGATTGTTACAAGAGGAATATGAAACATGTGAGATGTTATGCATGTAACAAGCTTGGACATATAGCAAAGGAATGCAGGAACAAAGTACGGACATCACACCAAAAGGAGAAAACATCATCACACTTAAAGATATGGAAGAAGAAGGAAGTACAGTCAGAAAGATGTGGCACAACACAATGTACTCAGATACAGCACAGCACAGACATAACAGACTCAGAGGGAGTTGAAAGTATAAAACTTCAGTATCCTGAATCTCATACGCAAGTTCCATAAAGGGAAGTCGCGTATATACGCGAGTTATACACTGCAAAGTTGCGTATATGTCAGTCTGAAGAAAAGCAGTGGAGACTGGCTCAGAAAAAGGATCTGATATGATTTAGTCCATTATTTGCTCTATTGGTTAATAGTTATAGTCTACTGAGGATGTGTGGAAATGTTTAGAAGTGTTTTGATCCTAAATTGATGATGATGATGTCTGGATGCTTATTGCTGATATATGCATGATCAGATCTAACAGATGGCACAGGTTGAGGGGGAGCATATGCCTTTAATAATTCATTGTTGGCATTATGGTTAATAGTCCTTGGTGATGATGCTTATATGGCTAAATGATATATCTTGCTATGATGTGGTTATGAGTTGTCCATGATAAAATCTCATATGATTCTTGGGGTTACATAGTTGATGTTCAGATCATATTTGTGGATTGATTCTTAGATGGTGCATATATATGGTGATCAGGATAAGGAGAAGTACAAAGCTTGAATACAGAACTTCATTACTTGATGATGAGTCTCTCATATGCTGCTGTCGTCATATGCATAAAGATCATGATGCAAGGTTCCTATAGCTCTTGGTGCTCATAGTTGATGATATAAAGAAGTTTTGACAAATGAGGTTGAGCTCAAGATACATAGTGCTGATACATGGATGACTACTCAAAGTTGCTTTGTTGGAGACATGATGATGAGTTCTTATCTATATGATGATAGGTTGATACTTACATATGTTGATTGATGCAGATGTTCCCAAGTAATGATACTTGGATCATGTAGAGCTTGATGTTGATGAAATGGCTATGGTGATTTCACTTATGATATAATGTGAATGATTTCATGATGATGTTTTAAAAGGATGAGTTCGGACATACCTTGTTACAGGACATTTACAGGTTGCTGATATGGAAATGGTTGTACGCGAGTTTCATAAGGACTATCCGGGTATATACGTTGGTTTATATGGATACAGTCGCGTATATGATAATTTGAACGAAATCAGTGGGTCAAACTCATAATGAGAAGATTCTGATATGGGTCTGACAGAGACCATTTGGCACAGGTTCAGGGGGAGCAGATAAACTTCCAATGATGCATTGTTGGCATTATCTTAGAAACCTTTGGTTCTAGTCCACAGTTGTTGTTGGTTTTAGGTGGAACAAAGGCAGAGGGAGAACAGAAGGATCTCTTGGTTGCTGATCTGAATGGTGATTGACAGATGCTGCCGATATTAGTTATTGGTGACTTTCATAAAGTCTTGTTCTAGATATTTCGTCTCTATGTCATATTTTGTGGTATCTCTTTCGTGGTATGGTCATGTAACGACCTATATTGGTTTCCCCACTATGCCTGGGATGAAGATGTAATGTTCTTGTTTTATCATGTGTAAACTTTTGGTGTATCCCCACTTGGTTGGGTGGATGAGACAATTTTTGTATATCCTCACTTGGTTGAGAGATGGATGTATGTATGAGTCTTTGGTGATAGGAAGGTCATTTATGATAGAGTCATGTTCTTCTTGTAGAACATATTTTTGCAGATCTTGCCTACAGTCAAGGGGAGCATGAATAGCACACTTTAGTAGTGCAGAGACTCAGCATGTACTCAGGGTGAGCATGGACAGATTGGTACACCTTGGCATATACAAAGCGGGAGCTCATTCAGAAATTTCAGCAGGCACTCAGGGGAGTATGAATAGCGGAATGCTTATCTTGGAAAGAGAATATCTTGGTTCGCCCTTTGCCCTTGATGTCAAAGGGGGAGAGTGATTTGGTGTTGTTGCCATCAAGTCCAAAGGGGGAGATTGTTGGCATTATGATGCATGTGTTGTACTTGATGGCAACCCTCTCATAGAAGAACATCTCACTTAATGAATCATCAGAAGAGATATCAGATGTGACTGAATGCATGGGATGCAGGACTGCTCAAAGGAATCAGATGATAGTTCTAAGTGTGACAAGTTAGCTTTGCCATCAAGTCCAAAGGGGGAGATTGTTGGCATTATGAGACAAGTGTTGTCCTTGATGGCAAATCACACAGATGTCAAATCATAGTGCAGAAGGTCAGCAGCAAGGAATTGATGAGCAGAAGGTTAGCAGCAAGGAATTGATGATCAGACTATAAGTATGAAGAGAAAATACATATACGCAGGTTCATTGTGACCGAGCCACGTATACACGCGGGTTAGACGTTTCCAAGGTGCGTATGCGTATACACGCACTTTCATGCAAGGAAAAGCGCATATATATTGGAGAACTTACCTTTGGTCCGTGGTAGTTAGTCCTTGGTATTTGAACCTATGGTTTTGGACCATGGTACCTCGTCAGACGTGTTGATCCCAAGTATTGGGTCCATGGTATTGGTTTGTTATGGTTTTGGTCCGTGGTATTGAGCAAGGCCTAAGACTATAGAAGGAGAGGAAGATCATTAGGCAAATGTAATTGAAAAAATCTTGAATATCTGAAGAAGTATGAGATCCAGTATGCAGGCTATGGGTTGATGATGCATTGCTTAATCTGAGTTAAGGAGGGATCTCACCAGTTGATGGAGAACAAGATCTAAGGATAGATCGAGATCAAATGGTTTGAAATAAACTGTCTCTAAATGGAAATGGTCATACCTGAATGATCTTACTTAACGCAGTTGAATCCCAAAATGATATCTAATATAATGCACTGCGTAAAACCCCCATACTTAAATTCAAAAAGAGTCAAGGGAGCTCTACTTGAATGGTTCATGAGGCACAATACTTGTTAAGGTTTTGCAAATGGGGTAGCAAGCTAAGTGGGCTTGATTGTGGGAAAAACTCCACAGTTAAGCGCGCTTGAGCCAGAGGAGTTCTGGGATGGGTGACCTCCTGGGAAGTCCTGGTTACCGGGTGCAAGCCCCGGAAGTGATGATTGATGCTATGTGATTCGTTCTCCACATTTCACTAGTTTCAATCCCACTTCTTCACCCCTGTGAGCATCACCTGATGCAATGAGTGCTAAGTGAACTATTAAAAAATCATGAGAAATTAGTCAGTTACGACTACCTCTCATGGAAATGGTCATACCTGAATGATCTTACTTAACGCAGTTGAATCCCAAAATGATATCTAATATAATGCACTGCGTAAAACCCCCATACTTAAATTCAAAAAGAGTCAAGGGAGCTCTACTTGAATGGTTCATGAGGCACAATACTTGTTAAGGTTTTGCAAATGGGGTAGCAAGCTAAGTGGGCTTGATTGTGGGAAAAACTCCACAGTTAAGCGCGCTTGAGCCAGAGGAGTTCTGGGATGGGTGACCTCCTGGGAAGTCCTGGTTACCGGGTGCAAGCCCCGGAAGTGATGATTGATGCTATGTGATTCGTTCTCCACATTTCACTAGTTTCAATCCCACTTCTTCACCCCTGTGAGCATCACCTGATGCAATGAGTGCTAAGTGAACTATTAAAAAATCATGAGAAATTAGTCAGTTACGACTACCTCTCATGGAAATGGTCATACCTGAATGATCTTACTTAACGCAGTTGAATCCCAAAATGATATCTAATGTCTCTAAATGATTGATTATGTTTATTCTAGATCTATATACTGACGCATGTAATGATCTGAACTGGGTATATCTTAAGTTTGAAATCGCTGCAAATCATGTTTGAATATTTATAGATCTGTACGCGGGTTGGCTTTGGTGTAAGCGCGTATGTATGCAGGTTTGGTTCATTGTAGTAGCATATACCATTTGAGCTATGATGTCTGAAATTACAAGAGGTTCTGACTGTTGATGAGTTCTGATGACAATTTAATGGTGTTAGTATTCTGCATATCTTGGTTGGATGATTGTATATTTATGGATGAGAACTAATATGGATCAAGATCATAATGACTCATATTTATGTGATCCGATGGACTAGATCTGGGTGCTAACACGTATATTATCCTTGTATATGTAATGATCTGGTTATGTCTGAAGTCAAGAAGTGCAGAGAAGTTATGAATAAGTAATTAATGACATATACGCTGGTTCACCTTGATGAAGTTGCGTATACACGCAGATTCAGCACTTCCAAGTAGCGTATGCACTTAGATGCATGTTTTTGATGATACAATTGGTTCTGATTGATTTTGCAGAGTTCTGTGACTGTGTTGATTGACAGGGTTTCAGTGATTCAAAGATTGATGATGCTAGTAGTGATTGTTTTGAGCTTCAATGATAGTTATGGGTCCAGTATGAAAACTTGATGAAACGTGGCCTTCAGATTATAGTGTTGTGCTTCAGGAGTATCCAGTCTAAAAATGTATGAAACGTGGTACCTGGAGGAGAGAAGATTGTAGGCCGGCGCCTACGTACTAGTATCTTAGCTAGTACAAGAGCAAAGGGGGTTGGAGCTCCCTTCCAGGAGAGTCTGGAGAACGAGAGAAGGTTGTAGCCTTCTACAGGTTGTAGCCTACATGCTGGTAAAGGACTGCACCAATACATTGTAAAAGAAGTTTCTTAATAAAGGAAGATAGAAACGAATTGCAGCAAGTGGTTCTCACCGACATTGGGTTTCCACCTTATATTATGGTGTTCATGTATGTTGCTTATGTGTGTTGATCTATTTGTCTTACTGCTACTGTTGACTGTTAATATGGCTAATAATGTTCTGATGCATCCATTGAAGATCACATAACTGAATCATGGGTTTAATGGTTATATGCTAGTTGCAATAGACACAGTCGCGTATATATGCGAGTATACTTAACTAAAGTAGCGTATATGAATCTGAGTATGAAAATGGAAAGTTTTATTGATTAGATAATACTGATTCACCCCCCCCCTCTCAGTATTATTTCCAACAACAGTCACCAAGGATGTGGTATCAGAAATTTGATACATTTATACGAGGACTTGGCTTCACCAGAAGCAAAGTAGATCATTGTGTGTATTTTAGATTAATTGGTGACTGTGTTATCTATCTAGTCTTGTATGTGGATGCTATGTTGCTGGTTGGAAATAACACAAAAATTATCCAAGATTTGAAGACCCAATTGTCCTCCAAATTCGACATGAAAGATCTTGGTGCTGCAAACTATATTTTGGGCATGGAAATTAAAAGAGATTGGGTAAAGAGGAAGCCCTGGTTAAACTAGAAGAAGTATGTCGAGACAATAATGCAGAGGCTTAATATGCAAGTGCAGCCGGTAGCCTGATGTATGCGATGGTCTGTACTAGAACATACATTGCACATGTAGTGGGAGTATTGAGAAAGTTTATGTTAAAACCAGGGAAGGAGCATTAGACAACAATGAAGCGGGTTTTCAGGTATTTGCATGGCACTACTGATTATGGTTTGTGCTACCAAGGAAGACTAGGATTGGATAGAGTGTTGGATATTCATGGCTTTGTTGATGCAGACTGGGCTGGAGATTTAGATCAGAGAAGATCTACAAGTGGGTATGTGTTTAACCTATTTGGAGGTGCATTCAGTTGGATGAGTAAGAAACAATCTGTAGTGGCACTATCAACTACAGAGGTAGAATACATGACAACCACTCATGCAAGCAATGAAGCAGTCTCGTTGCAGAGATTGTGTTCAAGTATGGGGTTAGTACAGGGAGCTATAAGAATAGAATATGATAGCCAAAGTGCAATTTTCTTGGCAAAGAACCATGCTTACCATTCAAAGACAAAGCACATCAATGTTTAGTATCACTTTGTGAGGGATATGATAGAATACAAAAAGGTGTTGTTGGTAAAGGTGGTCACTTTGAAGAATATTGCAGATGCATTGAAAAAATCTGTGAGCTTTGAGAAGTTCTCTTGGTGTAGAGAAACAATGGACGTTGTAGGGCTGGATAAATGACTAAGCTCTCTTGTGTCCCCCTGTGGAAAGGAAACAACAAGTGGGAGAATGTTGGGTTGTGTTATGTTCTTTCCATGACTAGGTGACCTAGTTAACCGAGGGGTTAGAGGTGGGGTGGAGCCCCCCCTTTGTTGTGCCAATTGTGTAGCGAGGGAGTCACAAGGGGGTTTGGGGGGGCGGTTAGCCCCCCTCTACGGGGTCTGGGGCAGCACCCTGGGGATTTTTTTTTGGACCCTATCTTAGGTGGGGCGAACCTACCTATGGTTTTGTGCATGGTTTTTGCACATGGTTTTGGGCGCGATGGTTTTTGGTCCATGGTATTGGATGCTTTGGCATGTATATATATGTATTGTAACATTGAAAGGAACATAATGAAAAATCAAGATGGTAGTCCTGGTTTTGGGATCCAGGGGAAAATATTTGTGTATATGTGCTTTATGTGTTATGCACTCGCATTGTTTATTTTTTGTGTTTTAGAATTCATATGCAGGTAATTTCTATGCGGGGTTAAAACCTACAATGATCTATGTGCCAGACAACGATGATCTCAAGAATCTTATGTTGTGAGAATTTCATGTTAAACCATAGTTAGGTCACTCAGGATGTCAGAAGATAGTGACATCGGCTAAGAAGTTCTACCATTGGCCGAATTTGAAGAAAGAGGTGTCAGAGTTCGTTGCGAGATGCTTGGATTGTCAACATGTAAAATCAAGTGTAAGCTTCTAGGTGGTTTATTGCAACCAATCCTGAATCCAAAGTGGAAATGGGAGGTCATTTCCATGGACTTCATTACAGGTTTGCTGAGGACATCTAGACAACATGATTCTATTATGGTTGTGGTTGACAGGTTGACTAAGGTAGCTCACTTCATTCCAATGAAGTCGACGAATTCAACTAGTGAGATAGCACATGAATTCATCAGGGAGATAGTGAGGTTACATGGTATTCCTAGGAATATTGCATCAGACATAGATGCCAAGTTCACTTCTAGGTTTTGAAGGAGTTGTTTGTAGGTTTGGGTACAGAGTTAGCTTTCAGTACAACTTAGCATCTACAGAAAAATGGATATATAGAGAGGGTTAGCATGATTCTCGAGGACATGTTGAGAATGTATGTTATGCATCAATAGTGGAAGTGGGAAGAGTATCTTCCAGTGGTCGAGTTTGCGTACAATAATGGGTATTAAGAATCTTTCAAGATGAGTCTATTAGAGGCACTTTATGGGTGGAATTGCAATACTCCCATCAGTTGGAATGATCTAATGAACATGGCATTAATTGGACTAGACATGTTGGCAGCGATGGAACATGAAATGCAGGTTATCAAGAAGAATTTAAAGGTAGCACAAGACAGGAAGAAGAGATATGCAAATCAACACATGGTGTTTAAGTAGCTTCAAGTTTGGGAAGATGTGTATTTTCACATCAAGCCCAATAAGAGCTCCCTGAGGATTGGATCATGTGCCAAGCTATCACATCGGTATTGCGGGTCATTCAATATTTTTGAGAGGGTTGGAATAGTAGCCTACCAACTTGCACTGCCTCCTACAGTGAAATTCCATGATTTTTTCCATGTGTCTCTACTTAAGAATTATGTGAAATATGTTGATCATGTGATTGACTAGTTTGTATTGTGGGTTGAACCTGGAGGAGAATTTTAGACAGAACCTCAATGCATTTATTAGCAAAAGATGCTCAGCTCTGGAATCAAGCAATCGAGAAAGTTAAAGTGCATTAGAAGAAATTTGGGCCTAATGAAGCTACATGGGAGATGGTTGATTAGATGTATGCTATGTATCCTTCTCTATTTGTTGGCTGAGTGGATGTATTCTGGTATATTTTTTGATGGTGTATTTTTGGCTATATTTATGTGTATGCATATGTATTTAAATACCGCATCGAGATGTTTTATAAAGCTCCAATAAGTGTTATGGTGTTCATGTCATGTTGGTTATGTCTTCATCAATATGATATGATGTAAATGTTGTATCGAGTTTTTTTATAAAGATCCATAGGAAGCATTAGTTTTGTTGGTTCATAAGTGTAATTGAACACTGTGGATGGTGTTCCCCCAAGGTGGAGGTGTTTGTAATAACCCCTAGTTGATTTCCTATGTAAATAAATAAATAAAAAATACCAAGATCATGGGACACATATTCCAAGTTGAATGTTGGGGAAAAACATAGTGATGGGGATCACTTGTGATTAATAAATGGCTATGGAAATAGGCAAAGGCATTGGAAAAGACGAAGTGGCATTAATTAGCATTCTATTTATGGAAATAATGGAAAATAGGAGAAAAGGAAGGTGAAAGGTCACATAATTGTACAGGGAGGAAAATTGAAACAAAATTAAGGAAAAAGAAGAAAATAGAGGCATCAATGATAAAAATGCTTATGAGGATCAGTTCACAGTTTTTGTCAATTCGGTCTTTGGCACTCTCATTCTATTCTCTCTCCTCATACTCTTGAATACTTAGAGAAATCTTGGAGCATTATTGGAGCATGCTCGGATCACTCCAGTTTTCATTAGATTTGGATAAAGAAGGCAACAGAAAGCGGGAAAGTGCAAGGGAACAGGTGGATCAACAAGTACAACAAGATTTCTTTACAGGTATAGAGTTGCATGTATGATTTCCTTACTATTTTTGGCATGCATGTATATGCATGTGGTTATCTGGTTATGATCTATCATTGGCATGAAGGCTTGCTTGGATTGACAGTAGTTTTGCCTAGCCTTGCCATTTCTTGGATAGCCATGGTGTTGTGGATTTTTCCAAATTTTGTTTCTGATTGGTGCTCAGGTTCCTTATGGCTGTGGGTTGATTTACTATTTTCCAGAGTCATTGGTTGGAACAAACGCTTTGGAGTCGTGGAACAACTTGGGTTGAGTTACTAGTCGAGGAGCCTAGGTTGGATAAATTTTATGGATCCCTTGGCGGGTTGAATTACTAGTCCTAGATTTTGGTTGGACAAATGCTCTGGAGCCCTCGAAGGTTGTGGGTTGAGTTATTAAATCTCGGCGTCGTGGTTGGGACAAAATATCTAAAGCCTTAGACAACTTGGGTAGAGACTGATCTGTTGGTGCTAGTGATATCTGACTGTGAGGTGGAATCATTGGTTGACAGTTGAGGTGGTTTGGCCTCTAGAAGCCATGGTTTGGTTTATTCCGTGAGATCCCACATTCAGACTTGGAATATGGCACGAGGGTGATTGACTGAAAGAGAGATTTGGTTCTGCCTAATCTATGGTCGGGTGGTATGTGGAAATCCTTGACCTGGTTGAATTTTGTATATGTTAATAAGAGCTCTTTTCCTCTTATATTTCCATGAGTAATTGTACTTGTTATTATGTGGCTTTCATGTTTGTTCTGTCATGGTTTATATGATGTTCATTTGCTGGTTAAATGTTGGTTATATGATCTATATTTTCTATGGCTCTTGACATATTTTGATTAGTGGATCAATCGTTAATGAATGAATGAGCTAAAAAATATTATTATAGCTATTATGAGAGGGCATTAGACCTTTTCGACGATTCTCATATAAGTATCATACCCTTATGTTCAAATATGCATTCATGACTTGTAGATTACATGTTTGACATATGTTTGACGAAATGAATGTCATGGTTAGGCCTAATTAGGTCAAGTCTTTGATCAAGTTCTAACTGGAAAATTTTGTTTGCAACCGCATGGATGCAGGCCTGTGCATGTGGTTTGAGTCTTCAAACCATATGGAGGGATTGTTGTGGGAGCGGTTGGGGACCTAGGTCAGAGAAAAGGGTGTCTAACACAAGTTTTGGCCACCTGGGTGGTTACTCAGTCTTTGAGTGGTTTGTAGTCCCTGTAGGATGTTATGAGATGCCATTTTGTCTTGTGCAGTCAAACCCACTTCCTTAATGGGGTCCAGGAGGTCGGTTCATGTCATAGTAACTTCTTCTCTCATGTTTTCCCTGGTAGGCTGATGAAACTAGCTAGATATGGGAGGGATGGTTACACTCACATTGGAGATGGCTTTCCAAGTGAGCTAGGCGAGCATCCATGAAGAAAAATTATCAGAGATATTAACTTATTTACTAAGAGAGAAATTAATAAACAAAAAAACAATAATAAAAAATACATAATGCATAAAATATTTTTTTCCCTGGGAAAAACCCCAACTTCGGGGAAAACCCACCATAATGAAAATTTATTATCCTTGGCCAAAACCTTGGCCAAGTGAGCCTTCACGACTCACCTCCTTCACCTGCATTACAATGGAGTCTTCCTAGCATTTTATAGGCTACATTACATTAAATACCATGGGCATAAAACAATGGGTACATAATACCTTATGCCCAAAAATCAGTACTGTTAGACTTGATAATCTTGACTCTATCTCCGAGTCAAGTTTACCTAGCATTCCCCCCTTAAACTTGACTTGGGGTTCCTTAACTAAATCCATCCAACCTTACCAAGTCTTATACCTGTGGTATTTTTTAACTTTGCATACACCCTATTGCTTAGGTCTAACCCATACTTTACCAAAAATTACCCAGGGGTATGCATGCCTTACTAGGGCTTACAAAAGTATGCCCATTTACATGCAATAAAAATTTTAACTCCATATTTTATTAAAATTGAGCCATATATCCATGGCAATAAAAAAACACTTAGATCTCTCCGTGTTTCCCGCTACAACAAGATCTTCCTTTGCGATGTATTCATCAGACCATAAACCCTAGGCAATAGAAGCGTCCCTCTAGACCCAACATTCGACTTTGATACCAAATGAAGAAAAAATTACTAGAGATATTAACTTATTTACTGAGAGAGAAATTAATAAACACAAAAACAATAATAAAACATACACAATGCATACAATATTTTTCCCTCAGAAAAACTCCAACTCCAGGGAAAACCCACCATAATGAAATTTCATTATCCTTGGCCAAAACCCTGGCCAAAACCCTGGCCAACCCAGCCAAGTGAGCCTTCACTGCTCGCCTCCCTGGTCTACATTACAATGGAGTCTTCCTAGCCTTTTATAGGCTACATTACATGGAATACCATGGGCATAAAACCATGGGTACATAATACCTTGTGCCCAAAAACCACTGCTGTTAGACGTGTTCAATCTTGACTCTATCTCTGAGTCAAGTTTACCTAACAATCCAATCTCTCCAAAAAATATTGTTTGTAATGTTGCACCCTTTGGATCTCATTCAAGGAAGAAATAATGTCATTTTGATATTCATGCTTCTCTTTCAAGACTCTACCCAAAAGAGTCTTCATCTTCTAATGGAGGGTAATGGAATGTAGTTATTGGTTTTGTCTTCCCCTGGTGTGACTAGGGTTAGGGACCTAGTTCGATACCTCCTCTAGAATTCTAGAAGATTATTAATGGAAAAAGTTTCCAGCTTTGAGATCTCCTCTTGAATCCCAAGAGAAGTCATTGAGTGAAAAATAACACTAATTTTTTTAGCTTGGGCCTAGGCATGTGACCGACTTGTTGATCACGAATTCCAGTTCCCCTACGACCACACATCCTTTGACATGGAATTGAGGTCCAATAAAACAAAAACTAGATAGGAAACTATAACCTTAACCGAACCACCAAAAAGACTTATAGCCACCTAAGTGACACACACAACACTTTTACTCTTTTTATAAAAACATTGTAATACAACCTTAAATAAAATTATAATTATTCATTATTTAAATTAATTTCCAATATATAAATAAACTCAAAACCCTAAATCATCATCGTTTTGATAAAACCATTAACCATCACAGTAATGAGGTTTACATTAATGTTTTGATTGCATATTTTTTTTATTTTTTTTACTTTAACCTCCATAAGCAATATACTCGGAAGATCTTAGATTCAATGCAAACAATATGGTAGATATGATATACAAATGTGTTTGTGTTTCATATTAAACAAAGAAATTTGTAGAGTAACAAGTCCTTGGTTTTTTGGATTGGATAATTTTTTTAAATGTTATTGGTTAAATTATTTTATTTATAATGAAGAGTTTATTTGTGAAGGTTTTTTTTTTACAAATAAGAAAGTTTAAAATGTAATTTTATGTTTAATTTTATTGTAATTTTAAAATTAAATTATTATTATTTTATTATTGTGAAGATAAAATATATTTTGAAATGTGATGTTAAATATTTTTTTAATGTATATCTAAATCTCTATTTACTTGAACAAAAGCAATGTGCCCTATGATATGCCACAACATTGGAAAGTAAACCTCTAAATCAAAAGGGTTCCACTAGTATATAGTAGTAATATATGAGAAATTATTTTTGTATGTTAAAGGTTTAATGACACATATGTTTTCCAAAGTAAGGTTGGTTGGAAATATTTTCATACTTAATGACATTTAGTGGTTATAGTGTGTCTTCTCAGTATATTCTGGTAGTGGAAGAAAATGAGAATTCATTCAACTATTGGCATAAATTTTCATCAATTAATATTTTCTAATATCACGGTAATTATGGTTATGAAATATTTGAATTTAATTTAATTTTGGCACTTAGTTCATCTTTCGACACTAAAGTCTATGACCACTATCTAGGGTTAAATAGCCATTAAAAAAAATGAAAATATGATCTTCAATGAACTAATGTCACTAGTTATTTATAAATACTTGAATTTAATAAGTAAATGTGATGTAACCAAAATATTAGTGAGTCATGGATTAGTTTCCAAACAATGCATAATTATCACTGGAATGGAGCAATGCTTGGCAGTTCAAGATTCCCAACGCTCCAAAAAAGGTCGAATTTACTTTGCATAAATCTATTTGGACATGAAGGAATGATAAAAAAGTAGTTATTGAATTATCATGCTCTCCTACATGTGTCATGATTTTTTCTATGATAATGTCATTTATGAGTGAAATACACTTAGTTACACTTATATTTTCCCTTGAAAAGGAGGTGAACAAGCATGAATTTCATACTTCTTCTATAAATGAGAATAATTACCAACAAGAAAGGGAGTTTTTTTGCTATTTTTTCCCCATTTGAGAGCATATGTGAGACAAATTTTGCCTACACTTTATGAATATACACATCCTATAGGTTTAAATCCTCCATATGGTTCCAACACTAGTTGATGAAATCATTGATTCATGATAAGTAGATCCTGACCTTTGTGACTCTAATGATGGAGGATCCAACATAAACACAAAGGAAAAAAAACTCAAAAGGCGTGTGCCAATATTTCATTACATCTAAAAAAAAACTCCAAAAAAATCATTCTATTGACCATGTCTTTCATGTCAAATGTTTCATTATATTAACTATGTTTTTCATTTTTACATTACCAACACTATGGTTTGGTGCAAATGTGATAAGGATGAAGACACATTTACTAGTTAAGTACCTGTTGATGCCTTGAAATTCGCTACACCAACATGGGGGAAAAACACCTGGTCCAGACCTTAAACAACTCCTTTTCCATTTGGATAGTGGCTCTAACTAGATATATTGGGACCAGTTTCCCAATGAGAGGAGATAAAATGAATATAAAATTCTTATAATGGGATGGAAAAAATGGATTTTGGAATGATTTATAACTAAAAGATAAAATATATGAAAATAATCTATTTATTACCGGGTTATTCCTTAACCGTTTGATTATGATTAGAATAATTTTCCTTAGTAGGTGAGTAATAAATTAGTCATTTACTTCAGAACTGAAGAACGATTTATATTAATTCTTTTAATTAAGAAATTAAATAAAAGAACCATAATAAGCTTATATCACAATCAAAATATTATTAACTGTGTTTGATACATGTCATTAAAATATTGTAGCACTTAAACATATTCAGAAATGAAATTATGTTAATGTTGTTTTACAAAAATGCATATAACACAAAACAGAGAAAACTGCAAACAATAAAAGAAAACAAAATCATTTTATAATATTGATAAATGTACCCGTATCCAAAAATGCTTGCTTTCAAAAAAATTAGCAGTGTAGGCATTTTCTCCTTTGCTCCAACGTTTTAAAGTAATATAGAAATGCAACAACTCTCAAGCTTTTTTGGCAAAACTAAAAGAGGCCACGATCCGAAAATTTTATTCAAACAAATAATCAAGAAGAAATGCAGAAGTGTGGATTCTTCCTTTGGATTTCTCTGTCAAGTTATGGACCCCTAAAATTGATCCATCATGTTTGCTTAAATAATAATGCAAAATTTTTAAAATAGCAGGTTTGCACATAGTGTTGAAAAAATTAAATGAAGTTCCTTGAATATGTGAAAAATAAAAATAGGTTGCCATTTCTAGCTTATTATCCTTGACTTTCAATCACATTATCTTTGCTTCCTACAGATTCTAAGGGACGAATCTACCTTTTTTTGCGTAGTTATCTCTTCCTCGTTGTTGAGCTCTATGTATACCTGGAAAGATAATCCATGGATAAGTAAATCATGAATCAAGACTAGTTTCTTCAGATAAAATTAAATAAACAAGCAGGCCATTTTGATTAAATAGGAATCGCTTTGTAGCCAAGAAGTTATAATCGAAAATGGGAGCATTTTACTGCAATAACCAAAATCCAAATCGCAATCGCTTGAGAATTGGGGGAAGAACCCAGCAGAATTGCAATTGCTTGGAGACCTGGAGGGGATGAGTTAGCGTCATATCTCGAGCAGGGAGACTCCCTATCGAAATAGATGAAAATCTTAATTAAATCAATCAAGACCAAATCGCAATTGGAGTGGAATGGGCAGAGAAGGAATATGGCATGTGGTCCTTAAATCTTGTGATTACGATATCGCAATCGCAACAATAGAGCGATTGGGTACCAATAGTCCCGAAATATTTGCAATTTGCGATCCATGGGATGATGTGGATGGATGACATGGATCTGAAGTGGATTTGACATCACTTCTAATGTCAGATCGCAATCGCACTTGGTATGGGCTGGGAGGCATGACCCTTGGAACTTTTGTGATTGCAAGGATGCGGGGGATGTATGAACTGGAATGTATAATCCCGTCGGGTCTAGTTTTAAAATAGCAATTGCATTTAAAAGGGGAAAAATGGGGTTAAGCCTTTGGATCTTGTGATAGCCGTAGACGTAGGGGCTTATTAAATGGAGTGTATGACCCTCTCGAGTCCGGGCGATCATAATCACAAAGGGGATGAGGGCATCAACCATGGCCTTTGGAATTTGCAATAGCCACGGATGCGAGGGATTTATGAATTGGAATGTATAATCCCGTTGGGTCCAGGGCTTATATCGCATATCACAATCGGTGGTGCAGAGGAGTATGGACTTAAGCCTGTGGATATCGAGATCATCCCAGATGCGATATTTTTTATTCAGCAGATTTAAATCCACGGTTGGGTTCGGTTTGAATATCGAAATCGCAATGGGGTTAAGGTTGGGACTTAAGTTCGCGGATGTTATGTTTATTTGCGATGCAGGGAGGATAGGTCAGATTTTAGTTCCGATAGTTGGACTTTGGAAAACTCCAACTAAAAACTTTGATTTTTCATTATTTTTTTTATATTTTATTTTAACAACCCATATGCATTTAATACTTAAGGATTTGTAAAGCCTAAGTATAATATTGGTCTTGAGGGCTATTAAAATTTGGTTATTTACTAAATAAAAATTGTTTTATTCAAAACAAAAAAATGTTTTTTTTTTTGTGTTTTAAAACTTAAAAAAGGATCCCCTTATTTTTAAATAATTAATTTCATAGGAAATTATTATATAGAAATTTGGGGTTGTTGTATAGTACAAGAATTGGTGATTCACTAGAAGAACCAGTTATCTCTTATAAATAATAATGAAATGTTCCAAAAATTTAGTAAAAAAAATTTAGGAATTGGAAACTACTTTTTGAAATATATAGATAAATAAATTACTCTGACTATTAAACTCGTTAAATTGCAATTTCTTTTAAAACCTTTCGTGTATGAAAAACACCTATTTACTTGTATCTGTTATAGAGATAAAGTAGGGGGCTTTTACGGCTTAGCTTTTGATGTACTCGTTTGTCACAAGTAGAGCCATTGCTTCTAGCAAGCGTTCATAGCTTCGACAGGGTTACCTTTTAACCAACAATAATCCAATATCCCATTCATTTAATAGTGCAATAATTAGAGGTAAATTTTTATTTTATTTTTCTTTTCTTCTTTGGTTTTTGTTTTCATTGATGCTAAAAGCCATTGTCCTGGTTTGGTTGCCAAATAATGACAATGCCATTCACTGGTAATAATCAAATTGAACAAGTTGGCTCGTGATGAGACCCCTTGTCTTATAATTGAAACAATGATAAACCATTACCCTGATTTTGTGTTCAATATTGGTAATTTCAGTTTAATTGGTTCCCTATGATCATGGTAAGCAGGCTCATGATGAGACATCTTATCTTTTCGATTTATTATATTTTAGAATTACACTCTAAAAATTCTCTTTTTAATGGATGGGGAGAATCATTGACTCCTTAAGAGTTTTGGATGACAAATCCAAGTTGAAAGTGCTTAGTCGTAAGACAGTCTTTACTTTTTAAAGATAACCTTTTTGACTGAAACTAGAGTAAAAGGATATAATTTTTGAGGTTTTTCAAAGATTTCACAACTTAATGGAAAAAATTTAGAGTTATATAATTTTGATGTAGTTTTCAATTTTGGTAACCACTTCTTAAAAAATTCGTACTTTCAAATTGAAAAATGAAAACTAACTTTGAGATATGTTTGAAAAGTCAATAGAGTACTATTATACATTTTTATTAACGAAATTTGTAAAAGGAAAATAAATTGCAGCATGATGTACAATGGAAGTGATCTTATCTATATATATATATATATATATATATATATATATATATATATATATATATATATAGAGAGAGAGAGAGAGAGAGAGAGAGAGAGAGAGAGAGAGAGAGAAGATTTCTTTAAGATGAGCCCATTTACAGGAAGAGAATCTCTCTTGCCTGATAAATCTTGCAATATGAATGTAGATGGGCCTATCTGTTCGACAATCTGGAATGGTGGTCTAAAATGTGAATGCAAATTAGAGTTCAATTAATGTCAACCCGGGAAGGTAAAATTAGAAGTACCACTTATAGGTCTAGAAAGATTTCTAATTTGTCTAAGATCTATTGGTTCTCTTACAAGAACACATTCGAGAAGATCTCTTCCAATAACTAAACGAACTAGAGAGATTCCTAATTTTTCGGAGATCTTAAGGTTCCCTTACAAGAACACATGAATTTTAAGATTTCTTCCAACAACTAAACAAAATAGAGAGATTCCTAATTTTTCGGAGGTCTTAAGGTTCCCTTACAAGAACATATGAATTTTAAGATCTCTTCCAACAATTAGAATATCTAACAAGAACTTAAAAGCTGAAATGAAATAAAAACATAAATTAAATTATACCTAAAATAAGCATGCAAGTGAGGCCATGGGGGCCCTCCATAACTCCACAAGCACACCACTTCAAAGGAGACTCAAATGTAGAAGTAACAAAATCAAAGTATGATTCTTTATTTCAAAATCTCCATCATGATGTACAAACCAACTCTAAGATTACAAACTCTAAGATTACAAATGGAACTCTAAATTACAAATGGAGGAGATTGTACTCCTATTTATACAATGGGATGAGATAACAAACTCATAATGATGATCCACTAATCTCTCTTTAGTTCCATACATCTCTCAACCATCTAGACACATAACCCCCTTTTGTCCTTGATCTTCTCCATGAGGCTTATCTTATCAAATTCGAATTTGATCATTCAAGGCCACATAAAGGCGTCTTGGAATCTTCCTTTGTACCTACACATGTCACAAAAACAATCCACTTTCCATATATGAAGTAAAATATATTATTTTCTAATATTTAATCAAGAATTTCTCTTAAAAATGCTTGAAAATAAATAATATTTGGAAGATATAAATGAGACCCATTAATGATGAACAATAGGGAAAATGAAGTGACATGGTAGTAAATAATAAGTGATATAATGGAAGCGTAGGTGAAAAATGTATGGTAATGAGTGATATTTGTATGACATTTTGAAGCCCAACATACCCCCCAATTGAAGCTCTTGCATGTCCTCATGCAAGCTACTACAATGACTTATTTGATTTGATTCTTAGATGAGCTTCCGTTTACAAGATGTTTGGTCCTTGTGTAACAACTACCTTTCAATCATGGACTTCATTTTCACTTTGCACATATTTTGATAACTTTTATTTTTACAAAGCATTTGCATCTTTGAATGGTTGGTTCTTGTGTTACAATCATTATTTACTTTGTTGAGATCTCTTTTTAATGATTGGTTCTTGTGTTACAATCATTATTTACTTTGTTGAGATCAATCATTTTTAAGATGTCATTTAATATGCTCATCATTTTGTAGTAGTTTTTATTGTGGGAAGACTATGTGGGTTAAGATGTAATATGAATGAGAGAAAGAAATGAAGTGTGCAATTCACACCCCCCCCCCCCCGAACTGATGGTTTTTGGCAATTTTTAATGAGAAAGGGAATAGTGAAATAGTGGAATATTTTCCAAATATCATCATTTTAGCATCTAAAAAGAATTTCAAGTTTGAAGGTTAGAAAACATCATACCTTACTTACCAAAAGAAGTGGGTGAATCATGCATGTTTAGCTGCTGAAATTCTGATCTGAAGCTTCTTCTGTAAGTTGTGGATGAAAGATGGATCTGTATTGTCGTATCTGCTGCTGGATCTTCTGCTAGATAGTCTGATGAATCTGATGAGTCTGCTGAATATGGCTGAAAATGTATAAGGCTTGGAAGGTATACAAAATATAGAATTTACATCCCTCCCCAGCCTTATTTATTGACTTGTCCTCAAGTCATGAGAAATTGAAAAACAATGAAAGGAAATCTGCTTCATCTGTTACAAAATATGGGTCTTCAAGTCTTCAACGCTCGATGGCACAAATCTTACTATGTGAATAAATGTGTCGATGTCGAACATAGCAAGAAGTTTTTGACTTAGTGGCCATTAATGAATGCCACTAGCCAACACAAGAGCTCCCACCATTGATTCCAATGGGAGTCAAGATGCCTAACACATCTTTGTAGGTACGAATAAATTTGTTGTGGTCGAGTCACCTACAAGATCCAACGAACAAGGGATATTAATGTACTCCCGTTGTTCATTGGTAAGAGTACTTGCCATCAAGGAATGCAAGCCTATAAGTGTTTTTACATAGATAATTAGACTCTAGGACTTTGACTCAATGATATAAATAGAAGCAGGGTTTTATTGGCGGAAATGAAAGGGAATGGTAATGACAAGGAAAATTACAAGAATCTTGTAAGGAAAGGATGAAAGGAAATGTGTGGTGTATGAATAAGAACTCTTGCTGTGAAAAATGGATATGGAAATGTCATGCTTTATGGATTTACAATTGGTGGAATTCAAAATATTTTTCAAAAAGGGAGGTGCAAGGTAGTGGTTGTGGAGATGGATTTGTCTTTAGAATTTTTCATGAATTTAGTCTTTGGAAGACCAATTTTCGTCACAATGTAATCTCCTTAATGATCACTTGATTGTCCTGTAACCTGTAAAAAAACTTGGCAGAAAGAAAACATAAGTGTGTTCAAGAAGAAATGCGCATTTCCTTCATGATTCTTATGCAAAAATTTCATACCAAATAAAACAGATTTAAGGAAAATCAAAGTGTTGAAATTAACTCAATTCATGATATTAGTATCAATCCAAAAAAAAAAAACCATGAAAAGTAATACTCCCTGTTTGTGTCAGATAACTCATGAAATGTGCTCGGCAAAAAGCTTGGCATTAGAAAAATCTGTTGTGTTCTGCATATTAGTATGTCACATAAAAGCATTCAACAGAAAGATGTTATGAGTTTAATGCCAACTTGAAGCTATCGAAACAAGATAATCATCATCTATAGAATCCTCCAAATGTTTAATAAATCGATTTTCGAAATTTGTTTCCAAGTATTCCATTATTTATTTTCAAACCTGTGTGAATTTTATGGAAAGTGTTTTTTTTTTTTTGTTCTTTTGTTTTGTTTTGTTTTGTTTTTTCACCTATACCAACCAGTTTTTGTAGTTCTCATGATTCTCTCAATTTTCATACCACCAAAGTTTTGTTTTATGCCAATATTCACCCTTTAAATCCTTCAAACAATAACTGTCACAAAAAAAACATATCAATTTTTTATTTTAAAAAAATGATAACAATAATAATCATAACCTAACATTATAAAACAATATATTAATACAATCATATATTATAACATAACAAATTACAATTAAAATTACATAACAATAGTTATATACAACAAATTACATAACAAATAACAAATTACAACTATAACAATTAATACAATTATATCAACATATTAATCTATTAATACAATTAATATATTAATATACAATCATAACAAACATTAACTATAATTAGAACTAAAAATATATAATTAAATACAAAAGTAAATGCAAATCAAATCAAATCAAAAGGAAAGCAAAACAAATGCAAAAGAAAATGCAAAACATGGAATTGAAGGCATATGGAATACATCGAGTGTTCTTATCCTGTGCATCCAGTTTCGTTAATCTCTTTTGTTAAGCTTATGCGAGTTGTGTCCTTGAGCAGGGATTCGGTGCAATCCCTAAAATCCCCCATCTCTCCAAGGTCTAGACAGGAACTTCACGTGAAACCTGATCTGGTAGGTGTATTGTGGGCAAGCATCACGACAAACGTTCACATTCAGCCAAAAATCGTTGTCCCAAAAAGCATGAAAAACGAAGACATGGGTTTTTTCAGAACGAAATGAATTTCATAACTTAGAAATTATTTCCTTGGATTCCTAATGGTTTGAGAGGAAATATCGGTTCTTTGGGACCAGGTTTTGGTATCTGCGTAAAAAAAAGGGGTTTTTTTATTTATTAAATCCACAGACTATTACGGATTTTGTTGGCAGTGAAGGTTGTGGCTTGTTGAATGATGATGAAGAGACTGCTCAGATAAAAGGGTGTGGGAACAATTACTGTGTATCATGCATCCTTCGATGGGCTTATTACATGGACAATCCTTGGTGTCCTCAATGGAAGCACCGTTTCTCCTCGATGTATGTGTATAGAGCACTAGATGGGAGCATGCACAATTACATGCTTGAAGAAAGCATATGCCTGCTATTGCGAGCATCATGGTTTGAGATTTTTCCACCCGAGGAGGCATATGATGAACAAGATGATTACCCATACGAAGATGAGATTGACAAGGAATATTTTTGGAGTGCAGTGAGAAATCTGGCGACAGTCACTAAAAATGAAGAACAGATTTCTACAAGAGAAGATTTTTTTATTACGAAATGAACAATAGGGAAAATGAAGTGACATGGTAGTAAATAATGAGTGATATAATGGAAGCATAGGTGAAAAATGTATGGTAATGAGTGATATTTGTATGACATTTTGAAGCCCAACAAATGGACCAAGCCACACTTTCTGAAATTTCATATGTTTCCCTTTTTCTTCATGTGCTTTGTCCCACTTGAGAACTAGGTCTCCAACTTGAAAGGAATTTTGTGCAACTGAGCTTGCATCAAAAGAAGCTTTCACTATCTGTTGATGTTTAGCGTGTGTGAGTTTGGCTTTCTCCATTTCTTCTTCTAGTTTTAAGATTTGGGAATGTCTTAATTGTAAAGAAGTAGGTGTTTCTTCAATGAATTGAACTAGGGCTAGTCAGGGAAGAGCTAAATGTGATGGAGTGATGGCTTCCTTCCCATATACTAGGTTAAATGGAGAAGTACATATAGAGGCCTTCTGATTTATTCTATTATCCCATAGAGAAAATATGAAATATTTATGCCAATTACGTTGATTTTGGTCAACAAATCTTTTGATTATTCTTAGCAGGTTTTTATTAGTGGATTATGCTAAACCGTTTCCCTGAGGATAGTAGTTAGCGGAATATTTTAGTTTAAAACCTCTCTTAAGTGAAAACTCAGTCATACTATTACCCAAAAAGTAAGATGCATTATCAAATATAAGTGCAGAAGGTAAACCAAATCTTGTAATGATAAATTGATCAATAAACTCAGTAACAACGTCAGAATTGGCTACCTTTAACGGAATTGCTTCCACCCACTTAGTGAAATAATTTATAGCAGTCAAAATATAATTATGTTGTTTAGAAGAGTGATGAACGAGCTCACCTATGATATCCAGTCCCCATTGTTCGAAAGGTTATTCGATGTTGACTGGCTGTAAATGAAAGGTTGGTTTTTGTTGTCTTCTAGACGCAATTTGGCATGTTTTTCATTTTCTTACGTATGCATGAGTATCTTTGAAGAGAGTGGGCCAATAGTATCCTGCATGTAGGATTTTATGCACGGTAGTATCTCCTCTAAAGTGTTCTCCTATTGGACCATCGTGAAGTTCCTGCAAAACCTTTTAGGCTTCATATTTTTCAAGACATCTTAACAAAACGAAATCATAGTTTCTTTTGAATAACAAATTATCAAAAATCTCATATTGATTTGCTTTCAATCTTAAAGCTCTTTTTCTTTTATGATTGAGTTCTGGAGGAGCATATCCATTTTTTAAATAGAAAATCAGATCAGCATATTGGGACTCAGTATCAATAAGGCTTACCTCAGATACATGTTCATTGTTACCTATGTCCTGATCAACTAGTATGTTGGATGCTCCTGTAAGCAATTTGCAGAAACCTTGTCCTCTGACAATTTTGGTTGGTTTCATTTCAATATCATATTCCTGTAGAGTTGTTACCCAATTTTCTCTCTTTTCTCCTAACTCTTTCTGCATAAGTAATTGTCTCACTGCTGGGAATGGGACTATTACTTTCATATGTGTTTTTAAGAGAAAAGGTCTAAAATGCTTTATATATTTATAAACAACAAATGCTTGTTTCTCTACCTTTGAGTAATTTAGTTCAACACCTTGAAAATTTGAATTGAAAAAAGAGATAGGTGTTTCAATTTTTTTATCGTTAATTTGTGTTAAGACAACAACATAAGATGTTGAAGAAGCGAAAGTATACAAGATGAAATGATCAGAGAAATTCAGAGTACTTAGAGAGGGAGCATTAATGATTGCTTGTTTGATTGAGTCGAAATCTTGTCTTTCATTATGACCCCACTTAAAGGTTGAGTTTTTCTTAATCATTTGTTGTAATGGTAGAATGATTTGGGATAAATCAGGGATAAATCTTTTGACAAAATTGATCTGTTCGAAAAAAGATTGCATGGATTTTTTATTATGTGGGAGAGGAATTTCTGAAATTTCTTTTATTCTAGCAAGGTCAATATAAATTCCATCTTTGGATACAATGAATCCTAAAAGTTTTCCTTCACTAAGAGTGAAGAAATAATTTTTTTGGATTTAATGAAATCCCATATTTTCTACAGAGTTCAAAGATTTGTTTTAAGTCATGTAAATGGTTATTTATTTTCTTAGAATAAATAGTAATGTCATCTAAGTAAACAACAACCGTTTTGTTTAACAGACCTTTGAAAGCTATATCCATAGCCCTTTGGAAAGTTGCCCCTGCATTTATTAACCCGAATGGCATTTTTTGGTAGGCATAAGTTCCCCATTTAGTTCTGAAAGTAGTCTTAAGCCTATCATCTAGGTGGACCATGATTTGATTGTATCCTGAAAATCCATCAAGGAAAGACATAAGTTCTGAACCTGCAACTGATTGCAAAATTTGTTCCATAGTAGGCAATGGGAAATTATCCTTTTGACTGGCCTTATTGAGGTTTCTAAAATCTATACAAATGCGGATATCACCATTTTTCTTCCTAACATGCACTAAGTTGGAAACCCACTTTGAATGCCTAACAGGAAAAATGATTTTGGCCTTAAGGAGTTTATTCAATTCCATTTTGATTTGACTTTCTAAGTTCGGATGAATTTTCCTTAATTTTTGTTGGACAGGTTTATCATTAGATGTCATTAGAATTGTGTGTTGAATGATGGAAGTGTCAAATGTTTTGAGATCTTCGTAACTCCAAGCAAAGATATCCTTATATTTCTTTAACAAATGGATGAAGGATAATCTTTCATCAGATGAGAGACCAACTCTTAATTTAATGTTCTAAGGTTTAAGATCTATCCCAAGGTTTTTTAATTCAAATCTTAAAGTCGAAATTTGAAGTTTTGAATTAGTAACCTTTTTGAATCTGTCTTTTAAATCGTAAAGATCCTCAAGTTTAACTACAGATTTTGGTATGGGATTATCATTGATTTTCTTTTTTAATTGATTGTCATGTTCATCTTCATCAATTATTTGGTTATCATATGATTTTTCTAAAGTTAAGAATATTAAGATATCTTCATCATCATTGAATACCCGTCAGTTGG
Organism: Pinus tabuliformis; assembly: GCA_031772625.1. Lineage (NCBI taxonomy): Eukaryota > Viridiplantae > Streptophyta > Pinopsida > Pinales > Pinaceae > Pinus > Pinus tabuliformis. The sequence goes on along the minus strand of CM062819.1, from coordinate 738,778,547 downwards.
TGATATTATCAGGAATGGATGGTCTAAAAATTAACTCTATAGAAAATCTATTTGGGTTGTAATCTTCTGATGGAATTATTTTTGATGCAAAATTAGCGAGAAGGTCAGCACTAGCATTCTGAATCCTAGGAATAGAACAAATGTTAAAAGCTAAAAATTGTGAAGTGAGAGATTGAACTAAAGACTGGTAATGTTTCAAGTGCCTAGAAATGAAATGCATAGTGTTTCTTACTTGTTTAATTACAATTTATGAATCTCCAAAAACTTGAAGGTATTTAATGTTAAGGCCTATTTCTTTGTACATACCTTGGACCAATGCTTTGTATTTTGCAATATTATTTGTGCATTCGAATTCTAACCTGCAAGTTAGCATTGTCTTCTCACCTTCAGGATTAATCAATCTACAACCTACTCCTACACCATCACTTGACTTTAATCCATCGAAATACAATTTCCAAAATAAAGAGTTAACTAATGGTTTTTCTAACATATTTACACATCTAGAAGAATTTGTTTGTGAAAAAAATTTAATTTGGGAAGTTACTGAATTATTCAGAAAAGGTGATATTTTTGTGTTGAAATTCCCAAAAAATGATTTAGTAGAGTAATTTCCAAGGATGTTATTATTAAACGTTACTTTCTCATTTTCACCTTCAAAATCTGTTATCGAATTTTTCATGTGTTTTTCTCGGTTGATTTTAATTTGATTTGGCTTACCATTGTAAGGAAGCCACAAGTGAGACCAATCAATGGAAAAGTAACCGTGTAGTTTTTTTGACCAATCCCTACTAAGAATCAAACCATAGAAATCTGGATTGTTGACAACTAGCATATCAATTATCTGACAAACTTTAGGATTTGAAGATAATTGAATGAGGACTAAATTCATCTCCTATAACTTCAACTTTTGTCCTATCGAGTTGCACAATATGAACTACACATTTTTTAGGAGACATGTTCAATTATAACCAAACTGAATATGGCATAATGTTCGAAGAAGCTCCTGAATCTACCAAGCAGTTATGTACATTTTTATTGAATATCTCAAAAGTTAACATGAAATGAGGGGCATGTGAATTAGACCTATCACCTATCAAAATAGCATCAGAGGAATCAAACAATGAATTAACAGGAGGTTTACCCGTTCCATTTGTAGCTTTGGATATTGCAACAACAGGGAGAGGAGAAGCAAGTACTGCATTCAATTCTTTCAATAAAAGTTTCTATTGTTGTTTGAGTTTAATGAGTTCATAGAGGGAGATATTTTCTTTTAATTTTTTCATGTCCTCTACTATGTTATACTCAATATTATCTGAAACTACTAAGGTTTTGGGTAAATATGGAGAATTATATGAAGAGCGAATCACTTGATTAGATGTGGAAGTGGATTTTTTATTAGCAGGTTTATCTTTAGCAAGAGGAGTTGAAGGTTTACGTTTTTGAATTGGTTGTATAGGGCCAACTAGACCTTTACTTCTTGTGCTAACAGGTAGTACTTCGTGTTCATTTTCACTATAAGATATAAGAAGAATGAAATCCCACATTCCGTTTAACTCAACAGTTTTTTCATCTTGGAATTCGTCAACCGAGAATGCTGCTTCATCCTCTTCCTCGTCATCAGTTTCAACATTTGATGTGGTGTTGGGAGGTTTAGGATTAGTTGGTTCATTTCTTCTTAATGGTCTAAATGGTTTCTTGGAAGAAGATTCAACTACTTGTTTTTTAATTTCTACCATCTCGTTAGACATAGTTTTTAGGACTTTTTGTAATCCTTCAAGATCAAAGGGATCTTTAGGAGTTTTCTTTTTTGATTCATCTTTAAAAGTAACCTTCTTTTGTTTTCTATCCTCTTGTTCATTTTTTTCTCTAGTGCAATTATCCTCTTCTCTATAGACAAAGCTTCCCTCATGTTTTCTACCAATGTAGTTTTGTTAGCTCTATCTACAAAAATTGTTATGTTAGAAGGAAGTGAAGAAATATACCATTCAATTTGTACATCTATACTAGGTTTTGAAGTGGCTGGGATTTTATTTAACAATTTGTTAAATATGGAATTGAAATATTTTATCTTTTCTCTAGGATTAGTTTTCAAATTGGAAAGATCATTGATAAGAGATGTGATTGATCTATCGTCACCAAATTTAGCCAAAAATTGTTCTTCAAAAATATCCCAACTTGTTATAGATCCGGCTAGCAATGAAAAGTACCAGGATCCTGCTGATCCTTGGAGAGTGTATGGAAATAATCTTACTACACAATCTTCTTCATTTACTCCATGAATATTGATAGCTAACATATAACTATGGAGATGTTCTTCAGCAGGTAATCCATAGTTAGGATTGAATTTTGGCAGCCATATTTCAAGATGTTTAGGTAGAGCATTAAGAGGTGCTTCCATTTGCACATCACTAGGATTAGCCCATGGTCTGACTGGTTGTCCTGCCATTATTGGAGTTTGAGTGGGAGTGGATATTGATGGAGTTTGAGTGGAAGTAAAGGCAGGTTTAATGCTAGGATTTGACGAACTAACACCAGTACTTTGAAAAGAAGAAGTGGGAACAAATGGAGGGAATGAAGGTGTTTGCGGTGGAGAACTTGATAAAACCTCACTAGTTGATGTCAGTGACTCAGATTTCTTAGTTGTCTTTCAGAAAGAAGGGAGGGGAAATTCAAAAAGATGAACCCCAAGCTTCTCACTTTGAGAACGAGTTAGAATCCGAGTGGGCTGTAAAACAGAAATGATACTTCCTTCAGATGCTTCAGATGGGACAAGCTTTTCTGCTGAAATATAGATTTCCTTTAATTTATTTATTAAATTCTGAACCTCAGGTGATTCAGGATTATAATTTGAAGAAGCTACTTTAGGAATAGTACTAGGAGATTTTGGGAGTGACTGCTCAACTTCCGATCTATAAATAGGAGCTTTAGATGAGGATCGAGAAGTTGGAGGTGATCTTGAGGGGGGGTGACTCTTGGAATGGCTTGTTAATCTAGATTGAGTTCTCTTTGACATTCATAGTCGTGGCCCTCCTTCTAGCGTGAAAATGTTGATGCCTCGAAATTCGTTGCACCAACATGGGGGAAAATCACCTGGTTCGGACCTTAAACAACTCCTTTTCCATTTGGGATAGTGGCTGCGATTGGATATAATGGGACCAATTTCCCAATGAGAGGTGATAAAATGAATATGAAATTCTTATAATGGGATGGAAAAAATGGATTTTGCAATGATTTATAACTAAAAGATAAAATATCTGAAAATAATCTATTTATTACTCGGGTTATTTCTTAATAGTTTGATTATGATATAGAATAATTTTCCTTAGTAGATGAGTAAGAAATTAATCATTTACTTCAGAATTGAAAAACGATTTAAATTAATTCTTTTAACTAAGAAAGTAATTAAAAGAACTATGATAAGCTCATATCACAATCAAAATATTATTAACTGCATTTGATACATGTCATTAAAATATTGCAACCCTTAAACATATTCAGAAATGAATTCATGCTAATGTTATTTTACAGAAATGCATATAACACAAAATAGAGAAAAACTGCAAACAATAAAATAAAACATAATCGTTTTATAATATTGATAAAAGTACCCATATCCAAAAACACTTGCTTTAAAAAAAAATAGCAGTCTAGGCCTTTTCTCCTTTGCTCCAACGCTTTAATGTAATACAAAAATGCAACAACTCTCAAGCTTTTTTGCAAAAATAAAAAAGGCCACGATCCAAAAATTTTATTCAAACAAATATTCAAGAAGAAATGCAGAAGTGCAAATTCTTCCTTCGGATTTCTCCGTCAAATTTTGGACCCCTAAAATTGATCCATCATGTCTGCTTAAATAATAATACAAATTTTTAAAAATAGTAGGTCTGCGCACAGCGCTGAAAAAAATTAAATGAAGTTCCTTGAATTTGTGAAAAATAAAAACAGTTTTCCATTTCTGGCTTATTATCCTTGACTTTTGATCACATTATCTTCGCTTTCTACAGGTTCTAAAAAATGAATCTGCCTTTTTTTTTTGCGCAGTTATCTCTTACTCGCTGCTGAGCTCTGTGTATACCTGGAAAGATAAGCCATGGATAAGTAAATTGTGAATCAAGGCTAGTTTTTCAGATAAAATTAAATAAACAAGCAGACTTCTTTTATTAAATCATAATCGCTCCGCAACCAGGAAGTTATAATCGAAAAGGGGAGCGTTTTAATGCAATAACCAAAATCCAAATCGTAATCGCTTGAGAATCGGGGGTAGAACCCAGAATAATCACAATCGCTTAGAGACTGGGAGGCAATGAATTAGTGTCATATCTCGATCAGGGAGAATCCCTACCGAAATAGACGAAAATCTGAATTATATCAATCAAGACCAAATCACAATCAGAATGGAATGGGCAGAGGAGGAATATGGCACGTGGTCCTTGAATATTGCAATTGCGATATCACAATCTCAACAACAGAGTGGTTGGGTACCAATAGTCCTGAAATATTTGTGAATTGTGATCTACAGGATGACGTGGATCTGGCATCACTGCTGATGTCAGATCGAAATCGCATTTGGTATGGGCTGGGAGGCATGACCCTTGGAACTTTTGTGATTGCACAAACGTGGGGGATGTATGAACTGGAATGTATAATCCCGTCAGGTCCGGTTTTAAAATCGTAATCGCATTTCGGAAGGGCGAAGCAGGGTCAAGCCTTTGGTTCTTGCGATAGCCACATATGTGGGAGCTTATTAAATGGAGTGTATGACCTTGTCGGGTCCGAGCAATTGCAATCGTAAAGGTAATGAGGGCATCAACCATGGCCTTTGGAATTTGCGATAGCCGCGGACACGGAGGATTTATGAACTCGCATGTATAATCCCATCGGGTCCTGGGCTATATTTCATATCACAATCGGTGGTGCGGAGGAGTATGGACTTAAGCCTATGGATATTGAGATAATCTCGGATGTGATATTTTTTATTCAGCGAATTTAAATCTGTGGTCGGGTCTAGTGTAAATATCGCAATTGCAATGGGGTTAAGGCTAGGACTTAAGTTCGGGGGTGTTATTTTATTTTCAATGTAGGGAGGATAGGTCGGGTTTTAGTTTCGATTGTTAGACTTTGGAAAACTCCAACTAAAAACTGTGGTTTTTCATTATTATTTTTTATATTTTATTTTAACAGCCCATATGAGTTTAATATTTAAGGCTTTTTAAAGCTTAAGTATAATCTTAGTCTTGGAGGCTATTAAAATCTAGTTTTTAATTAAATAAAAATTGTTTTATCCAAAACAGAAAAATGTTTTTTTTTATTTTTTATTATTTTAAAACTTCAAAAAATATCCCCTATTTTTCAATAATTAATTTCATAAAAAATTATTATATAAAAATTAGAGATTGTTAAACAATACAACAATACCCACTCAAAAATAAAAACAGATTTACTAATTGGGTACCCAATTCAACTAATTAAGTACCCCACTCAAACTCAGTATAGTAAAATTTGAAATTACTATAATAGTGCTAATTGAATGAGAGAACTAATAACCTCCACACACATACATTGGAATGATATATTAATAAGTAAAATGCCTATTAATATTTGAAGTTTTAATTATTTTGATTTTAATCCCAATATTATTCAATATTTTTATTAATTTAAACATTAAAAATATAAATATAATTTTATGGAGTTTCAAAACATATATCTAAATGAGAAAAATTAAATTAACTTCTCATGTGATGGGTTACATCATAAACTCGAGCTCTTCGAAGATTGTAATTATGCTTTTCGAAAATTGTAATTATGCAAAATGTGAAACAAAGATTCTTATTGAGATAATTCCAATTTGATAAAAAAAATAATTTTATCGTCATCTTATGGTAAATTCAACATTAGAATGTTAGAACTTTTATTAAGATACAGAACATACTATTTTATTATTTTATATCTATTAATTATATTATTTTTCAAATGATTTTTAATTATTTTTTTTTTTATTTTGATACTCAGAAAGAAAAACTGTTAATGAAATTATTAACGATTTAAACATAAAACTAGTAAATAGATAAAACAAGAAGCACCTTATCTTTCACGTGTTGAAGATTCAAATTGGTTTGCTTTGAAGCATTCCTTTATAGGATATCTCACATGTCAAATACATAGATTCAAAGTGATATTGAAGTTCAATGCCATAGTATTTCATTTTTTATTTTTATGTAAAATTCTATGTAATTTTTTTAATTTTCAATAATAATATAAAGTTATATTTATTAGCAATTGTCTCCAAAGGTGAGGTAGGGGTAGGGGTAGGGGTAGGGGTAGGGGTAGAAGGAGAAGGAGAAAGAGAAAGAGTTTTTAAAGCAAAGAAATTGTATTTTGGTTTTAAAATTTAAGTTTTTATTTTTTTATTTTTTTTAATGTACGTTTCTTAAAAGTTGGTTTTTTTAATGTTTTTAAAATCATATGTATTCCATTAATCAAAGGATTTTTATAGGGAAAATTGCTCATCAACATAATTAGAAATAAATAAATAACCATAATTATCACTTTTTTTATCATTTCATTTCCTATGTGTTCATGATAGAATATGTTACAAAAAAGAATTTTAAATTACCATGAAAATTCCATACTACTTTAATATTAGCTATACAATTTTTTTTTTTTCAAAATTAGAACATATATATTTTTTCTAGGTTGACTTAAAGCGAGATAGAATATTGTATGGAAGAAATATCTATCCACATATGGGATGCTCTCACTAAAACACTTATTTGATTTAAGGCTCTTTCCAAAATTGTATGGAAGAAATATCTATCTACATATGGGATGCTATCATTAAAACATTGATTCATATAACTTTGAACCCCCAGAAATGACTCCCATCCTCACCTCACCCACATGAAATTTAAATCAATAATTTAACACAAAGTAAAATCCACACAGACCAACCATTTTTTTCATTTTTTTGGCGAGTTTAGGAGTTTATATTAATTCAAGGGAATATTACATCATTGACTGCCTTTGTTCAAAATTATTCCTTCCTCTCTCCTACTAGATTTGTTGGTCAAGATAATGTTAGCAAAATATATAACAAAAAAATAGTATAATGAAAACATTTGAAAACCAACTTACCAAAAGACACATAAAACCAAGAAACTACCATCACCATAAAATATCAGAGTTAACCAAAACCGAGTTGTCAAGAAGGTGGATTTCATGAGGAGTGGACGTGTGACTCCATATGAGTAAGAGAGGTTTCCGTCCTTTCAAATTTTTCCATCATTCTTCTTGTCTCCTCATAAGTGAGTCCAAGCTATCAAGCATTCTCTATTGATGAGTTTGCAACACGTTCATAAACTTAATCACCACATTCCTTCTTCATGCCTATCAAAGCTAATTTGTTCTTCCCATGGTGATAATATGTCTAAGATAATTAGTGAACTCATTTTGAGGAGGAAGCAACTTCACAAAACCACACAAAGCAACTAATTTATAATAGATAAAATTTAATATTTTTCCTTCTAAATGTATGAAATTATTATTTCTGATTCTTATCATTATTACTATTTGTTTAATCAAATTATTTTAGAAGTGTTATTTAAAATTTTAAGATAAGAAAATTTAAAAATTCATTCAATGGAAATTCTTTAAAGTCGTTTTATTTTATATATTTTATATTATTGTTTTAATATTTAATTAGCATGAATAATCAAGTCAAAATAAGCTATAATTTTATTTTTAATTATTATTATTCTCATTATTAATTGTAAAATGAATTAATATATAATTTGGGGTTGGGTGGACTGGGTGAAGTTATTCTCAACTTATGCCAAAGAGACATGGATTATTCCAAAGGATACTTCTGACCAAAGAAGCAAACATCGAAGATTTGGTGGTATTCTGAGATTCACAACTAGTTATCCATCACTTTGGTCATGGACCTTTGCCTGAGGATTACATGTTGGGAACATTATTGATCAAGCGAGGAAAGGGTTTTTCATGTCTTGAGAATGAACAATTCAACAACAAATGATATTGCAAATAATGGTGTAAACTTGGACACAAGAGTTCTAATGAGAAATGGTATTCCTTATCTCACAACTATTCCTTAATAGTGGGTTTATATGCAATGTAAATTTTGTTTGTTTTTTGGAGAATCTACACTTCCAAAGACCCCGAGTCCTTTAGGATAGTAAAGTGGCTAAAATATTTGGAAAATAAAGACTGTTGTGAGGTTACAGGTATAGTTAGTCTTGAAGGATTTTCATTGTACTCACTTAGTGTACAAGCTACAATCCAGATGTGGATTTTAATTTCATAACAATTATATAATAATAATCATAGTAATGAGTTAAACATATATACATTTTTTAAAAAATTGTAACAAAATTCTTAATGATGTAGATTCATCTACAATGGAGATTCTTGACTTATAAACAGGCTTAGTTACAATCTTATAGGCCAATACAATGACATATCAATAATACATGCACGAAAAATCATAACCCATTTCAACACATTTGTCATATGACATTTTTTAATTAGTCAATCTAATTAAAAAATAGGACAACTACTTTTAAAATAAATCTCAACATTTAATTTGTGATTACTAAAAATATTATATGTAAATTAAATCTTACAATTAATTTTATATTAATTCTTATTATAATTTTATGAAATAAAAATACCTATATGAAATTAATATTTTAAAATTTATTATAATATTTTTTAACTAAAAACTTATATATATTTTAATTTTGTTTGGATTTGAATAGCTTTATCATTCTCTTTGATATGTTATCCTTACCAATGGGCAATCCAATATTTAGTTTTGATATTGCCTCTTCATTTCATATACCATTTGAGTTGTTATTGAATGAATTTTCATTTGTTGTTATCAAATGCATTTCGAAACATGCATCACTATGGTATTAGAGGCCACCAACAAGCTCACCAAATTTGGAAATTTGAGATCCCCTAACAAATCATGAATATTATTGTGGGCAACTGAGATTATGCTGCAATTGCTAACATCTTTTTCACCCTTGAAAAAATGTCAGATGTTGATTTGTGGAAAACAAAGAGTGTTCCTCGCTTTCAAGATTATGTTGCAATTGCTAACCTCTTTTTCATCGAGAAAAAATGTAAGATGTTGATTTGTGGCAAAAAAGAGTGTTCCTCGTTTTCTCCTATATAGATTGCCATGCCGCGGAGGATATCATGAATTTTTGTCGTCTTCACATATTCATAGTCGCAAAATGCATTTAAAACTTCACATATTCATAGTTGCAAAATGCATTTAAAACATACTCAATTGGAACAACATACTCAATCAGGAACCTATTTACTAGTTGATGTCGGGATGATTGTTAGAAAAATAGAGAGAGAATGAGATATTGTTCACACAACACAAATCACACTTAGTATTAATTGATCAAATAAATAAGTTACATATATAAGAATTTGATCATCGACTTCTAGATGATAAGATCCGAAGAAGGTGGATCAATGACTCATAGACAACTCACACACATAGGGAAATAACTATTTCTAGTATCACACCTAGAGACTCACAATGAAAACTCACAACAACTAGGAAGTCATGGAAGCATTACTTCCAATACCCTCCTCCCTTAATGCTTACCTGACAATTATAAAAAATAGACACTACAACAATAAATAAATCTCTGTCAAATTTGTCTGATATGGTCATCGCTAACACTTATATCTACTCTGAAATGTCACAATTTCCACTCTTTTCTTCACCACATTTTCGAGCTTCCCACTTGATCCATTTAAGACATAACCACTTCAGACCATCATTGACGTGCTTTGCAGAATTGACACTTCTCAATGTCCTAGAGCATAACGGGTCAGTCTCGATACTAAAGCATCCTATGGAACTGCTACCATCTATTGAATCCACGACCCCCCGCAACCTTCATCAGTTATCTAGAATAACATTCTAGGTACAAATGTCTTCAACAGACAATTCGACAACTTTGACCTTATACAATAACATATATTGACACTCCCGGAGCATGACAGGTCACACCAACTTGACTTTATTAAGAACTGTAACCTATGACTAATTCTCCAGGAGCACGATAAGGCACATTAATTTGTTAAATGATTGGCTTGTTATTTGTGGTTCTGCATTCCCTCTTATTCTTTTTTTACATATCAAAATAATTTTACAAATAAATAAAATCACTTTCACATCACTCATTAAATATAACAACCACTCAAACATACAACATTATATTTTTTTTACATCACCAAACCCAAATTCTTCTTCAAAGATCCTCATTTACCTGTTTTTTTTACCATTAGCCTTCCTAATGCTTTCGACCAATCCACCATTCAAATTTACCACTACCTTTTCTTTATGCTAAAAGAAATAACACCATCGAAAATAATTACATTCACCTTTCATTCTTTTCTTTAAGAAAAAAATTCATACAACACCTTGATATATGGAGAGTTTACATTCACCTTTCATTCTTTTCTTTAAGAAAAAAATTCATACAACACCTTGATATATGGAGAGTCGTTCCTCCTTTTTTAAGTTTTTTTGCACATAGTCCGAATATGAGGTAATCAGATGGGAAACGTGAGGGTCATATAAGGCCTAAACTTGCAGTAGATTTTCGTTAAGCAGAACCCTTCGGTCTCCAGATTCTCCAGGCTTCTGCAACAAATTCTCTCGGCTAAAAAAACCATTCTCACTATGGAGCAATATGGAAAGATTCCAAGACGGATGATACAATCGCGCAGTCATCCAAGCTAGAATGCATGTGGCCTGAAGACTGCCTCATATGACCATTACTTAAACCACCATTTCTTCCCGTTGATCTAACTGCAACAAAAATGGATCTAAACTTTGTTTGTTGCAAGCCGTCTTGCCAGTCCGACCGTCGTACAAATGCTTTGTTGTTGAAGCCGTATTGTCAGTCCAACTTCCGTTATAGATGTTACAATTGACAGTTTTTATTTTTTTATAAGCCACGGGGAACACAACACTAAGTATTCTCTTACCAACCTGATACCCAATTTTCCTCAAACACAATGAACAAATCTATAAAAAAAAATTACTTACACAAACATTCCACACACGACAATTTCCTACCCTAATTTATTGGCAGAGGATTAGTCTTCAAAGCTCTCTCATCTTCATGGCTCTTCCTTGAAGGAGTTGGGCCAAAACAACCTCCGATACCATGTTAGAAAAATAGAGAGAGAGTGAGATATGGTTTACAACACAAATCACACTCGGTATTCATTGATCACATAAAACAGTTACATATTTAAGAATTATATTAGTGAATTCTAGATGATAAGATCCAAAGAAGGTGGATCTATGACTTATAGACAACTCACACAGGGAAATAACTATTTCGAGAATCACGCCTAGAAACTCACAATGACAACTCACTACAACTTGGAAGTCATGGAAGAATTACTTCCAATAATGGTTGCCAAATCTGATGAGATTAGGACTCTGTTGTTGTGATGATTGCCAAATCTGATAATCACATCTAGAAACTCACAATGACAACTCACGACAACTTGGAAGTCATGGAAGAATTACTTCCAATAATGATTGCCAAATCTGATGAGATTAAGATTCTGTTGTTGTGATGATTGCCAAATCTGATGAAATTAGGACACTGTTGTCGTGATGATTACCAAAGCTGAAGCCTACTTCATCAAAATCAATATGCTCCTACACATTGTCTAAAATGAGAAGATATTTTTTTATTTTGAATAAATGTACACATTTTCGTCCACAGCCTATTATTATCAATTTTTTCATCCACTTTCATATCCAGTGCCTTAGCAATGGAATTATAAAATCCGTCATCCTTAAATTTATGAGAAACAATAACCCATATGACAACGTCAAATATATGACTCACAATATTGATATTGTTATGGATGAGTTTGAGCAGGGAAGTTTTGCCAATCCCACCCACCAATCACATGATGAGGAGACTGGGTAAGCCATTCCTGCAGTTTCCTCTCAGCAAATTTGATATCTTACCCAACGAAGCTGATGACTAGCACAAGTTGAGGAAGGACTGGCTCCACCACCGTAGTCGACAGAAATTGCTCGATATTGGCAAGAAATTGAAATTCTTTGTGAAGCTCTTCAAATAGGTAATCGAATTTTGTCTTCCATTCTCTAAATTCTGTAGAGAGCTTCGGGTAGCAAAGATTCCAGAAACCAAAGGTTGATTTATTTAGCCCGCATCTACCATCTTCGTTATGCACTTTTCTGCAGAATTTGGTAGCACTCTCTGTTGATTCTAGAATCGAGTGCACCCATGGCTCAAATTGAGTTTCATACTCATGACCTTTTCATTTAGAACTTCAAGTTTGTCTTCCAGATGATAATTATCCTTGATCTATCAGATGAATAGTTCCGTAATGGAACCTTCAATCTGCTCGCCCGTAGTGGTGGCAATCTCAGTGGCAATCTTAGTGGCCATGTTACGAATATGAAAAACGAGGAGGTGGACAACGGAAGTGGGGCTCTAACGTGGGAGTGAGTCTCGGCCTTGTTTAGAGATTCGAAAATTGGAACATCTCAGAGACCATGACGGTAGGTATAGTCTAACTTATAAACGAAATAACTTCTTTCACTGGAATTCACCAAAATCTTGCAATACAATTTCAAGATTTTGTGTGGTTTAAAATACATTTTTGAATGCATAAATGTATTCAACACTTTGAAAAACCTGGGGCACTCGAATTATGCAGATTAAACAATATAAACTCAAGTTTTTAAAAATCTATCTCTGAATTTGATTAAAATTACCCAGAAAAATGGTCGTGAAAAATGTTATTTCGTTTATATAAACTCAAGTTTTTAAAAATCTATCTCTGAATTTGATTAAAATTACCCAGAAAAATGGTCGTGAGAAATGTTATTTGGTCTGTAAATTATATTATGCCCCATGATCGTGCAACATGGAGGAATGTTAACAACAGAAGACAGAGACAAATTTCTTTCTCACACCATGGGATGTATGTCATCCTAGGACGAAAACAATAGACCAAAGTTGGCTTGACCATTTTAAAGAAGAATTGCCTACCGACATAATTACTACTACCAAAAAAATTAATATTTCATTTTTAATATTATAAATAAATATATAGTTTCTTAATTTTAAATCTCATTTTAAAAAAAAAATGTATTAATAAATATTAAATATATCATGACATAAAGTTAAATTAATATGAATTTTGATATGGAGTTAAATTAATGTAAATCTATTTAACTTTAAATTTATTATGTATTAAGAGAAATCTCAATCCCTATATATATGATAGACTTAAAGTTAAAATGGATATATGTGTGTGTCAAAATATCATGTTGAACATGGAAGGAATTACACACCTCTTTCAAATTGAGCGACACATTATGAAAACAATTTTTTGTACTTTCAATTGATTTAAATCCAATTTCAGATCTATAGGGGTACGGTATGTACATCTCCATATACTTTAAAGGTCAAATCACTATGCAAAGGGGGTTCCTTCCCCCATAAATAACGTGGTCTCCTACACTAGGGCTAAAATATGTACACCTCCACAAAATCTAGCAATCAAATCAAATCACTGTACAAAGGCAAATCGCTTTCCCATAAATGAAGTGATTTCATACACTAATTTGATTTTTGGCTTACTCATGATCTTAAAATTAGATTATTATTGTTATTTAATATATATATATATATATATATATATATATATATATAGTGTAAGAGTATTGAATTACTCACAAACTTGTGTTAAAGTACATAGAAAGCCTCCATTATATAGCAATGGAGGAGCCCCAATGTCGGATAAGGATAACTATGACAACTGGGTACATGCAAGTCCCTATGTGAGCTTACAACTCACTATACTTAGCTCATAGGGAAATGAAGCGTTGGAAAAGACAAACTCCAACAAACCCCCTTAAGCGAAACATAGGGAGTATTTAAAGAAGAAAACAAGGATGGGTCCCGACAATGAGGCCTAATTAGGTACCCATGTACAAACTCTCATAAGCAAAGAAAGAGAGAAAAACCTGTAGGAAAAAACTTCCCCCCCAAAAGAGAGAAAGATGTCAGTGCTCAAATTATCATGGAGCTGAAATTGTAGATCCCATAACGATCCACTGAATGACAAGAACATAAGCCTGCTCTAATCAAGAAGTATGAAATGTTGAAGTACCGGAAATCTAGAGATGAGAGCCATGAAACCTCAATGAGGTCGGTCAATCTCTGAAGTAGGAATGTTGCAGAGGCACAAGAGTGGCAAACATTATTAGCTTCTCCTAAAAATTGCTTCAAAGAAACTAGATGCTGGTAAAGAACCATGACAAAGGCTTCAAACAAAAGCAATACCTTCAACCAACAAATAAAGTATGAGGCATGTAAATATGACAACTCGGCTCACACACCATACAACAACACTCTTGAAGTTTTTTGAACACTGTCACCATCACACAATGACAATTGTCAACTGCAACTTGGTGATATGAATTCCTCAAGCATTGGTTGAAATGACGCCATGACCATCCATCGATCCATCCACAATTGATCTTGATGGTTGGCACTAGTCCACGATTCATTCTTTCATGTCTCTTCAATAACGATATGAATGCAAGACTAGTAATTGACCACTAGTAATTGACCAAGAATGTGGGAACCAAAATGATTTCCTTTAATGAAGATGTAGAGATGTCTTAGTCTTTGTTTTTGTAAATTCAAAACTAGGTACCATGACAATTTCATTTGGAATAACATTAACATCGATATCATCATCATACTTCAGATCTTGTTCTTCTTTAGAAAAAACATAAATTAGTCTATTGCAAGTGAGTCTATAAAACCAAATATAGAGCCGATGGATCTATAGACACACATAAGGCACGTCTTAGTCATGATTACTAAAGAGTTTTACATGAGGGTTTTATGCTCATGTTTCTATAGAACATTTTTCTACAAATATCGCAAGATATTTTGTATTAACATAAGGATTCCGGACTTTATTTTTTGGTTTTAAAATCTTCGCATTATTTATTAAATGAACCATAAGCCACGTATGAAAACGGTAAATGGCAAAAAATATAACCGTTTCTTCCCACCAAAGATATGGGGAGGACAATGAAAATGTGACCTACGTTAATCATTGGAAACCATAATTTCAAAGCTAAAAACCTTTAGGTTTCGTTACATGAAGAGTAAATTGTTTGTACCGAGCTTAACACAATCATATAACTTTGAACTTAATTTAACCCCCTAAATTTATATCGCTATGAAACGTAATAATCTCAATAAAGGGCCTTTTTCGTCACTTCCCACGTTTGTACTCTCTTGAAAATACGCATTAAATATTGCAAGGGGCATGACGTGGGTTAAATGTTTATTAAATTTTTTGATGGAGTAATTGCAATAAAGATATTAATAATTCAATTCGAGATTTCAAAATATAATCTTTAAATATGTGAATCAATGTCAAAGTGTAATTTCAACCCTAAATATATCGAAAAGCAACATGAATTTATTGATTAAACGTGACCTTTTTGAAAACGTCTAGCTGCCACCAAGGAACATATAAAACAAATCGATGCAAGAAAAGCATTATCGAAGTTGGTAGAAATCAACCGGAAATGCCGAGGCCCGACAAGACATAGAACATGTCTAACACACACTTACATGTTTACATTAATTCAATTCAACTATTTTCTCATTAATTCAATTCTCCATTCCTTCTTCCTTTTTATAAAATATTTCTTATAACTATCTTGTATTTTTATGGTAATTAGGTTGGTAGAAGGTTTGCCCTTTTTAAATCTTCAAATTTTGTATATTTTTGTATAAAACAAGAGTCATGTGGTGGCAATGTTACTATATTTGTATATATATTAGTACATTATTATTAAGTGGTTTTTTTAGTAGAAATATAGGAATTTTGCTACATTTTAGGATCTTGAAATAAATAAAATTTTATTTTCAATTCAAGGCTAAAATCAGAATACTAAAATTATGTGACTTGGCCAAATTCTGTTCTCACAAAAAGTCAGATAAAAAATAAATATTTAGCATTCTGTTTTTGGTTTTATGAAAATTTTGTAATTGTCTCTTTGTTTGCATTTTTGGAAACAATGGTAGCAGATTCTATTTTTGAGAGAAAGTAGCAGATTCTATATTTGGAAAACAAATTTTGATGCAAAACAAAACATAGTAAATATTGCAAGTCATAATAACATATATGTGCATTGTTTTAAAAATATTCAAAATTATATTTTCTTCATACTAACAGGTTATATATAGATATGTGCATTGTTTTAAAAATATTCAAAATTATATTTTCTTCATAATAACAGGTTATATATAGATCAATTTATTATTATTATTTTGAAAGTTCATACAATGTGCTAAGTTATGGAAACCAAATTCTTTATGCAAAATATAAGTTTAGTCCACTTGTTCATAACTAAAACTCAACATTCACTGAAAAACCTTGTGTGTTCCCAAATTTAGAAACAACCCAATCAAAACCTCATCAGAGTACAAGTTCTGGAAAATATACGAAACTGCCAAAATCAATAATAGACCAATAACTGAAGGAAGGATTGTTGTAACAATATAAAAGTTCACAAAGTATTTTTAGCGGGCTTGGTTACAAAGGCTACAACGCACGAGTTTTAGATTTATATTCACTTTTGAAACAATTTTACGAGTTCTTTTGAAGACGTGCAGGAGCGTTGATTATAGAAAAAAATCACACAACCCCCGTCCAAGTAATCCAAAAGGCCGGGATATTCATATCTCAAAATACGGGCAAGCGTAATTCCGTCTTTGAGGCCCTGGACTAGCCTGGCCAGGACACGAGATCCAGATTTGGTGGCCACGAGATTTGGTAGAGTCTAAAAAGTAACTTATAATGTTCATCTAGTTTCTATAATGCTCAACCATACTAAAAAATCAAAATGTCTAGACTGCTCATCGTAACAATGGGGAACTCAAGGAGTTGGAACCTACCTCGCTATTGAAATCTCGTGTTAATTGTCCAGGAACGTAAGGCTCTATGCCTTTTACAGCACCTTTGTTAGGTATTAACGTTCTGTACCACTGTCCTTCCAACCAACAGTTAAAGCCAACGCCAACCTATTACGCTGGACCTTCCTTCCAATTAACAAAGGTTCAGTCACACTATAGCCTCGTGGCTATGGACGTTTCTTAATTTTAAAAATTTAGAGTTTGTATTGCCAACCATCACAACAATTATGGTCTAGTCCACCTGTAGCAGCAATAGTTAACAAGCGAGGAGGGCCATTAGGACAAAGGTTGATGTATAGCCTGGGCTGTTGTAGCCATGGTGTCGGCGGCAGGCTTACACCAGCTTCAAAAACATTTGAAAAATAAATCCTGAACTTTGGAAATCCATGAAAATTTCACTGCACGGACAAAAAACAATAGCTTTCCAATGTTACTAGATATCACTGCCCAAAGGGCAGTGACATAATAATTGAAAGGTGATTATTAAGGTGGGTGCAGGCCAAAGGTTTAGTATGTATATCTAATTTAAAAAATAGTAAATATGAGGATAATATGGTGAGATGAATTGGAAAGAATAAATGAAGGAATAAATTGTTTATTTAAACTATATCATAAAAGAGATTAAGAAATTAAATTTTAAAAATTGGTTAAAACAATAAATTATAAAAGTAAATAAAAAAATGTAATAATATTAATTAATTTAATTTTGGGTCTGGAGTATATTTTAAAATTGTTTTTGTTTGGCTAAGAGTCTATTTTTTTCGGATGCAAGGGAACACTAGGGAACAAGTTAATGGCACAAGACTTAGAGGCATCTAGCAGGAGTGAAAGCCTGCCCCCTTACACACGACCATTAGGTAATTCTAGGTGGCGTGGTTTTCCTTGAATGACAATGATAAGTCATCTACATTCATGGATAACAACAATGATGGATGTAGACATTATTGGTTTGACAACTAAATTATGCTAGGTTTTCACATTGTTTAAAAAATATTTGATTTAATTTAAAGAAGAGAAGTGTGTTATACACACTAAAGAAATATGAAATTCTAAATGCATTATACATGCTAAACTTAAAACAAATATGAAAATGAGTATAGCATCTGTGGAGATGGCCAAGTATAACAAACACATAAGCAAACCATTTAAGAGAAATACACAACATGGATAGGGAAAATATGAAATAAACATTAATAAGAAGACATTTTGTGTAGAGATGAGCCTAGGAAAACTGTAGAAGTAAATAGTGAATCATATATTAATGAAAGAGACATGGGATAAAGATATAGGCCATGCTAACCTACAGGGAATGTGAACAAGATGATGATTATAAATATGTAAGGATATCAACTAATAAAACTAAGTGTTGAAGTAAATAATTAGATAATAAAGTGTGGTAAAAAGATGGAAAAGCCAAATTCAAAAGGATTGTGAGCTGGAAATTAATTAGTAATGACCTATTAAAAACTTTGCATTGATACAATACAAATATTCACATATAAGAGAAGTTTTCTTTATAAAAAGTTACATGATAGGCCTAAAAAGGCCAATGTAAAGAAGATGATAATATGCATAAAAATGGTAAACAATTACAAAATCAAAGAGTCAATCATATCTATAGAAAAATGAGTGCACTATATATATAAACAAATTTGAACTTGGAAGGAAAAATAAAGATGAACAAGGAAGAGCAAATGAAAAACAAATATTAGGTCAAACTCATATAAGACAACTTTGTGAACTTGAAAGGGATTTGAATATGAAGATGGGCTAAGAAGAAGGTGGACATATAAAGAAAAAAAAAACTAGTATTCTTACTTTCAAATGTAAGGAATGTGTATGGTTCAAAATATTTCAATATAGTGTTTAAATAAACTATTTAATATCCATGTTAATTAATATATTTCAATATCAACCTCATATATGAATATACCTAGAAAAACTAGGAAAAAAATGGCTTTAATCTTGCTCACAATCAAATATTTTTAATGTTTTAAGAAAACCAAAGTAATTGGAAGTAAAAAAAAAATCAGCTACTTTTTAATAAGGAGATGTGTGATTCATTCAATTCTTAATATGATATTAATATTTGGAAAAATATTAAAAATAATATTAAAAAAATTCAATGTAAGTCATTTAAATAAAATATTTTAATATACTAGATTAAATAATATTGACTTATATTTCAAAATATATTAATTGAATAAAAAAACATTTTAATAGGATAATGTGGTCCACAAATAAAATATTTCAATACCTATGTTAAGTAAAATAATTTAATGTTATATATATTATGGTTAATATATATCTATCTACCTATATTATGAGTTTCAAGTAGTCTTATTATTAGATATTTTGACCCCATTTCAAGTATAATTTCTTGTCTAAAATCCATTAAAGATTCAGTGGAATTGTTGAATCCATTTATGTATTAAAAATGAAATTTATATAATGAAAAATAATGTGTGTGTGTGAGAGAGAGAATTTAGGGATCAATTTTTTTAGATGTAATTTAAAAAAAAAAAACTTTGAAAAGAGTTCACTTTCAAAGAGTTGATCCCTCAAGTCCTTAGTAGATTTGTGATTAAGATGAATCCATACTAGTTTCATTTATAATAATGTGATACTTACATTTTGTTTTTATTTAACTTTAAACTCCATAAGAAACATACTCTTGAATATCTTACATTCAACCCGAATGATATAGTGGATATAACATACAAATGTGCTTTTGTTTCCTATTAAACTAGGGAATGTGTAGAATAACAAGTTCTTGGTTTTTTTAGATCGAGAGTTTTTTTTTTTTTAATTGTTATTGTAAACTTATTTATTTATAATAAAACAATTATTTGTGGAAGTCGATAATTCTATAAGTAATTTGATGTCTAATTTGATCATTATTTTAAAATTAAATTATTATCATTGTAAATATCAATTATATTTTCAAAAAATGTAATATTATTTCTTTTTTATAATGGACATCTAAATCTATATTTACTTCAAAGCAAGGGAAGTAGTGAGCAATATGATATGCCATAGAAATAGAAATTAAACCTCTTAATCAACATGGTTCCATTATATACAGTAGCAATATATGTGAAATTATTTTTGTATGTTAAAGGTTTAATGTCTCACAGGTTTTTCAATGTAATTCATAATCACATTTAGTGGTTATAGTGAGGTCTTCTCACTAGTTTTTGGTAGCAGAAGAAAATAAGAATTCATGCAACTATTGGCTTATGTTTGCTAAACATTTTTCATCAATTAATATTTTCTATTATCATGGTAATTATGAATATGGAATATTTGAACTTAATTTAAGTTTAGCACCTTGTTCATCTTTCGATAGTAAAGTCTACGACTAATATCTGGGGTAAGCTAGCCATTTTGATGATGAAAATATGATCTCCAATGAACTAATGTCACTAACTATCTATGAATACTTGAATTTAATAAGTAAATGTGAGATAACCAAAATATTAATGAGTCATGGGTGAGTTTCCAACCAATTATCATTGAAATGTGCAATGCTTGGTAGTTCAAGATGCCCAAAGCAAGGAAGAGATTACCTTCCATTAATATATTTGGACATGAAGGAATGATCAAAAGGTGGCTATTGACTTGCCATGCTCTCCTAAATGTGTCGTGTTTTTTTCTATGGTAACTCCATTTATGAATGAAATACGTTTTGTTACACTTACATTTTCCTTTGCAAAGGAGGTGACCATGCATGAATTTCGTACTTCAATGAATGAGAAGAGTTTATCAATAAGAAAGGGAGTGCTTTGTTATGTTTTTCCTAATTTGAGACCAGATTTGTAGACCATATGTGAGAGACAAATTTTGCCTACACTTTATAAATATAAATGTCCTATAAATTTAAATATTCCATATTTAGCTCCAACATAGTTGATTAAATCATTGATTCATGAGAATTAGATCTTGACTTTCATGACTCTATTCCAGGTGATCCAAATTAAATAATGGATGATCCAACATAAACAAAAAGTCAAAACAAATGGTTTTCCCTTCATTAATGACCAAAGAAAAAATCTCAAAAATATTTGTGCTAATATTTCCTTACATCTATAATTTTTTTTCTTTTAATTTCATTATAGTGACCATGTCTTTTTAGCTCAATGTTTCATTATTTTCATTATAGTGACCATGTCTTTTTAGCTCAATATTTTATTATATTCATTGTGCGTTTCATTTTTCTATTACCAAGACTATTATGGTTCGGTGTGAATGTGATAGCATTTAGGACACATTTACTAATTAAATACCCAACTCATACTTTGTGAAGTTAAAAATTATTGTAGTGGTGCCGATTGCATGAGAGAACTAATAATAACCTCCCCCACACACATAAATTGGAATTATTTGTTAACCACATAATACTTTTAAGTGGAATATTTGAAGGTTTAATTATTCAGATTTTATTTCAAAAATTACCCAATACTTTGAAAAAATATAAATCAATTCTAGCTAAATTTAATTTAAAATCAAATATTTTTGTTAATTTAAACATCCTATGGAATTTCGAAACATATATCTCAATGAAAAATTTTAACTGGTCATTTGATTGGTTACATCCTAAACTCCCACTCTTTAGAAATTTGTAATTATGCAAGTTTGAAAAAGTAACTTATCATTTAATGGGTTACATCATAAACTCTAGCTCTTTGAAAATTGTAAGTATGTAAATTGTAACCGGCGAATGTGAAGCAAAGTTTCTTATTGAGATAGCTTAATCCCAATTTGATAAAAATAAATCATTTAATCATCATCCTATAGTAAATTCAAAATTGTAATGTCAATTTTTTTATTAAAATAGAGAACATATTATCTTATCTTTTATGTCTAATAATTATACCAATGATTTTTTTCTTTTCTTTTTTCTAATAATATTTTACGATTTTGATACTTTTTTCCACACAGAAAAATCATATACTTTTTATTTATAAAAGAATCAAAGTATACATAAAAAGAGAGTTTTCAAAGTAATGCTTGGTTAAAAACTTAACTAGTGACAAAACAAGCATCGAGTATGCAAAAGTATTCTATCAGTCTACTAATGTATTATCACAATTGTCTAAAAAAATAGAACTAGAATAACAAGAACTCTTTGGAACTCACACTCAAGACACCCAAATCCAAATGCAGAACTTCCTTAGAACAAGAATCTGCAATCCTATTATGACATCTATGAATATGTGAAATCCTAAGGCCTAGAAAACTCTCCTGAAGGGCTCTTATTTTCTGTTGCCAAGGATGAAGAAGAAGTCGCTCCAATCTGCCTTCTGAATTAAACCCCCAAAACAATTTGTGAATCCCCAAAACTTTTAAGGACCCTATCTTGAGCAGTGTGCCAAAAACTAGCATACCCCACAAACCCAAAAGCTCGATAAAATTATTTTTCCCCTTTCCTCCACCAATGCAAGGTTTAAACCAGTGGTTTTGATTTACAATTTTGATACTTGGAAATGCTAACAAAACTATTACATTTTAAAATAACATAAAACTAATCAATAGAGAAAACAAGAAGTGCATAACTCATATTTTCCACTTGATAGAAGATTCAATTGGTTTGCTTTAAAGCATTGCTTTATAGTATCTTTCACATGCCCTGAAAAGATAGATTCAAAGTGATATTAAAGTTCAATGTAGTTATAATTCGTTTTGTAATATTATAAATAAATTTTGGTTATAAAGTTAAACTAATATGATTTTTTGTATAGAGTTAAATTAATGTAGATTCATTTTAATTTTAAATTTATTATGTATCACGAAGAATCTTAATCCCTATTACATAAGATAGATTTGAAGTGTATATATGTGTGTCAAAATATCATGTTGAATGTGGAAGGAAATATACATCTCTCACAAATTGACCAATGCATTATGATTTTTTTTATTATAAGATTTTTTTTACTTTCAGTTACTTTATAATAGTTAAGAACATGTGTTATCTCCTAAAATCTTTCACATACCTTGAAAAGACAGATTCAAAGTAATATTAAAGCTAAACGTAGTAGTATTTCATTTTGTAATATTATAAATAAACATTATAGTTTTTTAATTTGAAATTTCATTTTTATAAAACAAATATTAAATAAATTTTGTTATAAAGTTAAACTAATATGAATTTTGATACAGAGTTTTTTTTTCCCATGGAAAAAGGCGTAATTTTCATTAATAAGATAAGAAAATTACATGTTGTATAATGTTGCATGTATGAGATGCAATCTCTGAGGAGCAGACCAAGTAGTATATATAAGCTTTACAAAAACCTTCATGATGTAGCTGATAATAAACTTCAAAGAAGTCCAGATAACATCAGAAATAGGATAAAAACTAAGTTCGATCCCAAAGTAAAACAACTGTGTATAGTAGAAAAATTATATACATAAAAAAAAAAAAAAAATGGAATGATCAAGGGATCATTCAGTGATGAGCCCATTCATCTCCATGAATGGTCAGTGGTTAAAACGGTAGAAGGTGCCTGCCCTGAATTCCCGAATCTGCCATTGTCCTCTGTTCAGCTGCGCTGCCTCTTTGGAAAGACGATCAACAATCTCATTCCTTTCCCTGTATTTATGTGAGCATGCAAAAGAATCAAATTGAGAGTTTAGAGTAATGATATTAACCAGAATATATTTGAGTGTGTGCAAGTGACAATGATATACATCATTTATCCAGTCTATAGTGAGTGAGTCCCCAAAAATATGTATCTTTTGGCAATTTAGTTCTCATGCAAATAGTAGGAGATATTTAAGACTATTCATTTCAGCATAATTGTTGGTACCCTGCCTAAGCCAACTTGAATTCTATAGGACACAAGGTTGTCAATATGCAAAACCGGCCCCCCACAGCCTTCGGCCTGAGCCGAGCCATCAAAATAACCCCAGGGAAGATTAGAGTCAATAGATTCTGGAATAATGACCCGAGGGGGTTTGCTGACAGGGTCATTTGGGATCAAATTAAAAATAGCCATCAACATTGTACATGAGGTTTCCCAATTTATCTTGGCATCCATAAAAATAGATTTGTTCCTGTTTATCCATATACCCCAACAAATAAGCAGTGGAAGATTCCTAACTTTCTGAGATTGCGCTTCTGTCCACCATCTGAGCCAAGCCTCACCTACATTTTTCCCAGACCAGACAATCTGCAAATTTATTGAGGCAGTGATCCTTGACCAAAAGAAAGTCGTCACCGGGCAGGTGAGAAATAAATGGTTTGTATCTTCCTCTTGTTGCTTACAAAGGAAACATCTGGAGGGGCCATTGGTCGCTCTGCGCATTAGATTAAGCTCAGTAGGGGCTTTTTCCATAAGGATGCACCACATAAAAAGTCTGGTTTTAGGAGTGGCTTCTAATTTCCAAAGGTGGTGCCACCACCAAGAGATATCTCCAATTCGCTTGGCTACCATAGAAATCGCATAAGCTACTTTAGGGGAGTATCTACCATTGGGGTCAGGGGCCCAAATAAGGAAATGTTGTTGCTCGTTGATCCTCACATTGGCCTCCTCAAGAGACCCAATAAAACGCTACCAATCCTCACTCGAACGAGTTGGGATGTTAAGCATCCTATGGTCTAGCCAGCTATGTTGTTGCCATCGGTCTTGATTTGCATTTTCAATTTGCGCTAAATGGGGGATACCTGTGTCCTGGACGTGATTACAAAGTTGACATGGGAGGATATGAGCATTTCCACAGCCACTCCAAGCATCCAAGCCAATTCTCACTTGGTCCCCTTTACCGATTTTCCATGCCAGTCCTCAATGAGGGGCGGGGACTGAGTAATTGTTTTCCAAATTATAGAGGCTCCAGTCATAATGTTGGAGGGGTTGCGGATCCAGTCCAAGACCGAGAGCGATGGATGTATTTGTAGTAAGTTACCTCCTGCCAAAGGCTTCTATAGTTTATGAGGTGCCAGCCCATTTTTGTTGCAAGTGCCTCTACAAATAACTGAAGGTTTTTTATGCCCCAGCCTCCCAAATTTTTAGGTTTACCAATTCTAACCCAGCGAACCCAAGAAAATGTTCTACCTGTTCTTTGACCTCTCTAGAGAAAACGACAACATATTTGTTGGATTCTTTTTAGAATACCTTTGGGAATCCAGGCCAAGAACATCCAATAAACCAGGATTGCTTCTAGAACCGGTTTGAGCAGAGTGAGCCTACCAGCTCTAGAAAGCTAACGTTGTTGCCAGATATTGATTCTGCTTTCAATATTTGCGATGAGCCATGCCCAGTCTGCTATTTGATAACTGTTTGGTTTCAATTTGAAACCCAAATTTTTTAGACCAGCATCCAAGTCTTGCTGCACATAGTCATTTTTTTGGCTAGCAAATCTTGTTCCATGGAGTTGACAGGTTACAATGATAATTGTAGATTTCTCAAAATTAGGCTCCATACCTGTAGCTTTTCAAAAGAGAGATAGATTGGACTTGAAAGCATATGGGTCACTAAAGGATCCATTTAAAAAAATCAGAACATCATCTACAAATAAAAGGTGGGTTAGAGATGACATATCAAAGATCTGGACACCAGCTAGAGTACCATCCTCTCTTGCTTTTTTAATCATCCTACTAAACCCTTCCATAATGAGAAGGAAGAGCAATGGAGAAAGAGGGCAACCTTGTTTGAGTCCACGTTCCGCATGAAAAAACCCTAAGGCAACACCGTTGATGAGGATATTGTAAGAGACCGACGTGAGACAACACATAATCCAGGAGATGAAGGCCTGGGGAAAGTCGATGTGGGTGAGGGTAATTCGGAGGTAATACCAACAAGCATGATCAAAGACTTTGGACAGAATGATTTTAAGAATAATGGACTTTTTATGGAGCTTTTTGATCGAATGGAGGGCTTCCTAGGCTGTCCCAATAGCTTCATGGATCTGGCGCTGGTTGAGGAAAGCAAACTGTTCCTTGGAGATCATCCGGGAGAGGATAGGTTTGATACGAAGGGAAATTGTTTTAGAGATGATTTTGTAGATACTATTGCAGAGGGATATGGGCCAGTAATCATCGAAAGAGGAAGGGTTGTTTGATTTAGGAATAAGAGCCAGGAAGGTCAAGTTGAAAGCATCTAACGTTCTACCAGTTCTTCTACATTCCTCTATGGTCTGAAGAAGATCGTCTCCAATTAGCTCAAAGAAGGAGTTGTAGAATTAAACCGACCAACCATCCGAGCCCAGGCTCTTATACTTTTTAAAGCACTTCAGCACCGCTTCTAATTCACCTCTAGTAACCCAAGAATTTAAATTTTCCACCTCATCCAGATCTATAAACCTGGGCAAAGCTTCAGATGTACGGATGATGCTTGGGAGAGTTATACCTGTGGGGGCTTTGTAGATATCGAAGAAGTGTCTAACCGCCATGTCAACCAACTGCACAAAGGAGCTTTCTTTTCTGCTCTCATGGTCTTGTAGTTCCCAGATTGTATTGGTAGATTTTCGGCCCCTTGCATATTGTTGATTTTTTTTTGAGTTTTCATCTCTAGCTTGTAACTAGATTTATTTTCTCTTTAGCCTCCATTGCTCTTCTTGCGATCGTAGAAGTTTGATTCTTTCTGTTTCAAGATGAGCCAGTTGAGCCCTTGAGTCAGCTGAAGTCATACTGCTAGGAGCCGAGTCTTCAAGTTCTTTGAGGGCCAATCAATCCCTATAAGGTCTTCCTCATATTTCCTTCATTTCTCCTTTGCCCAAATTATTGTTTTGGCTTTTAATGCTGCTAATTTTTTGGAAAAAACATCCCCTGGAGAGGAGCGATCATCCTGGGAGCAGTGAATCTAGGAGTTCGCTACCAATTTTTAGAAGCTCGCCTCCAAAATCCATGAAGAGTTGAATTTGAAGGGTGAAGGCGGTTTAAAGTTATTATCCTTGAACTCCAAAAAGATGGGAGAGTGATTAGAGATCCCTCCTGAGCCCACCCATTGACAAAACAGATTCAAACTTTCCAGGAGAGGAGCCTTGATCAAAAAATGGTCCAGCCTTCTAGCTAGAGCCTCTACCCCCGATCTTCGGTTTCGCCAGGTCAGCTTGATGTTTGCAGGATCAATATTAGTAAATCATGGGAGTCCAACATATTTTAAAATAAATCCATGAGGTGGTTGCTTTGACCCCGGGAACCCCACGATTTTGCTAACCCAAGAGATAAATTTAGGTCTCCACCTATGATTATATTATCTTAATGCATAAACTCAACCCCCATAATCTTGTTCCAATATGCTTCTCTATTCTGACAAGGCCCATAAATATTGATAAGCCTCAGAGGCCTGTTGAGATCCACCAAGACTATATCAGCCCTAAGAAACCCCCCAGAAATTTAGAATTTTAGTAGAGCGTTTATTAGACCCCAATGCACAGCCACCAGAGCGACCCCTAACATCCAGAAAGTGAATTTCCCAATCTGGGAGGAAACTTGATAATATCCTATTGACCTGACTTCCTTCGCCCAATGTTTCTTATAAAAAAATAACATCCAGTCTTTTAGAAAGACAAAGTCTCTTGAGAGCCAATTTTTTGTCTGGGTTGGCTAGACCCCTACAATTAAAGGAGAGACAAATGATGGGGGGGCGATAGGAGGGTTGGCCTTTGCTCTAAGAACCCAGTCAATTGGGGATTGGACCCTGGAAGCCAATTCAGCACCTGCCCTTTTGATGGCTTTAGAGATTTTAGATTATCGGTCGTGAGTAGGTTTATGGGGAATAGAAGGGGGAGGGTTGGTGTCCAGGCTGAAGGCTAACGAGGGAGCGACAGGGAGAGAATGGAGGAAGTAGCGATGCAACCTACTTGAAGGCGATCTACCTCCCTGAGAAGGGATGGTCTGATCAGCAGAGGTATGGAGGATGGGGGCTGGTAGGGAAGGAGGGGCTGAGGGAACAGGACAAACTAGGGAGCACAACTTACTAGCCTCTAATAGTGACCCAGAAAAACATGTAGATGAATTAAAATTAACAGTACCCAAAACATCATGAGATAAACAAGGGAAAGAGGAAGGAGGAGTACCCGTGAAGGCCGTGTCCCTGGATTGAGAGTTGGCTAGAGGAGGCTCTGTGACCTTGGAGTCATGATGGGAGGTAGGCTGCTGCGGCTCCTGATGAGAAGGCAGAGAAGTCTCTTGATTGTCCACAGGTGGAGGGAACTCTGATTCCATTGTTTGAGTGGAAGATGAGACCAACGATTTGGCCGGGATCTGGCTCAACCCGGTCACTCTAGGACAATCTTTGTAAAGATGCCCCACTTCATGACATTTCCAGCATCGAAAGGGGATGCCTTCATAGTCCAGGATTTGCCGACGAGTAATGTCACCCATCTGGAGTAGGTAGCTCTCCACCAGACCTTCTCTAGTATCTAGATGCACTAGAATACGAGCCAAATCCAAACATCCCATGTCTTGATAGGTTGTATCATGATCCAAATAAACTCCTAAGTCATCCCCGATCACCTTGAAGATCTCCTCAGCCTAAAATTGGAGCGGGAGAGCGGGCAGATGAACCCAAATTGGACCAGCTTTGTGGCTCTCCTTTTCCAGGTCGAACATCGGCCACTATCTTTTCAGCAGCATAGGGGTCATCTCGATGTGCCAATATCAGGTAAGGACATAATCTACCTAATCCGGGTGGGAAAAGGTCAAGGCAAACCAGCCACGAGACAGTGAAAGAATAGCAAGGAGTTGCATCAGTAGGTTATCCCAAATCTTCGTGGTCCACTTCCTCAATCGCATAGGCGTGCAATTCCTGCCCCGAACCCTTCCCACGAGCACACTGCTCTTAGTTAGAGCAGCTTGAGCCATAGTGATGCCTTCTCTAAGGACCAAGCGCCTGTCCCTTTCTCTTATTTTCAAATTCTTGGATCTTTTTGTTCACCTCCGCAGCGAATTGGCAACCTAGTCACCCTCCTGTTACAAATCCATTTGGGCACATCACTCCCATCATCTAGATCAGTGTTTTAGGGCTCATCAAACCCTAGTTTCAGTTGCTACATGCCCTAAACAAGTCACCCTTTTGAATGCCTCCTTCCCATATAGTTTCATGACATGAAGACATCCTGAAATGACCTCTAGAGGGACCAGTGCAGGTAGGCCCATATAAGGGTGCGCAAAAGAGAAATTGAGTCCATGCCAGGGTTCTCTATAGAACACTTAAGCCTCCTTTCACCTGTGTTGGGCGAGATTGAGTGAAATTCACATAGGGTTTAGGGAATATTCTTATCTCTTGGAGTCATCTAGAAGTTTCCCTCACTTATCAACTCCTATGAGCTCGAAAATAGATGAGGAATGAGTTAAGATGCATCATATCCTCTCATCCCTTCCTCCATGGAACTAATTCTAAGTATGGAAGACCATTTAATACCACCAATTATGACAAAACCTCCTTCATCTCCCTATAAATTGACCACTCATCTAAGTGATCAGGGGCTGGACTATGTTGAATTGTAAGGAGATAATGTTGCTATGAGAATTGGCTTTGAAGCAAGTATTGTAATGCTACAAGTTTGTCATGCTTTTGATGTGATGTGGATGGGATCCAAGCTAGAGGAATGACTTTGAATCAGACACAATGGTTGCAATTCTTTCTTCTATTCAATAAATTATTTGAACCTTTCTCCCCTATGTTTGTATTGTCTTATGATGCTTATATGTGTGAAATGTATCTGATTCCATTCAATTGTATTCAATAGATCTTTCGCTTTGATCAGTTATTTGTCTTTTGTTTGTGTTTACAGGTACTTCTTAAGCGTGTTAAGTACGAGAAGGAGTGATAGGATCGATACAAAGGAGACAAGAGGAAAATGAAACTACAAGTAGGTCTTATCATCTTATTTGTCTTATTTATTGCTTATAGGAAAAGACTAAAATGCTTTAAACTATTGTTCTAGATATGGCTACTTATCTAGGGAATTAGTATTTATCTGTAGATACCAAATTCTCCAAAACAAATTGGCGACTCCGCTGGGGAAGATCATCCTTCCTAGTAGCTTATCCACCTCCTAGGACATTCTTGCAGACCCTACTTGTGTTCATTGATTGTATTTCAGCTCTTTTGCATTGAATTTTTGGTCAAAACTATGTCAAATTGCCTTTTGAAATGGCTCACTGTCACCAGCGCAAGCTTGTGAGGGACACAGTGCACTGTAGAGCACCCTTGGCTTAGGGACAGTGCTCTTGAGTGCATTGTCTCCCATTCAGGGCTGCGCTGATCCACCTTAGGGAAAACTTTCACCTTTGGATTGATTTTTTGCCAAATTTCTTCTGTTTGATTGCTTGCTGATTGATCAATGAATGTCATGTCTCAGAAAACAAGTTTTTATCTCCTTTGCTAGCCCTACTTTGACTTGGTTGATTAATGTTTCTTAAGTGTTTACTTTGTCATTATTGATTGTTATAGACATTTTTGTGCCTTACAGCATAGAGCATGAAATGTCAATAATCTGAGGGATCCAAAGTCCCTAAAACATGTTGTTCTTACCCTTAGAGGAACAAGGTCAGCAAACCACAGCACTGCAAATCAGTTCTCCACTGAAAAACACTCAAAAACAGGTCAATTTTGTATCAAAGTAGCTACTCCACTAAGCATCTGCGCTGAATGACAAAAGCTCCATGGTGTACCTGCGCTGCATAGCAAGTGCAACAAAGGCTACCTGCGCTGGGCGTACTTTGACATGTGGAGGAATCTTTTCTCAATGTGCCAGTGCCCAGGAAGCTTCCAAAATGACACTTGGATCAGAAGATTCGCCTAATGATGAGTAAAGAGGTTCTAAAACTCCAAGTGGGAGGTAGAAACTCCGAGTGGACTCAAGGACTGAAGAACAACTGGAGTTGAAGAGGACAACAAGTCACACATCAAGCTGACTTATCTTCACTCCAAAACTCTATATAAGGATCTCATCCCATGGGATCTAGAGGCCGGAATTTTGTGCAAAAAATTGCTGTTGGTTTACAGTTGTGAGTATTGGGTGATTGCTTGAGGGAGGTGAAGAGGATATTTCTTTCCGTCGGGAAGGTGATGCTGGATTGGACCTCTTATGGTTGTATCACCGCCTGAACCTTACTTCCTTATATTAATAAAGCATTTGAGGTTCTTCTATTCGCATGTGTTTCAATGGTGTATTGTCTTACTTGCGTATTTGATTTATGCTAATCCTTGAATCAATTATGAATGCATGCTTCTTGTAGATTCCTTTTCTTGTCTTGTTCGCAGGATCTCGTGTAGCTGGGCCCGTGAGAAGACTTGGAGCTGGGAGCAAGCGGCTAATAGAGGAGATTGGATCGACCATTTGCGCAAGACATCGGTAAGTGGATCTCTTCCTTTCATCTCTTGCATGTCATAAAGAAGTAACTTTAGATAGCTTTGCTTCAGCTGTTGCTAAGGAACTATCACCCTTAGAGTGGGATAGGGTCATTCCGTGTTGGATACTTTTCCCCACAACAGACTGGCGACTCCACTGGGGATCGTGTCTTGTTGGTAGCTTGTGTTTCTTGCTATTCATTTCCTAAACAAAGGGAGTACCGAATTGAACTGCATTCGAATCCTTCGAATGCAAAGTAGAGGGCAACTACTCTAGCTCAGTTCTGGGCATGTTTATGATTTGAAGAGCTGATCCACAAGGACTCTTATTAGCTCTTTGTGATAGTGTTCATCTTCTTTAATCATCCTCTAGAGTATACTTGATTGATAGCCTCTGATTTGGCCAAAAACCATTGATTTTTGAGCAATCTGTGACCCGGAACCAAAGAGAGACGAGAGTTTTCTCTTCAGTGCAGCTGCAGTGAAGGCTACCTGCGCTGCAACGCAGGTCCCGAAGGGGCTACCTGTGCTGAATGTCAAACTGACAGTGTCTTACCTGCGCTGAACCAGTTTTGCATTGTGCAACTGGGGTTCCCTACTGTCTGTTGCCCAGTTTTCAATATTGTTTTGCAGCCTGTTGTCAACCTGTATACCCGTCTGAAACTATCTTTCTTTGCCATCATTCCGCCTCAGTTGTATGAAGAAACTGTGATTGTTCTTGTTGTATTTCTTATATTCATTTACAGTTTCCCATAACGAAAGTGAACTAGTCTTGCTGTGGCCTCTTGAATCTAGACCTGTGATAAAGTGTCGTCGTGATTCTAAGAGCTAGTTTATTGCCGTTCATAGCTGCTTGAGCATTTGCTTTCGTTATATGGTTCGAATTTCAGTATTTCTTGTGTTGAGACGAGTGAATCTTAAGGTGTTCTTTTGATTATTGGACAAAAACTTGTTTGCTTTCGCTTGAAATTGAATTCGAAATCATACAACAGCTTTCTTTTTGTAATACATCAACATTAAGGAAGGAGAAAAGAAATACTTGCATTGTGCATGTGCATTTTTGACAGTTTGCATGTTGATTTAGGAAAAGTGCATCAGTGTGTGCTCTATGATCTGTTTGAAAAGATGATGTCTTTCTTTTCCCTCAGTAGTTAAGATTTTCATAAAGTTGAAAGAATTGAAAAAGCTTGCTTATCATTCTTAGACTGCATTTAGGAGTTGTATCATACATCACGTGGTGATCCATAAAGGCAAACTGCTAAGCAAGATCAACCTAAAACGAACTGAATTTACATAACAACGCTTTGAAACATAACGAAACACAGTAGAGGCCTAGGTAGAGACGTGTTCCGGCGTCGTTAAACATAGTGACTGTCGATCTCTACGAAGGTGGGTGATTCCTCCTGAGGGACGATAGCACTAATACGGACTTGTGCTCCCACGTACCGTCGCGTATATTGGGAGACCCCTATAGGAACAAAGCCTTTATCCATAGGAAGCCGTGTCGGCCGCCCTACTGATCGCAATGCAGTGAACACAGCATTCACGAAGATCGACCACTCGTACCGTAAAACGTATTCTGTGGTTTCGCGAAAGGTTTGGCACACCCTCTGCCTAGAACTCCAGAGTAGTTTCTTTTGGCCTTTTTCAAACTCTATAACTGAAAAAGTCCATCCGAGCATTTGTCACTTCGGGCTCGTTAATACATCGAAGGAGACTAGAGTCATCTTTAGCTTTTTCTCGACTCTTAAAAAGTGAAAAAGCAAGTTGTGTCTAAAAGCGTCGTCATAATAAAATTCATTCTAAACGGAACATAATCACCTCCTATTCCTGCGTTGATCTTCGAAGTTAGTCTTTTGGCATCGTAAGTTCTTGTAGAATCGCTAAGAAATCTTTTGGATAGACTAGATATGTCTGAACAACCGTCGACATCTAGGACTGTGTCATCTGACACAGCAGTAGCAGAACCTCCTGCTACTACTCCAACGATGTTCGCTGGTATACCATCTGTCCCGGAAAATTGTCAACAACAAGTTGGAGTCCAATCGGGGGCGACAATATGGTTAGTTCCTATTTCTTCATCCGGATTATCATCTGGTACTTCTTATGTTGAAACTCAACAAACTGATCCAATGTGTCTTCAAAGGCCAATTTACCCTTTAAGTACTGGATTTCCACCATATGGAGGGCAGTATGCTCTTTCATTGTTCCCTCCCGGAGAACAACCATATGGGAGTTTACAACAAGGTTCAGGTCAAACTGGAATTACATCCAGCGGTTGGGTACCAATACTGCCCCAACAACCAGGAGTTGTATATTCAATGCAACCAGTACACCCTGCGTCGAATATTACCACCACACCTGCTATGGCGAATGCGTCGCAAGTACAAGCGCTACCTGTTGTAATACAACAACCTCTTGTCTCAGCGGCTCAATCACAATCTCAGGGTAGTGCCTCCTTATCTGGAGCGACTCAGGCTCAAACAAGTACTGTGACTCCTCATCTTGGTCAATCATCTAGTATTGGTCAACAGCAAATGGTCCAACAACCAGAGCTGGTTCAATCTCAACAACCGCCATTCCAGCAATCATATCAAGGACCTGAGCAACAAGTCTTTGTAAGTAATGGGCAACCATACTATAATGGTTATGCCCATCAACTTTGTCAAAGTTGTCAGCATTATGCTGGTCTGCAAAGACCCATTGCTCAGGCGATACCATCTTATCCTGGATATGCTTCGCCTAACCTGAACCAACAGTTGCCTTTTGTAGCAACTCTAGAATTACCAGATCTAAACCGGCTGACGAATGATCCAATTGCTTATGCCCCTTGGTGGCCAGCAATTCCGCATAAACTTCCGTCGGACATTCCTAAATTCAATGGAAATCCGGGTGAAGACCCGTCGAATCACGTCATGACTTTTCATCTGTGGTGTTCATCGAACACTCTAAACGATGATTCGATAAGACTTCGCCTCTTCCAGAGGACATTGACAGGTCCAGCGGCTAAATGGTACATTGAATTGCCAAGAGCCTCTTTCGACAATTTCAGCTCCTTAGCCACGACTTTCTTAACCCATTTTCAATTACCAATCAGGTATGAAACAGGAACCGAAATATTGACCAACTTCAAACAGACGACAGCTACTCACATATCCGATCATATACATGAGTGGCGTCGTCGTCGTAGGATGGTGAAAACATACGTTCCTGATCAGCTATTAGCTGAATGGTTTATAAAGTCGTTACTTCCGGCTATAACGGAAGATGTGGCCAAGGGAGGAGTCGTAACAGAGGAGCAAGTCATTGCTCGCGCTCAATATTTAGACTTAGTATATACTCAGTCCGGCACGCTCTACGACAAAATACCTGATGCCCCTAGACCTGAATTTTCAATTCCTCCCCCTCCTAAATCGAATACTGACTCTCACGCCAGTAATGGCGTGACTGGCAAACGCAAAATTTCTAGTCAAAATGCAAATGAGGAACTTCTTGCCTCAGAAGTAAATGCCATGTCGACCGACAAGGGCAAACAACTGAAGCAACCAGGGGGCAAGAAGAAAAAGAAAAGGAAAGGGAAACCCCCGACAGGGTGTCATATATGCGATGAGGATCATTGGACGAAAGATTGTCCACATATAGCTGAAGTTAAGAAACTCTTCAAGAGTTCAAAAACCCCAGCAGTATTGACTGATCCGTTTCCTAATCCAAGACAAAATCTGGTTGCTAATCAAAATGCTTCCCGATCCCAAGTGCTTATGTTGTCCACCTCAAAGCAACAGAATAATGCTTTGACAAAGAATAAAGATTACAGGAATCCAAAGCAGTTGAACAAAAAGGCAAATAAACAACCTAGTAGTTCAACAACAACTTTGACCAAAGTCGTGCCACCCATCATTCCTAAACCAATGGTAAAGTCGCCGAAGGGAGTAGTACACAAATCGACATTTAATCCTCGTGCAAAAATAGCACAGAATTATAATATAATAGAGGACCTGGCCCAATCGCCGTCCGCTATGTCGACACTTGAGGTACCGCAAAATTGCCCCTCCCAAGAGCAAGCTTTACTAGCAGCGATAAGTGGGATTGGCCCAATGGATTCCAATCTTGTGGCCTTTGATCATAAAGGATATGACCCTCAGTTACCAGCTCAACTAGCTTTCCTTATTCAAGTGAAAGCCCTCAACAAAACTGTTCATCGAACAATTATTGATGAGGGGGCATCTACATGCCTTATGTCGATGAGTTGCTGGAAAAGTTTAGGCTCACCACCCTTGTCAAAATCGTCAACGACATTAAAAGCATTTGATGGACGATCATACACTCCATACAGGATTTTAAGTAACTTGCAAGTTGAACTGGGGGGCAAAACAGTAGAAGTCGATGTTGAAGTAATCGATGGAAACCTCGATTACAACATCCTACTAGGAAGGCCCTGGATATATGCCATGGCCGCAGTTGTGTCGACCTACTTCAGGAAGATTGCATTTCCCTTTCAAGGAGGAATTACAGTCGTCGACCAACAAACTTTCCTCCCCGACAGTTCACAAGTTACGGGAAGTGCTCCAATGATCCATGAAAGCGATCGTTCGCTTCAAAATATTGGAGTAGGTCTCCTAAAAGACCCTGCCTTGATGGGTACTTTTGCCCTACCGCCGGCGAGTAATCTGGGGAAAGTAGCCACAGTGGAAACCTACAATATGAAATCTTCTATTTCTAACGGATTCGGAAGATTCCTAAACATTTTGTCAGCATGGATCATCGCCCTAATGGAAATACTGTAAATATAGTGGGCCCCGAGGACGGTTCTTATCTCGTGTCAACCTCGTTAAAAAATGAAACAAGGAGGCTTGAGGATGGTTCTTTTACTATGTCAACCTCATTAAAAAATGAAACACTCCCCTTTTCAAAATTCAAAGGTAAACTTTCATTCCAACCACCAAGTTGAATGAAATGAAGCTTGGGGGGCACCCTCCTTTGACATGCATTATTATGATGCTGGGGGCATGCAAACTAAACGAGCAGTTTTGGCAAAGTTCATGCTCGTTAAAAAATAAACGCAAAACCGAGCAGTTTTAACGCGGAATTCATGCTCGTTAAAAAATAAACATAAGCATGTGAGCAAGCTTCCTCCAGAGTTCGAGCTCATCCAGAAAAAATGAACCGGTAAATAACCATTTGAGACCGTAAATTCATCAGCCATAAAAAGCCTTGGTCGTGTTTGCACCGTCACCTCCACTTTTCATTTGGCCGATCATTCACATCCACTTGATTGTTTACCTATTTTGAGGAACAACTGCGAAGAGTGATTTCACCTAGCCATCCTTGTGACACTGCTGTGATTGGAAAATTCCAACCTGTACCTGGAATCTGCTGCTATCCCTGTTTATCACTCGTTCCTCAAAATACGAGTCTTCTTTGAGCTCTTTTCACTGACTCGTAAAAAATGAAAAGTTTGCCGAGTTTTGGCCTTCCAGCTCGTTAAAAGGACCGAAAGAGCTATCCCTCCTCTAAATTTTAATCTTTTTGGACCCGAGGGATTATTGCACAAAAAGATCGAGCGCTTGTCTAGTTCGGCTCAATAAAGCTATCGAACATTCATCCCTTCTGTATTGTTTTATACTTTTTCGGACTTAAGGGATTAGACGACGAAAAAGGACCCCTGGAGTCCACTTTATGTACCCTTTTCAGACTCTCTAAAGATGAAAAGGACCGAGTTGTCTTTGTCGTTGGGCTCGTTAAAAATATTAGATAGCGACAAACTTGTCTTTAGACGAGAACGAGTTTCCCTATCGTTAAGCTCGTTAAAACATAGCGATGGGCTTGCCCGAAGGGCAGGTTATAGAACAAGCATATGTTATCCTCCTCAAGCTTGACAAAAATAAAGAGGTACTGGTCAGAAATGACTGGGGAAAAATTGGGAGAACCTCAAAGCTTAATGGTAGCAAGTCGCTCTTGAACATGACACTTTTGCCTCCGTAAATATCGGGTTGGCTTATTATCATTCACTGGTCCCTTCACCATGGTCTCGCCATACCATCCATACATGGGGTAATGCTACCGATCCATCACATCAGTGTCGTTATATGTTCAAGAGATGTCATTCAGAAAGTGTCAACCGGGTCCCATCCACTACCATACATCATCTTTCATCCTTCCATGACCGCCACCCTGAATCATATTTCACAGATTGTTTTCACCATCATCACTAGCTCCGTTCCGTGTCACTGATGTGGGATTCATTAAGGCCCTCCTTTGACGGATCACTTCTTGTCGACATCAGCTCACTATCCAAGAAGTTGATCTAGGAACACCCCCTCAGTACTTTGAAGCTTGCATGCCTCAATGGCAAGTTTCTCACTTCCAGCGATAGGTATACATTAATGACCTTCGACCGGGAGACTTTGCGTGGTGTTCGACGTCAGATCCTATATTCACGCCACGTAGATTGTGCTGCAGTACCTTGAGGGTCATCATCATTATCGGTGATTCCTCTCGCGCTTGTTAACAGTTTACATTATTGACTGGTAATCAAGCGATGTCTTTCCATGTTCGACTTCAAGAAATTCTCACATGGATCGACTTGTACTAGAGTGAAGATCGGACAAGTTTGAAGACCCCGGATCTAGTTTCATCCATCCGGGCTGCGATATATATTCAGGAGATAAAAACATAGACATGTGCAGCAGATGATCATCCTACTAAAAGGATGATAATTAAAAGCAGAGAATTATCAGTCTATTATCAGACGATCGTCTGTTTATGTACAACAAATGTATTTATAAAGCTGAGCATGGGAAATGCCCGCATCAGCTAGATCATGAAAAGAAAGTATGAAAAGATAATGTATTGTATTGTATTTTGTTACAGGTCACCTTCCGACGATTGAATGAACTTCGGATCCTCCTAATAAAGCATTTCACCCGATAAACGACCTCATACTTTAGGGGGCAATTGTTATAGACATTTTTGTGCCTTACAGCATAGAGCATGAAATGTCAATAATCTGAGGGATCCAAAGTCCTTAAAACATGTTGTTCTTACCCTTAGAGGAACAAGGTCAGCAAACCACAGCACTGCAAATCAGTTCTCCACTGAAAAACACTCAAAAACAGGTCAATTTTGGATCAAAGCAGCTGCTCCACTAAGCATCTGCGCTGAATGACAAAAGCTCCATGGTGTACCTGCACTGCATAGCAAGTGCAACAAAGGCTACCTGCGCTGGGCGTACTTTGACATGTGGAGGAATCTTTTCTCAATGTGCCAGTGCCCAGGAAGCTTCCAAAATGACACTTGGATCAGAAGATCCGCCTAATGATGAGTAAAGAGGTTCTAAAACTCCAAGTGGGAGGTAGAAACTCCGAGTGGACTCAAGGATTGAAGAACAACTGGAGTTGAAGAGGACAACAAGTCACACATCAAGCTGACTTATCTTCACTCCAAAACTCTATATAAGGATCTCATCCCATGGGATCTAGAGGCCGGAATTTTGTGCAAAAAATTGCTGTTGGTTTACAGTTGTGAGTATTGGGTGATTGCTTGAGGGAGGTGAAGAGGAGATTTCTTTCCGTCGGGAAGGTGATGCTGGATTGGACCTCTTATGGTTGTATCACCGCCTGAACCTTACTTCCTTATATTAATAAAGCATTTGAGGTTCTTCTATTCGCATGTGTTTCAATGGTGTATTGTCTTACTTGCGTATTTGATTTATGCTAATCCTTGAATCAATTATGAATGCATGCTTCTTGTAGTTTCCTTTTCTTGTCTTGTTCGCAGGATCTCGTGTAGCTGGGCCCGTGAGAAGACTTGGAGCTGGGAGCAAGCGGCTAATAGAGGAGATTGGATCGACCATTTGCGCAAGACATCGGTAAGTGGATCTCTTCCTTTCATCTCTTGCATGTCATAAAGAAGTAACTTTAGATAGCTTTGCTTCAGCTGTTGCTAAGGAACTATCACCCTTAGAGTGGGATAGGGTCATTCCGTGTTGGATACTTTTCCCCACAACATTGATCCATCGTCAAAATTAGATTATAGTCGATTAATCTTTGTTCGAAAGAAAGTGTCATAAAAGTCTTCTTTTCCTTCAAAACTGAATTGTCGTAAAGTCTTCGTTCTTATAAAAATATTGATTGATTTTATGTGCATTAGTTTCCTTTTTGTTCATCATAACATTAAGGGATTCGAAAAGAAAAACTTGCATTGTTCATATTTTAGTTTGTAAATGCTTGAAAGGAGTAGTTAGGGAAATTGCGTTAGATGTGCTCTTTGCTCTTTGTCAAAGATCTGATTGCTCTATCCCTACTAGCTAAGGTTGTCATTGTTTAGTTGAATAAAAATAATGCTTATCATATTAGTTGCATTTTAGGAATTGAAAACATACATCACGTGATGAACCTTGAAAGGAAAATTCTA
The DNA here is from genome assembly GCA_031772625.1 of Pinus tabuliformis. NCBI lineage: Eukaryota > Viridiplantae > Streptophyta > Pinopsida > Pinales > Pinaceae > Pinus > Pinus tabuliformis. The sequence continues at coordinate 738,738,779 of CM062819.1, read as the reverse complement.
AATAAGATCAACTGAAAATTTAACTGAATTTACCTAATGGAGCATTGTCACCTAATGAAAAACATTTAGTGGTTCTAGGCTACAGACGTGTTCCGGTGTCGTAAAACGAAGCAACTGTCACTAACTTGTCTGAAATACATCTCGAGTGTGATACCTCATTCCACGTACGTGAGTATATCATAGCTCATCCACGTACCTTCAGGTATATAGGGCGGTGTTACAGTACGTAAAGTATATGGGAATGCTCTCATTGTGCGGTTTTTCATTAGACAATGCTTATACGGATTGGGCCTCCACGTACTTTCGAGTATATATGGGAGGAAAACACTAGGTTGCTATCCATCCATAGGTAACCGAGTTGGTCGCCTTGTACACTGTGATACACCGAGCACAACATTCAGGGAGATTGCCTACCCGTACTTCTCGGATCGCTGGGAGGTATTCCGCAGTTCACAGTTGCTTGGTAAACCTTTTGCCTAGATTATCCCTCTTTTGTTTTGTTATGTTACTTTGATTAAAATAAAATTAATTGACCATAGATAACATCCTCCATGCTCACTCCTTAGTTGATCTTAGGTTGAAACATATGGCGACAAATACAGAGTCCACCGATCAAGGAATTCCTTTTGATGGGAATCCTAGTCCTTTTCCTCCTTTCGGAAATATTGTTGCTCCTTATATGGCTACATTATCCCTACCGAGATTTACCATTGGATTTCCAGTATGGTTGTTTTCAACCTTCTTGGTTCAAAATGTCGTGATGTCTCCGCAATCGAGTACTCCTCCAACTGGACAAAATCAACCTCCTGTTGATCCTAAAGTTGACCCTTTGCCTTCTTCCTTGGTTGTTTCATCCTCCCCTTCTTCCTCCTCGCCTGGTGAAAGTATTGGTACTAGTAACCAGGTGACTAAGAAGAAGAAGAAAGGGAAGAAGAAGAAGAAGAAGCAAATTCAGCAGAGGGGCAACCAAGCAACCATTGCTTTGAATGCAACATTTGATGAGAAACCGTTTGTCAAGCCTCACAAAGTTCGATATCCATGCAAACTTTGTGCAGGAAACCATCTTCTTTGAAATTGTCCTGATATTCCTCAGATATTAGAAGAATGGTATTCTCATTCACATCATCCTATGTCGTCAACTTCTAGAGATCATGTTGGTGACACACAATCAACTAGTGGTAGTAAAGTTCATGGAAATAAGGGTAAAATTAAGTTTCCCTGTAGGTTATGTGAAGGGAATCACCCCATTCACCTTTGTCCTTATCTGGATGAAGCCAAAACAGTGTTGGATAACCGTCCTGCTTCTCCACAGTGACTTCCATCTGGTTACAGGAGACTCTCCCTTAATCCTTCACTAGTTGATGAATTGATTGACCAAAATCAACCATCGGTCAAACCCACTCTCTCTGAAAGTGAATCCTATGAGTCTATGCCTAACCCAAATCAACAGGTCAAGGAAACAATTGACTCGATTTCACCATCAGTTAATTGTACCTTTCCCTAAGAGAGTGAGTATGATACCACTCAGGTTCTTTTTGTTTCTTCAAATTCTAATGAGCTTGGAGACAACCCTCCTATTCCATCAAGATAAGAGGAAAATCCTCTCGTTCTCGTAACACAAGGGGATAATACTCTCGTTTCTATGATACCCCCTCCAAGTAGTCTGGTCACTTCCTTTGATTGGAATCAATTGGTAGGATGTCATCTTCCTTCTTATGTGCCTTTCTAGATCATAGTACAGGTTTGTAATATGATTGTACCCGACACTATTATAGATGAAGGTGCATCAGTGAGTATCCTTTCCTCAACTGCTTGGCAAGCGCTCGGTTCACCGCCACTTGTGCCTGTTACCTAGAATCTGTTGGCTTTTAACAGAGGAACCAATCAACCATTAGGGATCCTTCCTCAGTTGCCTATTAATTTGGGAGGAAAAATCATTTATTTGAATGTGATGGTAGTCCCAGGCCCTTTAGATTACAATTTACTTCTTGGGCGCGACTATGTTTATGACATGGGAGCTATTGTTTCAACACTCTTTCGAGTAATGTGTTTCCCGCATGAAGGAAAAATTGTCACCATTGACCAGCTTTCATTTCCCGGTCCAAATATGGTTTCCAGTCAACCATCTTCCCTAAATAGTCCTTTTGTGCCAATGGTATCATCCCCGCCATAGGGTAATTATGCGGTAACCCATTCCATGCCTACATCAACGGATGATCAATTTCGTGATGTTGCATGTTATGTACAGGGGGCATTGGAACCAGATCTCTCCTTCTAGAGCATTGTTCTCCCATTTGATGAGAACCTCTTGGAAGTCATGACCTCTTATGGGTTGTGAAAAAGGAATATGAGGATAGTTCCTTATCTTGTGTCAACCTCGTTAAAAAATGAAACCAAGGATATGAGGGTAGTTCCTTGTCTTATGTTAACCTCGTTAAAAAATGAAACCAAGGATATGAGGATAGTTCCTTGTCTTGTGTCAACCTCATTAAAAAATGAAACCAAGGATATGAGGATAGTTCCTTGTTTTGTGTCAACCTCGTTAAAAAATGAAACAAGGAATATGAGGATAGTTCTTTTACAATGTCAACCTCATTAAAAAATGAAACAGCTTCCATGAGGATAGTTCCTGGTCTTGTGTCAACCTTGTTAAAAAATGAAACAAAGGGTATGAGGATTGTTCCTTGTCTTGTGTCAACCTCGTTAAAAAATGAAACAAGGAATATGAGCATAGTTCCTTGTCTCGTGTCAAGCTCGTTAAAAATGAAACAAGGAATCTGAACAGAGTTCCTTGTCTTGTGTCAAGCTCATTAAAAAATGAAACAAGGTCCCCTGGAGCAAAGTTCCAAGTTGAGTCTTTGATTAGATCTCATAAAATCCCAGTCGATTCTTTCACTTCATCTCATAAAAGAACCTTCATTCCATCCACCTGATAGCCATGAGTAGTCTACTGAGGTGAATGTAATGAAGCTTGGGGGGCATGCACCTTGTGGTAAAGTTAAGTTTCCCTGTAGGTTATGTTATGACTCAAAATTTTCCTTAGAAGTTATCAGAAGAAGGAAAAGACTGAGGTAACCACAAACCATAGGCTCTAGCCAACCTATGGCTCAGAGAGGGCTCTCTCTATATGATTTAGCTTTGTTTGTTGGGATCTTAGGCTAGTTCTTAAAGTTCAGGGGGTTTTGATTTGTATTGAAGGTTGGATGGTGGAATCCTTAAAACAGATGGATAGAATGATGTCTCTAGACCATTGGGCTATGGAGTCAAAGAAGGGCAGCAGAACTGGAATTAATTCATTAAAGGGAGTGTTCAAAGGGCAAGCTAGCAGAGTAAAGTGCAGGTCTTTGGGCCAGATGGGTGAAATGATCTTAACCAGGGTGAGAGAGCACTTAAGAATTCTCAGACCAGGATTAAAATGAAGAACAAAGGATAATCATGAGCAAAGGGCAATCAAGAATCCTTTGCTATAGATTACAGGGAACCACTTAAACTAAGGAGCAATCAAGAATTCCTTAACTTGGGTAATTAGCAGAAAACATTAAAATGCATAATAGTTATAACAGAGTGCAATGAAGCAAATTATGAGATCTCATTCCATATTATAGCTTTCAGATTTCAGATACATTAATGATTGCGGAAAAACTTTTAAAGAAAGATGACAACACAAGAGAAAACACTTGTCTGTACTTTGCTCTACACATGAATCCAGTGAAATGTGTTGTCTTTATTCATTAATTCAACTTACTGGTCCAAACATTGACACAATAGCAGTCTTTTGATCAAGAAAATCTATAGAATTGTCTAAGAATCCACCTCTACATACTTCGAATTGTGAAGTATTTACACAAAAAAATTATTACAAAATATCTCAAACTAACTTGAGATTTAATCTAGGAAAACAAAATATCTTCCTGCAGGAAGATAGAGATAGCTATTGAACTACTTTGATGATGTTCCCTTTTATTACGGTACTGCTGGCCATTATGGTTGGTTTTAGCCCTTTTAGTTGCCTTTCTGTTTGATCTTTCACATATGAGAGCCTTATTAACCTTTGACTTTCCTCTGATACTCTTTGACACTAATACACTTTGGCATACTGACCTGTCTACACCTGTTTACTTTGGCTATTCCATTTTCACTGTATGGTTATCGTTTTACTGTAAATCTCTTGCAGTAAATTAGTCATTTTTTCCCACCATTCATCATTAGGCAACTTGACATTCATCATCCTCCTATATATCTCATTAGCTTCAGTATACTTGGAAAAATTGGGCTTGGTGAGGAATAAGTGTTTTATCTCATGCTCAAGAAAAAAACAAGTTTTCAAATGTGTTATACAAAACTTTGCCTGTTGGGAGTGCTTTTATGGATGAAGTGCTAGATTGTTCCTAGCCAATTGCCTGAGTCTATTGTCATAGTCCTATTGTGTCATAAGCTTTTCATCGATGACTTATGGACTGGGCAACCCTTTCTCCCTCAAAATTTGGAATTTGACCATGAATCTATCAATGGCCACCTGTATGTTCTGGCATGTTTCCTCCAAGTTCAGCATTAGGTTCCTCTTGGAAAGAACCTTTCTTATTTCAAAAATAGTTTCAGTCCTGTCCTCTATGTCCAGCGCATGGAGTTCATATATGTTCTTGCTATTGAGGAAATGGATGAGTCTATTGGCATCCTCAGGTATGTCTCGCAACTCCTCCTTCACTTTCTATATAGCTTCTGTAGCTATCTTTATTAATTTTGTTTGTTCAAAAATAACTTGAATTGATGGCCAAATATCATTGACAGAGTCAATGATATTGGCCCATAACAGCTCCTTGGCTTGTCCAAGGGGTTTCTCTAATGTCAGGTCCTTCTCCATGGCTTTGACCCTTTCACTCATCCTGTTGGATTTTTGTGCCTCTTCCTTTTTCATAATTTGGGCAAGTTTGTAGTCAGTTTCTAAACTTGCCACCTTTTCCTTCAGTCTATTCATTTCTGGAGCCTGAATTGACATTTGTTCCATGGCTTTAACTAATTATGTTGTTTTTTCTCCTGATGTACCTGCTGTTGTTGTAGATTTTGTGGTGATTGGCAATGCCGTGGCAGGTAGAGCTATTGGTGCAAGTGAAGCTGCCATCGTGGAAGGGACTGCTGTAGACACTGTTGGTATGGCATTTGTAGAAGTTGATGCAATGTCAGTTTATTTCAATTGGATTAAATTATCCAATTCTTTCTCGGTTTTCTATAGCTGGTCATTGAGTTTTAGGACCAAGTCCATCAACTCTTCATGTTTGGTTTGGTTCTCTATGACTTCAAGTGTTTGAGGATGTTGCAGTTGAGATATCTTCAATTGCTTCTTCAGTGCAACAATATCATCGTTCTTCTTCTTTATCAACTGGTCAGTAGCTTTTATATATTTGGGATCATGCCCCTAGTCAATAACCAAGTCTTCCAAAGACTTAATCCTCGTATCCTTGGCCTGTGAGAAGGCCTTCTCCAATTGAAATTGTGTTGAGATGTTGTTCAATGAGTTCTATAGCTGATGGGTAGCTATGTCTTTGCCTGTTAGGGTGGAGTATGTCATATCTCTAACATGTTTATGCAATTCTATTTGGTCTATGGGATGAATATCCATTGCCAATACTTCAAAGTCAACCCTTTTGAAATCTAAAGATGTTTTGGGTTGTTGTGTTGTAGGCTTAACAAAGGACATCTACAGCTTCCCCTCCTTGATGTCAAAAGCTGACATCAGTCTTGTTTAATTAGTGGGAGTGAGCTTTAGGTATTGAGAATATGTTTGGGCTTTAAGCCTATCATTCCTCATTTTGATCTCTTTGTACCTGTCTTTTAAGTCCTGGTCTCGGTCAGCAGGCCTACTGAAGGAAGACACTTCCACACTAAGTTGCCTTTCCAACATCTGAGTCTGTGATGTGGAAGGCTCTTGTATGTGTTCAGATGGAGTTGTGGGCCCTGCTTATGTCTTCCTCTGTGTTGCTTACTTGTGCAGATCCTTCTGTATATTCTTGTTTAGAGGCCAGATTAAGCCTTTTCCTCTTGTTGTGACTTGTTTCCTGCTACAGATTGGAGGTGTCCATTCCTTAAGTGGAATCTCTCTCTATGTTTCTTTTTGGACTTTCTCCTCATTCTGAGGAATTTGTGTGACTAGAGGGGTGCTCATGGCTCTTTCTTCTCTTCTGGTACCTACAGAAAAGAGTTCTCATCAAGTTGTTTTTCCAAATCAATCAGAGAATTTTCTACATCTACCCTTATGCTGTCTCTATCTACTAAAGTATTTTCCACACATTCTGTTTGATTTGCATATGCCTCTATCTCTGGTATGGGGTGGTGGATAAAAGGTCCTAGCTTGACCTTTTGCCTTTTCATGGTAATGAATTGAAAAGGGTCATATCTCCATACAAAACTCCTTTGGAATTTCATTCTCTAAAGGATTAGGTCTGCCTCTTTCCCTGCCTCTCTAGAATTGCATATGAAGGGACCTAATTGTTGGGTTGTGTTATATTCTTTCCACGACTAACCTACGTAGTGAAACGGGGGGTGGAGCGCCCCCTTCGTTGCATCGATTGCGCAGCGGGGGGGTCACAGGGGGGGCGGTAGCCCCCCCTGTCCGGGGGGTTTGAGGGGGGTGGGTAGCCCCCCTCTACGGGTGCAGGGTAGCGCCCCGGGAAATTTTTTTTTGGACCCTATATTAGGTTGGGCGAACGTACCTATGGTTTTCGATCCATGGTTTTGGACGCGATGGTTTTCGGTCCATGGTATTGGATGCTTCGGCATGTATAAATATGTATTGTAACATTGAAAGGAATATAATGAAAAATCAAGCTAGTAGTCCCGGTTTTTGGATCCAGGGGAAAATCTTTGTGCATATGTGTTTTATGTGTTATGCTCTCACATTGTTTATTTTCTTTGTTTAAGAATTCGTATGCAGGTAATTTCTGTACTGGGTTAAAACCTACATTTGGTATCAGAGGTGTTTTGGCTTCAAGGGGACGCCTTTGTTGCTGAGGGGTTTCGCTCGGGCCTGTGGTAGACCCTGTTCAGTGGGAGATCTGCGAGATCGATTTTGGTGGTGAAAGAAGATGGCGAGAAGTGGAAAGATAGAGATTGAGAAGTTCAATGGTTAGAGTTTTGGTTGTGGAAACTTAATATGGAGGATCTATTGGTGGATAAAGATCAGTGGATTGCGGTAGATCCGGGTACTAAACCAACGAGAGTGACCGATGAAGAATGGAAGAAGTTGGATCGGAAGGAAAAGAGCATAATACGATTGTGTGTCTCAGATTCAGTATTGCTAAATGTATCAGGGGAAGCTACGGCGAAGGCTTTGTGGGACAAGTTAGGGACTTTGTACCAATCTAAGTCTCTGGTGAATAAACTGTTCCCGCGGAAAAAGCTGTATAACCTGAGGATGAAAGATGGAGACTCAGTGACAGAGCATATGAATGCATTTAATACTGTGGTAAGTCAGTTATCATCTGTTGAGATTAAAATTTCAGATGAAGATAAGTGCATCAGTTTGTTGTGTTCTCTACCAGATTCGTGGGATAGTCTGGTTATTGCAATAGGTAGCAATGCAACTGCTTTGCAGTTTGATGAAATAGTCTCAGTCTTGCTGATGGAGGAGATGAGATGGAAAAATATGGAGAGCCAGAATGATGATGCCTTATTTGTATGAGGACAGTCCCTGAACAGAAACAAAAATAAGTCATCGAGTGGGAGATATAAATCTAGAGGGAGATCTAAATCTCCAGGAAAACCTAGAAAGGTGGTGTGCTAGAAATGCGGAAAGGAAGGGCACTTCAGAAGGGACTGTAAATCTAAAGCTCCTGATAAAGGAAATGGATCTGATGATGCTCCTTCTGCAGAGACGAAAACCACCTCAGATGAAGGTGGGGATGTGTACTTGGCTTCTTCAAGTACACATGTAGATCATGAGGCATGGTTGATTGACTCAGGTGCATCCTTTCACTTCACTCCCCATAGAGATTGGTTCTGCGAGTATGAGAAATACGATGGTGGTGATGTCTTCTTAGGAGATGATAGGAAGGCTAGAATCATTGGTCACGGAAAAGTAAAGTTGAAGTTGCATTGTGGAAGGGTTAGAACACTTCCGAGTGTTCTGCATATTCCTGCGTTGGCCAGAAATCTGATTTCTGTAAGCAAGTTGGATGATGCAGGTGTAAAGGCAGTGTCCGAGAAAGATACCTGCAACATGGTTCGACAAGCATTGGTATTGATGTGGGGAGTTTGGATTGGAACTCTGTACAAGCTGCAAGGTAGCACCGTTGTTGATGGGTGCAATAGTTCTATGGTTCCTGAAAATGGAGTAGAAAATCTAGTGGTCTCTGGAGAGAAGACCATGTTGTGGCATCAAAGGCTTGGACATATTGGAGAGAAGGTCCTTCAAATACTTCATGGTAAAGGTATGGTAGAAGGTATGAATAATAGCTCTCTGGATTTTGATTTCTGTGAAAATTGTGTATATGGGAAGCAGAATCGGGTGAGTTTCCCCTCTGGTGGTAAGAGGATGAAACATATATTAGAGCTTGTGCACAGTGATGTGTTTGGACCTGTGAAGGTTCCATCACTGGGTAAGTCTGTGTACTATGTATAATTTATAGATGACTTCTCAAGGAATACATGGATATATTTCCTTAAGAAGAAATCTAAAGTATTTGATAGGTTTAAAGAATTTAAGGCTCTGGTGGAAAATTAGACAGAGAAGAAGATAAAGGTGCTAAGGACAGATAATGGTGGAGAATTTTGCAACAAGGAATTTGAAGAATTCTGTAAGAAGTGTGGTATAGCACGGCAGAAGACTACTCCATATACACCTCAGCAAAATGGAGTCGCAGAAAGAATGAACAAGACGTTGATGGAAAGGGCAAGAAGCATGCTCAGTGGTGCCGGGTTAGGACAGGAATTCTGGGCAGAGGCAGTGGATACTGCATGTTACCTGGTCAACGAGTCACCTTCATCAGCGTTGGAGGATAAGACTCCACAAGAAGTATGGACTGGTAAGAAACCCTCTCTTTCACATCTGAGGGTATTTGGATGTGATGCATATGTACATGTTCCAAAGGAGAAACGAACCAAGTTGGATAGTAAATCTGAAAAGTGCATCTTTATTGGGTATAAAGATGGTTTAAAGGGTTATAAGCTTTGGAACCCAGTCACACGGAAGGTTGTGTACAGTTGAGATGTGGTGTTCAGAGAGGTGAAAGATGTTATTAAACATGAAGTCCAACCAAAGGAACCTGTGAAGATAGAGTTTGAACTAAAGGAGGAAGAATCAGACTCTGTAGCAGAGGAGGAATCAGAAGATGAAGAGCCACAAACTCCAGCTGTGAGAAGATCAGTTCGAGAAAGAAGGCAGCCAGAAAGGTATAGTCCATTTGCTTTCTGTTCAAATTTTGCTTTGTCTGTTACTGATTATGATCCCAGAATTGTGAAGGAAGCAGTGGATTCAGAGGATGGAAAACTCTAGAAAGAGGCCATGGTTGATGAAATGGCATCTTTGCACAAAAATGAGGCTTGGGATCTGGTGGAGTTGCCAGTTGGAAGGAAACCCATTGGCAGCAAATGGGTGTTCAAGAAGAAGAAAAATGCAGAAGGAAAGGTGGAGAAATACAAATCTCAGTTGGTAGCAAAAGGTTATTCCCAGGTGCCGGGAATTGATTTTGGTGACATTTTTTCTCCTGTTGCCAAGGTAACTTCTATTAGATTACTTTTATCTGTTGCTACTGCTTTTGATTTTGAGGTAGAACAGATGGATGTGAAGACAACATTTCTTCACGGGGATTTGGAAGAGGAAATCTACATGAAGCAACCTGAAGGCTTTGCGGTGAAGGTAAGAAAGAACGGGTATGCAAGTTAAAGAAGTCTCTGTATGGGTTAAAACAGTCATCAAGGATGTGGTATCAGAAATTTGATACATTTATACGGGGACTTGGCTTCACAAGAAGCAAAGCAGATCATTGTGTGTATCTTAAATTAATTGGTGACCATGTTATTTATCTGGTCTTGTATGTGGATGATATGTTGCTGGTTGGAAATGACAAAGAAATTATCCAGGATTTGAAGACCCAATTGTCCTCCAAATTCGACATGAAAGATCTTGGTGCTGAAAACTATATTTTGGGCATGGAAATTAAAAGAGATCGGGCAAAGAGGAAGCTCTGGTTAAACCAAAGGAAGTATGTTGAGACAATACTGCAGAGGTTTAATATGTAGGATAGTAAACCGGTGAAGGTTCCTATTCCTGTAGGTGTGAGGTTATCTGTTGAACAGTGTCCCAAGACACAAGAAGAGAAAGAGGACATGTCCCGTGTTCCATATGTAAGTGCAGTCGGTAGCCTGATGTATGCAATGGCCAGTACTAGACTAGACATTGCACATGCAGTGGGAGTATTGAGCAAGTTTATGTCAAAACCTGGGAAGGAGCACTAGAAAGCAGTGAAGCGGGTTTTCAGGTATTTGCGTGGCACTAGTGATTATGGTTTGTGCTACCGAGGAAGACCAGGATTGGACAGAGTGTTGGATATTCGTGGCTTTTTTGATGCAGACTGGGCTGGAGATCTGGATCAGAGAAGATCTACAAGTGGGTATGTGTTTAACCTATTTGGAGGTGCAGTCAGTTGGATGAGTAAGAAACAATCTGTAGTGGCACTATCAACTATAGAGGCAGAATACATGGCAGCCACTCATGCAAGCAAGGAATTAGTTTGGTTGCAGAGATTGTGTTCACGTATGGGGTTAGTACAGGGAGCTATAAGAATAGACTGTGACATCCAAAGTGCAATTTTCTTGGCAAAGAACCCTACTTATCATTCAAAGACAAAGCACATTGATGTTCAGTATCACTTTGTGAGGGATATGATAGAAGACAAAAAGGTGTTGCTGGTAAAGGTGGACACTTTGAAGAATACTGCAGATGCATTGACAAAATATGTGAGCTTTGAGAAGTTCTCTTGGTGTAGAGAAACAATGGGCATCTCAGGGCTGGAAAAATGACTAAGCTCTCCTATGGCCCCCTGTGGAAAGAAAAGAACAAGTGGGAGATTGTTGGGTTGTGTTATATTCTTTTCGGGGGCTTTGAGGGGGGTGGGTAGCCCCCCTGTACGGGGTCTGGGGCAGCGCCTAGGGAAATTTTTTTTTGGACCCTATATTAGGTTGGGCGAACCTACCTATGGTTTTCGGTCCATGGTTTTGGACGTGATGGTTTTCGGTCCATGGTATTGGATGCTTCGGCATGTATAAATATGTATTATAACATTGAAAGGAATATAATGAAAAATCAAGCTGGTAGCCTCGGTTTTTGGATCCAGGGGAAATCTCTGTGCATATGTGTTTTATGTGTTATGCTTTCGCATTGTTTATTTTCTTTGTTTAAGAATTCGTATGTAGGTAATTTCTGTACGGGGTTAAAACCTACACTAATTGGTCTATGATTTTGAAATAGGCCTTCTTCGTAGCATTGACAAAATTGACTTCATCGGCATTTATGATCTATCTGTAATATTCTAAGGCAAACAACCTCATAGGGAGGTATCTTGGCAGCTTATATGGTGCAAGCAGGCAACCATATATTCTTATTTCTGTGTGGTTTTGGTAAAGGTACCAATCACCCACTTTGGTTTGCTTGGAAAGTTGGAGGACTCTTTTTATCTCTAGACTTATCTTAGGTGGAGGATTTCTAGTGAGCATAGTTATGATTGGATACACAAAAGAATCTATGAAGTTTGAGTATGTATATGGTGATCCAAGCTCATGGAAAAGTGGGGTCCAAAAAATAATAGATTTGGGCTAAACCTTGGTGTCAAGATTTTGGAGAGTGAAAGGAAACTTCTCTTACTGATAATACAAAAATAGATGGTACAATACAGAGGAGTATTTGAACACTCTTTCATTGCCCATTCTTGTGAACTGCTCATGGATTCTATCAGCTATGAAACTGGCAAAGTCATATATGGTTGCAGGAGGCTACCCTGGGGTATAAATGGACATGAAGGAAAGAATAATTTCATCAATGTATTCACTTGTAGTGTACCCCAAAACACAGGATATCATGGTTATAATGTACTGGCCCCATTTAGAGAAAATAGCTGCTACATATGGAGGGGAATCCTTAGGGGTATGTTTTTCCTCTTTAATGAAGGTTTGGAACAACTGGGCCAATCTTGATGGGCTTAGCTTGGGATACTGGTCCAATAGGTCTCCAATTGAGAGTGGGGTTAGGTTTGGTCCTGGTTGGAAGTTCAACATTTCATTTATAGACTCTGTTGTGATAGTGAATAGAACCTTCTGGTCATGAGACATTATGGTTCTATGGCTGGGGACATAGCATGTATAACACATATGAACAATTTTTGGAAAGATATGGACTTGGGGGAACTGGTATCTGGGTAAATTGGACTCCCAAAGGCCAATGTCATCTGTATGGTTCAGGTGTTTGTCTTTGCTGAAGCAATGGATTTTGAGGAGGATCTTTGTTACACTGGTATCTTTGATTTGGAAATCCCTATCAGCTAGGGGAAGGTGGTCCAAGTCTAAGTGAGGTGTAGAGATGGGCCTTACATCCATTGCAATTGGGGTAGCCATACTTAGTTCTTGTGGATTTGAGTTTGGTTGGTATTTGGGTTCTTTTCTGGGCAACAGGAGGTTTTGCAGAGGGTTTAGGTTCACAATGTTGTAATTAAAGTAAAATTGATGGATTTTACTTAATTAACAGAGTATTGAGGTTGCAATTATTTGGAATTTGACAAGAGGACTGGTATTTTACGGTGAAATACCTGGAAATGGGAAAAATTGGTTGAAAATGGTGGTTGATGGTAGCTGCAGATATTGGTACAGTTTTGGTACAAACTAGGGAGTGAGTTGGGATGTTTGCAACGTTTCTGGAGTGATGGCAGAGGTTTATGAGCAATTCGTTCGTTTGCAGAGGTCGCAACGGATTTCTAAGTTCTCAAGAGAAAATGAGCAAAAAGAGCGAAAAGATGGGTAAACGAACTTTTATAGAAAAATATTAATTTTTGGCGGGTTCATTAACTGATGAATAGTGGGTAGTTTTTTCGGTTACACGGGGAAGTGGTTTTTAGGGGGCCTCACCCGATCTACTCGAGCGCATGACACGTAGCATCGAGGGGGTCTGGGAAAACGCTTTATCAGGCGGGTAAAGGATGTTCATTAGGTTCAGCCGATATGGTTGTGAGCCATAGGATGAGGGGAAAGGAGATCGTACGGGAGTCGGGTGGTGAAGTTGCACAGGGATTAACAAAACGTTTTTCACGGGGCGGGGGGGCATGGGTCTAATCACCGGTGGTATGGGATTAGATTAAGACTTAACCTCAGTCTTAACTAATCGAGGGCGCCTTAATATATGATTAGGAAATGGGGCGGGGTTTTAATATATTTTTTGGGATATGGGGGTGATTATATAGTTTATAATTAAACTAAGGGGTGGGGTTATTTATATAAAGGAGTTAAATTTATATGGGATAATGGGTTTTTGGGAATTTTTATATATTTTAAATTAGAAAGTTAATATGAGATGAATGAGCAGAAAGGTTATGGCACCTAAGTATATGAAATTTTATGCGCTTTAAATACACTTAGCACTTAGGATAAAATGCATTTGGTGGGTTTTTGTATGAAATATGTTTTGTCATGGGGTTTTCAACTTTTCCTAGGTAAATGTAGTTTAACCTTAGGAAAAGGGGTTTTTGAAGGGGGATGAATTAATTGTAGGGGATTTTAACACCTCATATCCTTAAGTCATCAAGCCGAGGGTCCGGTCCCACCAAAAGTCAGAGAAATTCTCTGAGCCTTTTTGACTTAAAGGATTCTAGGTATCAGAATTTTTGTTATGGAAGGGAAATTAGTAAGTTTTCTAGGGGTGAAAAGGAATGATGGGGAATTAATCATTTTGAACTTTGTAAACCTGTGCTTATGCTTTGTAAAGTGCTCATGTACATTTGAAATATATCATTTAAGCATAAAATGTGTGCTTTCATCAAGTGATCTTTGTAATTATGCAACCTTTCTACTACTTACCCATTCACCTACCCTACCATTTTTTCTTCTTTTATTTGGGTGCATTTAGGCTAGCAAACCCTTATTACTCATTTTTCTTTTACAAATCAAACTATCTAATTCTAACCTTATATCATCCAAGGGCTCAGATTAAACTATTGAGCTCCTTTTATTATCTCTACCTATCTAATGATCTGCCAAGATTAAACTGTTTGGTCAGATTTTATTCTCTAACTATAGACATTAAAATTGAAAGAATGAATAGCCAAGATTAAATTGTTTGACTATCATGGATTGTGGCATGAATTACAAGCTACACACATTCACTATTATGCATAAAAAACAAATGGTAGTGGCATTTAAGTTTGCTCACTTTCATGGTCTCTTTTTCCTTTTTATTTTTTGGGGTTCATTTATTCTCATTTTTTACCTTCCTTCATTCTTTTTGTCCTTTAATTATTCTTTTAGGACATACCCTCTTTACATTTTTTAATTTTTTAATATGGAAAACATTTGCAGAAAGCAAAGGTATGTACAATATTACAAGGCTTTACAATTAGTCATTCAAAATTATTGCTCTTATTGGTATAGGAACCTAACAGGTTATGTGAAGGGAATCACCCCATTCACCTTTGTCCCTATCTGGACGAAGCCAAAAAGGTGTTGGTTAACTATCCCGCTTCACCGCAACAACTTCCATATGGTTACAGGAGACTCTCCCTTTCATTATGTTTGGGGCATGTAAACCAATCTCAAGCATAGTTCTTCATTTCAAGCTTGTGTAAAAATGAAACTGAATCCAAGAATAGTTTTTTCGTTTCAAGCTTGTGTAAATATGAAACTGAATTCAAGCATCGTTTTTCGTTTCAAGCTTGTTTAAACATGAAACTGAATCCAAGCATAGTTTTTCATTTCAAGCTTGTGTAAACATGAAACAAAATCTAAGCATAGTTCCCTATGGTTCAAGCTTGTGTAAAAATGAACCCATATCCATTTTAACCCTCGTGATTGCCATTCTATCAGCCTCTTCTGTTAGATGAGCCTTGGTTTTTCTCCTTCCATCGTCACTATCTGCTTGGCCAATCATAAGCTTTCACTTGTTTATTTTACCCTTTTGAGGAACAGTTGCATTAAGTGGTCTTATTAACCAGCCTCTTCACATAAATCAACATGTTTTGAGAAGTTCCAACATCACCGGAACCAATTGCTATCCTAGACACCACTCGTTCCTCAAAGTGGAGTCGCTTTTAAGCTCTTTTCAGACTCTCTAAAAATGAAAAGATTGTCAAGCGATTGTCCTTTTCAGCTCGTTAACGGATTAGAAATGAAATCTACTTAGTATAAGTTTAACCCTTTTTCAGGCTGAGATAGATTATTTACGAAAAAGGAATGCGTTGACCGAACATGGTCAATAGGTTCTCTCTCATATTGTTTTATGCTTTTTCGGGCTTGAGAGACAAATCAATGAAAAAGAAGTTGTGGAGTTTTCTTTTTGTCACTTTTCAAACGCTCTAAACATGAAAAGGACCGAGTTATCTTTATCGTTAAACTCGTTAAAACATCAAATAGCGAAAAACTTATCCGTCTAGACAAGACCAAGTTTCACCTTCGCTAGACTCGTTAAAACATCACATAGCAATGGATTCACCTGAAGGGTGGAATTATACAACAAGAAAATGTTATCCTCCTCAAGCTTGATTAAAAAAAAAGAGGTATTGATCAGCAATGACTGGGGAAAATGGGAAAAAGGGGTAAAACCACTTTATGGTAGCAGGTCGCTCTTGAACATGACACTTTCGCTTCATCTTCGTGACTATTTGGGTCGGGTTATCTGCTTGATGGTTATCATACCTATTATCTATCACGCCATCCATTACTTTGGTTTTGGGTCAATGCTTCCAATTCATTCAGTGTCGCCTATATGTGCAAGAGAAGTCATTCAGTTAAAATTCATCCTTTGCAATACTCATAAACCTTCATTTTCATGACTGCCATTCCTGAACCTTGTGTCGTCAATCAAATTCTGTCTCCAAAATCATTACACTTATTTCATGTCATTGATGTGGGATACATCAATTCCCTCTTGCGATGAGTTGCTTCTTGTCGACATCAGCTCATTATCCAAGAAGTTGACTTAGAAACACCCTTCTAGTACCTTGAGGCTTGCATACATCAATGGCATGTTTCTCGCTTCCGGAAATAGGTTGACATCAATGGCCTTCAACCGAAAGACTTTTTATGGTGTTCGAAATCAAATCATCCATTCACACCATGCAGAATGTACCGCAGTACCTTGAGTATCATTATCATTATCGATGATTTCTCTCGTGTCTGTTAACAACTTACATCATTGGCTGGTAATCAGACGGTGTCTTCCCATGTTTGACTTCAGATCACATATTCACATGGTTAGACTCGTACTTGAGTGAATGATTGAACGAGATAGAAGACCCCAGATCTAGTTTCATCCATCCGGGTTGCGATTTCAGGAGTACTAAATCATATGTACAATGGCTTTACATTGATGGTCATTCCAATCATGGGTCTATATCTGTAGACGATTGTCTATGTACATGTAATGAAAGTTTATAAGCTGAGCATGGGTATGCCTTCCCTCAACGATTCATGTAAAAATCAAAATATCATGATATATGTATTGTAATTGATGCAGGTCACCTTCCACTTCGAAACCTCCTCATCACATCGTAAAGCATTTCATTCGACATTGGCATTTTTCCGACTTCATGCTTTAGGGGCAGCTGTTACAGATCCATTTGGGCACATCACTCCCATCATCCAGATCAATGTTTTAGGGCTCATCAAACCCTAATTTCAGTTTCTACATGCCCTAAACAAGTCACCCTTTTGAATGCCTCCTTCCCAGACAGTTTCATGACATGAAGACATCTTGAAATGACCTCTAGAGGGACCGGCGCAGGTAGGCCCATATAAGGGTGCGTTGCAGAGCAGTTGAGTCCATGTCAGGGTGCTCTGTTGAGCACTTAGGCCTCCTTTCACCTCCGCTGGGTGAGATTGAGCGAAATTCAGATAGGGTTTGGGGAATATTCTTATCTCTTGGAGTCATCTAGAAGTTTCCCTCACTTATCAACTCCTATGAGCTCGAAAATGGATGAGGAATGAGTTAAGATGCAGCCTATCCTCTCATCCCTTCCTCCATGGAACTAGTTGTAGGTATGGAAGGCCATTCAATACCACCATTTATGACAAAACCTCCTTCATCTCCCTATAAATTGACCACTCATCTAAGTGATCAGAGACTGGAATATGTTGAATTGTAAGGAGATAATGTTGTTATGAGAATTGGCTTTGAAGTAAGTATTGTAATGCTACAGGTTTGTCATGCTTTTGATGTGATGTGGATGGGATCCAAGCTGGAGGAATGACTTTGAATTAGACACAATGGTTGTAATTCCTTCTTCTATTCAATAAATTATTTGAACCTTTCTCCCATATGTTTGTATTGTCTTATGATGCTTATATGTGTGAAATGTATCTGATTCCATTCACTTGTATTTAATATATCTTTTGGTTTGATCGGTTCTTTGTCTTATCTTTGTGTTTACAGGTACTTCTCAAGCGTGTTAAGTACGAGAAGGAGTGACAGGATCGATACAAAGCAGACAAGAGGAAAACATAACTACAAGTAGGTCTTCTCATCTTCTTTGTATTATTTATTGCTTATGGGAAAAGACTAAAATGCTTTAAAATGTTGTTCTAGATATGGCTACTTATGTAGGGAATTAGTATTTATCCGTAGATACCAAATTCTCCAAAGCACCTCCTCTTAGACGATGTCTTCTGAATCCAGGCTTTCTAGGCTTCCAGGCTTTATGTTTTAATTTTAAAATCTTTAAGTCTAATTTGAACCATAAATAGATTGAATCCGAAAATTGTAATTTGCCAACTTCTTTAAAAATAATTTCGGTGGTAGTTAAACAATGCGGAATTGATATGATTCAATAATAGACATTTCGAAAAGAAACATGAATCTAATTTATTGAACGTTACCTTTTTGAAAATGTGTAGCCTCCACCAAAGGAACATACAAAACAAAATCAATGCAAGGAAAGTATTATCCTAGTTGATAGAAATCAACGGGCAATGTCGAGGCCTGATAAGACATATAACATGTCTATAACACACACACTCACATGTTTACAAAGTTCTTTTCCATCGACTATTTCCTCATTAATTGAAGTCTCCATTCCTTCCTCACTTTCTATAAAATATTTCTTACAACTCTCTTGTACTTTTATGGTAAGTACATTGGTAGAAGGTTTGCCCTTTCCAAATCTTGTATTAAAATAATTGAAAGGTGATTATTGAAGGTGGGTGGATGACATGTTTAAGGGCAGAGATTTAGTATGTATATCTAATTGAGTAAATATGAAAATAATATGGGGAGATGAAGTGGAAAGAATAAATGTAAAAATACACTGTTTATTTAAGTTATAACATAAAAGAGATTATTAATAAATTAAATTTAAAAAATTGGAATGTAATTTTTATTTTATTTATAAAAGTAAATAAAAAATGTGTAATAATATTAACTAATTTTATTTTGGGCTTGGGGTATGTTTTAAAATTGTTTTTTATTTGGTTAAGAGCTCATTTTTCTAAGATGTAAGGAAACATGAGGGAACAGGTTAATGGCACAAGACTTAGAGGTATCTCGCAGGAGTGAAAGCCTACCCCTTACAGACCACCATCAAGTAATTCCAAGTGGCGTGGTTTTCCTTGAATAACAGTGATCAGCCAGTTTACATTTGCAGACAATAGCGAGTTATGGTTGTCGACACTATTGGTTTCACAACTAAATTATGCTAGGTTTTCACACTGTTTAAAAAATAACTGATTTAATTTAAAGAAGAGAAGTGTGTTATACATACTAAAGGAATATGAAATGTTAAATGCATTATACATGATAAAATTAAAAGAAATATGAAAATGAATATAGCATCTGTGGAGATGGCCAAGTACAACAAACACATAAACAAATCATTTAAGAGAAACACTCCAAAAACATGGATAGGGAAAATATGAAAGAAACATTAATAAAGAGACATTTTGTGTAGAGATGAGCCTAGAAAAAGTGTAGAAGTAAATAGTGAATCATATATTAATGAAAGAGAAATGGGATAAAGATATAAACCATGCTAACCTAGAGAGAATGTGAACAATATGATAATTACAAATATGTAAGGATAAAAACTAATAAAAGTAATTGTTGAAGCAAATAAGTAGATAAGAAAAGTGTGTTAGAAAGATGGACAAACCCAATTCAAAAACACCGTGACCTTGAAATTGATTAGTATTGACCTGTTAAAAACTTTGCATTAATATAATACAAATATTCACATATAAGGGAAGTTTTATTTATAAAAATGGACAAGATAGGCCTAAAAAGGTTAACGCAAAGAAGATGATAATATGCATAGAAATGGTAAACAATTACAAAATAAAAAAATCAATCATATCTATAGAAAATGAGTGCATTATACATATAAAAAAATGTGAATTTGGAAGGGAACATTAAGATGAACAAGGAAGTGCAAATGGAAAACAAATAGTGGGTCAAACTCGTATAAGAGAAATGCACCAAAAATATGGACAATTTTGTGAAATTGAAAGGAATTAAAATAAGAAGATGGGGCATATGAAGATGGGCTAAGAAGAGAAGGGTGGACATAAATAATGGATTAATGCTTAAAAGAGAGATGTCTTAGAAATGAAGATAAAATAGACTTGGCAGTGATCCAGGGGATCACTAAAGTGCTCAAAATTCAAAGTGTTCAAAATTGTTCGAAACCTATACCATAGCATAGATCGCAAGGGATAGAATCCAAGGCAACTTGAATCGCTCAAAACTGATATCATATGCTCTTGGTATCGTGTCCTAGTCGTTTTCTAAAATAGGGAAAAAATTGTACGCTGGATGCAAGACTGCTGACTGGGCAGTCTGTACGCTGACTTGGTAGGGTGACTGGACATGTTGACTAGGTTTCTTGGGCCAATGACTGGCTACCAAGTGTCCTCTCTATATCGGTTGAATTCTGTTGTGATTTGATTGATTGAATGTGTATTGATGTGGTCTAATGGGTGGAAGCCCCGTGGGCCAATGGAGGGCAGCCAAGTACCCACCCAATGGTGCATTAAAATTTTGTTTATGGGTTGAACTACCTTCATGGGAATCAAAGACAAGACCTCATGTTGGACAACACAATGCCTTACTGCCATGCCACTGGGTGTTTCTTAACAATTTGGGTGGCACAATTATAATTAAAGAGTATATGTTTTGTGTTTGGGGGATGGAGTCGGAGCTAAGAGATGGGCCCCGATCACCCCACGCCCATAATAACACATGAAAAGGGGGCCGAGGGATTGTTCTTAAGCTCGACCTAAATCCCCAAGTACCGCAAACTTACCACAATCATTGTTTGGTGCGGATTTTGAAACCAACCTGAAACCATGAGAACTCGACCACAGTCAGAGAAATGGTTAACAATTGGCGAGGGTTATAGGCCCAAGGTTCCAACACCATAGTTCATACCCACCAGACCATAAATTATACTAAGAAGCACTTGTTGAGGCGGGGCTTGGGACAAGGCACCAAACCGAGGTCCCATGACCTACCATATGCCCACATGCCAAAGCCCAGAGTAGAATAGTTGAGTGGTGGAAACATGGGGACCAACCCAAGAGCATATGGAACCCCATATAACCACTTGCCAGTGCAAAAGTGTTAAAACAGTGTCGGGCAAAGTTTTGGGACTAGCCCATGGTTGCGACACCTATATGGGACCACAATGAGGGCGGAAAACATAACGACGGGTGTGTAAATTTTTGGACAAGCCTTGTTTTTATGGGCACACAGAAGCAATCATCGAAGAGCCAAGGGGTTATGTCAATGGTGGTGGGCAGTTAGCCCCAACCCCCGGGCGCATGACCCCATGTGGCCATAATTTTCCGCCTACAGGCCTTACTGGGCAATTAAAGTAGGCGATATTTTGCACCTAATCTGGAGCAAATCTTGCCGGCGCTGGGTGAAATTGTCGCTACACCCACCCAAAAAAGGTGGATTTGCAGGATGGATAGCATTCTAGTCCATTTTGTAGATCAGTTAGCAAAAGAAACTTTGAGAGAGCATAACGTCTTCAGGTTTTGGCCAAATTTAGCCTAACAAAAGCCCAGCTAGGGGTTTTTTACTATTATGGATCTATTGGAGACATAATATTTACATTTTGAGCACTGCAAATCCATTTAAACACAAATTTGAGCACTTAATGAAAAAGGTCCATCATTGAAAGCTGCACCATGAGATGTAGCCCAGGAGAGGGGTGAACTCCTTTATCATTTTTTTTGTTATGTGTTTCTGATATGGTATTTTGTCTCTATTATTACTGTTAACTAAGTTTAAAAATCATTATTTTATGTGCTTTGTAAAGTGATATATTACCCAAAATACATAAAATTTCACTTGCAATTTTTCCATCGTCTTCAAGTTTACATTATAGATCAGTTTGGTATGAGAGCTCAAGGTTATTTTGAAGGTTTGATTTTGTTTTCAGGTGTTTTCTGATGCTTACAAGGTTGAATCTTAAAAGGAGAACTTGTGGAGCCAAGGGCTCACATTTTTTCAAGGAGAACCCACAAACCTCAAACTTCAATAGTCATGGCACATGAAGAAGGTCTTGAAGGGATGTCTGAAGATGAAAGAACTTTCATAAAAGCTTTCATTGAGATGTTTGAAATGGTAAAATTTCTTTATGAGGAGAGGAATTCAAGGTTGTAAGGATAGAGCTAAAAACCTCCAAAGGGAGATGGAGGGAAAGGAGACAAACCTCCAAAATGGAGTGGAGGAAATGTTGAAAAGACACCACCTTCACCTCCATCCTCATCCTCATCCTCATCCTCATATTCATCCTCATTTTCTTCCACTTCTTCTACCCTTTCACAAACACCTCCAAATTCTCCAAAAGGACATGGTAAAACTCCTTCGTTTTTTTTTGTAAGCTTGGTAGATCCTTCCACTTTCATTACATACAAGCAAGTTACAACCGCACAACTGGTTAGGTGGCCTCAACTTGTCCAGTGGGAAACTAAGTCTGTTGGCCACCTAACTGCATGATATGCCATCCAGTAACAAAATATTATAAGTATTTCTATCAAATCTATATAAGTTTGTATAACATGACCATGTTCATACTCTATTTGCCTATAAACATATAAAATATCATGTTGTAAAGTAAAATCTATCTGCATATGTACTAAACAAAAATAAAATTAGCTACATCCTATTCATATCCCTCGGCAGAAGAAAATTCAACTAGGGCTTGGTCTGTGAGAGAAGATAGGGGAGGTGATCCTCGATTCAACTGAGTTTCCCATCCTATTTTTCTAGTTGAAATTGCAGTTTTTGGAAGCCCTGAACTGTTGTCGCCATGCTCACTGAAATCTTCTCCAAGGCCTTTCCCAGGAGAATTTTCATATTCCAGTACAAATTAAAATTTTGTTTGAATTCAGTCACTAGCCCACGAGTATGTCCATGGTCTAGCACCATCGGTCACCAATCCTCCATCTCGATATCTATTGAACTTTCCTAGCGGTTCAAGTATGCTTCCCAGTCCTCGATCAATCTCGTTATTTCTTCACTAGTTCCGTCATGGTATGCCTTGGTCATATAATTAATGATGTTGGTAACTGGCTTGTGGCCTCTTCTTCCGCTTGAGGAACTAGGTTGTTCCTCTTGCCCTATCGCCTGAGGCCTCCTACCATGGTCCCTTTCATTCACTACCCTTGCCATCTCAACCTAGACACTGTGCTTGGTGTGAAAATGCGTGATGCGTGATACCTGTACTAGTGGTGGCCTGGGCCCATAATCGCTACTCTCCTAGGTGAGCCTACCCCCTTGTGCACTTGCCACGGGAAACCGAAACCATAATTTCGATATCATAAAGCGTTGAATCTCTACCAATCTCAACCCATGCATCTAATCTTGGTCCTCCAACCCACACAAGAATTCATTGTCTTGACTCCAAGACAAATTTGCAGAGTAACCAGAGACAAGGTTTAGGAGCCCACCATAACTAGCGCCAACAACAATATAATAATTCCCCAACCCAGAGTGGTGTTGACCCTCAATTAGGACCCCGCAGAATCTTCCACGAGGGTCGTGGGTGCGTGGTGAGGCAAGCAAAACATCCCAAACTTTACAATGAAAAAACCCCCAGTTGTGCAGAGGGAAAGGCCTCCCCTCAACCCCATACAAAACAGTAAAACAAACCGTATAGATGGAGTTGAAGGTAACCCATCCCCAAACCTGAGGGGAATCGAGCAAAATCATACAATAACATTCCCCAGGGTTGGCTCTACTATCCCTCATCCCATACAACCACATGGGAGAGAGAATAATTTCAAAGGAAACTGACACAGAGATTGGGCCAGTGAGAATGACATACAACTGCCAGATTTCTGGCACCAAAGGCTTCCCACATCTCATTTTACTCCCACCCGCAGACAAATCGGCACCATGTACAACCCAATCCCATAACTAGACACTCAGATGCATGTACAAGGGGGGCGAAAACAATTAACGTACCAAGTTACCCTCATCTGAAGACAAATGGTCCACCACCTTTCCTGGAGCTGCAACTTTGCTCTACCCATGGATTTCCTCGTCCAAATTGTTATCCCCTGAACACTGAAATGCTCGACATGCCTCGTGGAGTTGTTGACACCATACTCATACATGAACTTACTACCTCTATTACCTTCCATGGAGGTATTATACGTGTACATGCAGGAGCCACCACACCCATCACCTTGAGCATGTTGGGGGTGGTGATTAAGTACCCCAACGTACATTTCATTAATTCGATTTTGATGGGATTACCATCCGTCTCTCACCCCGATCGGGGGGGGTAAAACTCCTTTTTTAAAGCTTGACATTTGCGGGATTGTTTTGGGAAGCCCATACTTATATGCAAGGAAAGCCATCTTCCATCACCAAGAGAAAAAGTATCACTTGTTTAAAGATGGGATTGAGTACATTGTTAGAGCACATAGAAAGAAGTTGAATTTGTCTCTTGTGAATGCTCGACAAATGAAGAGGTTTGTTAATGCTAGTTATACTTTTGCATTATTGATGATTAAACATAAAGATGTCGATGAGCATTCCAAGGATGTGATACAACATTAAAATCTGATTTAGTTGAAGTTGTTAACACATGTGATAAGATGTTTCAGAAATCTAATATGTTGCCTCCCAAAAGAGGAAAACAACATGGATTTCATTTGCATCAGGATGCATCACTTTTGAACATTGGTTTGAACAAGATGGCAGTTTTAGAGAATGCAGGAATCAAGAAGCAGATGTAGGAGCTACTTGACAAAGGGAACATGAGTTCTAATATGAAGAATGGTGCATGGCAATGGTGATCAAATTTGGTGAAGATTCAAGCCAAGTACAAGGCGTAAAATGATAAGCATCGTGTAGACCATAATTTTTAGGTTGGAGATGAAGTAAAGCTTTACCTCAAGAAATAAAAACTTTGAGGTGAAAAGAACTTGAAATTGGGTAAGCCTCCTTTGATTTAAGACGTAGGAGAGAATGTTTAGATTTCTTTAACATAAGTTTTCTCTTCTAAATATCTTGAAGAATTGCAGCAAGATCCTATCCTTGATAGAGAAACATGAACTTTAAGAAGAAGGAATGGGACGCAACCTCATAAGGGGTCCAAATGTACAAAACTAGGTAAATCCAAATGGATTGAAAAGGGAAAGGTGAGGGAATTGTGCCCTCATTTGTTTGTTGACTGAAAATAGTCTTTTAGAGGTCCAAAAGCTTCCAGTTTGGAGTGATCTAGGGGATTAATAAAGTGCTCAAAATTGAAAGTGCTCAAAACCTATATCAAAGCGTAGATCTCTATGACTTGAATCCAATGCAACCTGAATCTCTCAAAATCGATATCGTATACTCTCGATATCTTGTTCTGATCATTTCCCGAACATCCATAAAATTTTCAGGTTGGATGCGCCACTGCTAACTGGGTAGTCCGTACGCTAACTGGGTAATGTGACTGCACATGTTGACTGGGTTTCTTGGGCTAATGACTGGTTTCCAAGTGTCCTCTCTGTATTAGTTGAATTATGTTGTGATTTGATTCGTTGGATGTGTATTGATGTGGTCCAATTGGTGGAAGCCACGTGGGCCAATGGAGGGTAGCCACGTGGCCACCCAAGGGTCCATTAAAATTTTGTTTATGGGTCGAACTGCCTTAACAAGAATCGAACACAAGACTTCATGCTAGACAACACAACGCCTTACCTCAATGCCACTAGGTGTTTCTTAATAGTATGGGTGGCACGATTATATTTAAAGAGTATATGTTTTGCGTTTGGGGGATGGGGTCAAGGCTAAGCCCTGGCCCCTAGTCACGCCCCGCCCACGAGACAATAGGAATAGGGGGCCAAGGGCTCGGGATTAACCGTAACCCAAAGCCCCTAGTACCACAACCTTACCACAATCACCATTTGGTGTGAAGTTTGAAACGAACGCCGAAACCATGAGAACTCGACCATAGTCAGAGCAATGTTTAACACTTGGCGTAGGTTATAGGCCCAAGGCTCTGGCACCATAGTTCATACCCACTGGACCATAGATTATACGAAGAAGTGTTTGTTGAGGCGGGGCTTGGGACAATGCACCAGGTCGAGGTCCCATGGCTTACCATATTCCCATATGCCAAAGCCCAAAACGGAACAGTTGAGGGGCGAAAACATGGGGACCAACCTCGGAGCATATGGAACCCCATATAACCACCTGCCATGTGGAAGTGTTAAAACAATGCGGGGCGGAGATTTTGGACTAGACCATAGTCACGACACCTGCATGGGACCATAACGAGGGCTCGACGAAAAACATAACGGCGAGCACGTAAATTTTGGGATAAGCCCTAGGTTTATGGGCACAGGGAACCAATCGCCGAAGAGAAAGGGGGTTATGCCGATGGTGGTGGGCGGTTAGCCCCAACCCTTGGGCACATGGCCCCATGTGGCAATAATTTTCCGCCCACAAGCCGTACTAGATAATTAAAGTAAGAGACATTTTGCACCCAATCCAACGCGAATCTTGTTGGCATCGAGCAAAATTGTCACTCGGTGCGCCCGAAAAAGGCAGATTCGTAGGATGGATATCAATCAAGTCCATTTTGTAGATCCATTATAGAAGAAACTTTGAGAGAGCATAACTTATTTAAATTTTGGCCAAATTGAGCCAAACAAAAGCCC
Source organism: Pinus tabuliformis (assembly GCA_031772625.1). NCBI lineage: Eukaryota > Viridiplantae > Streptophyta > Pinopsida > Pinales > Pinaceae > Pinus > Pinus tabuliformis. The sequence goes on along the minus strand of CM062819.1, from coordinate 738,712,439 downwards.
AACTAGGGATTTTTTACTGTTTTAGAGCCATTATAGACATAGTATTTACATTATTAGCATTGCAAATCCATGTAAACACAAATTTGAGTACTTAATGAAAGAGGCCCATCATTGGAAGTTGGACCAAAAGATGTAGCCCAAGAGAGGGGTGAACTCCTTTATCATTTTTGTTGTTATGTGTTTATGATATGGTATTTTGTCTCTGTTATTTCTATTAAATAAGTTTAAAATTCATTATTTTATGTGTTTTGTAAAGTGATCCATTACCCAAAATACATAAAATTTCACTTGCAATTTTTCCATCACCTTCAAGTTTACATTACAGATCATGAAGGGATGTGAACAAGAAGATTGAGCCAATCGAGATGGACCAAGAAGAGCAAGTTTTAAAAGAAAACAATGGCTTGGTTCTCTAAAGAAGAAAAGTGCACTATAATATGGGCAAGATGTCAATAACAAGATAATAAGTGTGTAGATGACTAAAAAACAAAAAATGCAAAAGCAATAACGTAAAGTATGAGAGTTTGGTTAAAAATAAGCAATGTAGTGAAAACTAAAGAAGTGTTAGAACATGCAAAATAAAGTATAAGAAAATGATGATTGACTTTTCATATATATATATATATATATAATAGATTGTAAAGGTAAATGTAAATGTTAAAATATGTTAGTAAATGCAAAACAAATCATAAGAAAGTGAGAATTGGTCACCCTAAATTGATCAACTGTAACCTTTAGTGGCTTATTTAACAATCACTTCAATTGTGGAACCAAGTTCAACCCAAATATGTCTATTTCCTAGCGAAGAGGAGGTTCTTATGATGGAAAATATGCAATTGGATTTGAAGCCTTTGAAGACACTAATCCAATATAGGCACAAGTTCAAGGTTTACAAGATAACTCTTCCACTAGCCTCTATGTCCATCCTAGAGTTTGCATCCTCAAACCTTAGGTCTTCAACACAAGCACCAAGAACTATATGGAACATCAAGATTATTATACACAAGTCTTTTCTGTTGTAGAAAACCTCTCATTGACATGCAAGATTTTCATGTTTTTAATAGAAAATATTTTGCAATGTGTGTTTTTTAGGTACCCCCCCAATATATCATTTTTTACTGTAAATATCGTAAAGTAATCATATGAATATTGACCAGCATCTCTATTATGAATATAAATCAAAATATTACAACTATATCCAAAATTACCAACATTTAATTGCAATAATAAACCACATTAAATAAAATACCCCTTCTTTATAAAAATAAAATATTAAACACAAAATAATAAAATTAAAAAAAAAAAAAAAAAATACACATAATAAGATATTCACTAAAGAGAAATCACATGGTAATTCATTATACAATAATACGGTGTATTCACATCCATAATATGGTCATACTCACATTAATAAAAATAAAATAAAGTTATAAAATCTTGAAATCTAATCTAAATATTTTCTTTTAAGTACTTCCACTTTTTTTTTTTTTTTTTTTTTTTTTCTTTTTTGGTTTAGAATGAAAAAAGCTTCCAAAACAGCTACATATCAGTGATAGTACCATGTGCAATCCAATGAGAATGCAATCATATAAATATTCATCCCTATAACCAGTCCATATAGCAATATCATGGCCTATAATATATAGAAGATATCATAAAGATCTAATGTACCAGATAAAATCATGCATGGTTGATAATAGACAATGTATGGAATTTTGAAATGTTGCAACTAGTTACTAATAGACAGAAATTGACAGAGAAGGTCCATCTGATAATCAAAATGAAGAAATATGTATGGGTGAGTAGTTTTATCCTGGTAGTGGCAGCACCCTGGCCTCCATGCAAGTGTCTCCCATCTTGACTCAATGTGTAAGCCATCCAGTTTGTCCAGAATGCCTTTTTTGGAGAGACTATTTGCATCTTGATTGAACTACCTACTAATATGTTGAATCGAGGAGTGATGAAATGAACTCCAAAGTGATGTGATTTGTGGTGGGCCCCAGTATTGCACCAATGATGATGCAACTCCTGGGACTCCCTTCTTTACTTTTATCAACCCGATTGTTCGTAACAAACTTGGAAGCGACGGTGCTATATGCACAAGTACTAGCTCTTGCCGCAGGCTGTCACTTGATCAGCTGGCACAAGTCCGCTAGGAGCTTAAGCCAACTTCTATGAGCTCTTAGAAGAAGTTTTTAACTGTAATGGATGAAAGCTAACTCAAAGGAGGCTAGTCTACTTACAGACAGAAGTTGAAAGCTGAAAAGAAATGCAAACCCTAGCAAACCCTAGTTTTTACCGACTAGCCCTACTGGTGCAAGAAAAGAGATGAAAGTAATGGAAATGGATGCCATTGACTAAGGTAAAATGCATGTGACTAAGCTACTTCTACAATAAGATCTAGAGGAAACATATTTTTTCATTTTTGAGTAATTTTGCAGAATTATTATGCATGTGCTTTAACTGTTTTTGACTGTGCAAAGGTTGATTGGTGAAAGGAAATGGAGTGGGCGCTTGTAGGAGGTTGGGAAGGTGAGAAGAGGGCCTGAGGGGTCCCTAGCACCCTTCTAGAGAGTTTCACAGTGATCAAATCCCAAAAAATTGCTCACGTGAAGTTCTACAGGAAGTGTGCAGGGGTTTTACAGGTTGTTCTACAGGAAGATCTGAAAGAGGATTTTGGAGGGTTGATGGTGGAAAAACGGTGGGAAAGTGGAAATGGAGATTGGATGAGGATGTGAAGGGGTCTAGGACCTGGTGAATGAAACTAAGGAGTGATTAAGGTGGTTGGATTTGTTCAAGGATGGAGGGAGCAATGCTGCACAAGAATGTACAAATTAGGGCAAAGTGGGAAAGTGTGGCAAATGAAGGGAAGTAATCTTGGATTATGGGTTGGAGCGGGTTGTATGATGGAGGAAGGATAGGTAGGGAGGTATTACAGGTGTCCTGCACACTATTTTCCAAAACTGATCAAACAAAGACTAGGAAAACCAAAGATCTAGCTATTTTGACCTAATTTGACCCAAAAACCAGAAACATGATGAACAAAAGTTTATAGACAAGGAATCATGCAAGATAACTATGGAAACTAAGTAAGAATAGATCTAAACATGCAAATACAAGTAATATCAACTTTTCCAACTAGAAATTTAACACTAGCAATTGCATGGAAAGGCAAAAACAGTGTTTTTGTGGCAGCAAGTATGCCTTGGTCTCAGCTCATGGTCCCAAGGAGGGAGAGATGGGATCAATGATTTCTTGATGGCCTTTTTGCGGATCTTTTTCTTTACCAAACTATCAAATCAACCTGAAGTATGAAAAGCTATTTTAATCATAAAAAACAACCTAAGTAACAAAGCAAGATTTTAACCTAAATAACAGAAATTATTCTATGAATGCAGCAAAGACACATAAAAGTACACAAAGGAGGTACTGGAACTTGGGTTGGGCCCAACCCCAAGAGCTATAGCCTACTATGAAAGATTAGAGCTGGTGCAAAGCTGGATTCATTTTTATTGATCAAGAAATAATAGTTACATCCCAAAATCTGTCTACAAGAAAAAGCTCGAAAATGTGCTGATACAGAGTTGCACTAAAGTGCGAAAATAGACTAAGAAAATGACTAACCTACTGACTAAAATCTAACTACCATCTGATTAAAATCTGACTAACTGAACTGAGGCCCTAAGCCTTATTATTTATACAAATTGAGGACCCCAACAGTCCTCCTAAACTTTAGGAACTTGGCTGCCAAAACTTGCAGTTAACAGCAGTCCTACTTGACTTGCTTGGCTGCCTCTTGTGCTCTGAGCTTTGAAGGCGAATTCTAGGTAAGGGCTCATAAATGAAGGGGACACCTTCCTACAAATCCTCTCCCTTGTTCTTCCACGAATTTGGCTGCCAAGTGCTCATTAAACCTTTGATTTTGTCTCAAAATTGACCAAAAATCTACATAAAGCACACATTAGACTTTTTGGCATAATGACTAACCAAATTCACTCTATTAGCATAAATATAATAAAAAACATGCATTAAACTACTGAGAATTGTGGATTAAGTCGAATTAGGAGGCTGAATGAGCCCATATAATTACCCATTTTTGGGGTCATCATCACCCCCCTACTGAAGGTGTTGCTCATCCTCTGAGCAACTAATCTATCTCTTCATTCTTGCTGGCTCTAGTGGCCTCCTTATCATCCCAAGCTTCTGATGTGGTATACTCATGTGTGCCATAAAATTCTACCTTCTTGTCCATGTCCTTCCACTGCTCCTCCTATTCTGCTTGTTTGAATTCTTGTGCTTTTCCTGGCCTTGAAATACATGGAGGCCTCCCTTTTTCTTTTCCTTTTTTTGTTTTGTAGGTGTGCTTAATGCAGCAAGCACAGCTGCTGCCTCCCTTGCCAATATCTCAGGTGATTTCTCCTCTTGCTGTTCTTTTTCCTTGCTTCCTGTAGAAATCCCTGTGTCAATTGTTTCTGTGTGTGTTGCTGAGATCTCAGGGTGTGTCTTTTCCTTTTGTTTTTGTGTGCCTGCTTTGGCTGTGGCAGCCTTCATTTGGGCTTTTTTGGCCTTCTCTGTCCTACTCTGCATCCTCTTTTCCCTTGGTGTTTTTTCTGTTGTTTCTTCCTCTGTTTTAGGCTCAGCAATCTGGCCCATTTCCCCTTTTTCTTTCTGTTCTTTCTGTGCTTGAATGTCCTGTGTTCCTTCACCATTGGTTTTCTCACCTTCTTCAGTGTGTTCTCCCTCCTCACTGCTGGATGGGGTGATGTTTTCAGCCAAAATTCTAATATTGTCATCCCTGGACATGTTTCTGAAGATTTCCCAAGATATGGGAACAGTGTAGGTGTGCAAAGCATCTTCCACCAATAGTTTGATGAGCCCATGATGGGCCAACTGATCTGGGATCCCTTCATTTAACTTTGTACCACATTCAATTAGTGACTAAAGAAGGAAATAGGGGATGCTCAGTTTCTTGGCTGGAGGTAAGTCAATCTTATGCCTTAGTTCACACAGCAACCTGAAATGATAACCATAGATGACGCTAAACCTCCCTTCACACGTGATGTACTTCATAATTTGGAAACTGACTTCACTCTAGAGAGGAGGCAAGTTGGTTCTTCTAACCCCGTTTTTGTCTTCTACAGGATGCTCCTTGGGCAGAAAGAATGTTTTCTTAGCAACTTGGCCCAATGACCTCTCTTCTTTGCTCCAAGGGAGCCCCAATGGTAGACCAGTAACTCGACTGATGAGCTCAGGGGTAAGTTCTAGGGTCAAACCCCTAAAACTAACTGTGGCATGTGTCTTTGATTGTGGTCTCAGGGACATTAAAAACTCCTCAGTTATCTCCTCATCATGACCCTGAATTTTGTCAAAGAAGGATATCCAATTTGCTTGGGTGAAAAGGTCCACCACCTCAGGATGCTCGTGCGATTTGCTAGAGTTTGAGGGTTCTTTCCTTATGAATCCTCCTGGCATGGTGAGAGTGCTCTTTTTATGTTTTACTTAGAAAAGGAAATGCTCAGGCAACCAAACAGTCAATCTGAAATATAGGATAGCTGAATTTGGTTTCCCCTGAACCCAAGAAGGAATTTCTCGTGTGTCTAATATCAACTAGCACCAATTCCCTTGTTTTAAGACTGCTGTCACCCAGAACTCGACTATTTGCTTATGAAAGGAAGAATTTTGTTTTTACAGGCAGAGCAAAAGGATCAGGTTCTCTTCTCAGCACACAGACAAATATGCAAATCCAAAATTTTTTTACACACGCACAGGCTAGTCTCCACAGTTGCATATATCTTCCCTACAGGAGAATTTAAAAAGAAAATGTGGAGGATATTTTTGATGCAGGGAAACTGGGGAAACTCAGTGCAATATGTAGGCAAACGTTTTACTTCCACTACACAGGCAGAATTTTCCTCTGATTTTCCAATCTGATGCTGTTCAATTCACCACCTTGCACAAACACACCATGCATAGAGGAGTTTTTTCGAGCCTACCTCATTTGGAGCTCCAAATTCAACGAAAATCCCAGGTTTTCCTGCTCTGTAAAGCTGTTCTGCCTTTCTTGTAGAACCCTTCCTGTAGAATGAAACTGCGCTTCCTGTAGAGCCCGATAAGCAGGAGGGTTTTGAAAAATGGCCGAGAAAGACCGGTTCGCTGCTATGGAGGTGGTATGGAGCTTGTTGCAGCTGCAGGGACAATGATAAAATGGAAACAACGGTGGTGAGAGTATTTCAAAGATGAGTTCGATTGGCTGTTTATGGAGACTTCCGTTGATGGAGGGTGAGCTGGCCAAGTGCACGTTGGCCCCATGCAGACCCTTGGCTCCCACTGTAGTGTTATTATGAAACTGTATGTTCTCTACCTGTTAATCACTTGACATCAATTGCGCTGGAGTTCAAAACATCTGTCACTACCTGTTTTTTAAATTTCACGTGAGTTGACTATACACGTATGCTGTATGATTTCCGGCTGAGCGCTGTAGAACTGGACAAGGCACTGTCTGAATTAGACGAGGGTGGCTAGTTAGCTGGCCACCGATCTTGTTTAATCACAACCATCTCACTGTCCATGCAGTTCTTAAATTACATTCATGCAACAGAGGAACGGGTTTAGTCACTTACCTGGAAGTCGAATGCGTTTGCTGTGAGGTGCTGTGGCCTTTCCTTCTGCTGCATGTCTTTGTTTCTGTGGATGCATGCTTGTCTAGTTGCTAATACGTGGATATTTTTCTTGTGCAGGTATCCTCTGGCTAGATCTAAGCTACAGGAGTCTGCTTCCACCTTCAGATTTGCACCCTCATGCTGCTGATGCTAGATTTTTGCAGGACAGCGACTTGTTTTCTCCATAGCTCCCAAACGATAGATCGGATTGACCTGAAATTTTTTGAGCATGTTTCTATCATCGTTATGCACCTCCCATAGAAAAATTGTGGTCAATGGATGAACAGATTTCGAGAAAAACTAAAAATGGCTGAAGGTGACAGAGGTCAATTTCTCGGAAACCGTGCACTGGAATTGGCTGAAATTGCTTGGGCAGGTTACTATCACCCATATGCATCTCCCCATGAAACAGGTTTTGAAATGGATGCACGGATATGGAGAAAATGCAAAAATGGCTGAAGGTGATGGAGGCTGATTTCTTGGAAACCGTGCACTGGAATTGGCTGAAATTGCTTGGGCATGTTGCCATCATCCCTATACAACTCCCCATAAAATAGTTTTTTAAATGGATGCATGGTTTTCAAGTTAGGGAAAAAACAAATTTCTGCTCTATGTATTTTTGTATCAGAGCATTCTGTAGTTTTTGCACAGTAAGGAAAAAATGAGCTTGGGCTGTAATGCAGACTTAGGTCTCGGTTGATGAGGAATCTAGACAAAGGGTAATAGGTATGGTGAGTGAAAAACTACTGCTTGATTTGTCATTAAGGAGTTTTTGCTGGTAGTATGAAGAAAACAGGATTTCTGTGTGTGACTGTGCAGGAACATAAAAAAAATGAGTGCAATGGAGGTGTACAGAGATGGGAAAAGGTGACATATGGCAATGGATGGAAGTACGAATGTTTATAGGCCTCATGAACAGATTCCCAACCTTCGGGTCCTCCTCGGAGATCGATCTTGGCTTGTTTGTAGGCTCTACAGGATCTTCCTGTAGAAGACACAGAACTTCCTGTAGAAGGTGAAATCTCAGTCCGAATGAGACCAAATCTTGGGAAAGGGTAGTGGTCATGGAGGAATGGATTGTGAGGGATGCTTGCAGCCTGGTGCTGACCTCTGTCTTTGTCTTGTGCGATCCTCCTAACCTGCAATGTCCTTCCTGCAACCTGCAATTTATTCACCAGAAATTAGGTCTATTTTTCTTTTTCTCTTTGTTTTTTTTTTTTTAAAACAACTAGGGTGCTTCAAGGAGGTTTTCACCCAGGGATCTTATTCCCTTTTTCTTTTCTCTTCTTTCTAACCCATTGACCGCCTCATGGAGGTTTTCAATCAATGAGCCAATCTGAGGCGCCTCCAAGGAGGTTTTCACCTTAAATTTTTATTTGTTTTCTCTTATTTTTCATTTTTTTCTTTTTCTTTTTTCTTTTTTTCTACCCTACCCTACTTGAAAAACAAAATCATTTTCAAGTATAAGAATACTTCCAATGGAGCCATGTGCACATCGAGATGATAGACAAAATGATGTGGAGGCTTGAAATGCATGCTTTGACAGGTATCCAGATTTCAGAGACCAAATGATTTGACTTTGAAGGGATCAAGCATAGCTGAGGAAGAGAGTATTGCTGCAACTTAGTGACCGTCTGGAACCATATCTCAATATAGCTCTGATATCCTTGGTCCTTTTACTGATCTGGATCATTCTTCATGTCACCTTCTACCATGAACTTCTCATCTTCTTCTTTTTTCTGATTTTTCTCTTGAATACATGGAGGATTTGATGGTAACCATGAGGGAGCTCTCTTGATCTCTAATTTTGATGTCTTCTCTTCATCAAGTGCAACCCATGGTTCTTTGCTCTTCTCTCTTGCATCTTATTCTGCTGGATGTGGTCCTTCAGTGATATCAATATAATCACTTTCTTGCAATACTCTTCCTGAGCTATGGTGAATATCATTGAGCTCAAAAGGAGTTGTTTGGAAATGTTGTGCCTCAGCATTTTAATTGGGTTGAGCTACTCCAATGTGTGAGTTTGGAAATGGTGGTACGGGTAGTTGAGTGGGGGTGTATATTTGAGATGGATGTGGATGGGGTTGTGGTTGGGCAGGTGGTTTCCCACTATATACTTGCTGAGCCTACCTGTTATTTGGGTTTGGGTTCGGTTGAGTAGGCATTTGGGGCTGCCTTGGTGGAGCAGGAGGCGATGGTTGCGGTTGAGCAGGTGGTGGAGGAAAAGGAGCGGGAGGAGTGTTGTACTGGGGCCTCCACCCCTGATGAGGTGCATTCCACTGAGGTTGTGGCTGAGCGTAGGGGTGAAATGGATGAGCAACTGGTTGGGCATAATATGGAGATGTGAAGGACCAAGGAGGAGGTGTGGATCAGGAAGGATGAGCAGGGGGACCCCAAGAAGGCATGGAAGTGGCTTGATATGGGTTGTAATAGGTCTGGGATGTCCCTTGCATTCCCTGCTGGTAAGGTATGGGTCCATGTGGCCTCCTTTGGTTCATATAATAGAGTGGTTCAGTGGCTCCTTTGGCCCTCTGATATGCAGCTTTAATTCCGGGCAAGGAAGGGCACTGATTCGTAGGATGGTCTCCTTCACAGATAAAACACACTTCTATGGAGTGCAATGGACATTCGTTCCTAGGATGCTTTCTAGTGCACCTAGGACAAAAAATGGCCAAAGCCCTCTCGGCTTCCTCTTGCTTCCTTTGGTTCCGCAAGGCATCCATTTGCATGGCAAGAAACTGCCTCATCTCGCTCTTGAAATCTTCCAACATGTTTCCAATTTCACCTTCAATGGATGAGTTGGAAGAAAAGGTACTACTCCCAACATTTCTGTTTTCAACCATTTGCTCCAGAGGAATGTTTTCTTCTTCTTCTCCCCTAGAGGTTCTTTAAAACATGTCTTGCTGTCCACCTAGGGGTTCTTCTTAATCACAGCCATTGAAGAAGAGAGAAGGTTGGCTGTGTGAAGCAGTGGGGGTGTTGTGTAAACATTTTTCTGACTTATCTGTACTCCTACAAGGCATGAAAAGAGATCTTTTTGGTTGATTTTTATTTTTTTTCTGCTTGTACCTGTAAAATTGAAATAGATTGAACTGCACCTAACTAAAATCTATCTTGTTGAAATGAAAATGTAGAATTGAAATGAAAGCAGGAAAGGACTAATCTATTTTGCTGAAATGAAATTGCAGAATTGGAATGAAAGCAAGAAATGCTAATCTACGCTTGCTGAAATGAGATTGCGGAATTGAAATGAAAGCAGGAAATGATAATCTACACTTGCTGAAATGAAATTGCGGAATTGAAATGGAAGCAGGAAATAGCTAATCTATGCTTGTTGGAATGAAATTGCGGAATTGAAATGAAATAAACTACTTAGCAGAATGTTGCAGAAAAAAATAGAAGAAAAGCAGTAATCACTAACACTCTGATGCTTCCCCGGCAATGGCGCCAAAAAGATGGTGGGCCCCAGTATTGCACCAATGATGTTGCAACTCCTGGGACTCCCTTCTTTACTTTTATCAACCCGGTTGTTTGTAACAAACTTGGAAGCGACGGTGCTATATGCACAAGTACTAGCTCTTGCCGCAGGCTGTCACTTGATCAGCTGGCACAAGTCCGCTAGGAGCTTAAGCCAACTTCTATGAGCTCTTAGAAGAAGCTTTTAACTGTGATGGATGAAAGCTAACTCAAAGGAGGCTAGTCTACTTGCAGAAAGAAGCTGAAAGCTGAAAAGAAACACAAACCCTAGTTTTTACCAACTAGCCCTACTGGTGCAAGAAAAGAGATGAAAGCGGTGGAAATGGATGCCATTGAATTTTAGAAAGGTAAAATGCATGTGACTAAGCTACTTCTACAGTAAAATCTAGAGAAAACATCTTTTTGCATTTTTGAGTAATTTTGCAGAATTATTATGCATGTGCTTTAACTGTTTTTGACTGTGCAGAGGTTGATTGGCGAAAGGAAATGGAGTGGGCGCTTGCAGGAGGTTGGGAAGGTGAGAAGAGGACCTAAGGGGTCCCTAGGACCTAAGGGGTCCCTAGGACCCTTCCAGAGAGTTTCACAGTGATCAGATCTTGAAAAATTGCTCACGTGAACTTCTACAGGAAGTCTGTAGGGGTTCTACAGGATGTTCTACAGTTTGTTCTACAGGAAGATCCGAAAGAGGATTTTGGAGGGTTGATGGTGGAAAAACGGTGGGAAAGTGGAAATGGAGGTTGGATGAGGATGTGAAGGGGTCTAGGACCTGGTGAATGAAGCTAAGGAGTGATTAAGGTGGTTGGATTTGTTCAAGGATGGAGGGAGCAATGCTGCACAAGAATGTAGAAATTAGGGCAAAGTGGGAAAGTGTGGCAAATGAAGGGAAGGAATCTTGGATTAGGGGTTGGAGCAGGTTGTATGATGGAGGAAGGATAGGCAAGGAGGTATTGCAGGTGTTCTGCACACTATTTTCCAAAACTGATCAAACAAAGACTAGGAAAACCAAAGATCTAGCTATTTTGACCTAAAAACCAGAAACATGATGAACAAAAGTTTATAAACAAGGAATCATGCAAGATAACTATGGAAACTAAGCAAGAATAGATCTAAACATGTAAGTACAACTAATATCAACTTTTCCAACTAAAAATCTAACACTAGCAATTGCATCAAAAGACAAAAACAGTGTTTTTGTGGCAGCAAGTATGCTTTGGTCTCAGCTCATGGTCCCAAGGAGGGAGAGATGGGATCAAGGATTGCTTGATGGCCTTTTTGCAGATATTTTTCTTTACCAAACTACCAAATCAACCTGAAGTATGAAAAGCTATTTTAATCATCAAAAACAACCTAAGTAACAAAGCAAGATTTTAACCTAAATAGAAGAAATTATTCTATGAATGCAGCAAAGACACATAAAAGTAAACAAAGGAGGTACTGGCACTTGGGTTGGTCCCAAACCCAAGAGCTACAGCCTCCTAAGAAAGATTAGAGCTATTGCAAAGCTGGATTCATCTTTATTGATCAAGAAATAATAGTTACATCCCAAAAACTGTCTACAAGAAAAAGCTTGAAAATGTGCTGATACAGAGCTGCATTAAAGTGCGAAAATAGACTAACAAAATGACTAACCTATTGACTAAAATCTAATTGCCATCTAAATAACTGAACTGAGGCCCTAAGCCTTCTTATTTATACAAATTGAGGACCCCAACAGTCCTCCTAAACTTTAGGAACTCAGCTGCCAAAACTTGCAGTTAACAATAGTCCTACTTGACTTGCTTGGCTGCCCCTTGTGCTCCGAGATTTGATGGAGAATTCGAGGTAAGGGCTCATAAATGAAGGGGACACCTTCCTACAAATCCTCTCCCTTGTTCTTCCACGAATTTGGCTGCCAAGTGCTTATTAAACCTTTGATTTTGTCTCAAAATTGACCAAAAATCTGCATAAAGCACACATTAGACTTTTTGGCATAATGACTAACCCAATTCACTCTATTAACATAAATATAATCAAAAACATGAAATAAACTAATGATAATTGTGGATTAAGTCGAATTAGGAGGCTGAATGAGCCCATATAATTACCCATTTCTGGGGCTCATCAATTTGTTGTAACTAGCCTTGAAGTGTGGGCTTGTATATGGTAGCCTGACCATAGACATAATCAATGATGATCTTGGAGTCCCCGAATATGTGAATAGTAGGAATATCCAGGAAATTAACAAACCAGAGTAGGCCCCATAATGCCATTGCCTCTGCCTTTGTATTAGTGCCTTTACCCGCACCCCAGTGAACATGATATGCCTGCTCAGGTGAAAATAGGATCAAGAAACCACATCCACATGTGTTGCTTTGTGATGCACCGTAAAAAAACCCCGCAGGGTATATGATCTTTGGGCCTGTTTTTGTTTTTTTAGACTTTTTAGTGTTCATGCCCATTTGTAGTTCAGATGAGAGTGTGCTTCTGATTCTTTCTGTCACCAATGCACTGTTTTCTCTGTAGTTGTTGAAGATAATGTTGTTCCTCCATCTCCAGATCTCCCAAAGGAAAATAGGAGGAATATAGCGTCAGGTAATGTGTTGCTGACTCCACCATTCAAGGCAGTCAGACATGCAAGTGAACTGTGGGAGTTGGAGACCATATATGGCAGCCAGATTTTGCCAGATTTTAGAAACAATAGGACACATAATGAACAGATGCCAATTATCTTCTTCCGCACTCCTGCAAAGAACGCAAATCCCAGGACCAGACCAATTTCTTTTTTGAAGGTTTTCCCATGTCAAATTTTTATTTCTCCAGACTAACCAAAGAAAAAGAGTGTTTTTTGTAGGGATGTGAGAATTCCAAAATTTAGAAAACCAGCATACCTCAGGATGTATGGTGTCCCAACAACAAAGTTGGTGATATGCATCTGCCACCATGATGTTGTCGCCCTTCATTTTTCCCCTCCATACAATCGAATCTCTTTCCGCATCTCTGTGAATTCCGGTCAATTGTAGTTGTGTGCAGATCTTTTCCCAATCCTTTGCATTCTGTCCAAACAATCTCAGCACCGCAGAGCGCTTCCAAATAGGGAAACTGTTATTCCAAGTCAAAATTATTTATTGCTAGAAGAATATGCCCTTGTTGTTAAGACCATGTAGGAGGGGATCCGAGATATTGTCAAGATCATCAAGGCTCGGATGTAATCCCGTCCAATAGCGATGTGGTTTCTCGAACCCAGTTTCCATGTGAGCAGTGATAGAAAATAATGACGAATCTTTGTAAAGTTGTGCCAGACAGCAGAGCCGATGTTGCAGCCAATACATCCCCTACGCATCCAAACCATAAAGTCGATGTCCTTCAGGTATTTATGTTTTATGATTGAACTCCAGGTGCCATCTCCAAAGATCCCTCGCCATAAAGATTTGAGCAAAATAGCATAGCCAAATCTCTTCAAATTCATAATGGTCCAACCTTCCAGACGCTTCGGCATGGAGATATGATCAATTTTGGTAAGAATATATTTATGCTTCTGTCGCAATCCAGACCAGATGAAATTAGCAATGATCCCATTTAATTTTTTGATGATGGTGATGGGAAGATGGAATAAGTGTGCCTAGTACACACCCATTTGAGTTATCACAACCTGAGTTAGAGTGAAGAGGCCTCCCATAGAAAGGCATCTAAATTCCCAGCCCGAAATTTTCTGATAGAATCAGTCAACAAGCCACTGTCAATCTAGGATCATGTAATTACATGGCTTAATATGGAAGCCAAGATATTTCATACCTCTAGACATATGCTTGGAAGCAACCCCAAACAACCTTGAAATGTAGTCAGTAATATCCATATCGAAATGATAATGAACAATAGAGGATTCACTTTGATTCATTATAAGACCAGTTGCATTCCTAAATTTAGTGAAAATATGGAAAAGGTGTAGCCAAGAAAACCTATTGAGGATCCCCATGATAAGCACGTTGTTGACAAAGACACTGTGGGAGGTGTGAATATTTCTCCCGACGTGGAGTGGATGAAAATGGCCTTCAACAGCAACATTTGAGATGTGTAGGCTCAATCCATCCAACTCCAGAATAAAAAGGAGGGGTGAAAGATAAAAACCCTTTTGGACTCCCCGCCTAGCCTTGAAGTATGTCTTTGGGTATCCATTTATAAACACTATGAATTGAATACTTGATATGCATGCCATGATCCACTCAGTGGCACAAGATTATATACCCACCTTGTGGATAACCAATCGCACCCCAATCCAGACAGTCAAAGACTTTTTTAAGGTCCACCTTCATGATTGCAGCACTTAATTTCTTACTGCTAATAGAATGCAGACACTCCTGTGCGATTGCAACGGCGTCATGTATCTGTCGATTTTTAAGAAAACTAAATTGTTGGGGAGAGATGAACGAGGAGAGGGTGAGCCACATACGGTTTGCAATGGTCTTGGAGATAATTTTATAGACAAGATTATAGAGTGATATGGGGCGGAAGTCTGAGAAGGTATGAGAAAGTGGCTTCTTCGGAATCAATGCAATATAGGTGGAGTTTAAGAGGGGATGAACATATCCCTGTACCCAAGATTCTTCAACCAAGTTTACCAAATTAGATTGAAAGAGGTCGAAAAAATGAGTGAACAGTTCGACAGTCCAACTGTTAGGACCGAGGCTCTTGTCGCCTTTGAAAGATTTGACCTCCAATATTTCCGCCATCGAGACAGATTTGAAGAGGGCCCGATTTGCATCATCGTCGAACATGATGGGGTAGTGTTGAATCCCCCAAATTTGATCCTCTAGGAAGTCCAGTGTTCTTTGGCAGTAAGCTTGTTGAAAATGGGAGACGACGGCCCGACTAATATCCTTTTGTGTATGGCATTTGTTTCCATTTGTATCATAAATCTCCCATATAGAGTTTGTTCGACGCCTGTAATTAGCATATATGTGGAAGAACTTGGTGTTTTGGTCACCTTCCCGGATCTAGATTGCTCTGCTCTTTAATCTCCATGTAGTCTCCTTGATATGCAACAGTTTCTGCCTTTGTGATTCCAATGCATGTATGCGGCTTCGAATGTCATCTGGGAGAGAGTGTCCAGATAAGTGGGGGCGGATCTCCAGGAGTTCCTTTTTAATAGCTGCAAGATCTCTGTTCAAATGCCTCTTCTTCCTTATCTCCCACTGCTTTGTCTCCTTCCGCAGGACCCCAAGCTTATCCAGAAAGTACCTCATATGGGAGGGGTGTCGAATCACATCTCTGTGCCATACATCATTTACAAGATCAATATATGCGGGATCCTCTAGCCAAATCCAGTTAAATTTGAAGGGAAAGCCACCACGGTACTCATCCCGTCGCCAGTGGAGAGCAATAGGGTGATGGTCAGATATGTGGCAGCTGATAATTTCAGAGGAAACCATCCCTAGCCGCTCGATGATCTGTTCATGCAGAAGAAAGCGATCAAGTCGCTTAGCAATGTAACCCACACTCGACCGTCTGTTATCCCAAGTAGGAATAATAGTGGAGGGACAAATATCCACCAAATTGTGTTCCAGGATAATATCTTTAAACCTGTTCGCCATGACATCGGCCCTTCTGGTGCAGCCCTAGTTCTCATGCGAACTGACAGTGAAATTTAGATCTCCCGCAATGACCAGTGAAGAAAGGTCAAGTAACTCTGTCTCAACCAAATGTTGCCAAAAATAATCTTGATCGCGGTAAGGAGCATATACATTGAGGATATGAATTCGACCCAAGAGGCCACGGATGTGACTAACAAGGAGAATCCCAGCAAAGCAGGAGAAAGCCCTGCCCTTTACCCATCGAGGATCCCAGATAGCGATCAGGCCACCTGTGTGTTTGGGTGCATCTATGGAACTTAATATTATTATAAATAATATTAATCTTAAAAAAAATACAATACACAATTGCATCTTCCTTTAAACTATATGAAATTCACTCTGGTTGAAATATGGAAAAAATCATCCTACGTTGAATATGATTGTGAACCATTTCATTACACCTATAATTTGGATAGATTTATATGAAGGGAGGGCACGATATTGTGTTTAATGCTTGGGCCTCAAAGACCCAATACATGTAGGCTCACACAACAAAGTTTTTACCTCGCAAATATATTGGTGCTTTAGTATCCTATATATATATATATATATATATATATATATATATATATATATATATATATATATATATATATATATATATATATATATATATATATATATATATATATATATATATATATATATATATATATCTGTGGGTGTGTGTGTATTTGTTGGTATAGATTCATTTTAATTACAGATTTAATATGAGTCGAGAGGGATCAAATTTCTTCAAGTGTAAATTTATTTTAGAATGCAAAAAATAATGTTTAATTTTTTATTATTTAAATAGTTTTTTTGAATGTCATAGAGAATAAATAACATGTGCATTAAGTCATTTTATCAATACATTAAACTGGTTTTTTTGTTATTAATATATTTTTAAGTATAAGTAAATATTAATTTATAATAAAATAATTTATTAATATCTTACATTGGATATTTTATTCTATACAACATTAAAATATTTTTTTTAATGTTTTTTTTTTTTTTTTTTTTGATATAGATATATATGAAGTTGATATCACATGTTAAAATATTTTTGAAAAATAAAATGTTTTAATATCTTACATGTCTTTTTTACTTCTAATTACTTTACATGAAATTATATTATGTTATATGGAACAAATATATCTATATATATATATATATATATATATATATATATATATATATATATATATATATATATATATATATATATATATATATATATATATATATATATATCTATCATATTTTTATTTTTTTTGTTATAGTTGACATTGTTTTTCTATTTAGAGAATATTTTATTTTTATTTTAAGACAGATATGAATATTTGCACATCACCTTTACATTGGGATGTAGAATAAACCTCTCGACTCAATTAAACATGAACATGTAAACATATATGAGTTGATTTTATTATACTTTATAGTCTTAAAACCTATTAATTTCATAACTAAAAAGAGAGCCAACATATCTGGCCATTTTTTCATAAAGTGTTGGTCAATAAAGTATTTTATCACACAAACGAAGGCATAAAACATGAGGCTTGGGTCATTGTACGACTAAAATCAATATGAGAGGCCCAAATTATGTGCAATGTGAATCAAACTATTGCTAATGGCGTAAGTAAAATTGAAATCAGCAGATTATTAAAACCCAAACAACCAAGGTTGTAAGTCTTATTGCCTAAACTGTTTTGTAATGAAAGTCAAACTAATTCCATAGGTCAGATTCAACTTGACATATATAGCTATTTCCGTGCCAATTTCTTTCTTTCAGCATCCAATTTCTTTGAGTGGAAAAAAATTGCCAAGTAAAATGAGAAGCAAAGGAATCTTTGCAGGTTGTTTATCAACCAGGGCAAGCATGGTGTATACATTGTTTGTCAACCCCATTAAGCACCCATGTAGGTGGTTTATCAGTTCAGGGCAAGCTCGGTGTCTTATCTATCGTTGCAGGCACCAATGTTTTTCACCTCTCAACAAACACTTGATTCCTCAATCCAATCTCCTTATGTGCACCAATTATTTCTCATGGTATTATAATTGAATCAAATTGGCTGAAGGAGAGTTTTTTTCCTTTCCTCCCTCTTTTTCCTCCTCTTTTTGCCATCATGAATCCTCCTTCTTAAGAGAAAAGAGTCACTTTGGGTTGCTCTTCATGGGCCTTCCTTAGGAAGTTACCCATTCCCAACCCGAGGAGACATTTTCCAAGCTGTGGGTGAAGGTGAATTTAATTCTAATAATTACTTTTAAGTGTTCAAGGTGGTGGTATGGAGGTTGCTTAGACCCTAAACTTCCTTTTCTCCTCTGATTACACATAAAACAAAAAAAAATATGTGGATGTTTATTTGTTCCCATGTTAATAAAAAGAACACATGTATATATCTATATAGCTTTAAATTGACCATTAAAACACACAATTTTAGGCTTTTCATAATTGACAATGGATTATAATAGATTTTATTGTAATCAATAGTCTTAATTTTAACACCAACTATCTCATTATGTAATTAAATTATATTTTTTTTACAATTAAGTCTAATTAACTATAAAGAAATTAAATTGTGGTTAAATATAATTACAATATTCATAAGGCATCATAATCAATTATAAGTTAATCTAAGCACCATTATTTATGTTTAACTAATTTCTTACTTAATATTGAAATCATGTTGATGACACTAATAAGATCTTTATTATCAAAAAATAGTGGAAGCTTTGTTAGTAATTAAACACTGCACTAAGATGCTTAGTTGTGTAAAAAATGTTTACAAAGTTCATATAGACACAGGCATGTTAAAAACCCCACCCCCTTAAAGGAACACCGTCCCAGGTGTTCTTACAAATGGAAGAAAAATAATTAAACAAGATTCAAGCTACACACTAGCAACTCTTGTACACCCTTTACATGTTAAACAGAAATGGGTACAATGCTTTAATTTGATCTGTATGTTCCCAAGTTTCCTCATCAGGTCCGAAGTGTTTCCATTGCACCTTGACTTGCTCTATCGTTCGATTACAAATCACGATCTGCCTCTAGTCCGGGATGCATAAGGGTTCAAGTTGGAATTCTCCCTCGGGTTCCACATGTATCACAAACCAATCAATCACATGATTAGAATCACACACATACTTTTTCAATAAAGATATGTGGAATACATCATGTGTTTTCATTGTTGGTGGTAGGGAGAATCTATAAGCCATTGGTCCAACTCGCTCCAAAATTTGAAAGGGTCCACAAAATCTAGGTGCCAACTTGGCATAGGATCCCACTTTCAGTGTGCTCCTACTTGGTTTGACTCAGAGATATGAATGATCCCCTATCTAGAACTCCTTGTGTGTTCTTTTTTGATCTTCATATCTCTTCTGTCTATCCTGTGTTGCCTTTATTTTTTACCTAATGTGAATGACTTCCTGATCCATTTCCTTTAAGATATTTGGAACAAGAGTTATCCTATTTACTGGGTCATCCCGGTCGATAGGTGTATTTCATCTCCTATCACACAACCTCTCAAATGGGCTCATCTTTAGAAATTCTTGGTAGCTATAATTATATGCAAATTCAACCAAGGGAAGATATTCCTCCCACTTATTTGGTTGATTCATTACGTACATTCTCAGCATTTCCTCCAACACCCTCTTTAGTATCTCAGTTTTCATGTGTGTCTGTGGATGGTATGTTGTACTGAATGCTAACTGAGTCCAAAATCCAACAAATAATTCCTTTGAAAAGTTGTAGGTGAACTTAGCATCCTAGTTTGAGATTATTTTTTTGGGTGTCCCATGAAATCTAAATATTTTCTTCATAAAGATTTGTGCAATATCAATGGATTTGTGGGTAGATTTAACATGTATGAAGTGAGCTACCTTACTTAGCTTTTCCACTAGTACCATGATGGCATCATGTTGTCTAGGCGTACTTGGTAATCCTGTGATGAAGTCCATGGATATGACTTCCCGCTTCCACTTTGGGATTGGAATCAATTGTAGGATTCCAACTGGATGTCTACATTCCACCTTTACTTGCTGACATTCCATACACCTGAGAATATATTGAACAATTTCCTTTTTCATATCTGGCTGATAATACATCTTTCTTATTGTAGTAATCAATTTCTGATACCTAGGATGACTTGAGTATGACCTTTTATGAAAATCATCTAGAACAAGTCCTTTCAAGTTGTCTATGCAAGGTATATACCATCAGTCTTTGAATTTTAACATCCCATCCTTAGTCAATGTGTAGTCTTTACTTAAAGATCCATGTGGTTCTTTTTGTAAGCAACCTTGCACATACTGGAAATGTTCATCTTGTACCAATGCTTCCTTAATTTTTCCCTGATGTTAGATTCAAAAGAATCTATAATGGCTAAGTGGTTCACTTGTAGACTCCTGCTAAGTTCATCAACCACTTTGTTCTCCTTTCCCTTGATGTACTTAATCTCGAAGTAAAATTCATTGATGAAATCAAACCATCTAGCTTGTCTCACATTCAATTTGGGTTGATCAAATAAATATTTCAATCCCACGTGGTTTGACATTAGTACAAACTTCTGCTAGATCAGATAATGTCTCCACATTTTTAATGCATGAAAAATTGTTGCAAGTTCTAGGTCATGGGTGACATAATTTCTTTCATGTTCATTTAATTTCCTTGTTTCATAGAAAATTACATGTCCCTCTTGTGTTAATACCCCGCCTAATCCTTTTATGCAAGCATATGTACAGACCAAGAAGTCTTTCTCTGGATTAACAATCCTTAAAATGGGTGCATGTGTGAGGAGATGTTTGAATTGTTCAAAGCTAGCGACACATTCTAGTGTCCACTGGAAACTTACCCCTTTTCTCTATAGAGCTATTATTGGATGTCCAATATTTGAGAAATATCTAATGAACATGAGATAATATCCAACCAACCCCATAAACAATCTAACTTCAGTGACATTTTTGGGGGTGGGCCATTCCATGATGGCCTTGTTTTTCTCGGGGTCCACAACTACACCTTCTTTTGAAATCACATGCCCCAAATATTGGACCTGTGTCTTAAAGAACTCAAATTTACTAATTTTAGCATATAACTTATGTTCTCTTAGTATCTTTAGTACTACCTTTAAACGTTCCTCATGTTCCTCTCTGGTTTTTTAGTAGACCAAAATATCATGCACAAATACCAAAAAACCTTGTTTAGGTATGGGCTGAGCACATTATTCATCAAGCACATAAATGTAGTTGGTGCATTGGTAAGTCCAAATTGTACCAACATAAACCCGTAGTGCCCATACCATGTTTTGAATGTTATCTTATGGATTTCTTCATCCTTGATCCTGACCTGGTGATAACTCAACCTTAAGTCAATTTTCGAAAACATTGTGGCTCCTCTTAGCCAATCAAACAAATCATTGATCCTCAGCATGGGGTATTTATTCTTTATTGTTTCTTTATTAAACTATCAATAATTGATGCATAATCGCAATGTGCCATCCTTTTTCTTCACAAATAGAACCAATGCTCCCCAAGACAACATATTGGGCCTAATGTACCCTTTATGCAACAAGTCCTTGAGCTACAATTTTAGTTCCATAAATTTAGGGGTGCTCATGTGATAAGTTGTCTTGGAGATTGGCACCATTCCAAGGATTAACATGATAGAGAAATCAATGTCTCTCTTAGGTGGAAATCTTAGTATTTCATCTGGGAATACATCACTCTACTACAGTAAGATGGGGTACTTGTCACATTTGGTATTTTTGTATTCTCCTACCCTAGTCACCTGAATAATGAATAAAGTACACCCATTGAAACTGCACTTCTTTGCTTGAATTGCTGAAATTGGTCTCACATAATGGGTTTCTTTTTCCCTTGTAATGTTCTTTCCTCACCTTCTTCATCTAGGCATTTCGGTGATTTATTATAACAATCTAACTTGGTCCTGTGGATTTCTAGCCAGTCCATTCCAATCAAGACATCATATGAACCCAACGAAAGAACGTTGAGATTTGTAGTTGTATGTTTATAGGTGCCATGATATACCAATTATGTTACTTTCTTCTTAGCTATTGTGGCTAACTGAACCATCCATGCCTTGGTGTGCTCTTTCTTTTGCAAATTGCATTCTTTTACTAATTTAGGGCTAACATAACTAAGGTTAGATCCAAGGTCGATTAAAATTGAAATAGGTTGATTAGTGATCTTACCTTCCATCTCGATAATTGAGGCTTGGTGATCAACTTGTCTATTGTCCAATGCAGTGTAAATCTGAGGCATACTTTGGGCTACATCATTTACTGTCACCGTTTCTTCCATGTTGTATAACCTTTTGTCACTCTGATTTTGTTGTTGAGGGAAGTCACTTCATAGGTGATTTCCCCCACATTTCGAACATTCTATTTTGGTAACTCACTGCTTCATTTTTAGCTAACTTAGAAGGTTTCTCTTTGTTAGCAAGGGCTGTTCGGTGAGATTCACCTTTGGCATAAGTGGTGAATTTCCCCCCTTTTCCCATCTTCTTATGCCCAAATGGTTTTGACCCTTTCCCCTTGAAGTTGCTCTGATCTTTCTTATTCTAGTCCATCTGGTTCTCAGTCTTGTGTCTAGATTGTTCATAGCAGTAACCAATTTTCCAAATAGTATCTTCCAATGTTTTAGGTTCATCAAATTCGATCTGATCTCTAAATGACTGAGGTAATCCACTAAGGTATCTTTGGATTTTTACTTTTTTTTCCTTAATATATGGCACATACCTCAGTAGTTCTAAGAATTTATTTGTATATTCATCTGGAGTGAGTTGACCCAACTTGAGTTCATGAAACTCTTTGACCTTGGCATCATAATACCTTGTAGACATATACTTGTCTCGAAAATGCTTTTCAAACTCATCACATGAAAATTCCCTTTCTTGAATAACTTTGACGTTGCTTAAGTCTTCCCACCATATATTCGCCTTTCCTTTCAAGTTGAAAAATACTACTCTACCCTTCATGTTTTCAGAGTAGTCATGTACTCTGAAGCACTTCTTCATCCCTAGTATCCAAGATTCTGCATCTTTGGCCTTCTTATTATCTCTATAAAATGTGGGAGGTCTTGCTTTCATGAATTCTCTGGTATTCGACTTCTGATACTTCTCTCATGATAGTAATATCTTTGAATGATTATTCTCAATGATTGATCAGGGTCATATGCTTTTTTCTGAGAGGTGTTCCCTGGAGTTTCTCCCCTTAGAATGTCCTCACTATCTTTCCTATGCCTTTTTTAATTACTACCTTCTGCTTTATCAACTCCAAATCCCCTCCTTTCTGTCTTGGTGGGGCTTTTCTTGTACTTGTGTTTGTTTAGGTAGATGGCATCTCACTCACCTTGTTTTGTTTTTGTAAGTCTGTCAGGATTTGCAATATCACCACATTTACTTCTTTTTCTTTCTCTTGAGCCCTAATGAGCATTTCGTTGTCTTCCTTGCAAATTCTTAGCTCAACCTTCAGACTTCTAAGAGCATCCATCCCGTCAGGAGAATTTTCCTCCACCCTTTTCCCCATAGATTCCTCTTCTTGATCATATGCAACCATATTTGCATCATAGTGCTCAATGTTGATTCCTATCTCCTACTCTCTAGTTGCATATATTTCTTGCTTTGTGCTATTACACACATATGAATGTCAGTCCAATATGACATAATATGTCAACATGCTAACATATATTTGTTCATAATATGAGTGCAATTGTTAAATATACTTAATTTTCAACTGAGCACCTTTATTTCTCAAGGCCAATTCATTCCATGAGTTGAACCTAAGCACCCTGATACCACTTTGTAACAACACCTAATATGTCACATGATATGGAAGGTGCTAAAGATGTATTTATCTAAAAACTCATGACGATAGATATTAGGATTCCATAAGATTCAACTTAATGAAAGCTTTCTGATGTGGAAAACCTCTCATTGAAATGAAAAAAATTCATGTTTTTAATGGAAATTTTTTTATAAGATGTGTTTATTTTAGGTAACCTCCCAATGTATCACCTTGTTATGTAAATGTTGTAAGGTAACCATATAAATATTGACAACTATCCACATTATAAATATAAATCAAAATATAATTACTATATCCAAAATTACCAATATTTAATTTCAATAATAAACCACATTAAATAGTGTACCCATTCTTTATCGAGGTAAAATATTAAACACATCATAAACAAACAAACAAAAAACTATTTACTAAAGAAGGTCATACTCACATTAACGAAAACAAAATTAAGCTATAAAATATTGAAATATGAGTTAAATGATTCTCTTTTAAGTACTTCCACTTATTATCATAACATTAATATTAAACAAATACGTTATATAATTACCTCTTCCTTGGAATATGGAAAACGTTGAAATATGGAAAAAAGCATTCTACGTTGAATATGATTACGAACCATTTCATTACACATGCATGTTGCATTGATTTATATGAAGGGAGGGTACAATATTGTGTCTAATGCCTCTGTGTATTCACTCAAAGACCCGATACATGTAGGCTCACAAAACACAGGGTTCTCATTGCAAATCAAAAGGTGTAGGTGTATTAGTATCGCATATTAC
The DNA here is from genome assembly GCA_031772625.1 of Pinus tabuliformis. Taxonomy (NCBI): domain Eukaryota; kingdom Viridiplantae; phylum Streptophyta; class Pinopsida; order Pinales; family Pinaceae; genus Pinus; species Pinus tabuliformis. Next base: position 738,688,116 of record CM062819.1, on the reverse strand, counting down.
CCTGCCGCAGGCAGGTAGTAACTTATTCGCATTTGCGTTTACTTATAGGTCCCATGGCCTACCATATGCTCACATGCCAAAGCCCAAAGTGGCACAGTGGAGGGGAAAAACATGGGGACCAACTTCAAAGCATATGGAACCCCATATAACTACCTGTCAGCGTGGAAGTGTTAAAACAATGTGGGGCAGATATTTGGAACTAGCCCACAGTCACGACCTCTGCATGGGACCACAACGAGGGCTCGACGGAAAACATAACGATGAGCGAGTAAATTTTGGGATAAGCCCTAGGTTTATGGGCACACGGAACCAACTGCCAAAGAGCAAGGGGGCTATGCTGACGGGGGTGGGTGGTTAGCCCCAACCCCAGGCACATGACCCCATGTGGTCATAATTTTCCGCCTATAAGCCTTACTAGGCAATTAAAGTAGGCGACATTTTGCACCCAATCCAACATGAATCTTGCTGGCACGGGGTGAAATTGTCACTCGGTGTGCCCGAAAAAAGCAGATTCGTAGGATGGATATCAGTCTAGTCCATTTTGTAGATCAATTAGTAGAAGAAACTTTGAGAGAGCATAACTTCTTCAATTTTTTGCCAAATTGAGCCCAACTAGGGATTTTTTACTGTTCGAGAGCCATTAGAGACATAATATTTACGTTCTTACCATTGTAAATCCATGTCAACAAAAAATTGAGCACTTAATGAAAGAGGCCCATCATTGAAAGTTGGATCAAAAGATGTAGCCCAGGAGAGGGGTGAACTCATTTATCATTTTTGTTGTTATATGTTTATGATATGATATTTTGTCTTTGTTATTGCTGTTAACTAAGTTTAAAAATCATTATTTTATGTGTTTTGTAAAGCGATTCATTACCCAAAATACATAAAATTTCACTTGCAATTTTTCCATCACCTTTAGGTTTACATTACAGATCATGAAGGGATGTGAGCAAGAAGATTGAGCTAATCGAGATGGATCAAGAAGAGCAAGTTTTAAAAGAAAACAATGGATTGTTTCTCTAGAGAAGAAAAGTGAACTATAATATGGGTGAGATGTCAATAACAAGATAATAAGTGTGTAGATGACTAAAAAACAAAAAAATGCAAAAGCAATAACGTAAAGTATGAGAGTTTGGTTAAAAATAAGCAATGTAATGAAAACTAAAAAGTGTTAGGACATGCAAAATAAAGTATAAGAAAATGATGATTGGCTTTTCATATATATATATATATATATTAAAAGTATAATAGAATGTAAAGGTAAATGTTAATGTTAAAATATGTTAGTAAATGCAAAACAAAGTATAAGAAAGTGAGAATTGGTCACCCTAAATTGATCAACTTTAACCTTCAGTGACTTATTTAACAATCACTTCAATTGTGGAACCAAGTTCAATCCATATATGTCTATTTCTTAGCGAAGAAGAGGTTCTTATGATGGAAAAGATGCAATTGGATTTGAAGCCTTTGAAGACACTACTCCAACATAGGCACAAGTTCAAGGTTTACAAGACAACTCTTCCACTAGCCTCTATGTCCATAATAGAGTTTGCATCCTCAAACCCTAGGTCTTCAACACAAGCACAAAGAACTACATGGAACATCAAGAGTATTATACACAAGTCTTTCTAATGTAGAAAACCTCTCATTGACATGCAAGATTTTCATGTTTTTAATACAAGAAAGTTTATAATGAGTGTTTGTTTTAAATGTCCTCCCAATATATCACCTTGTTATGTGAATGTTGTAAGATAACCATACGATTGACAACCATCCAGAGTATGAATATAAATCAAAATATTATTACTATATCATAAATTATCAACATTTAATTACAATAATAAACCACATTAAATAAAATACCAATTTTTTTTATCAAAATAAAATATTAAACGCAAAATAATAAAATAAAAAGTTAAAAAAAACATACACATAATAAGATATTTACTAAAGAGAAGTCTCATAGTAATTCATTATAAAATAATATCGTGTATTCACGTCCATAATTTGGTCATACTCACATTAATAAAAATAAAATAAAATTATAAAATCTAGAAATGCCAGCTAAATGATTCTCTTTTAAGTACTCCCACTTATTATCATAACATTAATCTTAAAACAAATACAATACATAATTGCCTCTTAATCATCCTATGTTGACTATGATTGCGAACCATTTCATTACACCTATAACTTGGACTGATTTATATGAAGGGACGGTACGATATTGCGTCTAATGCTTGGGCGGATTCACTCAAAGACCCGATACATGTAGGCTCACAAAACAAAGTTTTCTCATCGCAAATCCATTGTGGTGTTTTAGCATACTATATATCAAATTTTCCATGTATTGGTATATAAATTAATATATATTTATTGTAATTGCGGATTTAATATAAGTTGAGGATTTTTTTTTTTTTAATATAAATTTATTTTAGAAGCTAAAAAAATAGTGTTAAATTTTTTATTATTTAAATTGTATTTTTAATGTTATAGAAATTACATAATAAGTGCATTGAGTCATTTTATTAACACATTAAATTAATTGTTTTTGTTATTAATATTTTTTGGAGGCTCTATATTGGATATTTTATTCTATACAACCTTAAAATATTTTTTTTAATGTTTTTTTTTTTTTTTCTATATATAGATATATATGAAGTTGATATCACGTGTTAAAATATTTTTGAAAAATATAATGTTTTAATATCTTACATATTTATTTTTTACTTCTAATTACATTAGATGAAATTATATTAGGTCATATGGACAACTAATTAACTAGCATTTGCACCTAATGTTGCAAAGGAAACGCCATAAGGCATAGCGTGTGGAAGAATATTGAAATGTGAATGGGCTTTTGTGGGCTTTTTTGAAAGCAAGGGTCGATGATTTTGAGTTTCAATTTGAGGAAGCCATGCCGAAAACCGTTTTTGGGGGTTAAAGTGGCTACGAAATGGAATGCAAGTAGTCATAAATATCCATTGAACTTGTTTAGAGTCCTTTGTTTGTGTTTGGTAAAAATTGCGTAGCTGAAGGTGAAGGTAAATGAATGAATTCACGCGAACAACAACCGGGTATCCATATTGATTTGGATAGGGTTATTTAAGAAATCATTATTCAAACGGCAAATTAAATTAATATGAAGATATATTGAAAACATGTATTATATTCATTAAAATCAATTGATTTTGTTAACAAAATATGTTAAAACCCATTGACAATGAATTGGTTGTGAAGACATAAACTATCAAAATGGTATTTGATCTTGAAACATCCTTTTTTAAGTTTCAAATGGAAAATACAAATAGTGAATTGTAACAGAAGAGGTTCGAGAAGCAATATAATATTCTAAAGAACATTGTGCTTGTCATTCCATATATGAAGTTGTATCAAAACATGTTGAAGACATAAACTATCAAAATGGTATTTGATTTTGAAACATCCTTTTTTAAGTTTCAAATGGAAAATACAAATAGTGAATTGTAACAGAAGAGGTTCGAGAAGCAATATAATATTCTAAAGAACATTGTGCTTGTCATTCCATATATGAAGTTGTATCAGAACATGTTGAAGGTATCGAAGACCTGAAGAAGCAGTAATGGACCTGCAAAATGTATATTTTGTTAGAATTAGTAATATTTAAATCAGTTGTGGAAATTTATTAGTAATACTTTGAAGGTTAGTTGTCTTAAAATGAATTTGGAATGAATGGAAATGAAGTTACCTTTTCCATGGGGATTTATATATTGTTAGTGGAAGATGGATGGTGAATAATGGCATACTGAACACCATTGGAGATTTATGCGTATTTGGAGACGCATATTTTTTGCTTGCCATTCTACTTGTAGTTGCATAGGTATGCTATTTCTGAGTCCATATGTCCTGTTGCAAAAGAAAGAAAATGTTAGAATGACATGTATAGATAATATAAAGACATTCTAATATTTGCTTAATTATTGATATTGATTAAATTTGATGCATGGTGAATAATGGCATACTGAACACCATTGGAGATTTATGCGTAGTTGGAGACGCATATTTTTTGCTTGCCATTCTACTTGTAGTTGCATAGGTATGCTATTTCTGAGTCCATATATCCTGTTGCAAAAGAAAGAAAATGTTAGAATGACATGTATAGATAATATAAAGACATTCTAATATTTGCTTAATTTTTTTTTTTTTAACAAGGTCGTTTACTGATATATTATAAAAAACTTCAAACAGCGAATCCTGTTACATAAGATGATAAGAGCGAGGAGGAGAGGATCCAAAATGGGTACGCAGACCCTTGATCTGAGTCAGAAGACTTGCAGTTTGAGATTTGGAAGAGATAACGGCTATATTGCCGTAAAACCTGGCCTACAAGAAAGCAAAATTTACAAGTCATAGGAAGAGTTACTTATGCTGGTTTACTGAGTCATCGAACTGGGGCTCATTTTTCTCACTGATCCTAGTCGAGGCCTCTCCGTGCATGCTTTGAGTCATTGCTTTTATGTGGTTTGTTGCTGCTTCCAGGTGGTTTCATTTTTCTTTTAGGCCTTCTATCTCCGCTCTCTGTTTCTCCAACTTTTTCCTCTTGGAGTTGCTGTCTGCATGAAATTATTCCTTGAGCTCATTGAAGTGTTTTACAAATCGGGCGATCATGAAACAGTGGGCTTTGCACAGGGTGCAGCTGCTGTTGGTTATAACTCGATCCAAAGGATTCTCTGCCATGACTTTAACGAGCTTTGAGACTGTTTGAAGATCTTGGGACAGAGGAAGATACAGAGGATGGGGGAGAGGGGTTGAGTAATGAGAGGGAGAAAGAGAAGGGAGCTGGCAGATAAGGGAGTGGAGAAAAGTGCGGGACTGGGAGAGGGGCGCGGGGTGACAGAGGGAGGAGTCTTTGTCACAGAGAAAGATGAAGGGAAGGAGATAGAAAAGGGAAGAGGAATAGATCAGGGAGGCGGGGAGCGAAGAAGATAGAAGGAGCTGCTTCAGAAAAACAGAGAGACTGTTAGCGAAATAGCAAACGAAAGCACAAAAATCACTGCATTTACCACTGTTGACGGAGGTTGAAAGCCTTCTTCCGATACTGCTCACTGAGCACAGTCTAGACTGACTGTGGAACGAACTGAAGAACACCTGAGGCGTTCTGAAGGGAGCGCTTCTGGGACCCGAGCCTTTTCTCTTATGATCGAGGAGGACTGAAGCTCTGCACTGAGGAGTGATAGAGGTTTCCTGTTGAATATTTAAAGGCTCGAGGAGCTGGGCATCAGAATCTGAATCAAGCGCCTCAGAGATTTTCCTGACCATGGAGTCATTTCTTGGATTGCTTATGCAGCCAATGTAGATTATGAGGAGACTGTTACCTAACCTCTGCTTGTAATTGTCACGAGAACTCTGTCTGACCATAGTCCCGTACCGGTTCCTTTTGTCTCTGAAGGTTTCCTTTGCAGCGTTCGTGATGAGGAAGATGACGGTGTCAGGAAGGGAAGAGTCGGCGGACTGCTTGTCAGCTTTGGGAGGAGAGGCAGACGAGATGGTGTGATGACTGATATAATCGGGATTCAGAAGCGTTGCTGAGGGGTGGGTCGGATTATGGGATTGACTTATCATAGATATGATTATTCTCACGAACCTGGCCAGTAGCTCTGTTGACAGCCCTGTTGGCAAGAGAGTCCGCCTCCACATTGTTATTCCTCAGAACATGCTTGAAGAGGGTGTCTCCCAGCTGGCTTAAGTTATTCATGATCCTGAGTTTGATGTTACTGAGAGCCTTTTTTTTGAATTCTCCCCCTGTGGCCAATGCAGCAATCACTATTGCCGAGTCACCAATAATGATTGGGTTCTGAACTTGCATTTGTTTCATGATGCTTGTGCCTAGAAGGAGGTTGTAGGCCTCCGCCATATTATTCGACATTTGTCCCAGGCCCCATTCGTAAGTTATGAGAATTTTTCCATACTGATCTTTGATTAATCCCCCTGCCCCTGCTTTCCCCGGGTTGTTTTTAGATGCTCCATCAAACTGGAGGGTGGTTCTCTTTTGCTCATGTATCCAGTGATCTATGTCTTCCTTGGAGCCCCTGAGTTTCCAGTTGTTCCCCCTCTTGCCAGCTGTGGAAGGAGGTTGCTTATTCTTGTCATAGGTTAAGCAGAATTTATTGAACCAATCTTCCTCATCCTTCTGCCAGCTAGATCGATCAGGTTGTGAAATAGAGTTGGCGCTTATCATTTCAGAGACAAGGCCCATTGTTTTTGCCAGGGTGCGGGCTGGATTTGGCTTCTGGTTGTTGAAAATGCAGTTATTCCTGGTGAGCCAAATTTGCCAGCTGAGAGTTGAGGGTATACATTTCCACAAGCGGGTGATGATGGTCTTGCTTTTTCTAGAGTGAGGGTAGCATTTCTCCCAGTTTCTGTTAAGGGTAGGGAGCTGATCGAAGGTCCCTCTTATTCTCAGCGGGCTGATAATTTGATTCTAGCAGTTTTGGGCAAAAGGACAATCTAAGAAGAGGTGTTGGCTACTCTCCTCCTCAGCGCAGCAGAGACAACAAATTGAAGGGCCATGGATTCCTCTTTTTTTGAGATTCTCGGCCGTGAGAATCTTACCTTTGAGAAGAGTCCAGGTGAAGAATTTGATCTTTGGAAGGCATTCAGTATTCCACACAGCTGATCGAAGATTCCAGTTACCAAGAGTAGAGCTTGCCTGGAGAAGTTTATACCCATCTTTTACAGTGAAGTTTCCTCCACTAGGATCCCATATGAACCTGTCGCAAGCATCTTTGTTTAGGGGAGCTGATCCCGATAGGGAGATCTTGAGGTCTGCCCATTGTTCCCTGAGGTTATTTGGGAGAGGGAGATCCTTCCAAGCTAGCCAACTATTGTGTTCCCATAAGGAAATGTCGAATAAAGTATTCAAATTTTTTGCCTCCATCCATGATTTTAAAGTGCTGAGTTGCTGAAGAAGATTTCTTGGCTTCGATCCCATAATTCTGTCCGTCCATATATTTGTTTCTTTTCCATTACCCGGCGATTTAGAGACGTGATTTTTGAATTGGGGGAGGAATTTTTTAATGAGTTTCCAAACTGGTGTGCAAGACCTTTCTGCAATTACTTCAGAGAGGACATTAGAGTTCAGCCCATTGAGGTATTTCCTTTTCATAGCCTCAACCCACCAGGAGCCTTTTCCTATGAGCATTCTCCAGATCAATTTGAATCCCATCGCTTTGTTGGAGAGACTTGGTATTTTGATAGCTAAGCCCCCTTTTTCAAAAGGGAGGGTAACTTGGTCCCATCTGACGAGGCTGAATTTTTTCGAGTCTTGCTTCCCTCCCTGCCAGAGGAAACTTCTCATGATTAGCTCCATGTGCTTGTGGGTGCTAGCAGGGGCCAGAGTGACAGCATATTGATATATGGGGAGAGCAGAGAGGAGAGCCTTAATGAGGGTAGTTCTGCCCGCCAGATTTAGCCAGGACAACCCCCAGCTTTGAAGAAGTCCTCTCATTTTTTCGATCTGCTTAATCCAAATTTCAGACTTGACGGTTTCTTTTGCTAAGGGCAGACCCAGATAAGAGAAGTGACTCCAATTTCTTTGAACTGGGATGTCCATGATCAAGGAAATTCTTTGCATGATTTGAAGAGGGACATTCCACGTATATATTTTACACTTATTGTTGTTTAGCAATCCCCTGAGACTGCCAGGAAGGTGTCCAGAGTTCTCTTAAATCTTCTTGCCATTAAGCTTGAGGCTCCCCCTATTAAAAGGGTGTCATCCGCAAAGAGCGAGTGATTAATTTCTTTTATCCCTCTCGCTATGCTAATCCCTGTGATCTCCTTTTGCTTTCGAAGATTTTCCAAATGGATGCTCAAGGTTTCAGCCATAATGATGTATAGGAAGGGAGAGAGGGGGCAGCCTTGCCTCAATCCTCTTGAGCTTCTGAAGTAGCGGCTGGGTCTGCCATTTATGAGGGGGGTGGTCCAGGGGTTTGAGATGCACTCCATGATGATGCTTATGAATTTGCTAGAAATTCCAAATTTCCTGAGGACCTCTGCAAGGAAGTGATGATTGACCCTGTCGAAGGCATTTGCCATGTCCAATTTTATAATCATACCCCTTTCCTTTCTGTTGATGCTGTTATGGATTGCTTCTTGAATCAGGATGACATTGTTCGTTATTTGTCTTTTAGGGACAAATCCTCCTTGATTCTCTGATATAAGGTAGGGTAGGAGCTTTTTTAGCCTGTTTGCCAAGATTTTGGTTACGATTTTATAGGAAACATTGCAAAGGGAAATAGGTCTGAAACGTTCAAAGGAGAGGGGGTTGGGATCCTTGGGAATAAGCGCAAGGTGGGAGGATTTAGTGTTTTCGCCCATCTTATTTTTTTTGAAGATATTTTTAACCATCCTGACATAATCTTTTTTTATTGTGTCCCAGTGATTCCTGAAGAAGGCAACAGTGAAGCCGTCAGGTCCAGGGGCCTTGTCCGGCTGCATGCTAAACGTAGCCAACCTTATTTCCTCCTCTGAAACATCCTGGTCCAGTTCTCTATTTTGGAGTTCAGAGATTTTGCGCTCAACTGGTTTGAGAAAATCCGCGCTGTCCAAAATCTGGGGGACTGCTGATAAGAGGAATTTGAAGTGGTTGTGCGCTGCTGCTTTGATTTCCTGTTGTTCGCTAATTTCTTTCCCTTCGGCAATGATTTTATCGATTTGGTTTCCAGCTCGTCTGATCTTAAGACTGTTATGAAAGAAAGAGGTGTTTTTGTCTCCAGCTCTGAGCCAAAGGCACCTCGATTTCTGTCTCTGTTCTTCTTCCTCCTCTCTGTTTTGCCTGTAGAGTTCCCTGAACATTTCGTTTTCCTGGGATTGATCTTCCTTTGAGAGTTGATTATCCTCTTTCTCCTGATTCCATTGTTCCATTTGCCTGTGTAGCTCTGCTCTTTTTTTATTTTCCATTGTTGCGTTCTCTTTGGCCCACTGTTTTATTGCTGCTCTCAAGGATTTTAGTTTTGTTTCCCATATGTAATGGGGAGAGCCTATGACTTCCTTCTCCCATTGATCTTTGATGAGTTTTCTGAAGCCCTCCTTAGAGTCCCAAGATTTGTTGTATTTGAAGGGAAGGGGGCCAAGATTTCTTTCATTGTCGAGAATGAGAACCACGGGCTTATGGTCTGAAGCTGTGGCATGAACTATTTTGCTTTTGACTGAGGAGAAGCCTGAAACAATTCTTTCATGAATTAATATTCTATCCAGCCTCTCTTTGATGTTGTGTATTCCAACTCTCTTGTTGCTCCACGTGAATTTGCCATTGTTAGGAGGGATATCAATGAGGTTGTGGGTTTCTATTATTGCTTCAAGAGAATCTCTTGAGGGGTCAGCGAGGAAGTTCCCTCCTATTTTTTCCTCGATGTTCCTTATTAGGTTCAGATCTCCACCCATAATTATTTTCCTGTCTTGAGAGGCCTGCATCTCTGAGTTTATGGAGTCCCAGCAATAAGCCTTATCCCTGAAGTGGTTCGGGGCGTAGATGTTGAAGACAGTGTATTCTTCTTTTGAGACTTTATTTTTAAGGTCTGTTCTGACCCACCAGTTGCAAGATTTTTGGCTGATGAGGTCCCATTTTCTCTTGTTCCATAATGTTCCTATTCCTCCTGAGGCACCCACTGAATCTGTAGCTGTACCTGTGAAGTTTTTATATCTTTTTGTGAGGTTTTGGAAGTCTTGGTTGGACATTTTGGTCTCCTGGATTAGGAAAAGATCTGGCTGCTCTTGGTTGATTAAATCCCGGGCTGCATTTGTTTTTAGAGAGGAGCCCAGCCCCCTGCAATTCCAAGAGACCAATATCATTACTTACTGATTTTTTGATGAGCCCCGCTCTTCTCCTTTGTCTTTTCCCCGCTTCCTTTTTGTTTGTCCAAGAATGAATCCATCGGCTGCTGAGTTCCCGTGGCCATTTCTTTTGCTGCTGTTTCATCTCTTATTTCTTTGTTTGACTTCCTACCTGCTTTTCTCGGTGGATTAGAGATGAGACTTGCTTCTTTCATTTTGTTTCTTGTTAGGATGTGTTCTATTGTGGGGGGGGGGGAGGACGGGGGCAGCGAGGGGGAGGGGATGACTGCAAGAGCAGTGGCAGGAGGAGAGGGAGGGGGGGAGAGGGGATCTTCGTCTGCCAAGGATTCAAAAGGATTGGAGGATGAGGGGAAAGGCTGGGTTGAAATAGGAGGGGGGGGGGAGGGGCAGCATGGGATTCCGGTGGAGGCTTGGAGTTGGGGCCTTGATGGGGAGGGTTTGATTTCTTCTTTTTTACTTGCTCCCATGAGCCTTCATAGGTTTCAGCATTTTCATTTGACTCATTTGCTTTTAACTTACTACATCTATTAGCAAAATGTCCATATTCGTGACATACCTTGCATTTGAAAGGTAGTTGCTCGTAGTCCAGCTGTTGGATATGGGTCCATTGGTCCACTTTGATCTTGATGGCTTCCGGTAGGCCTTTTCCTAGATCGACTTCGACGCAGATCCTTGCACAGGCGTGCATGTTTTCCTTTGGTTCGCATCTGTCAATGTATTTTCCAACAGCGTTCCCAATAGCCTTTACAGATTCGTCCCCCCAGCAGTGGAGAGGGAGGTGAGGTAGATGGACCCAAACCGGGACTGCGTTTGGGATGTCCATTTCTGGATCAAAGTCAGGAGACCATCTGTTTAGGTAGAGACCTCTCGAATCCATGAAGTAGGGGCCATTTCTGAAGATGAGGTTCCGATCTTCTTTTGATTCGAAAAGGAAAGTATAGAAGCCCCTTCCACAAAATCTGATAGCGATTTTCCCTTGTATTGTCGCGTTCCAGTTATGTTCCACCCATTTTTGGACTACTCTGGGCGAAGGCCAGAGGCCAGTAAACTGGCCAACGAGGCCCCTCTCAGCTAAAACGATCATAACCTTCCTCGGGAGACTGGGAGGAAGAGACACTTCAGGAATTTCTTCTAGTTTCTTGATAAACTTTGATGCAGAGGGGCAGATTCTTGAGGAGGCGTTCTCAGGAATAAGAGATGCGAAAAGTTTTTCATGGTCTTCAAAGTCTGGGGACGAGGAGGGATCAGTCCCAGGCATGGCAGCGGAGGGGAGCCAGCACAAGGCCAGCAGGAGATGGGAGCGAGGGCGGAAAAAGGCTGAGGGAAGGCCCCGGAGCTGGGGCCGGGCAGGAGGCCCGAAAGGAACCGCGGGGCTGGAAAGAGGAGCCCAGGAGGGCCTGCAGGAGGAAGCAGACCCAACAGTGTAGCTGCCAGGCGGGGGCCTGGGGGAGGCAGGGGGCCTGTCAAGGATCAGTCGCGTGGGAGCTCCAGTTTGAAATCCCCTATGAGTAGTTGGAGACGCATATTTTTTGCTTGCCATTCTACTTGTAGTTGCATAGGTATGCTATTTCTGAGTCCATATATCCTATTGCAAAAGAAAGAAAATGTTAGAATGACATGTATAGATAATATAAAGACATTCTAATATTTGCTTAATTATTAATATTGATTAAATTTGGTTATTGTTGAAAGATATGAAAAGTATGTTATGAAAAAGAATGAGGTAAATAAATGGAGGAAACCTTTTGGTGATGTTAAAGCATGGGTTGGAGCAGATAATCTGGAGGCGGCATTGAACGGAGAATTTCTTCTGCATGTTTTCTGCGAGCAATGTTTTTGTTGTCCTTCATTTTACTGTAATGATCGAAACTGAATGCAGGGCTAATCCAGAGATCTTTTAGAGAAGGTACTATTGAAATTGCCGTGAATGTGAGACCTTGACGTTTTGTTTTTCCAATGTCAATTGTTGCTTTTGGAAGTGTCATACCTTGAGATTTATGTATTGTTAAAGCCCAAGCCATCTTTAGTGGAATTTGTGCACGTCCATTTCTTTTTACGGCTGGAATAGGCAAGTGAGTGGGGTTTCTTTCATCCCAAGGAGGCCCGATGTATTTGAGAAAATATACAACAACAAATGTTGGAATTTGTGGTGGTGCAGTTGATTCTTTGTAAAATATGGTTATATTTTCTCCGAGGGAACCATTAACAAGTCCAGCTGAAACCCAAAGGTTGGAAGTTAACATAACTTTTTCGCCATTGCATAGTAATACAATTCACTCAAGTTGCTCGTGTTCTGAGGAAATGCTGGAATATGTGTTGTCATCTTCAGCAATGGATCTTGCGATTGGAGTGTTTAGAGATTTCATCATTTGCTTATTATGGACCATTGTTTGAGCATTTGTTGGAAATAGATGCATGGAATCATGGAATGAATGTATTTCATCTTCTGATAAAAAGGAATCTGTGTGTGACATGAGTATGTTGTAGTCGTCAATTGTTGGATTTGCATCTCTGATGTTTTGGAGAATGTTCTTGAAAGTAACCTGTGTGATGTTGTCGCCTTGTTGAGGTACTAGATTTCAAATTACATATTATAGACCTGATCAAACATAACATGTACCTACAACAAGAAACAAAATACAAGCCAATCCAAACAGTAGAAAAAGGATTGAAAAAGAAGGGATAAAAGGTTCTGAATTCAGAAGTAATATAAGCCAATCCAAAGAGTACAAAAAGGATTGAAAAAGAAGGGATTGATGTAGTAGCCTAAAAAGGCTTCGCATAATGGTTGTTATTTGACACAATCTCATCCCTCTCCTTATACAACCCCCACATCCAAATAGAGGATTACAACCAAAGTGCAATTATTCAACACTTGGACATCAATGTGTCAACTACACAAGGAATGTTTTTGAGTGAGAACAGGGTATGAATCAGATTAGAAAGAAAGACTGGCAAAATCATAATCAAGATTTGGGAACCATTTCAAATCCTCTGTTAAGTACTTAGTTGATCTTTTCAGGCATTGAAAAGGAAGGGATATCCAAAAGCTCTAAGATACATGATTGAGTTTCATAAACAAAGAGTAGTGTTCTGGAAATACAATATGAGGTACTGGATTTCAAATTACATATTATAGATCTGATCAAACAGTTTGGATTTAATAGACTCTCTTTGCCAAAAAACTTAATTAACTAAGTACAGCAGATGAATACTCGTATAGAATCGCTATTACGTTAACAGAAAACAAAGAATTACCTGTTCTTGTCCTAGAAAATAAGCATATAACCTCTTCCCTAATAGTTAACAAACGCCATGAAGCAAAACATGTATGACAAGATTCATCTTTCAGGCATTGAAAAAGAAGGGATATTCAAAGGTAAAAGGTTCTGAATTCAGAAGTAATATAAGCCAATCCAAACAGTAGAAAAAGGATTGAAAAAGAAGGGATTCATCTAGTAGCCTGAAAAGGCTTCGCATAATGGTTGTTATTTGACACAATCTAAGCCCTCTCCTTATACAACCCCCGCATCCAAATAGAGGATTACAACCAAAGTGCAATTGTTCAACACCTGGACATCAATGTGTCAACTACAAAAGGAATTTTTCTGAGTGAGTGATCAAGAGGTAAAGGAAACAGTCTTTGGCTGGTTTGCTTAGTGTCATTTTTTGTTAAGTACGCAGTTGATCTTTTCATATCCAAAAGCCCTAAGATACATGACTGAGTTTCATAAACAAACAGTAGTGTTCTGGAAATACAATATGAGGTACTGGATTTCAAATTACATATTATAGATCTGATCAAACAGTTGGGATTTAACAAACTCTCTTTGCCAAAAAACTTAATTAACTAAGTACAGCAGATGAATACCCATATAGAATCGCTATTACGTTAACAGAAAACAAAGAATTACCTATTCTTGTCCTAGCAAATAAGCATATAACCTCTTCCCTAATAGTTAACAAACACCATGAAGCAAAACATGTATGACAGGATTCATCTTTTCAGACATTGAAAAAGAAGGGATATCCAAAGGTAAAAGGTTCTGAATTCAGAAGTAATATAAGCCAATCCAAACAGTAGAAAAAGGATTGAAAAAGAAGGGATTCATCTAGTAGCCTGAAAAGGCTTCACATAATGGTTTTTATTTGACACAATCTCAGCCCTCTCCTTATACAACCCCCGCGTCCAAATAGAGGATTACAACCACAGTGCAATTCTTCAACACTTGGACATCAATGTGTCAACTAAAAAAGGAATGTTTCTGAGTGAGTGATCAAGAGGTAAAGGAAACAACCTTTGGCTGGTTTGCTCAGTGTCCAAGTCGGCACAACAAAGAAAGAATCATATTAATCTCCAATGATTGAAAAAGAAGGGATTCATCTAGTAGCCTGAAAAGGCTTTTGCATCTTTGTTTTTTCCTTTGTTGTATAAAATGTTGACTGTTTGCACATTCTTCTTCATTAGTAAGCTTATGTCCGTTGTCACATAAAATTGACTTACAGACTGTTGTGTTGAGTTCTGTATGCTATTCTAGGTTCTATTTGCATCTCTGTTCAAGATTAATGTTATCCAGTAGGACCTTTTAGACCTAAAAGAAAAAACTATGTGCGAATTTGAAATTGTTTCTTTTAGATTGCAAAAAATTGGTAGTTCTTGTCATAGTTAAAATTTCCTAAGTTTGTAGTTCTACTTTTTCTTTTTACCTTGAGGAATTCCCTGTAAGCTTCCACCACCCATCATTTCATCGTTAGTATATAGTAAAAGAAAAGATGACTGTTTTTGCCTATGTGGGAACACAACTTCATTTCTCAGTGCTTTTATCAACTTAGAATTTTCCTTCATCTCTAGTTGAACATCCTTGCTATGCTATTTGGTCTCTCTGGTTCTCATAAAAATAAAGCAGGGGTGCGGTGGTACTGGGAAAGGGGGGAAAATAGGAGAAATAGACAAATTGGGCAAGGTCTGCATCTAACATTGGCTGTCATTGACAGAGTCTAGCTTTCTGAAGAAAGTCCCAAGGCGACAGAAATGGATGTAGAGCTTCTATATATATTCCCCAGTTCAAGAGTCACAATAATGAAAAGGGAGTGAGTGTACTTAGAACTATTGACACTAGTAGTTTAATTCTTGTTCCAATTCTTTTTGTGCAAGACAACTCACTTTATGCTACAACACAATAGATGTCATCGAAAACTGGTTACCTTACACTACCTGTGCAGGTGTTTTTCTAATTGGCATGGAACTCACTCAAGGAGGTTCACAGCTCTACAAAATTGTAGGAAAGAATCTAGTTTGCAATGAAACGTGTTTGGCCTGTGACCTGGACGGTAATTACTTAAAAGAATTTCTTCCTATTAGGAAAATGAGTTGGCAAAATTTTTAATTGGCATCGAATATTTTATCATATGTTTGTAGGGATTCTAGCAAGTTCTATGGGTTAGTTTTGCCAAGTACTGAAAAGCAATACGTTTTTTTTTCAATGTCAATTTGAATATCAACCTTACTCATCAATCACATAGGACATTCTCAATGCTACAACCTAGCAAAATTGCAAACAAGTTGAACGTCAGAATGTAGTCTAGCAGCAAGTTTAAGCACTTGGAGAAGTGATGACCCAAATTTAAATCCGGGTAGCACATTCTCCGTGTTGGCACTATTGTTTACGCATATAAGAAGCCAGATGCAAGTCCTCGAGGACTTTGATAGAACAGACAATTCTCAGTTGCAGCTCCTATACAAAGGTAGCCGTGATTGTAAAGCAAATGTTGCATGGAAATTCATACTCTCTTCCATCCAAAAATCGGGACATTTGATGTTAAATGCCCAAAAAATATCAGCAAACAGTTTTTAAAACACAGTAGGCACACAGTTTGAGAAATTTTCCCCTGTTCCTAAGATACATGACTGAGTTTATGGTACGTGCAGACTTATAAGATTAATTCTTGTTCCAATTCATTTTGTGCAAGATAACTCACTTTATGCTACAGCACAATAGATGTCATGGAAAACTGGTTACCTTATACTACCTGTGCAGGTGTTTTTCTAATTGGCATGGAACTCACTCAAGGAGGTTCACAGCTCTACAAAATTGCAGGAAAGAATCTAGTTTGCAATGAAACGTGTTTGGCCTGTGACCTGGACGGTAATTACTTAAAAGAATTTCTTCGTATTAGGAAAAATGAGTTGGCAAAATTGTTAATTGGCATCGAATATTTTATCATATGTTTGTAGGGATTCTAGCAAGTTCTATGGGTTAGTTTTGCCAAGTACTAAAAAGTAATACGTTTTTTTTTCAATGTCAATTTGAAATGGACCAGTAAATATTGGTGCCATGCTTTAGTGTTTTAGATATCATTTTCTGTTACAAAAGGAATGTTTCTGAATGAGGACAGGGTATGAATCAGATTATAAAGAAAGGCTGGCAAAATCATAATCAAGATTTGGGAACCATTTCAAATCCTCTGTTAAGTACGCAGATACTTGACTGAGTTTATGGTACGTGCAGATTTATAAGATTAATTCTTGTTCCAATTCTTTTTGTGCAAGATAACTCACTTTATGCTACAGCACAATAGATGTCATGGAAAACTGGTTACCTTACACTACTTGTGCAGGTGTTTTTCTGATTGGCATGGAACTCACTCAAGAAGGTTCACAGCTCTACAAAATTGCAGGAAAGAATCTAGTTTGCAATGAAACATGTTTGGCCTATGACCTGGACGGTAATTACTTAAAAGAATTTCTTCCTATTAGGAAAAATGAGTTGGAAAAATTGTTAATTGGCATCGAATATTTTATCTTATGTTTGTAGGGATTCTAGCAAGTTCTATGGGTTAGTTTTGCCAAGTACTAAAAAGTAATACGTTTTTTTTTCAATGTCAATTTGAAATGGACCAGTAAATATTGGTGCCATGCTTTAGTGTTTTAGAGATCATTTTATGTTACAAAAGGAATGTTTCTGAATGAGGACAAGATATGAATCAGATTATAAAGAAAGACTGGCAAAATCATAATCAAGATTTTGGAACCATTTCAAATCCTCTATTAAGTACGCAACTGATCTTTTCAGGCATTGAAAAAGAAGGGATATCCAAAAGCCCTAAGATACATGACTGAGTTTCATAAACAAACAGTAGTGTTCTGGAAATACAATATGAGGTACTGGATTTCAAATTACATATTATGGATCTGATCAAACAGTTGGGATTTAACAGACTCTCTTTACCAAAAAACTTAATTAACTAAGTACAGCAGATGAATACCCGTATAGAATCGCTATTATGTTAACAGAAAACAAAGAATTACATGTTCTTGTCCTAGCAAATAAGCATATAACCTCTTCCCTAATAGTTAACAAATGCCATGAAGCAAAACATGTATGACAGGATTCATCTTTTCAGGCATTGAAAAAGAAGGGATATCCAAAGCTAAAAGGTTCTGAATTTAGAAGTAATATAAGCCAATCCAAACAGTAGAAAAAGGCTTGAAAAAAAAGGGATTCATCTAGTAGCCTAAAAAGGCTTCGCAAAATGGTGGTTATTTGACACAATCTCAGCCCTCTCCTTATACAACCCCCACATCCAAATAGAGGATTACAACCACAGTACAATTCTTCAACACCTGGACGTCAATGTGTCAACTACAAAAGGAATGTTTCTGAGTGAGTGATGAAGAGGTAAAGGAAACAGTCCTTGGCTGGTTTGCTCAGTGTCCAAGTCGGCACAACAAAGAAAGAATCATATTAATCTCCACTGTTGAACAATGTCTCAAAGGAATTTCTAAGAATTCACCAATCTAAAAACAAATAAGTGTGAGAAAAGCTAACAATGTTATAGAATAGACATATATGAGATTCCCTTTTAACTGTGAGTAAAACTGCTGCAAGACGCAAATATCAACCTTACTCATCAATCACACAGGACATTCTCAATGCTACAACCTAGCAAAATTACAAACAAGTTGAACGTCAAAATGTGGTCTAGCAGCAAGTTTAAGCGCTTGGAGAAGTGATGACCCAAATTTATATCCGGACAGCACATTCTCCATGTTGGCACTATTGTTTATGCATATAAGAAGCCAGATGCAAGTCCTTGAGGACTTTGATAGATCAAACAATTCTCAGTTGCAACTCCTAGACAAAGGTAGCCCTGATTGTAAAGCAGATGATCCAAACAGTAGAAAAAGGATTGAAAAAGAAGGGATTGATCTAGTAGCCTGAATGGGCTTCGCATAATGGTTGTTATTTGACACAATCTTAGCCCTCTCTTTATACAACCCCCACATCCAAATAGAGGATTACAACCACAGTACAATTATTCAACACCTGGACATCAATGTATCAACTAAAAAAGGAATGTTTCTGAGTGAGGACAGGGTATGAATCAGATTATAAAGAAAGACTGGAAAAATCATAATCAAGATTTGGGAACCATTTCAAATCCTTTGTTAAGTGCGTAGTTGATCTTTTCAGGCATTGAAAAAGAAGGGACATCCAAAAGCCCTAAGATACATGACTGAGTTTAATAAACAAACAGTAGCATTCTAGAAATACAATATGAGGTACTGGATTTCAAATTACATATTATAGATCTGATCAAACAGTTGGGATTTAACAGACTCTCTTTGCAAAAAAACTTAATTAACTAAGTACAGCAGATGAATACCCGTATAGAATCGCTATTACGTTAACAGAAAATAAAGAATTACCTGTTCTTGTGTGGAGCTGGTTACCCTTGACGGTTAGGTGACTATTAGGAGAGCAAATGGGAAGTACCACAACAACCCTCAAGAATTTTCACGAACAACAAAGATAAAGTAAAATTTAAGCTAACAGTGACCCAAATATATATTAAACTTCATAACTTCCACCAGGCGAGGGCAAAATGATTTGCAGGAAAAATGGCCTACGTGGCCCTCCTCCTACGCAGCCCTCCTCGTCCTCTGCGGCCCTCATCGAAACCCTTCTCCCTTCTTTGCAGGTCAGCCGCCCTCCTCTGCAGCAACTCCGCTGCGCCCTCCTCAACACCCTCTCCCTCCTCTACATCAAATGCAGATATCCGCGAGCACGACGCGTTCAGTGAGTTCATTAGGGTAAAGTTTGGTACGTAACAAAAACCGATTTATTAACTAAACCTTAAAATTCCTTAATGTATTAGTTACTAGAAATTGTCCCAAAAGGTACAAAGAGAGGCTGATAGGATTATTAAATTATAATCGTTGAATTTTTCTAGAAGAGATGTTGGTTCAAGCCTAACGAATGAGCAATTTGAGTTGGCTAAAGGCTTTCTAATTGTTTTTTATTATGGTAAAATTATATTGATAATTCATTGGTTTTACTTTCAAAAGCTTGAAGGAATTTGAAGAGCAGGTATATAACTGCTTTGTGGGATTTGATCCCAAAATAATTGATTTGTAAATACATACTCAATCCCAACGAATGGGGCAAAGATTTCAATTCTGGGCAATCACCAAGACAACAAGGCAGCATTTCCAACAAAGCATTTCCCAAAGAAAATTCTTCCAAACTACTTAGGTTTCCAATATCCCGAGGGAATTCTTTAAAATTTGTCTCTGACAGGATTAATATTTCCAGGGACAGTTGATGTGCAACTTGGCGAGGCAACACTTCCACACTCTTGCAGTCTGAAAGGTTTAGATATTCAAGCGTCCTGATATTTGAAAATGTTTCCTCCAACAAGATCAAATCGAAGCAATATTCCAAATTCAGATATTTAAGTCGAATTAAATTCCCAAAGGAATTTGGAATTTGGAAGCCCGTGCAAACTCCAACAGCGAGAGAGATTAAGGTGCGACCCAAAAGAATCAAGCAATGACTTCATATCTGGGCATCTTAGGTGCAAGTATTGCAGTGAGGACAAATGACAGAATTCCTCTGGTAAAGTTTTGAGATGAATCAAATCTAACATACAAGTCACCACAATCTTTTCGATGTGCTTCATCCGTCCAATGGACTTTGGGAACATTGAAAGAGGAGCATAAACATGTAGCTCCTGCAACTCCAGAGGTGCCTGCCACACAATATTCATCTTTCAACAGTAAGAAAAATACAGAGATGTTAGCCTTTATCTACAAAACCCTTCAAATGCATTCGAGAGCTTGTGCTAGTATAGCAATTGCAGCAACAATCTACCATAAATTAGGGCGACAAAGTAAAAAAAGAGAATAAATACAAAATTGTCTTTAGCCCTAACCTGAGATTTTGCTTGCCACAGTTTTTTCAATTTGGTTCATACCACTTCTAAAACCCTTATATTCTTCATCGGAATCCAGGGAGGCAGGCAAGAGAAGGGACAGTTGTTCCAGCGTAGCCATGTCAGGTTTGGTGACTCTACCCTCCTCAGTATGCTTTCTAAATGACGATCTTCAGTTGCAACAAGTTGTAACTTCCTAACACGATATGGTTTAGGGTCGATCAACTTTCTCAGACAGTTTCCCAAAACCTCATCACACCAATTTTTGAACCATGTGACTTCTTCGTTTGATTCTGGTTCCCGAACGTGATAGAAATAACTGAGGACACGAACCATCCTAATTCCCCGCCCCTCGGTTATTACCTGCAGATTCTTTACGAACAAACTGTCAAACAACAAATAAAGAAAACAGAGCAACGAGTTTTTCTCTTTCAAGCAGCAAAAAACTAAAACAGAGCAACAGGTTAATGTTAGAATGATTCAAGTACTTGCAGGCGATTGCTGCCACAAATCATCAATGTCGTCAGTCGTGAGCAGAGCTCCTCCTGGCACGCAGAAGGCAAATGAGGCGAGAATGCGGTTAGGGGTAAGGTGGTTACGGCCATAACTAACCCAAGCTGATGAGAAACCCGGAATAATGATGCATGTGGGAAACAGATGTCAAGCAGAAAGAGGAAAATTTGTGCCAGATGTCAAACAGCAGAAGATCCAGATGTCAGTCAGAGAATGAAAGTGTACACGACTATGTTCATTCAATGAATTCGTGATATTAATGCATAGTTCGAATCATCACATATTTCATGCACATTATATATATTCATATACCAATAAGAATGTATACTGAAACATGAGATACAAAATAGCAAGTGGTATAGAGGCTTGAAACCTTACAACAATTGTCATCCAGTCTCCTCTCCCTGTTGTCTGTGGCCTTGTATTACATATCTCCGTTGCTGGTTCACTGTAAACATAGGGGGCAATATGAATGGAAAACAGAAGCAGCAAACTGGTCCACTTAACTACTTCATGTGATATAAGCTTCATACCTAGAGTAATTAGCCTATGGAAACTGAACTACCTAGTAATATAAAATCTTCCTCATACCCAGAGGCTAGAGTGGTTAACATATGGGGGTATCTGTGGTCCAATGGGTGATATAAGTATTTTAGAATATACCAGATAAAATAGTTCAATTATAGTGGCTCTGAAAGTGGCTGACGTTGATAAAAATATAAATAGAAAAAGACTATTATATAATGTGGTTACCTCCTGACAGCAGACCAACAAAGGAATACAACATAAAGCCCCATAAGTCCTGATGTCATAAGGCCTGCATTAACCTGCATTTTGCAAAGAAAAACAATTCTCCTATATTAGCAATTTATCGTTTAAGAATTACACTGAGGAGCAGATACAACTCTTCAACTAAACGAACTTGTGATAAGGAATCACCAACTTACTAATAACTACATG
This sequence comes from Pinus tabuliformis, assembly GCA_031772625.1. Lineage (NCBI taxonomy): Eukaryota > Viridiplantae > Streptophyta > Pinopsida > Pinales > Pinaceae > Pinus > Pinus tabuliformis. The sequence continues at coordinate 738,666,594 of CM062819.1, read as the reverse complement.
TGAATTATGTCATTGGAACTTACTTTTGAATGTAGGGAGATGCTAGTCATTACTTGAAGAAGAAGTAGTGTCCATGTGATGAAAAATATGTTCAGGACGCATGATGCTTTTGGAGCATACCAAATGTACATCAATATGATTCCAGCCAGGGAAGCAGCATAGGCCATCGTTGACATTGTAATCACTAGGATCCGACTGTGTGAAATTAAATTTTCTTTGTTCATCAGTGTTATGTCATATACGAAAACTGGGCGATAAAATAAATGTCATGATAAGGAGAAAATGGATCTCAATTAAAGAACAAAAAACTCTTAGATTTATAGCTTTTAAACAGGGGAGGTGGAAATTTGAATATGTTTTTGGATGCATTATAATCGATGTTTCCATGAGTTATAAAATTCAGATTTAGTACATTGGCATGTCAATTCAATATATAGAGCTGTGTCGAGCTGTGGAACAGATAAGGCAAGTTCTGTATTTTTAAGTTGGGATTTCAAGTAACAAAGTAAACGCCCATCTTCTGCATTACTCAAATTTTCTTCACTTTCTAAGGATGCTTCTCGTATTCGTCGATATGGTCATGAGGCAAATATGTGTGTATATCTGTAGATAGACAGGGCTTTATTTTTCTAATCCTACTTAAATGTTCTTGATTCTGTTATCTCCTGATTTTTGACAAGATCCAAGAAAGCAAACTCTAAACCAAATCTACATATTGGAACTAAATGATAAATGGCCATATGAATCTCAATTTAGGTATTCATAGCCATATGCCTTATCTGCATCTCGACTATTTCTATGTTTTTGAATTTCCTTATAGGTTATTTTACCCATTAACATAATTAATACCAGTTCGTCATCCAATAATTTTCCTTTTCTTTTCACTCTGTAAAAGGAATTTTTTGTCCAATCTAGGGATGGCTTCAGCTGGATGAAACTGAGGGTAAAAAAATCTCCCAAACAAATTTTGGATTCAAACTTCAATTTTTTAACATATCCATCTTCCTCGAAGATAAAAGAAAAAAACGCTGAACATGAGGGGAAAGAGTTGTACCATCGTTCAACATTTTTCTCCAATACCCAATAATCATTCCCCTAGGTGATGAAATTGATCACACTGAAAAGTTGTATGATGAGAAATATCCTACCAAAAAAAGAGACAAATTTTGGCCCTGGTTAGTATTCCTTAACAAGCAATTAATTTTAGCCTATAAGATAGAAACCATAATAACCATTTAGTGATTGATCAAACCATACCACCCAAATGTAACCAATGTAATCCTGAATTTACCATGGACAAATAGCATAGCATCTACATATTCTCTTTTGGAAGACAAAGGTTATCTAGTCGTAGTATTTAGGTTAAAATTGCAAAAGACATTTTGATGATGTAGGTGATTGCTGTACGGGGGATCTGTTAGATATCACTGAACTAGTGAAACATTACGTGAAAATATCACCAACCCCCACCCTTGGATTTGTCATCAACTGTTTTCTACAAATCAACAAATGTAAAATTGATTCTCCAGAAGTTAATTTATCCAAGCAGATTGTTTGTGTACTTAAAAGGCACATTGTATCCAAAAAACGTGAAAGAAGAGAAGCATACCTGGCACCAAATCTAGCAACATCACCTGCATCAATAGTTACAAAGACATAAGTTTATGATATGTCATTTTATGAAGTCCATGTTCGGACAATTTTGATGTCTAATTGCAATTTGCCACAAAGTCATGAAACCTGTCTAATTTAAGCAGAAATAGAGTAAAAATTGGTAATTTGAACCAGATATAGTATTGAAATAGATTTCTGAGAATCATTTTAAGTAAACTCACCATAGAATTGAATAAAATCAGATGGAATAAAAAGGGGATCACCATCAGAGCAATCCACATAAGGCTCTTCAAGGGCCATCATCCTAAATGCCACGAGTCATGACATTCATGCAACTTCATAGTTCCAATTGTTGTAAGAAACATAGCGAAATAAAATATCTGAGGTGATGTTAAGGTAAACAGTTCAGACTCTAGAGGCCTGTCGCTATGGTCCAATACTGTTGGGGAAAATAACGTGCTTGACATCGCACGAAGTGCCCGAGACGCATGTGCCACTTATAGTCAAATGGCATCGATACGCGGATATGATTTTATGTAAGTTATGTTGCCATGGTTATGCATGTTAAAGCCCCCAAAAATAATCTGGTTTGTAACCAATGGGTGGTTAGTTCTGCATAAAAATTCAGACCTTGATACTGATTCGGATTTACCTTCTGTGAAAGACATGATGCCACTTCAAACTTAAAAAGCTCATGACAAGAAATTAGAATCCGGTACAACATGTTTAAAAGCCAAACAACTTGTAAGGCATATAAATTTTAAAATTGGATACAAAGCAGCCCAGGCTTACTCGAAGCACACCTTCTGTACCTAAGCAGTCATGACCTCCTTGACAACCTTTCGAATCTGTAAAAACGAAGATCTCAAATTCATATATATATATATATATAACGAAGAAAACGGCATACAATGTAAATTAGGTTCATTTTCCAAAGCCAAATGTAATTATATGTATATCAAAAGAATAATAATCTAAATGGATGCATATAAGTTAAAGAGCTATTTGAAAAATTCATGATTTTATGAGAATTTAAGTAAAGTTAAAAGTTGTAAAATCATGTGAAATGTCCCGAAGTGCAGTGAAGGGTCATCAGTATCCTTAGGTCAGCAGGTGTTCCATCTTATTAGCAGCCTATAGGGTCTACAGTTTGTTGTTTTCCATAGTGGTAGAGGGCTGTAAAGTGAGTCTCAAGGTTTGAACTAAGTCTCTTATTTTGTTGAGAACTGGTAGTGCATGAAATAATGTTTCTATTTTAACTTTCAAGATTTTGAAATCAGTCGTATTTTTCAGCATACCATAATCATGCAAACTGTGCCATAGCTGCTTACATGGTCATTCAAAATCTTTGTGATCCTCAATTTTGGTCTAGGTTTGTGATCCCAATTTTGGTCACAGGGAGAAATTTGAATTCAAGCTAGAAAACCCAATTTAAACCCATGAGCTGTACATCAGTTGGTTTATTTGGAGTTTAGTCCCATCTAGTCTCAGATTCAAATCTTATGGAGAAGGGTTTGAGGTAGCTAGTTGTAGTGATAAAAACTGTCCCTTAAGGGGTTCAGGCCTACCGGAGTCTCACATAATAATGTTGATAGCTTCATACAATAGCTCAAATCCTTCTTTCTAACATTGCGCTGGGGCCAACCAAAAAAATGTAAAACCTAATTTAGGTTTACAGTAACACCAAACATGTATATTTAGAGGGTTTGAAATTTCTAGTTTCAAGTTTAACAGTCTGAAAAGCTAGTAATGGACGGAATTAAAGCATTAAACTAATGTGCAATCAAGGTACACACCCAATCCTTTATTTGTAAAAGCTAAATTTCATTCGAAATTCATAATTGAAGCGAAAGAAACAACAACAGAACTTTTGATACTTACGTTCGAGCTCTGCTAATGCATTGTTACCATAATCCTGAACCTTCCAGGATAACAAATTTGTCGGGAGGAAGATGAACCCGTAGAAATTTCATTACATATGAGGGTTTGGACCATCGCCTAGCTGGTTGCAGCAAGAATCTGCCATGAATTCGTGATATCTTTGTGCAATGGTTGTAGGCATCTCGCAATGGTATGGGTTCCCTGTCTCCAATTCAACCTGAGCAAAAATACTCTCAGGCTCCATCTGTATCCTTTCGCTTTCTCCAGGAAGCCCAGCTACTTCATGCTTTCGGGTGTTCATGGTGTGAAGTGGCTAGAAATAGCTCGGAATTTAGTAAATCTGATAATACCCTCCCAACCTATACATTCCTGAGAAGATTCATAGACTTACCAGAGCTTATCCACCCTGCATTATGGAATAAATCGATCCTATTACTTGAAAAATCTACAGAGAACTCGAATTTGAAACACTATAAACAAGTTTTTCTATTTCAAGTAGCAAAAAACTAAAACAGAGCAACAGGTTAATGTTAGAATGATTCAAGTACTTACAGGCGATTGCTGCCACAAATCATCAATGTCGTCGGTCTTGAGCAGAGCTCCTCCGGGCACGCAAAAGGCAAATGAGGCGAGAATGCGGTTAGGGGTAAGGTGGTTACGGCCATAACTAATCCAAGCTGATGACAAACCCGGAATAATGATACACGTGGGAAACAGATGTCAAGCGAAAAGAGGAAAATTTGTGTAGATGTCAAACAACAGAGAACATGAAGAGCAGAAAACGGATGGATATGGAGGAAGAGTAGGAAACGGATAGATATGGTGGAAGAAAGCAGGAAGTTCTCGGAAATCGCTGAGAATAAACAGAAATTGAAACTAATGTGCAATCAAGGTACACACCCAATCTTTTATTTGCAAAAGCTAAATTTCATTCGAAATTCATAATTGAAGCGAAAGAAACAACAGCAGAACTTTTGATACTTACGCTCGAGCTCTGCTAGTGCATTGTTATCATAATCCCGAACCATCCAGGCTAACAAATTTGTTGGGAGGAAGATGAACAATTTGCCCGCTGTATGCCCGCTGAATGTGGATGCCAGGTGTCAACCTTAGAAACAAAAGGACGATGAAAGAAAATCGGCCTAATTAATCAGACGGCTGGTTTCTCTTCAATTGTCTAACATTACATCTAACAGCTACGATTAAGATACAAAGGCATTTGTGGGGGGTTCATTTCAAAGGGAAATGCCTTACGGCGTAAATATATATAGAATATATTTTCTTTCTTTTTTATTATAGTCGATCTTGCTTTTCTATTTAGAGAATATTTTATTTTTATTTTAAGATGAACGGAAATACTTACACACCACCTTCACATTAGACTATAGAATATGTTTTAATATCTTACATATTTCTTTTTTACTTCTAATTACTTTACATGAAATTATACTAGGTTATATAGACAACTAATTAGATATATATAAAACATATATTTTTCCTTTTTTTATTATAGCTCATATTTGTAGGTTTTAACCTCGTATAGAAATTACCTGCATACAAATTCTAAAACACAAAAAAATAAACAATGTGAGAGAATAACACATAAAACACATATACACAGAGATTTTCCCACTGGATCCCAAAGCCGGGACTACCAGCTTGATTTTTCATTATGTTCCTTTCAATGTTACAATACATATTTATACATGCCGAAGCATCCAATACCATGGACCGAAAATCATCGCGTCCAAAACCATGGACCGAAAACCATAGGTAGGTTCACCCAACCTAATATAGGGTCCAATTTTCTTTTTCTCAGGGCGTTGCCCCAAACCCCGTATCGGGGCCCTACCCAGCCCCCTCAAACCCCCCGGACAGGGGGGGCTGCCGCCCTCCTTGTGACCCCCTTGCTGCGCAATCGGTGCAGCAAAGGGGGGGCTCCGGCCCCCCTCTGACCCCCCGGTTCACTACGTAGGTTAGTCGTGGAAAGAATATGACACAACCCAACATTATCCCACTTGTTGTTTTCTTTCCACAGGGAGCCATAGGAGAGCTTAGTCATTTTTTCAGCCCTAAAACGCCCATTGTTTCTCTACACTAAGAGAACTTCTCAGAGCTCATAGATTTTGTCAATGCATCTGCAGTATTTTTCAAAGTGTCCACCTTTACTAGCAACACCTTTTTGTCTTCTATCATATCCCTCACAAAGTGATACTAAACATCAATGTTCTTTGTCTTTGAATGATAAGCAGGGTTCTTTCCCAAGAAAATTGCACTTTGGTTGCCACAGTCTATCCTTATAGCTCCCTGTACTAACGCAATACTTGAACACAATCTCTGCAACCAAACTGCTTCCTTGCTTGCGCGTGGCTGCCATGTATTCTGCCTTTGTAGTTGATAGTTCCACTACAGATTGTTTCTTACTCATCCAACTAACTGCTCCTCCAAATAGGTTAAACACATACCCACTTGTAGATCTTCTTAGATCCAAATCTCTAGCTCAGTCTGCATCAACAAAGCCATGGATATCCAAAACTTTGTCTAATCCTGGTCTTCCTTGGTAGCACAAAGCATAATCACTAGTGCCATGCAAATACCTGAAAAACCCACTTCACTGCTGTCCAATGCTCCTTCCTTGGTTTTGAAATAAACCTGCTCAATACTCCCACTACATGTGCAATGTCTGGTCTAGTACGGACCATTGCATACATCAGGCTACCGACTGCACTTGTATATGGAACACGAGACATATCCTCTTCCTCTTCTTATGTCTTGGGACACTGTTCAACAGATAGCTTTACACCTACAGGAATAGGAACCTCCAGCGGTTTACTATCCTGCATATTAAACCTCTGCAGTATTGTCTCGACATACTTCCTCTGGTTTAACCAAATATTCCTCTTTGCCCGATCTCTTTTAATTTCCATGCCCAAAATATAGTTTGTAGCACCAAGATCTTTCATGTGGAATTTGGAGGACAATTGGGTCTTCAAATCCTGGATAATTTCTTTGTCATTTCCAACCAGCAACATATCATCCACATACAAGACAAGATAAATAACATGGTCACCAATTAATTTAAAATACACACAGTGATCTGCTTTGCTTTTAGTGAAGCCAAGTCCCCGTATAAATGTATCAAATTTCTGATACCACATCCTTGGTGATTGTTTTAACCCATACAAAGACTTCTTTAACTTGCATACCAGTTCTTTCTTACCCTTCACCGAAAGACCTTCAGGTTGCTTCATGTAGATCTCCTCTTCCAGATCCCCATGAAGATATGATGTCTTCACATCCATCTGTTCTACCTCAAAATCAAAAGCAGCAGCAACAGATAAAAGTAATCTAATAGAAGCTACCTTGGCAACAGGAGAAAAAATATCACCAAAATCAATTCCTGGCACCTGGGAATAACCTTTTGCTACCAACCGAGCTTTGTATTTCTCCACCTTTCCTTCTGCATTTGTCTTCTTCTTGAACACCCGCTTGCTACCAATGGGTTTCCTTCTAGCCGACAACTCCACCAGATCCCAAGCCTCATTTTTGTGCAAAGATGCCATTTCATCAACCATGGCCTCTTTCCAGAGTTTTCCATCCTCTAAATCTACTGCTTCCTTCATAGTTCTGGGATCATCATCAATAATAGATAAATCAAAATTTGAACAGAAAGCAGATGGACTATACCTTTCTGACTTCCTTCTTTCTTGAACTGATCTTCTCACACTCGGATTTTGTGGCTCTTCATCTTCTGATTCCTCCTCTGCTGTAGAGTCTGATTCTTCCTCCTTTAGCTCAAACTCTATCTTCTCAAGTTCCTTTGGTTGGACTTCATGTTTAATAACATCTTTCACCTCTCTAAACACCACATCTCGACTGTACACAACCTTCCTTGTTACGAGCTTCCAAAGCTTATAACCCTTTAAACCATCTTTATACCCAATAAAGATGCACTTTTTAGATTTACTATCTAACTTGGTTCGTTTCTCCTTTGGAACATGTACATATACATCACATCCAAAGACCCTCAGATGTGAAAGAGAGGGTTTCTTACTAGTCCATACCTCTTGTGGAGTTTTATCCTCCAACGCTGATGAAGGTGAACTGTTGACCAGGTAATATGCTGTCTCCACCACCTCTACCCAGAATTCCTGTCCTAACTCGGCACCACTAAGCATGCTTCTTGCCCTTTCCATCAACGTCTTGTTTATTCTTTCTGCAACTCCATTTTACCGAGGTGTATATGGAGTAGTCTTCTGCCATGCTACACCACACTTCTTACAGAATTCTTCAAATTCCTTACTGCAAAACTCTCCACCATTATCTGTCCTTAGCACCTTTATCTTCTTCTCTGTCTGGTTTTCCACCAGAGCCTTGAATTCTTTAAACCTGTCAAAGACTTCAGATTTCTTCTTAAGGAAATATATCCATGTATTCCTTGAGAAGTCATCTATAAATGATACATAGTACACAGGCTTACCCAATGATGGAACCTTCACAGGTCCAAACACGTCACTGTGCACAAGCTCTAATATCTGTTTCACCCTCTTACCACCAGAGGGGAAACTCACCCAATTCTGCTTCCCATATACACAATTTTCACAGAAATCAAAATCCAGATAGCTATTACTCATACCTTCTACCATACCTTTACCATGAAGTATTTGAAGGCCCTTCTCTCCAATATGTCCAAGCCTTTGATGCCACAACATGGTCTTCTCTCCAGAGACCACTAGATTTTCTACTCCACTTTCAAGAACCACAGAACTGTTGCACCCATCAACAACCATGCTACCTTGCAGCTTGTACAGAGTTCCAATCCGAACACCCCACATTAATACTAGTGCTCTCCGAACCATCTTGCAAGTATCCTTCTCGAACACTGTTTTTACACCTGCATCATCCAACTTGCTTACAGAAATCAGATTTCTTGCCAATGTAGGAATACGTAGAACACCCGGAAGTGTTCTAACCCTTCCACATTGCAACTTCAACTTTACTTTTCCGCAACCAATGATTCTAGCCTTCCTATCATCCCCTAAGAAGACATCACCACCATCGTATTTCTCATACTCACAGAACCACTCTTTATTGGGAGTGAAGTGAAAGGATGCACCTGAGTCAATCAACCATGCCTCATGATCTACATGTGTACTTGAAGAAGCCAAGTACACATCCCCACCTTCATCCAAGATGGTTTTCACCTTTGCAGAAGGAGCATCATCAGATCCCTTTCCTTTATTAGGAGCTTTATATTTACAATCCCTTTTGTAGTGCCCTTCCTTTCCGCATTTCCAGCACACCACCTTTACAGGTTTTCCTAGAGATTTAGTTCTCCCTCTAGATTTAGATCTCCCACTCGATGACTTATTTTTGTTTCTGTTCTGGGACCGTCCTCGTACAGACAAGGAATCACCATTCTGGCTCTCCATATTTTTCTATCTCATCTCCTCCGTCAGCAAGGATGAGACTATTTCATCAAACTGCAAGGTAGTTGCATTGCTACCTATTGCAATAACCAGACTATCCCACGAATCTGGTAGAGAACACAATAAACTGATGCACTTATCTTCATCTCAAATTTTAATATCAACAGATGCAAATTGACTTACCACAATATTAAATGCATGCAGATGCTCTGTCACCGAGTCTCCATCTTTCATCCTCAGGTTATATAACGTTTTCCGCAGGAACAATTTATTCACCAGAGACTTAGAATGGTACAAAGTCCCTAACTTGTCCCACAAAGCCTTCACCGTAGCTTCCCCTAATACATTCAACAATACTGAATTTGAGACACACAATCGTATTGTGCTCTTTGCCTTCCAATCCAACTTCTTCCATTCTTCATCGGACACTCCCGTTGGTTTAGTCCCGGATCTACCACGATCCACTGATCTTTATCCACCAACAGATCCTCCATCTTGAGTTTCCACAACTCAAAACTCTGACCATTAAATTTCTCGATCTCTATCTTTCCATTGCTCGCCATCTTCTTTCACCACCAGAATCGATCTCACAGATCTCCCACTGAATAGTGTCTACCACAGGCCCGAGCGAAACCCCTCAGCAACAAAGGCATCCCCTTGAAGCCAAAACAGCTCTGGTACCAAATGTAGGTCTTAACCCCGTACAGAAATTACCTGCATACGAATTTTAAAACACAGAAAAATAAACAATGCGAGAGAATAACACATAAAACACATATACACAAAGATTTTCCCACTGGATCCCAAAACCATGACTACCAGCTTGACTTTTCATTATGTTCCTTTCAATGTTACAATACATATTTATACATGCCGAAGCATCCAGTATCATGGACCGAAAACCATTGCGTCCAAAACCATGGACTGAAAACCATAGGTAGGTTCGCCCAACTTAATATAGGGTCCAAAAAAAATTTCCCGGGGCGTTGCCCTGGACCCCATAGAGGGGGGCTACCCACCCCCCTCAAACCCCCCTGATAGGGGGGGCTGCCGCCCTCCCTGTGACCCCCCCGTTGTGCAATCGGTGCAACGAAGGGGGGGTCGACCCACTTCTAACCCGCCGTTTCATTACATAGGTTAATCATGGAAGGAACATAACACAACCCAATAATATTGATTTTCTTTTTAATAAATATTTTATTTTAAAATTAGCAAAAATATTTACACATTAACCCTCTCATCTCGTTTCCATTAAACATGAGTTGGTTAACACAAATAAGTTGATTTTCTTATACTATGTAGTATTAAAACATATTAATTTCATAACTAAACAAGACGGGCTGCATCGCAGCAAGTCCCTGCCATGAGGGGGAGTTCCAAGAAAACACATCCGTGGACATAATGTCCATGTTGAGTATTGAAAAAGGTATGTATTTACCATTTATTTCTTTATCTTTTCTTTTAAATCATAACTTCTTTACATTCTAAGATGGTAATATGTTAAAGAATTATGATAGAATTAAGGAGATTTGTAATTGATATGAAATGACTAATTATTGTCTTTTTCTATGCTAAAAGTGAAGGAAATAGAAAATCGCTATTCGGAAGGAAAAGACAAAGTAGAAGCAACTGCTGGCCCTTTGACAGGAAGCCGTATCCAGACGAGTAGATCAAGATCGGAGCGCATGATCCAGGAAAATGAAGAGGAAACGTGGTATCAGCGCAAGAAGACAAAACAATAATTGAAGATCAAAGATATAGCGAATCCCTCGAGATCCTTTAATCTTGAGCGATCGCTGCTTCAAGGCTTATCGGTACTCTTGATACTTCCGCCTAGCCATTATAAAAAGGGACAACGCTGCTAGCTCAAGGGGCCAATATTATTGTCAATTTGTAGAACTTACAGTTGTAATCTTAACTTTTATCATCGACTCTCTTTGAAGAGCGATAGCTGTAACTCTGCCATTTATGATTAATATATAATTCAGTTGCTGTTCCATTATCTGATCCTGGAGTAAACGCAATAGTGCTTCCCTGGTGGCTAAGGGCCCAACCCTAGTGGATCACTTGCTTCTTGTATCATTATTTTACGATTACAGTCGTGTGTGGTTTGATTTCCTTTGCATTTCCTTAATTCGTTTTATTCAGTAATCTTCTGTTCCTGAACGTTTCTCTGAATTTCTCTGTTATATCGAAATCGTATTTGGATAGCAAGATTGTTATTTACAACCGAAAATGTTATGCTATTCATTCTGAAATAATATTGCACTGTCTAATTCGGATTCTGTTGTTCATTTATAGATTGATATTGTTGTTCATTTACAGTTGTGATTGTTGTTCATTTAGCTACGGTTCACTTACAATTGTGATTGTTGTTCATTTGGTTACTGCTCCATTATAACTGCAATTGTCGTTCCTTTATAACTGTGGTTAATGTCCATTATGATAGAATAAGATTTCTGATTCAACTACTCCATATTTGCTGTGTGATTACACTTAATTAGGTTTTCTGTTCCTTTCTTAGATTGTTGTTCAATTCCTTTAGTTAGAGATTGTTATTCAATTCCTTTCGGTTAAGATTGCTGCTCAATTCATTTCTATAGATTAAGCTTTGTTGTTCGATCTTTTCAATAGAATTAGTTGTTGTTCCTTTTCTGTTAATTGAATTGTTATTTCCAGTATTTGCTTTGGTGTGGATAGGAAGATCTACAATTGTAACGAACATTGACTATTGTTGTCTAAGTTCTCAGATTGAAGGTCTTGTCTGTGATTGATTTTCATTTACATCAGTTTACAGGGGAAAGAGTTATCATTACTGCATCCTTGACTGATGATTGTTGTAGTTTCTTGAATGAATGATTTAGTTACAAAGAATTTAATTTTCTTGCCATTACAATTAGAGTTTGTTTCCAGCATTCATTTACTTTTGCAAAGCACTATACTGCAAGCATTACTCTTGAACAAGTGACCGCCTCAGACTGAGTACACTCTTGAGATAAAAAATCGTACCTGGATTGATAATTAATGTAGGGTAAATAGGGGTTAAAAGACACCTTTTTTATCGCTAAAAAGTCCATGCATGCACTATTGGTTCCCAAAAACAACCTCAAGAGTACTTGTAATAGTCCCATCATGCTATGGCATTGATCACCATGTTTGACGTCTCCAACATAGTTAGGGTACACAACAAGAATCTTTCCCCGCATTGAAGCATCTATCGTTGGCGCATTAGTAAGAAGGCATTCTGCAGATGCACCATGAGTCAAGTATTAGGAAACAAACAAAACTGTTGTAATTTGTGGTTTCTGCAACAATTAAGAGATCAAGAAAAGTGAATTTCGCAATGTTAAGACTGCTATATTGAATGAAGGCTAAACTACAACATAAGAGATCAAGAAAAATGCACATGAATCAGGACTACTGTAGCCAAGGGGGGTTTCTACAGGAGTCAGGATAGTAGCTATAACGTTGCTCACATTGCCTATGAATTGGATGGTTTGAGTACAACCATTTCCTATAGGTACAAAGCCCTGGTAGGCGTGTAGCATGGGAAATTGATGAGGAGTTAGTTGGAGGATGACGAGTCTTACCCAAATAAGAGCCAACCGATACGAGATATGAGATCACTTATATATATGGTTATTATACTTCGTGTTTACAAGATGATAGATAGAGCCAGAGCTAAAGCCAATGCTAGAGCTTGAATCAAAGCCAGAGCACAAGCTTGAGCCCAAGCTGGAGACAAAGTTAGAGCCATGTTCCAAAGAAGAAAACAGAAGGAATATTGATCCAGGTTGGTCCTCCAAAAACAAAGTTAGAGCTAGATTTGACGCATAAGCATTAGCCAAAGCTAGAGCACGAGCTCCAGTTAGAGCCAGAGCGCTAGCTATAGCCAAAATTGGAGCTCAAGCTCAAGCTTAAGCCAAGAGGAAAAGCTAGAGCCATGCTGCAAAGAAGCAAACAAAAGGCACATTGAACTATGTTCATCGTCCTAACTTTTGAATACCAAAAAACCACTTGGTGGGGATGTTTGATAAAAAATGGATCTGAACAACAATGGTTATAAGACTCAGTAGTTAAGTGTAAGTGTAATTTGGCAATTAATGAGGGTAGGAAAAACATCAAGAACAATCCACTAGCAACCATTGATCGTATATCTCCTTGTAGCTTGACTCTCAAAGGGTCTTTTAGTAAAAGGCGGGAGTATCCATGGAGAGCCATTAGCTGGATTGTAACCAAAATTTACTGAAATAGATAACAACTATCCAAATTTTGGTTTATCTTCTGATTATTGAAGCCATACACAACAATTGATTCTTTCCACAGTTGTACACAACAAGTGAAGATGATTCAAGCCATTTTCCTTTCTACAATATTCAGTCAGCAAGTAAATCATTCTTGGAAGCTTCATTCCACGCACTCATTTTACTTGAGAAGACAATTTTTTTTATACATTCATATCAATGCTCAGGTTGTAAAAATAAAATGGTTGCATTTCTACCTTTATCATTGCAAGCAATCATACTTATTTATATTGGTTTGTTTCCAGTGAAGAAAATTGTAGGGTCAGGATTGACTTGAGGAGAGCTCTCCACAATCTTGTTGACTAATTACATAGTATACATGATTATTCCCTCACAGGAGTCATGAGAACGGAAGTGCAAAAAATGCATTAGATATGAAAGATACTCCATCAAATAGTCCTCAACCAAGAATAAGAGGAATTCAATCAAGGAATATAAACATTAATTCAAGCTCCCCAATACATACATGAAACCATTAAATGCAAGCTATAAATCGTTTACCACAAATGTAGAGAGATGGTGGAACATTGAGAAACAATAATTATAGATTGACAGCAAAACCATTTTACTGGCCTGGTTGATATTACGTTGTTAGCTGGTTGTAGCATGCAAGTTACAGCTACATTGAGCATGCAACAGATCATGGATAACAAAATAGAAGATAGTCAATGGGACCCCTGTTCACTATTGTTGTTGGCTATCACCAATTTGGAAAATCCCCAGAGTGCAATGATGTGTGTCAATCTCTGTCTGTCCCTACAGTTTCTTATTCAAGTCCATTGCATCAGGTAAGGTCCCCTTTCTTTCCTATTAATACAAATGCAAGCTATAAATCGTTTACCACAAATGTAGAGAGATGGTGGAACATTGAGCAACAATAATTATAGATTGACAACAAAACCATTTTACTGGCTTGGTTGATATTATGTTGTTAGCTGGTTGTAGCATGCAAGTTACAACTACATTGAGCATGCAACAGATCATGGATAACAAAATAGAAGACAGTCAATGGGACCCCTATTCACTATTGTTGTTGGCTATCACCAATTTGGAAAATCCCCAGAGTGCAATGATGTGTGTCGATCTCTGTCTGTCCCTACAGTTTCTTATTCAAGTCCATTGCATCAGGTAAGGTCCCCTTTCTTTCCTATTAATACAAAGATATGTGACTGGGTGTGCTACAAATATTCTTGATCTCCTTGTTTCCAGGGCTCTGTTTTATGCAGGATTAGAAGGGCTCATCCACCGTTTTGAATTTCTGTAGGTTGTTCTTATTTCCAAACTTTTGTGCTAGGGATCTAGTGCCCATAGTTTTTCTGTTTTGGTTGGAGTTTAAGCAGTTTCCATTTCCCTAGTAGTTGGGTTTTGAATGTAGATCTGCCTACACATTATCTCTTTTCTATAGTTACCCATTCAAATAATATCTTGGTATATTCTTCCTTATGTATTGCTTTATTATAGCTAAGGTAAGGCAGTCAAAACAACATATCGAGATTGAGAAGTTCCAAATCCAGTCAAAAAATCAGTAGCTTTCCTTTGCACCTCTAGTTTGGTCGCCATATATAGATAGGGGAGTCCTGTCATATATAAAGAGAAGGCATGGGTTTGTTCTAATGGGGCATGCCAGGGCCCTATGATAGTATGAACTATAATAGTTCTGTATTTAAACACTTTTTTCAAATGAAGTAGGATTAGGAGTCGGACTCATGAATTCATGAATCTTAGACTCCTCAAATGTGCTCTCGATAGTAGCTTATCTCATTTGCAAGTATATGGGGACTAAAGGCTGGTTAAAAGCTGGATGAATGTTATTGATCAGTTGCTTAATATCAATTAAGGCCTTCGAATCTATTTCATCACGCATGTGTACAAGAAGCACAATGTGACAGTAGATGCTTTCTCAATCTAGTTGCTGCAGGCAAAGCATTGGTTGAAGAATGCAGGGATGGAGTTGTAGCCTGTATCTGAAATTGCAAGTGCCTTTGAATATGTTTCATCACATATGTGTACAAGAAGAACAATGTGACAGCGGATGCTTTATCAAACAGGTTGTTCCAGGCAAAGCATTGGTTGAACCCTTCGATGGACCAGAAGTAGTTTTCAGTCTTATTCTAGCACAATTACAAGTTTGGACCAAATGTGTTTAGATATTGCCAACAACTGACATAAAGGATATCAAGTTTTTCAAAGGAAAACCTCATGTGCTCTCGATAGTAGCTTATCTCATTTGCAAGTATATGGGGACTAAAGGCTGGTTTTGAATTTAGAGTAACTGGGAAGTAATAGGAAAGAATTTCGCAATGTTAAGACTGCTATATTGAATGAAGGCTAAACTACAACATAAGAAATCAAGAAAAATGCAAATGAGTTAAATGAATTCCCATTAAAAGAGAGCTTAAATCAGAAGATGCATTTATCTTGTATGGTGTTTTTATTTCAAGTTTGATTTTAGAGTAACTGGGAAGTAATAGGAAAGAATTTCGCAATGTTAAGACTGCTATATTGAATGAAGGCTAAACTAAAGCATAAGAGATCAAGAAAAGTGAAAATGAGTTAAATGAATTCCCATTAAAAGAGAACTTAAATCAGAAGATGCATTTATCTTGTATGGTGTTTTTATTTCAAGTTTGATTTTAGAGTAATTGGGAATCTACACATGATTGAGGATTGCTGTAGCCAAGGGGGGTTTCTACAGGAGTCAGGATAGTAGCTATAACGTTTCTCACATTGCCTATGAATTGAACGGTTTGAGTACAATTGTTTCCTATAGGTACAAAGCCCTGGTAGGCATGCTAACAGTGCTAAATGGCTCTATCCAGCCCTTTTCTGAGGCTTAGTTATAGGCTTATGGTGATTCATATAGCCGCCGGTTGCCTGCTTGTTGATTTGAGGAGCCATTGGACATGTCAAGTAGCATTGGAAATTGATGAGGAGTTAGTTGGAGGATGAGGAGTCTTACTCAAATAAGAGACAACCGATACGAGATATGAGATCTTTACTAGAACAGAAAGAGCTACATGAACTATCGCAACAAGAAAAATGCAGATACAACATGGCTTATATATATGGTTATTATACTTCGTGTTTACAAGATGATATAGATAGAGCGAGAGCTAAAGCCAATGCTAGAGCTTGAACCAATGCCAGAGCACAAGCTTGAGCCCAAGCTGGAGACAAAGTTAGAGCCATGTTCCAAAGAAGAAAACAGAAGGAATATTGATCTAGTTTGGTCCTCCAAAAACAATGTCAGAGCTAGAGCTGAAGCATAAGCATCAGCTAAAGCTAGAGCACAAGCTCCAATTAGAGCCAGAGCGCTAGCTATAGCTAAAATCAGAGCTCAAGCCCAAGCTTAAGCCAAGAGCCAAAGTTAGAGCCATGCTCCAAAGAAGAAAACAAAAGGCACATTGATCTACATTCATTGCCCTAACTTTTGAAGACCAAAAAACCTCTTGGTGGGGATGTTTGATAAAAAATGGACCTGAACAGAAATGGTTATAAGACTCAGTAGTTAAGTGTATGAATGATCAATATACAAGTAATCTGCATAAAACCCTTTCTTTCTTGTGTAACCTTCTCTGAGCCCCATATATAGAATTTAGACATGTGAACTAGCACATTTTATTGGCAAGCTCATGAAGAAGTTTACTTCGAACATTCAAAATCATTAGTTAAAGTTCTGATGTAGAAGTTGTATTACAAACAAAAGACTTTTGATAATATAGTTTATCCCTTACAATCTGTGCCCAAATGGCATATCGCTTATACAAAAGGCAGCAGACCAAAAGTTTCCAAAACATCCTTCCATTGAATGGATGCAACTTAACTCATATGCCAGGGAGAGGGGTATACACCAATAACTAACTGGAGACCGAAAGTGAACAGTTTAGGTAATCAAACCCTTTCTATTTTGATTGGACTCAAAAAGTACGCTCAAATTAGATCAATGGAACTGCCCACAGATCTCATAATAGGTGGGGCAGCGGAAGATGCAAAAATGCTCCTCTGTAAATTTAAGGACTTCTTACAGACCAAAAAAATAAGAAACCATGCAGAAAGAAAATCCATTATCCAATAAATATGGACCATGTTGAAATGCAAAGGACTCTTCACCATGTAGGACATGAGAGAAGCTTCAATCAGGTAGGGTAGGGCATCAATCAAATAAGAAAAAATCATGTTTGTATCAAAACATGTTAAAGTAAAACTGCTACCAAAAACTTGTGAAATAAAATCTAGTTAATTGGGCATGCCAGAGGACATTAACCATGCCAGGAATCATATCAAAATTTAAACATTACAATATAACAAGAAGAAAAAAATTTAAACAGAACCGTGAAGCTAGTGATCATAGCTATAACGTTGCTCACATTGCCTATGAATTGGATGGTTTGAGTACAGCCATTTCCTATAGGTACAAAGCCTTGGTGGGCGTGCTAACAGTTCCCCTGGAACAAGAGTAATGTAACTGAACTATACTCATTGCTGAATTCTAAGGAATCAAGTAGCTTATAGCTCTATCAACCTTCCCTTGCTAAATGGCTCTATCTAGCCCTTTTCTGAGGCTTAGTTCTAGGCTTATGGCGATTCATATAGCCATTGGCTGCCTACCTGTTGATTTGAGGAGCCATTGGACATGTCAAGTAGCATGGGAAATTGATGAGGAGTTAGTTGGAGGATGAGGAGTCTTACCCAAATAAGAGCCAACCGATATGAGATATGAGATCTTTACCAGAACACAAAGAGCTACACGAACTATCACAACAAGAAAAATGCAGATACAACATGGCTTATATATATGGTTATTATACTTCGTGTTTACAAGATGATAGATAGAGCCAGAGCTAAAGCCAATGCTAGAGCTTGAACGAAAGCCAGAGCACAAGCTTGAGCCCAAGCTGGAGACAAAGTTAGAGCCATGTTCCAAAGAAGAAAACAGAAGGAATATTGATCCAGGTTGGTCCTCCAAAAACAAAGTCAGAGCTAGAGCTGAAGCATAAGCATCAGCCAAAGCTAGAGCACAAGCTCCAGTTAGAGCCAGAGTGCCATCTACAGCCAAAATCAGAGCTCAAGCTCAAGCTTAAGCTAAGAGCCAAAGTTAGAGCCATGCTCCAAAGAAGCAAACAAAAGGCACATTGATCTACATTCATCGTCCTAACTTTTGAAGACCAAAAAACCTCTTGGTGGGGATGTTTGATCAAAAATGGATCTGAACAACAATGGTTATAAGACTTAGTAGTTAAGTGTAATTTGGCAATTAATGAGGGTAGGAAAAACATCAAGAAAAATGCAAGTTTTAGAGACTAATGAGACAAAATAAAAACAAAATAAATAAAATAGAAAAATGAAAATAGTAGAATAAGAGAGAGAGAGAGAGAGGAGTGGATGCTGAAAGGTCAATCTCTTGGCCTTCCCACTATCCCCCACTAATCATATATCTCCTTGTAGCTTGACTCTCAAAGGGTCTTTTAGTCAAAGGCGGGAGTATCCATGGAGAGCCATTAGCTGGATTGTAACCAAAATTTACCGAAATAGATAACAACTATCCAAATTTTGGTTTTCCCATTTGGGTTTCCCAGGTAAAATCTTTGTGATTATGGTGTATTTGATTTTACTGCTGTGTAATGTTCTGTAAAAAATGTGCATGTGAGTAACTGGAAGCTCTTCTCTACACTACATTTACTTTATTATTCTGCCCAGAATTTCATTCCTCCATTATCAATTGAGGAATGCCACCAACTATGAAATTATCTCCATCCATTTCCTTCCACATTTTAGATCAACAACTGTCATAAAATAGCTAATGCAGTAGGTAAGTTTCTAATTCTAAATATGAAGAACAACAAATCTTCTGATTATTGAAGCCATACACAACAATTGATTCTTTCCATAGCTGTACACAACAAGTGAAGATGATTCAAGCCATTTGCCTTTCTACAATATTCAGTCAGCAAGTAAATCATTCTTGGAAGATCATTCCACGGACTCCTTTTACTTGAGAAGACAATTTTTTTTTATACATTCATATCAATACTCAGGTTGTAAAAATAAAATGGTTTCATTTCTACCTTCATCATTGCAAGCAATCATACTTATTTATATTGGTTTGTTTCCAGTGAAGAAAATTGTAGGGTCAGGATTGACTTGAGGAGAGCTCTCCACAATCTTGTTGACTAATTACATAGTATACATGATTATTCCCTCACAAGAGTCATAAGAACAGAAGTGAAAAAAATGCATTAGATATGAAAGATACTCCATCAAATAGTCCTCAACCAGAAAGATACTCCATCAAATAGTCCTCAACCAAGAATAAGAGGAATTTAATCAAGGAACATAAACATTAATTCAAGCTCCCCAATACATACATGAAACCATTAAATGCAAGCTATAAATCATTTACCACAAATGTAGAGAGATGGTGGAACATTGAGCAACAATAATTATAGATTGACAACAAAACCATTTTACTGGCCTGGTTGATATTATGTTGTTAGTTGGTTGTAGCATGCAAGTTACAGCTACATTGGTTGATATTACGTTGTTAGCTGGTTGTAGCATGCAAGTTACAGCTACATTGAGCATGCAACAGATCATGGATAACAAAATAGAAGACAGTCAATGAAACTCCGAAGCAACCATACTATCACAACTCACAATGTTGTCTCAAATTAAAACAACATGTTATTTTACCTAAGCTACCTTTACATTCCCAAATTAGAAACCCAAATCAATGCAAGACTGAAAACTATATGCAAAATAGTAATAGTTCCAGGCAATATGCAAAATAATAATAGTTACAAGCAATATAGAGATATCATTAACAGTAGTATCACAAGGATGTAGGATCATAGCTCTGTAGAAACAACACATTACATGTAAGTTGTAACACATATGGTTTTAACTTTTATCTATATGAATGATCAATATACAAGTAATCTGCATAAAACCCTTTCTTTCTTGTGTAACCTTCTCTGAGCCCCATATACAGAATTTAGACATGTGAACTAGCACATTTTATTGGCAAGCTCATGAAGAAGTTTACTTCGAACATTCAAAATCATTAGTTAAAGTTCTGATGTAGAAGTTGTATTACAAACAAAAGACTTTTGATACTATAGTTTATCCCTTACAATCTGTGCCCAAATGGCATATCGCTTATACAAAAGGCAACAGACCAAAAGTTTCCAAAACATCCTTCCACTGAATGGATGCAACTTAACTCATATGCCAGGGAGAGGGGTATACAACAATAACTAACTGGAGACCGAAAGTGAACAGTTTAGGTAATCAAACCCTTTCTGTTTTGATTGGACTCAAAAAGTACGCTCAAATTAGATCTCATTTGTTTAGAGGTGTATATTTCCTCTCAGCATTAGTTCCTGAATTACTAGTTCAGGAAAACCATAATGAAAGAGAGAGACTGCAGTAAACTCAATAAATTTAAGGACTTCTTACAGACCAAAAAAATAAGAAACCATGCAGAAAGCAAATCCATTATCCAATAAATATGGACCATGTTGAAATGCAGAGGACTCTTCACCATGTAGGACATGAGAGAAGCTTCAATCAGGTAGGGTAGGGCATCAATCAAATAAGAAAAAATCATGTTTGTATCAAAACATGTTAAAGTAAAATTGCTACCAAAAACTTGTGAAATAAAATCTAGTTAATTGGGCATGCCAGAGGACATTAACCATGCCAGGAATCATATCAAAATTTAAACATTACAATATAACAAGAAGAAAAAAATTAAACAGAACCGTGAAGCCAGTGATCATTTATCCTGGATGACTCTACAAGGCAAAATCATACTACTTAACATTTCTTGAAAAGTCTATTAACGATGATAAAAGGCAATTAGGTTCCAAGCTATGAAAGCTATATGTAAAAATAGATAAAAATGCCAATCTACACTTTCCCACCTACAACAATGTAAGCTGAGCTGAAAGAGTAGTTGCTTCCATTTGCAGTGTTTGAACTCTTCGTTCTAACTTTGGTATATAACGCATCTTTCTTTCTTTTGATCGTACAACTGATTGTCGATTCGCCAATATCCTGCATTGAAAATTATATCCAAGAACTTTAGATACAGTTCACTTGCTTTACATCAAGTAACCCAACATTTCAGAAGGGCACCTCAATGACTACAATAACATTTCCCATTGGGAAACAACAATGGACTGAAGAAAGAAATGTTCATCTACCATTGGCAGGTCACTGAATTGAAATCCTCTGATAGGTTTCAAGGTCAGTTTCATTCTATGCAATCAGTGGAGTTTACTTTCCCACAAATGCAGAGAGGAAATAAATATCTATTTACTACCAGCAGGCATCACTGAACTGAAATCCATTGATAGGTTTCAAAGTGAGTTTCATCATGCTATGCAATCAGTGGAGTTTAATTTCACACTGTCAGCTACAGGAATCAAAATGAAAACTGGGGAACTTGGAGAGAGTTAAAACCATACCTCTTGGCTCGTTTTGGATCAATAAGTGCTAGTTCTTGGATTTTTTTTGCTGCCATCGCCTTCTTGGACTCTAAAGTTAGTGGAGTTTAATTTCACACTGTCAGCTACAGGAATCAAAATGAAAACCAGGGAACTTGGAGAGAGTTAAAACCATACCTCTTGGCTCATTTTGGATCAATAAGTGCTAGTTCTTGGAGTTTTTTTGCTGCCATCGCCTTCTTGGACTCTAAAGACTCTGACGACAATTGATTTAATTGTGAGGAAGATGAACCATCCATAAGGTGGAACATCCGGCATCCTATTGACATCAGTACTAAAATTCTGTGAAGGACCTAGATTCCCTGAGGGCTCTGTAACACTGAAAACACTAGACGAGCTCACAGGTTCTTGCATAGTCACATCCATGGCCATTGAATTCCCCGAAGAATCTGATAAAGCTGGCTTTTCTTTCCTAGTTACTGTGAATGCATTGGTAGAAGATGGGTAACCTACATACCTATTAAGCCCATTTGCGTGTGAGTATATGAAAAAATAAGTACAAAACTAGTAATCCATATTCTTCCAGATCTTAAAATCAACTTTACAATTGAATAATCGTATACCTTAGCTAAAGTTGAAGACCAGAAAAATAACCTGTAAAGGCCCTATATATTTCCCTAACCGAGCCTTCCAGCGGCTGCACGAGGGACAGTTGAAATGCCAACGACAGGGAGCAACTGCGTGATTTTACTTAAAGTGCTTAAAAAAATAAAAATAAAAAGACCTCCACGTGGGCCCTCTCATGAGGGCCACATGCATCACCTCCTTCTCCATGACATAGCATGCAGGGCCTAAACCATGCCACTTAACATTGTATCATGGTAATATGTCAATACAAGAGGTAGAAGGATAATCCAACTGCCCACTGCAGGTGCACCAGTTTCAACTTCATGGCCTTTTGCGCTTTGTCTCATCGAGCCTTAAAGATCTGCTTGGCAGAGTAGGTGACCCATGGCTAGAGCTTCAAGCAAGAAAAGACAACCCTGCTGGTTGAAGGGAAAGTACCCCTAGAGTCCTTTGGGCTAAGAATCTACCAGACTGAAAATTTCTTATTCAAAGAAACACACACACACAGCCATCATTTTTACTTTTAAGCAAATTCTAATGTTTGGGGTACGTACCTAAGGTCCTACGTTCGAGAAGGCCTTTAGGGTCCAAACCCTTCTTGGAGTTCCCTTCTTCTTCCTTTGACCTGCAAGACAAACAAATCAAAGAACACAACAGTACATGTACAGATACTTATGTATAAACCATCTTTATGCTATAAAGTTAGTTATAAAAATCTTTAAGTAACCACTTGCATAAGAATTCAAAACAAGAATCTCATAAGCATAAAGAAAGATTGTTTCGGGAACAAAGACGTGTTTCTTTATATATAAAGGCAAATAAAGTACATATAACGGAAAGATATCACCTGAACACCTTCAGCAGGCTCCAAGCAAAGCTTCCTCCCGGATTCGTTCCAGCCTTAAGCCTCCAACAAGAGCTCCTTCCAAGTCTTACTCAATGATGATATCAAGGATGAATGATCACCAATACACATGGAAACAAGGGTTTCCTATGCAAAATGGGGGAAGTGCAGAAAGCACCAAGGAC
This sequence comes from Pinus tabuliformis, assembly GCA_031772625.1. NCBI lineage: Eukaryota > Viridiplantae > Streptophyta > Pinopsida > Pinales > Pinaceae > Pinus > Pinus tabuliformis. The sequence goes on along the minus strand of CM062819.1, from coordinate 738,643,263 downwards.
TTCAGACCTGGTCTAAGGGAAAAATCTCAGCACAATAATCTTGCTCTCCTTTCTCTCTCCCCTTGGCCTTCCCTTTGATGTCTTTTTATACCATCTCCAAAGTAGTTTTTTAGTTAGGAGTTGGTTGGGAACAGTTGGGCCACGGGCACTAACAGGTGATCCAGCAGGTAAAACCCGCGATCTCTGCCCGAAAAAGAGGAATTTATTATTTTTTTAAGTGTTTTAATAGATACACGCGGGTTGGGTATGACAGACCCGCGTGTACACGCGTTTAACTCAGGGCAATGTCGCGTATAGGGAATAAAACACTGTTTTTTAAATTTTTGGACCAGGTCTGGAAGGAGGGGTTGCCCTAGGCCATGAGTGCAGCATCACAAACCATAAGAGTGAGATTTGGAGCTATAACAGATGCCCCCTAATGTATGAGGTCAGAAGGGGAACATGATGGCCGAAATATATTAAGTAAGTACAAGGAAAGGAACTCTGCCGAAAAACCGAGGAGGACTTCACCAGAATTCAGCCTGCCAAGCCACCGAAAGGAGATCAGAAAGAAACACTGTCTGAGGCGGGCATACCCATGCTCAGGAAAAGTAAAGCATGTCCGCATATCAAGTACAAGCGGATCCACTAAGTATACAAGTATAAATGACTGGAAAATACATAATGGATCATCTAATCATAATGAGTAAGTACATGTCTGAATATCACATATAAGACTGTCAATGATGCTGAAAGATGTAACGGATCACTGATATCAAAGACTGATCCCAAAAAGGTACCAACTGAACATGATGGAATAGGATGGTACTACACTGCAAACTCAGGTGCCAGCATATAGAATGTCGTCGTGATTGACTGCAACATATAAGGTGGAGTGGTATCAACTAGCAGCAACAGGAGCAACTGTCAAGTGAACCAATGAATGCTAATACAACCTGAGGTCTTCACCGACCGCTGTGGTACATTTCTACACCATGGGAATAAATGATCTGAAGTCGACCATGTGAGAAATCGTTTGATTACCGGTCATTGATGTATACCGTTAACAAACGCGAGACTACTCACCGATAATGATAATGAGCGTCAAGGTACCCAGTACAATCTAACAAGTGTGAATAGATGAGCTGAAGTCGAACACCTGTAAGAATCTATCAATCAGGAGACAATGATGGTTTCCTACTGTCGATAGCGAGGAATCTGCCACTAATGACTGCAAACCCCAAGGTACTGCCAAATGGACTCTAGATCTTTGCCCCAGAGCAATGAGTCGGAGTCGATAGGGAAAGATCCGCTAGAAGGAAGGCATTAAGGCATCCTCCATCAATCTAGCGCGAGTGTAACCCGTAGGCCAATAATGTGGAAGGAATCGGACGAAAAAAGATGTAGTAACCCAACCGAAGTACGTTTCCGGTGTACACAAGATGTGGCTAGCGCACGGCAGAAACCCTCTGAACCAACCAATAATGAAAGCCGACACAGAGGTGAGGTATCCACCAATAGGGTCAAATGGAAACCAAGGTACTGCACGAATCCCAATGTGTGATAATGTATGCTGATGTCGAACACAAGGGAAACCACTCAGTCAAAGACCCATGATATTGATCGATGCTGAGCACAAGGTGACCTATCAATAATGAAAATAGCGCCAGGGTGCGGCTCTAGGCCTGTCCTCAGAGCAAGGTGCCATCGTCGATAAGGACAAGACCCGCCAGCAAGAAGTCAATGGGGACCTTCTCAAACCGGTACGAGTAAAGGACCAATATAACTGATGTGACGATAGACATGACACTGACAACCAGGGATGGCCGACTGAAAAATGAGTCAAGAGACACCGCAGAAAGGCCGACTCAGGCTAACTTCCCCTGAACAAAAGCACGACTCAATGTGACTATGTGGCAGCATATGATGAATCTGTATAAGTTCGTCATGCAGGAGGCACGAACGAACCCTCCATATGATTGGAAGAGATAACCAATCGGGGGAGAACTGACTCGATAATAAGGTTATGGCGTACCTAAGTCAAACTAAATCCCACCCATGTGGAGGAGACTTTGTTTTGAGTGCTTTGTTCAAGGGCGACACGACTGACTCTAGCTGCCAACAATAAATGGAAATAACGTCCCTGTTCCCGCTCTTTTTTGGAATATTTAATTTTTTTTGTCTTTTTCTGATAAGCCGGAAAAAGAATAAAAGAATTCTATGGTACAGTGGAAAGAACGAGTGTCGGTGAAACAGATGATCTAGTTCCTGGGAAAGGAACGTTCCTATGCTCAATGCAGGGAGGTGAAAAACTGGTCAGTGACACTTAGAGGTAAGTTCCTTCCACGGATCTGGGTATGTCAAGCTGCAGAAGTCAAGGGTATGCAAGGTTGATTTTGCAGACGTCATGGTCAAAAGTTGGCTTAAACACGAGTCCAAGTGAAGCCGGCTATAGGCCAAAAGGTGCAAATGGTCAACATGCAATGCAGAAGTACAACTCAACACACATAGGAGCCTCTAGGGTATAAGGCCAGAACGAAGCGAAGAAGCAAAGAGGAATGAGTCTTCAACGCATAAGTCATGGCGGGACTACAGAGGACTCCCGAGCCTACTCAAAACGAAGCAGCATGGGCAACAAATGTCAGTGAGGTGCTAACTAGGATGCCCATGTAAAAGGATGGCTCTACCATCATGTCATGATTTAAAGAATCGACGAGTGAAAATGGCTTACGAACCATAACATGATGGGGTCGACCCTACGACAGATGTATCGGTCAAATGGAGGCTAGTATGCATAATGCAACGGAAAAATGGTGTCCCTAACCTATATGCCAGTGAGAACACGATACCTGCCATGACGGGTCAGCAGTCATGGAACCGTCTCGAACCGTCGAAAAATGTCCAAAATGTCCTGAAAAACAACCCAATCTCGACATTCCAAGCTCCCAAGTTAAAAGTGACATGAAACCAAACAAAATAAAATTTTGAAAAAATTTTGCATTTTCAAAACTTATAAAAAGAAATTTTGGACTTACCATTTTCACCGTTTGACTTGGAGAGCAAAAATTGTGGAGCAAAAGGAGCAAACTTCCCCGTGACTTATTCAACCGTTCAAACTTGCCGAAAACTTCCAGGTAAGCACTAAACTTGTCTTGCAATCAATTGTGATAGTTTTTAGGAAGTTTAATTGATGTTTCACCGTTAGATTTTTGCAAAAAATCGCTCTGCGGCGTACACGCGGGTTGGATGTATAGAACTCGCGTATACGACGGCCCTACACGCGACTGTGTACAAGTGAACCCGCGTGTGCGCAGCAAACTAATTTTATACAAAAAACTAACGGATGAAAATGATTTTTTCTTCCAGGATGACTGTCACATGGCGTGAAAGAGAGCACTCAGCCGTAGATAATGAAGTTATGAACAATGATGAGGCATTAGATGCCCTACGGGGATGCGGATTGTTAAAATTCTTCAAGTTGCCAAATATGAAAGCAAACGTGCGTCTGCTCGAGAGACTCATTGATTATTGGGATGTCGAGGAGGAAGCTTTTGTGATTGATCAGATGCCACTCAGGGTAGAAGTGGAAGATATATATTTTATCACGGACCTTTCTCGAAGGGGAGAGGTAGTACACTCCCGGGGCAGGACCCGGAATAGTCTCAGTGTAGACGACTATGTTCAAATTTACTGCCCAGGTCATCGGAAGGTCGGGAGCCAGATCTCTATCCCACACGTGGCGAATTTGTCACTGCGGATAATCTTGTTCACCATAGCTCGAGTGAACGGATCATCCTCACTACATCAGGCATCACGGGTCAACATGAGCGTAGCAGTGGACTGTCTCACCACGGTGTTTGACTGGTGTACTCCTCTACTTGCCAACATGAAGGAACAGCTTGTTTCTATCAAGAGGGGACAGACCAAGAACTTTGGGTATGGAACCATTTTATGCACTTTCTTCTTCGAGAAGGTTCCCGCACTCCGCCCCAGGGTAGCAGTTCCCATCAGTAGTCCACGTGATCCACGCATGGGTCGGTGGGCTGACTTGATGAAACGTCTGGGGGGTGGGGAAGTACCTAGGAATGCATTCGACGATGACTTTTTTGCTTGGTGGGAGCAACAGATCATCGCCATAGATGACTACCCCTATGCTGGGCTGGATTTCCGAGGAGATCCTGATCTAGTGTTACCACCGGATGCAGCATGGGGCGAGATTGGTAAGATTTTTGATTTTTATGATTTGATGATTTTTTGGATTTTTCAAATATAATGATAAATTTTGAAAAATATTTTTTGATGAGATTCAAATGACTAATATGGTGATCATGTTCCAGACATTGGGCCCGTGCGACCAGATGGATTCCCGCGGCATGGACGGCGTGGCCGAGGAGCCGAAGCGGCGGCTGCGGATGCGGAAAGGACCCTCAACAACGTCCAGCGACACTTGGCGAGACTGAGCTGCCAAGTACCGATGGCCGAGATAGAGGACCTTCCTCTAGATATGCAGCGTCATGTGGTTGGGATGCCACGTGACTGGGTTCGCGTCTTTCGGCGTGTGGCCAATGCTATAGTTACTTATTTAGCTGCTCATCCAGAGCCGAGGCATTAGATATGCCTGACATGATTATGGGAATTTGAGTCCCAATTTTGTATATTTTTGGACACACATATGTACACTCGAGACGCTTTGCGATATATATATATATATATATATATATATATACAGTTTTGACTTTTTGATGCATGATTTTATGATGATGAATGATTGATATGCCAGTCTAATGCTTGATTAGCGATAGAATCAGCTAACCAATTTTGAGATCTTGGAATGTGCAAATAATTAATGTAAATAAATGATCTTTGCAACAACCTCACCCTTAAATATTGGCGATATAATAATGGATCTCTAACCCGATAAATGTTATTTAACTGAGACACTATCAATTGAGAATCAAGATATACTACCAACGAGTCGATCCCATAAGAGATTGCCTCGGATAATAAATTGATAACAGCTGTATACTCGGCCATATTGTTTGAAGCAGGACCGATACACACGCCTCTCAATATCATCAACTGACCAGTTGGGTAATAAAGTACCCAAGCTGCGGAAGCAAGATTCCGAGTGTGCCGACTAGCACCATCGGCGAACCCAAAATAAACCAAATCATCCATCAACACCTGCCAAAGCAGACCAAAAAGTGCTGATATCAGAAAACGCTCGATAATATATGTACAAATACACATAAAATACAAAGAAGCCATTGCCTGGTAAAACTAAGCAAAATACTTCTTTAAATAGAGCCCATTTCGGGGCTCCGCCAGCTTGTTTCCTTCGAAATCAATTAACTCATACGATCCTTTCTCTAAGACTCGTTTGATAATGAAAGGACCGTACCACATAGGCTTGAATTTGCCTGCCCCCAAGGCGTCCTTATCTTGGTCATAGACCAAGACAAGGTCACCTTCAGAAAAGACACGAGGACGGACAGACTTATCATACTGAGTTTTGACCCTTTTCTTATGGGCCTCATTCATCGTGGCGGCATCTCGACGCTGCTCATCGAGATGTTCCAGGTGAACTAGGCGCTCCTCGAGACTCGAAGTCTCAGGAAGAAGCTCGACAGCCAATTTCAGAGATGGAATTTCACATTCGACCGGAAAGATAGATTCCATCCCGTAAACCAACTGAAAAGGAGTAAAACCAGTAGCCGTTTTGACGGAGGTTCGGTATGCCCAAAGAGCCGGATACAACATAATGTGCCAATTGGACCGATTTTTATCGATTGTCCGTTGGAGTATCGTCTTAAGAGTTTTATTGATCGCCTCGACCTGTCCATTGGCCTGAGGATAGTAAGGAGACGAATGCTCCTGACGGAAACCTAATTTAAGAGCCAATTCGGACATTAGCTGATTTTGGAAATGACTGCCATGGTCAGTGACAATCTCCCTTGGGATACCGAATCTTGAGATAACCTGATTGAAAAGAAACAAAGCTGCCGTGTCACTGTCGTTCTTATAAGTAGGCATGGCCTCAGCCCACTTCGTGAAGTAGTCTACAGCCACGATAATGTACTTGTGATTCGCTGCTGAAGGCGGATTACAAGTCGTAAAATCAATACCCCACTTAGTGAAGGGACCGACGGTGACAACGGGAAAAAGGGGAGCTGGATGCGCGCGCATCTTGCGAGTAAAAATTTGACACGGGTGACAGCGTTTTACCGCTTCCACACAGTCCTTAAAGAGTGAAGGCCAAAAATAGCCGGCACGTAAGATGCGCTGGGCTGTAGCAAGCCCTGATAGATGACCACCACAAGCTCCACTGTGGCAATCATTAAGAACAGACTCTGCTTCCTCTAAGGTTAAACAACGTCGAAGAATTGAATCAACCCCTCGACGGTATAATGTGTCACCAATGATAACATAGTTTTTTTCCAGGTGACGTAACTTGCGACGTTCATCCTTGGAGAAAGTAGAGGGAAACTTCGAAGTCTGGAGATAAACAATGATATCTCCATACCAAGGGTCTTGTGAAGAGATGAGGAATATATGTTCGTCGGGTAAACTTTCCTCATAAACAATATCCTCTCCACAAGGAAGCTCAGAAATTAGCTCCGCGAAGACCATAGATTTCTTAGACTTGGCGGACAAGAACTCGAGGTCGAATTCTTGTAAAATGACTATCCATCTATTATATTTGCCCCCAATCACTCGCCTACTGAGGACAAATTGAAATGGATTAACCGCTGCTAAGACAAAAGTTTTGCGTAGCAAAATATAATGACGGAGCCTCTGGACAGCATGGACAGCTGCCAAGGCCAACTTCTCAACCGGAGAATAGCGGAGTTCAGGGCCTATTAAGCCTCGGCTCAAATAATAAATCACGTGCTCGACAAGAGCATCGTCTTCCTGAACTAGAACCATACCAATGGTAGATTCTGCTGCAGCGAGATATAAAAGGAAGTCTCTACCATAATCCGGTGGACTCAAAAGCGGGGCAAAGACTAATGCCTTTTTCAAAGCATCAAACGACCGCTGCGCAAAGTCGTCCCACACAAATGGAACTCCTTTCCGTAGCAAACGCATGAACCCTTTAGTGATCTCGGCGTAGTTTGCTATAAACCGTCTCAAGAAATTGGCCTTCCCTTGAAGACTTTGAAGTTGACGGATTGAGGACGGGGGAGGCAACTGAACTATTGCCTCAACCTTGAAGGGATCAACCCGAATCCCTTCATTGGACACTATAAACCCTAACAACCGACCGGATGTAACCGCGAAAACGCACTTATTGGGATTCAACCGGATTTTATAGAAACGACATCGCTCAAAGACTAATCGAAGATGACTAGGGTGATCTGTTCTCTTTCGAGAACGAGCAGCGAGATCATCTAAGTATGCTTCGATGACATGTTTGATGTCGTGGAAAGCGTAGGACATGGCCCGCTGAAACGTGGCTCCAGCGCTTTTAAGACCAAAGGGCATCTTTCGATATGCAAAGGTACCCCAGGGACATATGAAGGCAGTCTTATGCTGATCCTCAGGACGAATAGAGATTTGATTATAACCTGAGAAACCATCCATAAAGGAGAAAATCTCATTACCCGCACACTCGTCGATAATCTGATCAATGAATGGCATGGGGTAATTGTCTTTTGGACAAGCCTTGTTTAAGTCCCTAAAATCGATGCATACGTGGATTGTTCCTTGCTTTTTGTCCACAGGGACTGGATTCGAAACCCAATCCGTAAGAGGAACAGGGTATATAAAACCCGCCCTTAGCAGCTTCTCAACCTCAGCTTTGATAGCCGCTGCTTTCCTAAGGTTAACCGGCCGAAGCCTTTGACGAATCAGTTTTGCGTTTTCGTACGTCTTGATCTCATGTTGGACTATAGAAGGATCAATGCCAGGCATTTCCTCATAAGACCAAGCAAATACATCGCGATATTCCTTGAATAGGTCGGTAAAAATTTGAATTTCTTCAGGGGAACACTCAATTCCGATGAAGATATTCTCGATGATGTTAGGATCTTTAGAGATGTTTATAGGTATCGTCTTTGAAATTACCGACATATTACCTTCGGCACGTGTGTGTGTTGGAGCCAAAGGGTTCGACACCGTACAAACATCACTACCAACGAGCTCGGAGAATCTAGATTCTACTTCCTGCAATGGAGGAAGAAAATATGAGCGATGGTGTAAGTCTTCCCAAGGTCGATCTATACCCATCATTACTTCGAGGATTGCTTCTTCAGAAGGTAGAACCGAATCTAAGCAGTCCAAGGCAGAGGTAGAATCAAAGCTCCAAGCGGGGGCCACATGACCATCTAACTCCTCTTCGGAAAAAGGAGTAGAATGGTTATCTGCAGAGTCTACGATAGACTGATATCTAAGCTCAGCTGCAGATATAGGAAATGCCATTCCATTCACTTGTCCTTCAACTAATGTGGTGGTAGGTGAAGGCAAGGTCCAAGGGTCGGAAAAATAATGAGTTCGAAAGAACTCTTCTCGAGGATATTCCTTGGATGATGAAATAGCATTGATTCTTGCAAAAGGAGAGGGAAGATCAAACGTACCCATCAATGAGGAATACATCCCTACTCCTAAATTCTCAGTCGGCGGGCGAGGGTTATCCACCAAAGGAACAGTAGAGTCAGAGGTTGCTTGAGGATCGATTGGAGCATAGTCCAATTGATCAACCTTAACGATTTTCCCCTCATGAGGAAAGCAAATGACACGAAACAGAGTCGATACGACGGCTTCCATCTCGTACACCCAGTTCCTTCCTAATAGGAGATTATAGTCTAGGTTAGCATCTACGACTTCGACTTCGATATTAACGACCTTCCCTCCAACACATATAGGAAAGGCCGGGATAATCCCATGCGGCTTGTGAGAATGGCCATCAAATGCAGTTAAGACGGTTGGTGAAGGAACGGCCGAAGGTGAACATTTAGCCTTCCAACATGACATGGACATGACGCATGTGGAAGCTCCTTCATCTATAACGGTGCGAAAAATATTGATTTTCCGGTATGTTGACTTTACCTGAAAAGCCATATGATGAGGGAGTCTCTTTTTGACATTTGACATGTCAAAAGAGAGCACTAAAGAGTTAGCTGGATCGACTGCTCCAATGGCGGAGAGTAAAGCACTTCTCTGAGACGGACACGATTGGAGAACTTCCAAAGCGGACATAGCACATGGGCTTTGAGCCAAATCCTCCACAATGGAGTAATTTTGGGCGGCCCTAGCATTAGGGTTAATTGTCGCGCGTTTGGCGGAACCTTTTGGTATCCTAGGTATAGTCTCAACAAGAGGTCGCTCAATATGAAGGTCATTACTTCCGGGAACCGTTTTATCCTTAGATGTTTCAGCTTCACCATAATCACGTGACCGAGTAGTCACGTTAACGTTTGAACCCATCATAAAAACATTTGATGTTTTTTCCCCTTCCTGGTTGCCCCCTGAGGAGGTCCCAGGATTCGAATTCGCGCCAGCAAGAAGTTGCTGCCCTTGGGGAAATGGGTTAGTTAACACAGCTTGCGAACTAGAAGTCCCTTGCTGTCCTAACAAGCGCTGAGCGTCTTCAATTCTAGGGCAAAGATGAGTTAGATGGTCCCCACTGCATAACTTGCAAGGGAACTTAACTTTCTTTCTCGACTCACCTTTACCACCACCAGCGTTGTTGCCGGATTTATTTGCATCGGGCTTCCCATCCGAGTTCTTCTTCTTACCACGTCCTTTCTTTTTCCCATTGGAATTTTGATTTCCTTTGGGGTTATCGGATTGGACGGCGTTAATGGAAGAATTTTGGGAGGCTTGAGGATTAGACATTGTGACTTGGTTGTTAGGAGCAGTTTGTAATGACAACTGCTGCAATTGATTCAACAAGTTCACTGTAGTCGAGTCTACTGACCCCACAATACCATCCGCGTGCGGACCTGGCTTCGGCTTAGCTAAATCAACCTTAGATCCAGGAGCATCTGGCAAGTACTTTTGGAGGATCCCAGACTGAGAGTAAATCAGTTCTAACTGCTGGGCCCTGAAAATGGCTTGCTCCTCAGAATAGACCCCAGACATGGAGACATCCTTGGAGATCTCAGGTTGCAAAGACTTCAAAAACCACTCTAGACGGTACTCCGGAGGGATTTCGGCTTTGATGAGCCTCTTTCTCCGTCTCCATTCCTGAATGTGATCAGAAATGTGGGTTGCCTTATCCTGACGAAAGGTAGCCAGAAGTTCAGTTCCGGCATCATAGCGGACAGGCAACTGGAAGTGATTCAAGAAGATATTGGCTAAGTCTGCGAACGATGTAAAGCTGCCCCCTGGCAACTCTATGTACCATTTAGCCGCATTACCAGTCAAGGTGCGCTGAAAGAGTCTCAACCTAATCGAATCTTCGATGAGGGAGTTGGATGAGCACCACAAATGGAATGTGGTTACATGATCGCTCGGATCTTCACCACTCTTCCCTTCGAACTTTGGAATGTCCGAAGGGAGTTTGGTTGGGACCGGAGGCCAGGCCGGATTGTATCTGATAGGGTCGTTCGTTAGCTTAGTGAGATCTGGCAAGTTTAACGTTGCCAGAAACGGAAGCCTAGGAGGACCTAGGGGATTCCACCCAGACTGGGCAGAACTCCCAAAGTTCTGAAAAGATTGTCCTGGGATTTGGGAGGCACCAGGCTGCCCGAAGTGACCAGTAGAACCGGCTGAACCAAAAGGCAAGCCTTGTGGTCCAGCAAAATTCGGAGTTTGACCAACTCCTGCCGTATAACCTCCATAGCCTGCAAAGTTTCCTCCTAAAGAATGGTAAGGAGTTGATAACCCCTGATATGGGTTCCAAGCCGAAGCAAGGGGAGGAATACTTTGAAACATGCTAACCGTGGAATACGGCCTACTTCCTTGTTGGCCGATAAATGGATTCGCAGTTCCTGCGTTACTAACCCCAGGGTTATTCCAACCTTGGAAAGGATTGCTGCTTTGTCCTATTGAAGAAAAAGGCATGGATCCTACCGTTGGGTTGGAATGTGGGATATGACCACTTCCAAAAGGAAAACCCTGGAATGAAGCCGATCCGCCCATCATGGATGTAGCGGCGCTAAGAGGAACCAATGGAATACCCTGTGATTGGGTGCCAAAAAGGAAGGAACTAGTACTAAAAGCATTGGTTTGGGCATTTCCACTCGTGGACGGAATGGAGGTAGACCCCATCAAAGATGTGCTAGCAAACGATCCGAACAAGGAAGCGGAGGGGATGGAAATGGTTCCTCCCCCTTGCACCGATGTTGGGGTTTGCATAGTCGCAACACTCGTAGAAGCCATGCTTCCAGTAGTGATCATAAATGGTAAGCGCGTAGCGTAACCTGGACTCGCTGGTCTATGTGACGGAGTCCCAACGTATTGCAATACGTCTGGATAACTAGATGGTAGTGGAGAATTTGGAATCACTAATGATTCTGAAAGTTCTTCTACCTCTACGTTATTCTCCGCTTGAAAGCGAACTCGAGAAAGGACTGGAGTGTCCCTCTCTTGCTCAAAAGTGCCAGGCCTTGCTTGGCCGCTAATATCCCCGAGAGGAGGATCAATCCCCGATGCGTCAACCGGCGTGGGACAGACCCCACCGGTAGTATCCCCTCTGCGCCTTCTAGGAGAAGGCTCTAAACTAGGTGGCGAGAGACCACGAAGTCTTCGAGACCGTCTTGGAGACCGGTCAGCCACTTTGAATTTTTTGTTATGATCTAACTAAAGACTCAAAAAATTAAAAGCTAAGCCGACTAGGAGCACAGAGCACACACTATAAAGTTCCTAAAGATACAGCCAGTCAAACAACTTCCAAGTATTTCCGCTCCAGGTGATTAGGACCGGACACCAAAATACGAGAAAGTGAATCAAAGGGCCTTCCGAAGATAGTCTGGGATGATGAGGGCCCAGTCCTATCAGCGAAGGTATCAGAGGAAGTTACGCTGACCTCCTAACAACAGCCTGCGCCGGTGCAAGCCCCCAAGCTTCGCAAGGGTGCCCTCCAGTAGTACTGTCGAGAGTGATACAACGTCGACCTCAGGTGCCACGGGATTCCCCTCCGCAGCCACCTATGCAGATCCCTAGGAGAGGCAACTATGGGTACCAACTCGTCGCAGAAGCCAGGCGGAACAGTCGTGAGGTAAGTTCGGACAAGTAGGAGAGGGGGTATCTCTCTTCCCTGTCTTCACAGACCCTCGTGCTTAACTCCCAGATCCGGAGCTTTCCTGGTCTTCCTAACGCTATTGGATTTACTCTCATTAATCAGACTCTTATGTTTGACGTTTTATGTGGCCTTGGAGAGTTAACTCTCCACTCGCCTAATCCAAGGCCCTAAAATCCTAGACTTGTTGGTGTAATAACTAAAACAAAAAGTTCTAGTGGATTTTAATTAAGCGCTTGATTTTATTAGGCTGTTCTTTAAGTCACAAGGTAATGGAAATGAAACTTGTGGTGTTTTTATGGACGCAAAAGAAATTAATAAAACTTAGCTACATGCACATGCACTTTTGTTTTCGATGAAGAGCAATTTCTATGAGGTTCAGAGGTACTTGTAATATAAACAAATTTTCTTTTTCTTTTCAGACTCCACACTCACAAAAAACTAACAAAACTAAATATGCCTAAAAAGAGATGCAAATCTATCCTTAATGCAAGAACTATATGTGGATGCAAGATTCAAAGACTACTCTAAACACAAAGAAGGAAAGTTGTTGCTTTACCAAATTTTGTCTTGCCACTAAAATGCTTAGATAGAAGATGATGTGTTACCTATCATTTCGTCCAAACAATAAAAACAAGTTCTAAGATAAAAACAAAGCACTTTCACTTCACAAAAAAGGAAATCAAATGAGAAGCAAGTTTAAGAAAGCGAAACTCAAAAACTTTCAAAAGATTTTCTTTCAATCAAACCAAAAAGTCTTTTTCAAAGGAAAGCTCTCAAAAAACACTGACACCAATGATTGATAAATGGGCAACCAAACACTTTTGTGAATCGACACCTTTCAAATGATGAAAACTCAACAAAAATAAATGTGTTTGAAATCGCTTTTGACAATCAAAAGCAGCAATGAAAGTCCAAAAGATCAAAAGACAAGTTTCAAGAAAATGGTAACAAACAACTTTCTCGAAATGAAGGAGCAAGTGGTCACAAAAACGATTTCGTTAAGCCAACAAAAAGTGTCATGAAAGCAAAAATGGACACAAAGATTGAACCCAATCTTCCTACCCTGCCGAAACAGAGCAATCAAGATTCTTAAACAGAAATCTTGTGTGTCAAAAATCAATGACGCTTGCAATCAATGAAAACAAGACTAATACTCCTTATGACTAGAGAGAGTTCAGAACAAGATGCCCCCTGTCAAACAGAGAACTGTTACTGGAAAAGTGACTGCTTGACACTGACCCAAACCACCAGACAAACATTCAGCAAAAAGAAAATGTATAAATCTTGAAATTTATGTAATATACGCGCCTGCAATTAAGTGCAGAATGCGTGTACACGCGACTGTAACTAAGGAAACCTGCGTATACGCGGGTTCACTTAGTGCAACTTGCATATATACGCTTCTGTAATCCAGGAAAAGAGCGTATCTGAAGTATTTCAAGAAAAATAAAAAAAAACACAGACTGAAAAACTGGAAAAGCTTGGAGCTCAAGAAAAGATCAGACAGTTAGAGCCAACAAACAGACGGGCTGAGCCTTGATTGGCTTGAAGACTACCCAAACTAGGAACAACAAGAGTGTTGTCCCCAGCGGAGTCACCAATTCTGGTTGAAGGGAAAGTACCCCTAGAGTCCTTTGGGCTAAGAATCTACCAGACTGAAAATTGCTTATTCAAAGAAACACACACACACAGCCATCATTTTTACTTTTAAGCAAATTCTAATGTTTGGGGTACGTACCTAAGGTCCTACGTTCGAGAAGGCCTTTAGGGTCCAAACCCTTCTTGGAGTTCCCTTCTTCTTCCTTTGACCTGCAAGACAAACAAATCAAAGAACACAACAGTACATGTACAGAAACTTATGTATAAACCATCTTTATGCTATAAAGTTAGTTATAAAAATCTTTAAGTAACCACTTGCATAAGAATTCAAAACAAGAATCTCATAAGCATAAAGAAAGATTGTTTCGGGAACAAAGACGTGTTTCTTTATATATAAAGGAAAATAAAGTACATATAACGGAAAGATATCACCTGAACACCTTCAGCAGGCTCCAGGCAAAGCTTCCTCCCGGATTCGTTCCAGCCTCAAGCCTCCAACAAGAGCTCCTTCCAAGTCTTACTCAATGATGATATCAAGGATGAATGATCACCAATACACATGGAAACAAGGGTTTCCTATGCAAAATGGGGGAAGTGCAGAAAGCACCAAGGACTTCAGACCTGGTCTAAGGGAAAAATCTCAGCATAATAATCTTGCTCTCCTTTCTCTCTCCCCTTGGCCTTCCCTTTGATGTCTTTTTATACCATCTCCAAAGTAGTTTTTTAGTTAGGAGTTGGTTGGGAACAGTTGGGCCACGGGCACTAACAGGTGATCCAACAGGTAAAACCCGCGATCTCCGCCCGAAAAAGAGGAATTTATTATTTTTTTAAGTGTTTTAATAGATACACGCGGGTTGGGTATGATAGACCCGCGTGTACACGCGTTTAACTCAGGGCAATGTCGCGTATAGGGAATAAAACACTGTTTTTTAAATTTTTGGACCAGGTCTGGAAGGAGGGGTTGCCCTAGGCCATGAGTGCAGCATCACAAACCATAAGAGTGAGATTTGGAGCTATAACACCCGCCCTCGCACTAGATTCCAATTTCCACATACTATTAACCTACAGTCTGGGGTTGTTGGAATGTAGGGTTTCATCAATGGCGAACGCCCATGGTGATACTGATTATTTTCCTATGAATATTGAAGGGAAAAATTCACGTTGAAAGGAGAGCTTGCAGTTCCAAAATTGCAGTTGGGATGAATTCCAAATTGTCTTAGAATAACCTCCCTTTCTTCTTCTTTCTCTTCTCGCTTATTCGGCCTTCCTATTCCTTACGGTTCTTCTTCTTTCTCTTCTCGCTTATTCGGCCTTCCTATTCCTTACGGGTATGACGAGATAGATGACCTGGCGAAGAAGAAGGATTAAGACTAGAAGGTTCGAAGCTAGAGGGACAGAAGAAGGATTAAGACTAGAAGGTTCGAAGCTAGAGGGACAGGGAAACAGAAGTGAAAAATGGACAGAAGGGATTAGAGACAACAACAAATACCACCCTGAATCCATTATGCTCTCTACAAAGAAGATCTCTATACACGCTCTGCCCAGATGAACAAAGGCAAAGTGAGGATAAGTAGAGCAAGGAGGCGAGGTCAACAATAGGGACTACAACCTGCTACTTGCTCCAGAACCTGTAGCTATTGACCATGCTTGTTTAGCTCCCCCTAGACCTCAGACAACAAAAGGAGCGTACTGCCTAGCCCCAATGAATGAGGAAGAAGTTGCGCCTTGACGTCTACCCTAGAAGTATTGATTGAGTCAGAAGGATTGAGGAGTTGTAATAGGTCTGCTAATATGTCAATAGAGGAGGCAGAAAGATAATCCAACTGCCCACTGCAGGTGCACCAATTTCAACTTCATGGCCTTCTATGTTGTGTCTCATCGAGCCTTAAAGATTTTCCTGGCAGTTCAACCTCATGGCCTTTTGCGCTGGTAAGTATTTCCTTCCTTTATTCGCCTATGAAATATTGTTGCGGGCATGGCAAGGCTGGCAGCTCCATAAATCAAGTGATCCTTAATTGAATAAACCCAGGCTTATATGGATGGAAGGGGAGCCGTGGCATTCTGAAATGTAATTCCGCATGCTCCCAGACACGTCTTTAGTACGAGAGGCGATAGAAACCTCCTCTTCTGTGTGGAATCTTCTGCCTGGATAGACGGAAGTTATGAAGGAGGATGCAAATAGGGAAATTCGCAGCTCAACAACAACAACGCCAACAACAACACCCTGACTGTGTTGATTCGCCATGTTAATTCAGTGAACTGACCTTAATGTGCCTTAGGGTTGTTGTAGGTTGTGTGCCCTTCCTGTGATTAGGACCCTCCCTGTGTAAACCAGGCCCGCCACCGTCACACCGTAACCTGCCTGTGCCACCGGACAAACATGCACTCACATGCAATATAGATGTGCGGTGCAATTGCCATGTGTTGTAGCCAGGGTGTTGTAGCAGGTCAGGGACCTGCTGATGCTTATATGTTGGTATATACCAGCGTGTTCCTGAGAGCTGAGCTAACATTTAATGCCCTCTAATAATGCTAACATTAGTTTAGGTTGCAGGGACTAACAAGTTTGAAAATATCAAACAAACAAAAATATAACCTATTGTTTTAGCTTCGGATTAGCTTAGGTTCTTGGGAAGAGGCCAAATAACATGAAAAATCAACATCTCTCTCAAAACTTTGTTTATAGCTAATGAGCGGGGACTAAAAACAGCTCAAATAATACTATATTCTTCGTTTCTGATTACTATAGTCCATGCCGGGATGACAGGGCCTAAAAAGAGAGCCAACACATCTGGGACGTTTTTTTCATGAAGTGTTGGTCAATAAAGTGTTTTATCACACAACCTAAGGCATAAAACATGAGGCTTGGGCCATTGTACGACTAAAATCAATATGAGAGGCCCAAATTATGTGCAACGTGAATCAAACTATTGCTAATGGCGTAAGTAAAGTTGAAATCATCAGAATCCCTTGCAACACTAGTTAAATACATTCAAGAGGCATATTATTAAAACCCGAACAACCAAGGTTGTAAGTCTTATGGCCTAAAATATTTTGAAAGGATAGTCAAACTAATTCCACAGGCCAGGTTCAACTTGACATATATAACTATTTATATAACACAAGTTAACTGATACGTAGGAAATGGGTTGAACGTATGGTGATCAAGATGACTCAACATATGTGTTTATAAGAAATGGTGATAATGTATTTGTACTCACGTAATTTGGAACATGGATGATCTGGTATAGGCAAGTGAGCATGGTATTAAGAGTTGATCATAAGAGTTTGATATGGACAATTAACAAAGATTTATTATATAGTTTATATTATTTTATGCATAATTTTTATAAGTTTATTTAAAATTATGAAATTCACATACAAGGATGAGATGATTTATCTCGTAAATACTAAGCCAATCTTTGTTAGTAGTTGGAGAAGAGCATGTTAACCTCCCAGCCTTATGCATCCACAAATATTCTCTGTGACTTGCCATCCTCGTGCCAGGTTCTTTGTCTAAGCATCTAATTTCTTTGAGTGGAAAAAAAATGCCAAGTGAAATGAGAAGTAGAGGAATCTTCACAGGTTGTTTATCAACCAGGGAAAGCATGGTGTATATGTTGTTTGTTAACCCTATTAAGCACCCACATAGGTGGTTTATCAGTTTAGGGCAAGCTCTTGTCTTATCTATCGTTGCAGGCACCGATGTTTTTCAGCTCTCAACAAACACTCAATTCCTCAATCCAATCTCCTTAAGTGCACCAATTATTTCTCATGGAATTATAGTTGAATCAAATTGGCTGAAGGAGAGTTTTTTTCCTTTCCTCCCTCTTTTTCCTCCTCTTTATACCATCCCGAATCCTCCTTCTTAAGAAGAGAAGAGTCGGTTTCGGTTGGCTCTTCACATGCCTTCCTTAGGAAGTTACCCATTCCCAACTCAAGGAGACATTTTCCAAGTGGTGGGTGTAGGTGAATTTAATTCTAATACTTACTTTTAACTATTCAAGGTGGTGGTGTGGGGGTTGCTTAGACCCTAAACTTCCTTTTCCCCTCATTACTCATAAAACAAAAATAAATATGTGGATGTTTATTTGTTCCCATGTTAGTAAAAAAAACATATGTATATATGTTTATAACTTTAAATTTACCATTAAAACACACAATTTTAGACTTTTCATATTTGTCAAAAATGGATTATAATAGATGTTATTGTAATCAAGAGCCTTAATTTTAACACCAACTATTTCATTACATAATTAAATTATAGATATTTTACAATTAAGTATAATTTAACTATAAATAAATTAAATTCTGGTTAAATATAATTACAATATGCATAAGGCATCATAATCAATCACAAGTTAATAGAACCACCATTATTATTTTTTAACTAATTGCTTACTTAATGTCGAAATCACATTGATATCACTAGTAAGATTTTTGTTATCTAAAAATTGTCGAAGCTCTTGTTAGTAATTAAACATTGCACTGAGATGCTCAGTTGTGTAAAAAATGTTTACAAAGTTCATATAGACATAGGCGTGTTACAAACCCCACCCCCTTAAAGGGACATCATCCTCGATGTTCTTACAAATGGAAGAAAAATAACTAAACAAGATTTGAGCTTCATACTAACAACTCTTGTACATCCTTTATGAACTAAACAAAAATGGGTACAATTCTTTCATTTGATTTGTATGTTCCCAAGTTTTCTCATTCGGTCCGAAGTGTTTCCATTGCACCTTGACTTGCTCTATCATTCAATTACAAAGCACGACCTGGCTCTGGTCCAAGATGCATAAGGGTTCAAGTTGGAATTATCCCTCAGGTTCCACATGTATCACAAACCAATCAATCACATGATTAGAATCACACACATACTTTTTCAATAAAGATATGTGGAATACATCATGTGTTTTTATGATCGGTGGTAGGGAGAATCTATAGTCCACTAGTCAAACTTGCTCCAAAATCTGAAAGGGTCCACAAAATCTGGGTGCCAACTTGGCATAGGATCCCACTTTCAGTGTGCTCCTACTTGGTTTGACTTGGAGTTATACATGATCCCCTATCTGGAATTCCCTGTGTGTTCTTTGTTGATCTGCATAGCTCTTCTGTATATCCTGTGTTGCCTTTAGTTTTTGTCTAATGTTAATGAATTCCTGTTCCATTTCCTATAACATATCTGGAGAAAGATTTATCCTATTTATTGGGTCATCCCAACTGATAGGTGTATTGCATCTCCTGTCATATAGGGCCTCAAATGGACTCATTTTTAGCGATTCTTGGTAGCTATTATTATATGCAATTCAACCAAGGGAAGATATTCCTCCCACTTCTTTGGTTGATTTATTACATACATTCTCAACATGTCGTCCAACACCTTGTTCAATCTCTCATTATTCCTGTATTGAGTCCAAAATCCAACAAACAATTCCTTCCAAAAGTTGGAGGTGAACTTAGCATCCCAGTTTGAGATTATTTTCTTGGGTGTCGCATAAAGTCTGAATATTTTCTTCATAAATATTTGTGCAATATCAATGGCTTTATGGGTATACTTAACATGTATGAAGTGAGCTACCTTAATTAGCTTGTCCACCAATACCATGATGGCATCGTGTTGTCTAGGAGTATTTGGTAATCAAGGAAAATTTTAAGGATGGAAAATTTTCTGGAAGTTTAAAAACATTGGCGAATCTCACTAATCCCTAATATGCAAACTATAAATTTTTTAATGATATATTTGCAAAATTATTCAAATTTATAATGATTTTATATATAGTCTCTATATAATGTTGGCGATTTTTAAGATAAAATAATTTTATATTCTAAAATTTGGGCGAATCATCTTTTATAAAAATTGGAAATTGGCGAATCATTTTTTGGAAAAATCATGGAAAATTAGCCCACTGGGCGAACATTAGCCCCTAAAATTTTCCATGTTGGTAATCTTGTGATGAAGTCCATGGATATGACTTCCCACTTCCACTCTGGGATTGGAATCAGTTGTAGGAGTCCAATTGGATGTCTACATTCCACTTTACTTGTTGGCATTCCATACACCTAAGAATGTATTCAACAATTTCCTTTTTCATACATGGCCAATAATACATCTTTTTTATTGCAGTAATCATTTTTTGATACCCAGGATGACCTGAGTATGTCCTTTTATGAAACTCATATAAAATGAGTCTTTTCAAGTTGTCTATGCAGGGTATATACCATCGATCTTTGAATTTTAACATCCCATCCTTAGTCAATGTGTAGTCTTTACTTAGATATCCATGTGGTTCTTTTTGTAAGCAACCTTGCACGTACTAGAAATGTTCATCTTGAACCAATGCTTCCTTAATATTTTCCCTGATACTAGATTCACAAGAACTTATAGCGGCTAAGTGGTTTACTCACATACTCCTACTAAGTGCATCAACCACTTTGTTCTCCTTCCCCTTGATGTAATTGATCTTGAAGTCAAATTTGTTGATGAGAGGCAACCATATGGCCTGTCTTGCTTTCAATTTGGGTTGATCAAATAAATATTTCAATCCCACATGGTCTGACATTAGTACAAACTTCCGCCCGATCAGATAATGTATCCACATTTTTAATGCATGAATAATTGTTGCAAGTTCTAGGTCATGGGTGACATAATTTCTTTCATTTTCATTTAATTTCCTTGATTCATAGAAAATTACATGTCCCTCTTGCATTAATACCCCACCTAATCCTTCTTTGCAAGCATCTGTGCATACCAAGAAGTCTTTCTCTGGATCAACAATCCTTAAAATGGGTGCATGTGTGAGGAGATATTTGAGTTGTTAAAAGCTAGCGGCACATTCTAGTGTCCACTGGAACCTTACCCCTTTTCTCTATAGAGCTATTATTGGATGTCCAATTTTTGAGAAATCTTGACTAAACCTGAGATAATATCCAATCAACCCCATAAACAATCTAACTTCGGTGACATTTTTAGGGGTGGGCCATTCCATGATGGCCTTGATTTTCTCGGGGTCCACAACTACGCCTTCTTTTGAAATCACATGCCCCAAATATTGGACTTGGGTCTTAAATAACTCACATTTACTGAGTTTAGCATATAACTTATGTTCTCTCAGTAGTTGTAGTACTAGCTTTAAATGTTCCTCATGTTCCTCTCTGGTTTTTTAGTAGACCAAAATATCATCCACAAATACCAAAACAAACTTGTCTAGGTATTTGTTGAGCACATTATTCATCAAGCACATAAATGTAGTTGGTGCATTGGTAAGTTTGAATGGTACCACCACAAACCCATAGTGCCCATACCATGTTCTGAATGTTGTCTTATGGATTTCTTCATATTTGATCCTGACTTGGTGATAGCCCGAACTGAAGTCAATTTTCAAAAACACTATGGCTCCTCTTAGCTGATCAAACAAATCATTGATCCTTGGCAGGGGGTATTTATTATTTATTGTTTCTTTATTCTACTATCAGTAATTGATGCACAATCGCAGTGTGCCATCCTTTTTCTTCACAAACAGAACTGGTGCTCCCCAAGGCAACACATTGCGCCTAATGTACCCTTTATGCAGCAAGTCCTTGAGCTACAAGTTTAGTTCCATCAAATTGGGGGTGCTCACGCAATAAGTTGTCTTGGAGATTGGCACCATTCTAGGGATTAAATCGATAGATAAATCAATGTCTCTCTTAGGTGGAAATATTAGTATTTCATTTGGGAATACATCACTATACTTCAATAATATGGGGTGCTTTTGGTTTTTTTGTATTCTCCTACCCCATTCACTTGAATAATGAATAAATTAAACCCATTGCGACTGCACGTCTTCGCTTGAATTTTTGAAATTTGTCTCACAGAAATGGGTTTCTTTTTCCCTTGTAATGTTCTTTCCTCACCTTCTTCATCCAAGAATTTCAATGATTTATTATAACAATCTACCTTGGTCCTCTAGATTTCTAGCCAGTTAATTCCAATCAAGACATCATATGAACCCAACGAAAGAACATTGAGATTTGCTGTTGTAGCCATACCATTCAGCTCTAGGTGACATGATCTACCAATTCTATTACTTTCTTTCTAGCTCCTGTGGCTAATTGAACCATCCATGGCTTAGTGTGCTCTTTCTTTTGAAAATTGCATTCTTTTACTAATTTAGGGCTAACATAACTAAGGTTAGATCCAGGGTTGATTAAAATTAAAATGGTTTGATTAGTGATCTTTCATTCCATCTTGATAATTGAGGCTTTTTATTCAACTTGTCTATTGTCCAATGCAGCGTAAATATGAGGAATACTTTGGGCTACATCATTTAATGTCACCGCTTCTTCCATGTTGTATAACCTTTTTTCACTTTGATTATGTTGTTGAGGGAAGTACTTTCATAGGTAATCCCCCCCACATTTCCAACATTCTATTTTTTGGTAACTCTCTACTTCATTTTTAGCGAATTTGGAAGGTTGCTCTTTGTTAGCAAGGGCTGATCGACGAGATTCACCTTTGGCATAAGTGGTGAATTTCCACCTTTTTCCCATCTTATTATTCCCAAATGGTTTTGACCCTTTCCCCTTGAATTTGCTCCAATCTTTCTTATTCATGTCCATCCCATTCTTAATCTTGTGTCTAAATTGTTCATAGCAGTAAGCAGTTTTCTGACTAGTATCTTCCAATGTTTAAGTTCTTCAAATTCAATCCAATCTTTGAGTGACTGAGATAATCCACTAAGGTATCTTTGGATTTTTACCTTTTCGTCCTTAATGTATGGCACATACCTCAGTAGTTCTAAGAATTTATTTTTATATTCATCTGGAGTGAGTTGACCCAACTTGAGTTCATGAAACTTTTTGACCTTGGCATCATAATACCTTGCAGACATATACTTGTCTCCAAAATTATTTTCAAATTCATCCCATGCCAATTCCCTTTCTTGAATAACTTTGACGTTGCTTAAGTCTTCCCACCATATATCTTCCTTTCCTTTCAAGCTAAAAATTGCTACTCTAGCCTTCATGTTTTCAGAGTAGTCATGTACTCTGAAGTACTTCTTCATCCCTAGTAGCCAAGTTTTTGCATCTTCAACCTTCTTATTATCTCCATAAAAAGTGGGAGGTATTTCTTTGATGAATTCCTTCGATATTCAACTTTTATTACTTCTCTCATGTTGGTAATATCTTTGAATTATCATTCTTGATGATTGATCAAGGTCATATGCTTTTCTCTCTGAGGTGTTCCATGGAGTTTCTC
Source organism: Pinus tabuliformis (assembly GCA_031772625.1). Classification (NCBI taxonomy): domain Eukaryota; kingdom Viridiplantae; phylum Streptophyta; class Pinopsida; order Pinales; family Pinaceae; genus Pinus; species Pinus tabuliformis. Next base: position 738,620,257 of record CM062819.1, on the reverse strand, counting down.
CCCTCACAATGTCCTCACTATATTTCCTATGCCTTTTTGACTTACTACCTTCTGCTTTATCAACTCCAAATCCCCACCTTTCTATTATGGTGGGGCTTTTCCTGGACTTGCATTTATTTAGGTAGTTGGCATCTCACTCACCTTGTTTTGTCTTTGTAATCTGTCAGGATTTGCAATATCATCACATTTACTTCTACTTGTTTCTCTTGAGCCCTAATGAGCCTTTCATTGTCTTCCTTGCAACTTCTTAGCTCGACCTTCAGACTTCTGAGAGTGTCCATCTAATCAGGAGAATTTTCCTCCACCCTCTTCCCCATAGATTCCTCTTCTTGATCATATGTAGCGTTGTCTACATCATAGTGCTCCATGTTGCTTCCTATCTCCTACTCTCCAGTTGCGTATATCGCTTGATTTGTGCTATTACACATATATGAATGCCAGTCTAATATGACATAATATGTCAACATGCTAACATATATTTGTTCATAATATGAATGCAATTGTTAAATATACTTAATTTTCATCTGAGCATATTTATTGCTCAAGGCCAATTCATTCCATGAGTTGAACCTAGGCACTTTGATACCACTTTGTAATAACACCTAATATGTCACATAATGTGTAAGGTGCTAAATATGTATTTATCTAATAACTCATGACTATAGATATTAGGATTCCATGAGATTCAACTTAATGAAAGCTTTCCGAGTGGAAAACCTATCATTGAAATGAAAAAAAAATCACGTTTTTTTGATAAAAGAAAGTTTATAAAGTGTGTTTATTTTAGGTGTCCTCCCAATGTATCACCTGTTATGTGAATGTTGTAAGGTAACCATATGAATATTGACAACCATCCACATTACAAATATAAGTCAAAATATTATTACTATATCCAAGATTGCCAACATTTAATTGCAATAATGAACCACATTAAATAGAATACCCATTCTTTATCAAGGAGAAATATTAAATGCATCATAAACAAAATAATAATAATAAAAATGACACAAATAAGCTATTAGTATGTTATTTACTGAGGAGATGTCTCATGGTAATTCATTATAAAATAATATGGTGTATTCAAGTCCATAATATGGTCATACTCACATTAATGAAAATAAAATTAAGTTATAAAATATTGAAATATGAGCTAAATGATTCTCTTTTAAGTACTTCCACTTATTATCATAACATTAATATTAAACAAAATAAAATATATAATTGCCTCTTCCTTTAAACTATGTGAAATTCTCTCTTGTTGTAATATGGAAAAGGTTGAAATATGGAAAAAAACATTCTACATTGAATATGATTGCGAACCATTTCATTACACATGCATGTTGCATTGATTTATATGGAGGGAGGGTACGATGGAGGGTGTCTAAAAACATGATACATGTAGGCTTAGAAGACATAGGTTTCTCTTTGTAAATCAAATTATTACTGCTTTGCAATTATGGTCAAATAAATTCAAGAGGAATATTATTAAAACCCAAACAGCCAAGGTTGTAAGTCTTATGGCCTGAACTGTTTTGTAACAAAAGTCAAACTAATTCCATAGGCCAAGGTCAACTTGACATATATAGCTATTTGTATAACACAGATAAACTGATACGTAAGAGATGGGTTGAATGTATGGTGATCAAGATGATTCAACATATGTGTTTATAGGTAACTGTTATAATGTATTTGTACGCACAAAATTTGGCACATGGATGATCAAGATAGAAATATAGATAAAGAAAAACCATCCATATATATATATATATATATATATATATATATATATATATATATATATAGTGTTGTACCTTGTTGGTAAATGCATATTTCATGATTGAATCATATAGGTAGGTGAAGATGGTATTAAGAGTTTATTCTAGCGGTTTGATATTGTATATTATTTTATGCATAATTTCTATAGATTTACTGAAATTATGAAATTCATATACAGGGACTAGATGATTTATCTGGTAAGTACTAAGTCAACTTTTATTGGTAGTTGGAGAAAAGCACATTAACCTCTTAGCCTTAGGCAACTACAAATATGCTCTGTGACCTGCCACCCCCATGCCAAGTTCGAGGTCTGAGCATCCAATATTTTTGATTGGAAAATTTCCCAAGTGAAATGAGAAGCATAGGATTATTCGTAGGTGATTTATCAACCAGGGAAAGCATGGTGTATATGTGGTTTGTCAACCCCAGTGAGCACCCATAGGTGATTTATGAGTTTAGGGTAAGCTCGGTGTCTTATTCGTCGTTGTAGGCATCGCGTTTTTTCATCTCTCAACAAACACCTGATTTTAGACATCTGTGGTTCATTTTTTTGTTGAGTTAAGCTTCGGAATATCCAAAGTAATAACCAATATTTGTCAACGTTTCAAATCCTGATGGGGATCCATCATCAGAACCATTCTGAATTAAGATAATAGAAGTGTTTAATCATAGGATAAATAGCTATAAGATAATTTGTTTTTAAGGAAGATGTATGTCGGCTACTAATAAGTTAAAACCTAAATATTTTATAATAGTAATTATTATCCTGGAGGTCCACAACTCTTCTTGCTATCTTCATTCTAAATTTTTCGGGTAGAATGATCTCACTCCATGTATCCCCTCCGTACATGGAAATAATTCTAGATTTAAGACATTTGTGGTCCATCTTTTTTTTTGAGTTAAGCTTCGAAATATCCATAGTAATAACCAATATTTTTCAATGTTTCAAATCTCAACGGGGATCCATCATCAGGACCATTCTGAATGAAGATAATAGAAGAGCTTAATCATACGATAAATAACAATAAGATAATTTGTTTTTAAGGAAGATGTATGTTGGCTACTAATAAGTTAAAACCTAAAATTGTTGTAATAGTAATTATTATCCTAGAGGTCCGCAACTCTTCTTGCTATCTTCATTCTGAATTTTTCAAGTAAAATGATCTCACTATGATGTATCCCCCTCGTACAGGGAAATAATTCTAGATTTAAGACATCTATGGTTCATTTTTTTTGTTGAGTTAAGCTTTGGAATATCCACAATAATAACCAATATTTGTCAATGTTTCAAATCCCAACGGGGATCCATCATCAGGACCATTCTGAATGAAGATAATAGAAGAGCTTAATCATAGGACAGATAGCTATAATATGATTTGTTTTTAAGGAAGATGTATGTCGACTACTAATTTATGTAGGTTTTAACTTATTAGTAGCCAACATACATCTTCCTTAAAAAAAAATTATCTTATAGCTATTTATCCTATGATTAAGCTCTTCTATTATCTTCATTCAGAATGGTCCTGATGATGGATCCCCGTTGGGATTTGAAACGTTGATAAATATTGGTTATTACTGTGGATATTCTGAAGCTTAACTCAACAAAAAAATGAACCACAAATGTCTTAAATCTAGAATTATTTCCCTATATGGAGGGGATACATGGAGTGAGATCATTCTACTCGAAAAATTTGGAATGAAGGTAGTAAGAAGAGTTGCGGACCTCCAGGATAATAATTACTATTATAAAAATTGTAAGTTTTAACTTATTAGTAGCCGACATACAACTTCCTTAAAAACAAATTATCTTATATCTATTTATCCTATGATTAAGCTCTTCTATTATCTTCATTCAAAATGGTCCTGATGATGGATCCCCATTGGGATTTGAAACATTGACAAATATTGGTTATTACTGTGGATATTCTTAAGCTTAACTCAACAAAAAATGAACCACAGATGTCTTAAATCCAGAATTATTTCCCTGTACGGAGGGGATACATGGAGTGAGATCATTTTACTCGAAAAATTCAGAATGAAGATAGCAAGAAGAGCTATAGACCTCCAGGATAATTACTATCATAAAATTTTTAGGTTTTAACTTATTAGCAGCCGACATACATCTTCCTTAAAAACAAATTATATTATGATTAAGCTCTTCTATTATCTTCATCAGAATGGTCTTGATGATGGATCCCCATTGGGATTTGAAACATTGACAAATATTGGTTATTACTGTGGATATTCCGAAGCTTAACTCAACAAACACCTGATTCATCAGTCTAGTCTCCTTCTGTGCACCAATTCTTTCTCATGGAATAACAATTGAATCAAATTGGCTAAAGGCGAGTTTTTTTTCCTTTCCTCCTTCTTTTTCCTTCTCTTTCTGCCATCTCAGATCCTCCTTCTTAAAAAGAAAAGAGTCAGTTTGGGCCGACTCTTCACATATTTTCCTTAGGAAGTTTCCCTTTCCCAACTCGAGGAGACATTTTCCAAGCGGTGGGTGCAGGTGAATTTAATTCTAATAATTACTTTTAAATGTTCAAGGCGATGGTATGGGGGTTCCTCAAAGCCTAAACCACCTTTCCTCCTCTGATTACACATTAAAAGAAAATTGTGGATGATTTTTGTGTTCCCATGCTAGTAAAAAAATATATGTATATATATGTATATAACTTTAAATTGACCATTAAAACACACAATTTTAGACTTTTCATAATTGACAATGGATTAAAATAAATGTTATTGTAATAAATAGCCTTAATTTTAACACCAACTATTTCATTATGTAATTAAATTATATCTATTTTACAATTAAGTTTATTTAACTGTAAAGAAATAAAATTGTGGTTAAATATAATTACAATATTTATAAGGCATCATAATCAATCATAAATTAATCTAACCACCATTATTTATGTTTAACTAATTGTTTAATTAATGTCGAAAACACATTGATGTCACTAGTAAGATCTTTATTATCTAAAAATAGTGGAAGCTATTGTTAGCAATTAAAAATTGCATTGAGATTATTAGTCATGTCAAAAATATTTACAAATGTCATAAAGTTGCAAGGATTTTACACTTCTCCTAATCAAAACCAACTACCTCATTGTGTGCACCAATTGGTCAATCACACATAGAATAAAAACCTCCTAGGTAAGTGCTATGTTAGCACTCGATCAAATGCCAAACATCCACTCAAATTGAACCATCCATATGTCCATCAAACATCACTAGTCAGGTTAAAACACTTTTGAAGTAACCCCATAAATTGACAATCTCTAATAGAGCGCCAAAATAGTGGATGAAAGTGAGCGCAAATTCTTACCACACATAGTATCATGGGGAATATGGACAACTAGAAATGCCATCTTATTTTGGGATCTATCCTTTACTCCTTGGAATTTTTTCACAAGATAAGATATGTTTATGAAGATCTAAAATTCTTCCCAAGCACAACAAGACAAAAGAATCCAATCGACCTAAAATAGATAAATTTAAGAATTAGGTGGGAAAAGGATGGCAATGATGTTAATCTGCACCATGCATCCATTCCATCTAATGCCAATGCCAATTCATGCATTTGGTAAGAATTGTTCATTTATCTCTTAGAGAGTGTCACTTTTGCTTCCAATGGATATATGGGATTACACAAAATTTTCAAATAATTCCTCATAAAATGAATGAGATGTAGTGAACTTTTACATTTAGATACCAAAATAAATCATAATCCACAAAGCGCTAAATGATACTAGGGTATATAGCTCCTTAAAAGAGTGTTAAACATTATCATTATTTTTAAATGCCAACAATACAATATAAAATGAATGGCATAGAAAAATTGGCTTGCAACCATGCATCTATGAGATCTAAAGATATCAATGGATCACCTAATGCAACAAAGGAAACTATACTTTTTATCCTTCAAATAAAAATTAAAAACACTTATTCCATGAAATCCTCATGCACATCCCTTGAGAAAGCCTCGATTAATCTACAAGAAAATAATTTAATTAATCAAAAGAAATCAATAAATATTAAACATGTCGTATATGGGATTTCTAAAAGAACATACCATTAGTTAGAGCTTACAATAAATATTAAGCAAAGTCTATCCAAACAACTAGATGGATAATAGGCTACTAGGTTATGAAAATACCATATTTAGGAGATTCTATACCATCTCCTTGGGTCTTAGTTTCCTAATCGATTCTTGCATTTCTGTCGCTAATCTAAAAGTTGAACATAAAATGTATCAATGCCACCAAAAATTTAAGTGACTTTATTTAATTCGCAATTTGAAGCAATATCTATATATATATATATATATATATATATATATATATATATATATATATATATATATATATATATATGGTAATACCTAGGGTGTTTTTACATCAACGATTTCATTAAGCAACAATTGTTCCATTGATTTAAGTATTTCATCATTAAAAAATGATGAAAACTGCATAAGTTCAAAGAAATATGCAAGTGTTTTTGGAAACAAAATGTATATACAGTTCAACATAATAAATTTGTATGTAACATGCATTATAACTAATCTTGTAAGTGTGATTTTATAGTTCATTAATCATAGTTTCCTAGAACATGCCTCAGCAAAGCTTTGACTATCGCAAACTAAGGATCGCTCTACATGATCTCTATAATATGTTGCATATCTATCGAGATCATGTCGATCCATATCTCTCAACACCTCATCTGGAACATTGACAAATGGTGTAATTTTCTCCTCACTCTTTGAACACTTCCTCTTGCCTAAGCCATAGCAAAACATCTTGAACAACCTCCTTAATCTTCTCCCTTCTCTGAGCTCCTATGTTGGATGCAATGTATAACTCATCTCAAAATGCAACAACTCTAGGTGGATGAGGTGTTGTCGATAGTGTTTTATGCCACCAACATTGTAAGGGGATCTCTGCAATGTGAAATCCCAATTAGACCTCACATCGTTTGGTGTATGAGTCCCATCTGATCATACGGTTCAACCATTGTTGCAAAGGTTTCAAAGGTATGGCTTCATTACAGATACACACAAGAGAACACAACACTTCTTTGGGGCAACAAGTATGTAATATTTGTGAGACACTCGATGTAAGGTATACGAGGGAGACTTATGTTATCACTCACCTTAAATTTTCAAATGTTGGAACTTTGGCCATATGAAAAAAAATTTGCACTTGGAGCCACACACAAGGAAGGGGTTTCAAAACCAAATGCACAAGAATAAATAATTTAAAATCAAAATATGGTTCTCGCCGAGGTTTGGACCTAAATGCATTTAAAGTGAGTAAGTGACCCGACAGTGGTTCAAGAGGGGGGGTTAAAAATAGTGCACTTCCCAAAAAAATCATTGTTCATCGCAGATAAACGATGCTTCAGAACTAGTTCAGTGGGTGAAACTTGCATGGAGTTTAACCCACAGGACCTCACTGGAGTTGAAAAGTCAAGCTCTGATCTGACGGCCTGGATTAATTTCAAGGGTGAGAGAAGGCCTCATCCTCCTGCGGGCTGACCTGCTGAAGTACAATGGGGGCCACCCGCCAAGTGGGCTACCCCCATTGGCTCCTTATGTCAAGCGAGCACGATGTAAGAAGGTAAAGGTAAATTTTTGATCCCCCACTCTCACTCTCCGGTCCTCCTTTCCTGACCAATCCCAATATGCCACGTACCCCCTTCATTCCTAACACCATCACCACACCACGTGTCCCTCCTTACTATAAAAGTAGCCCGCTCCCAACTCCCTTTTCTAAAAGCTACTCTACAGTTCTTGGTGCAAATATCCCAGTTAGTTTCCTACGCAAGGCCTCCCTTTCGAAGTACCCAGACCACCTAAGGAATTCCTCCCAACATCATTTTCAACTGCTCCTACGAGCTCCAGGTAACCCATTACCCATGACCACTTGTGATTTGTGCTTTTTTTTCTCATTAAAATGAAACAAACAATGCCCAAAACTCCCAAAACCTATGAGGTCAAGTTCCCTTCCAACATTGAACCCCTAATGGACACTGAGGGCCAAATTGCAGACCCATCATGTGCTTACCACCTCGCCAACCTTTGCTTTGAGCTATTCGCTAACCATATAAGGGGGAAGACACCTTTCGAGTTGTCGATTCCAGCTTGTATTTCCAAATCATGCCCTCAGTCCATCACTTCCCCGAGTTTATTTCATGGTTGACTGCAGCATACCTTGACGAAAAGAATTATTTCGTCTCCACCTCTAGAGCTAAAATACTAGAAGTGACCCCTGAATTGATTCAAATACTAGATGTAGTCATTTATTGATGTTACCCTAACCCATCACTTTGTTACTCTTTCTCCCAACGAACAACAATCCTTCTTGGGCCAAATATTAGCCCCGGGAGTGCAATCCCTGCCCCATGATGAGTCTTTCCTAGTTACCCTCTTCAGTGAGCCTGTTCAACCCATTCTATCTGCAATTGCATGTTTATTGGGGGAAGACAATGCCCATATGACCAACAAGGTCGTCCTAGGATTTTTACACAAAATGATGCAGCCCAGTTGTTTGCTCGATATCCTGTTTTACCTATCTATGGCCATATGCTTCCAACTTCATTATTTTCCTACCACCTCTTACTTCCGCTATTATTCACTTTTGTTCTACCTATTTATGTACACCCACATCGAAGAGTTCGAGTGTTTGGGCCTTAGCATGATTTCTTGCAACAAGCAAAGGAATTTCATCTTCGACTGGAATATTTCTATCAAAAGAAGACCCGGCATTGGCGGGTACTCTCAGTTCATCTCAACCTTCATGGCCATTTCATACAGGATTATCCATGGGGTCTCACCACCCAGAATCCTCCCTCAGCAAAAAGAGCTCCTCCAACTTAGCAAAGACACTATGATAGGAGACTGGTACCTTTATGAGAATTACACGGAGCTTAGGGTTTATGGGTGTAAGCTTCGTCCCTATCGCCTACCAGTATTCATGCCCATGAGAGTCTTTGCCCTAGAATTTATTCGACAATTCCTCAGTGTAGACCTGCTCCATTTTGTTCCTGCAAAGAAAGGATATATCTTTAAAATGGGACAACCCGTGGGTCCTTTTGTGGTGAATACAAGACAAGATTTTAAAATAGTTGAGGCTTTACTTGAAACAATGGATTTTGAAAAAGGAGACACTTGGCACTATGATCCCAAGGGTGTCATTTCCCGAAGGAGAGAAAAGATAAAAGCATCAACTTATGTACATGAGCCCAGGCCCAAAATTGAATGGAAAGCTAATTTTGATTCATGGCCTCTTAATACATAAATGGAGACCAAATCCCTAGTAACCATGGGAAAAGCGTCAAAGAGGATCGTTGACCAAGCTAGGGATACTGAGATGGAAGAAGCACACATAAATAAAAAGGCTATAAGTCAAGGCTCAGAAGAAGAAGATATTGTAATCAAGCTAGTGGAAACAGGGCCAGACCAGCCAAGTTTTCAGGTTATATTAGAGGATCCACCACTAGCTACAACTTCATCTTCTACAGAGGTAACAATCTCAGACACTGAGGAAGGTGTTGCTGCCACTGGATCAAGCTGTCCTATTGGAAAGGCCATTGACAAAAATGACAGAAAATATAGGGAGAAAATGCAACAGGTAATGGCTTCTCAATCAATATCTCATCACACACGACTGTTGGCTGCTATGGACCTGGAGCGAAATCAGATGAAGTTTTCATTACAACACCCATTAGCACAATCATTACCTTCAGGTCCTCAATTTAAAACCTTGGATGTGTCTTTGGATTTGGCTAGCATCCCCTTACCAGATAAAATAAACTTTCATAAACAAGTGGGGGAAATGTTATACAATGATCTCAACAAAAACGCTATGACCATTAGCAAAGCTGAGACATTACTAGAAAAGGCTTCAAATAGGGTAAAACTAGAGAAGGCCAACTCCCGAGCCCTGCATATACAGAATGAGGGTTTCAAAGAGTTGATAATCAAGCTGGGGGTGAACCCAGAGGACAAGACAACAATAGAAACTCTTCTTCAACAATCTCAAAAGGAGATCCAAGGATTGAGACACGGGTTGAAGATGCTAATCAATGAACATGTATATACTAAGGAGTTTGCTTAGGTTGAGATGGAAAAGGAGAACTTGATGAAGGAGGTGGTGGACAGAAACCATGAGATAGTAGCTCTCAAGCAACAATTGGCTGAACTTCAAGAAAAAATGAACTCTCATGTGTGTGTGGTGGTTGTACTTGAAGATTGAAAAAACCCTACTGAATAGATCACCAAGGTCTTGAGTGAGCTACAACTATCGGAAGGGGAGTTAAAGAGGGTGAAAAGAGACTTAGATTCTCCTGATGTAAGACTAGATCAAAAGGAGAAATAGTTGGAGGTTGTGGTGATAAACACCGAGCTCACCAACAAAAATCTATAGTCAGTGACACAAGAGGTGACTGAGCTAAAAGCGAAGCTAAAAGGGAATATGTCTCTCCTGGAAGCAAGACAAATGGTTTGGGACGAGTTCATTGAGGAGATGAAGAACAGTTGGGAGCGCTTCATCATGGATGCCAAAGAGGAAATTATTCTCAAACCACCAAGAGATTTATCCGTTTTGTAAATGAGAGACCAACTGATGAGTTGAGGCCCATCAATATAGTGGACAGAGTTGACATAGTAATGGAGATATCAAAAGTAGTTATGAGAGAGGAAGCGAGGATCAAAGTTGCGCAGAGCCTCAAAGCAGTATTAAAAGAAGTGGCCACCTTCAATGTTGAATTTGATAGGGTAGTACAAGTCAAGTTACCCAACTGCTGGGAACCGAGTGGTGAGATGGTCCCTTGGGAATAGTACAATAAGGGTCTTGTGTAAGCTAAAAGAAAGGTGGGTTTATCTCATGAGAAAAATGCCACTCTCAATGGGGGAACGGTGGTAAATTTCCTGAAGAAAGAATTCAAACTACTAGGAATGGTGAGAAGTATTTTTCATCATAAGCTAAGCTATGCTGGTATAATCGATTTGAAGGTCAACTATCGACGGTTCTTCTCTGCTCCTCGTCCTCCTCCAATACTATGGCAACGATGTGAGCAATTCATTAATCCACTATTTTACTGAGCCGTCGAATCGTCAACCTAGCGTTCTCCACAATGTGCTACACTACCCCATTTCCATTGAAAACATTTCTAAATATGTCAATCATGACATCTTATTTTCATATTTTATTTTAGTCTCATGTTTGAGTTGTATTTTTTTCTATTTAGTTTGTTATCCTTCAGTTAAGTATAGTTGTGTTATCAGACATGCTGAAATTTTGATGTGCTTAGTCATCATGAATAGATCAAGAAGAGAATATTTTGTAACGACCTCTCTCTTTCTAAGAGGTCCTATAAGAACAATTTGGAAAAAAGAATAGAGGTTTAGAATTTTTGGAAATAACTCTTTTCTAGTTTTCATAAGAACAATATTATGGATCTCGATGCATGTATGCTTCTCTAGAAATTAATGCAAGATTTTTGGTGATTCCGACTTATTGGGTTTGTAGTATGTTCTCTCCTCTATGTGTTTTCATATATGTTGAATGCTCTTCTTAGATCTCATGTAAAGTAGCTGCCAGATATATTTCTCATAAAAATATAGATTCATTTAGATCAAGTTTTTGATGAGTAATGCCTGTATGGATATGGAAATCAAATATTTAAAAGCACTCCATGTATCTTAGAAATTCATAAACATTTCTCTTGCTCTTGTTTCTTTCTAAATCCAGATGTATGGAATTCTTAAATTTTAAGCTTTGTATGATGGGTTTTGTCTCTATTTTCTTCTACAATCACATCTGTTAAAAAATAGTTGATTAGCTACAAGCTCCAATCAAAATTAGCCACCACAGATTTATGAATAGCGTTCCTGTGCAGTATTATATGTATCAGTTCATGTATTACATCTCTTATGAATGGTTCTGAATCAATCTCATTTGAATTATATGGAAGAGAAAAAGTGCTATGAGTTTCTAGTCAAATATGACAACACTTACTAGGATGTCCTAGGCACTGGTCTCCTTCAACCCAAAGACTATGTCTAGGAGTGAAAACATCTTCTGGCGTTTCGGGGAATGGATTATAGACTTTTTCCATGGGCATGAAATTTATGCACTTTTTGATAAGGTGAGAAAAGTAGTGTGGATTACAGAAACCTTACCTTGGTGACTCCACTATATAAATCTAAGTTTATCACCCTGGATTTTAAGAGGCCCCATACCTGCTCAGATACTTCTCAACAAATAACTCCATCAGTGTTTGACCCTGAAAGAATAATATCTAGAAGGATTTGGAAGGAAAAAACCCCAACCACCACTGCTATTGTCTCCTATTTTCCTGAAGTATCCTCTTCTAGCTCACAGAACGCCATAATACATTGCTTTGATTTTTCCCCTAGAGTCCTAGTATATCCTTCAGAAAGTGACTAGATTTTCAACACTACCTTCCCTAGAGTCAAGGAAGAAGAAGCTTCGATCAACATCCTTCCTTTTCACTCCATCCTTTCTTTGAAGTTGAGGAGGCTAAATATATTCTCCAAAGAAATCCTATACAAAATGTGAATAGTTTTCCAATCCAAAGCTAGTCAGTTGCCCTACAACTGATCATAACACATAGGCCTATTATAAATATTGTCCCACCACCTCTACTCCAGATGGTTGTCCCAGGTTTCCTATTAAACAAATATGCTCCCTTAGACCTGCCTCAACCTTTGAGTGTTATGCCACAGGATTATCTCAAAATCTTTCCCAGATTCATGAGAGAAGATGACATATCAGTTCTAATATTTTTGTGCCTTTGCAGAAAACTTAAACGTTGAGCACCTGGATGTAGTGTTGAGAATTTTCATCCAATATCTGGATGGAGAGGCTAAGAAATGGTTCAAGTCCTTTCCAGATGCTTCCATTACCACTTGGGAAGAGATGGAAAATTCTTTTATGCAGAAATGGGGGGAGAAGAGGGATCATGGATATATTCTCACTGAGTTCAATGCTATGAAAAAGAAACACAATGAAGATGTCTCAGAGTTCATAAAAAGGTTTAATAAATTGTATAACAGTCTACCTACTGAAATTAAACCTCCACAGGAAGATGCTAAAGTAGTTTTTGTTGGGGCCTTTGAATCAGAGTTCGGTTTCACACTCCGGGAGAGGAAGTCCCATACCTTGGACCAAATTTAAATTGATGCTCTAGAGGTTGAAGAAAATTTTACATCAACTGAGAAGTCAAGAGGTAGAAATGATCTTGGGGAGAGGAGAAAGGGGAAAGAGGAAGCAAATTCCTCAAGTCAAGGAAAAGAGTCTCAAGAACAGAAACTAGAGGAAATGAATAAGTTAATAAGGAACTTATCTAATAAACTTGTGAAACTAGAGCTAGAAAATAAAAACCTTCCACGACAAAATCCCCAAGCCCCTAATCGAGGCTTCAATCCCCAATACAGAAGGCCTCCCTTGAAAATATTGCAAAGGGAGAGAAAAGAACAACAAGATCACATTCAACCCCCATTATATATAGAAGATGATCCAAAGGAGAAGATACAAGAAGCCAATGAAGTTTAGGGGAACTTGTTCTCCTCCTTCTCTGATGAAGAAAAGGAGGTTGAAATGCATGAAGAAGGAGGGGATGATCTAGATGCAACACTAAATGATGGTGAGATTGATGATTACTGCAGGCAATTCGCTGATTTCATGCAAGCCCAACTGCATAGGAAATATGATCTCTGGTCTTCCAGAAAGAGATCAAGGGGGAAGACCAAAACGAAGATTCTCCCTCCCAAGATCCTCCCAGACCAACTGATAAAGGGAAGAAACCTTTAGATCCAATTCTACCAAAAAAGAAGGAGTCCTCAGACCAAACCAGTCATAAATCTGAGGTCCCCAAAGTAGAGAAATCACCTTCCCCGTCTAAACCAATTTGTGATAAATATAAAGAGCTTGCCAATGTTGTCACTATAAAAAAAAGTATTACTACATTTAATCTTCAAAAAGAACTTGAGAAAGTAAAAATTTTGGTCCCATTGGTTGAATTGTTGAAACAACCAACTTACAAGGCCCAAGTTTCTCAGTTCATGTGCCCATCTACTCTAGCCCACTCACATGATAGTTTGAATCTCTAAGAAGAAAGGCCAATGGTTGTCTTTGGACCTCATGTTGAAGAACAAGATCCTTCCACGACTCCTTTTTATGTTACCCTAGTAGTGCATGACCTCCTGCTACATAAATGCATGTTAGACTTAGGTGCTTCCCACAATCTGATGCCACTATTCATCATGGAGTAGTTGGGGATGCAAATAACCAAACCATACAAAGGCCTCTATTCCTTTGAATCCAAAAGAGTAAAGTGTTTAGGGATGATAAAGACCTGGTGGTGAATTTAGCTCAGATCCCAGTAAAAAGTGTAGTAATGGATATTGTAGTAGCTGACATCCCTGCAAGATTCGATATGCTTTTGTCTAGGTCTTGGGGATCAAAGATTGGAGGTTCCATCAAGCTATATTTGACCTACGCTACCATTCCTATCTTTGGTGGAGAAGAAAGGCGACTGCATAGAGAATCAAGGTTTGTTAAAACAGTTATGAGAGATAATTGTTTGGTTAGCGCCCCTATATAAGGGAAAGAAAAGGGAGTTATCATGTTTATTGTTAGAAGAGGATAATTTCATTTTGGAAGAGAGACAGGTGAAACCTGCAGTCCAATTAGATCAGCAACTATGAGAGCGCAGTAAGGTATGGAAGTTATATTTTAATGGTGCGAATTCCAAGGAAGGAAATGGAGTAGGGGCGTTGTTGATATCCCCAAAGGTTAGCTTGATCCCTCACTCATTCAAATTGGAATTTGAGGCAACAAATAATGTGGCAGAGTATGAGGCTTTACTTCTGGGCCTACAACCAACAAGGAATTTGAACATTGAGTGCTTGACTGTGTTTGAAGACTCTGAACTGGTGGTAAATCAGATTAGGAACCAATGTCAAACTAAGCATATGTGGTTGAGGGCTTACAAAAATGTGTTCTGGGATTTAATGGATAACTTCTTCTTGGATTTCAACGTCCAAATTTTTCCTAGAGAAGGAAATAGAATGACTGACTCATTGGCTATAGCTTCCAGTAATTTTAAACCACTACAAAATCCACTTATCATATATGAGGTTTAAGTCAGTTACAAACCCTCAGTGCCAGATAATGTTACACACTGGTAGGTGTTCAATGACGATGAACAGATCAAATGCTTTATGAAAGTAATTGGGGAATTCTGAAATTCGGCGATCGATCAAGATGATGAAAAATTGATAGATGAACAACCAACTACTTGGGAGGAAACTATCGTAGTGCATAGAATTTCACAACTAAAGGAAAATACTATTCCATGTGGTATTGTTCCTTTGGAGAGATTTTTCAAATCCAATGATGTAGCATCGAAACCTGCTGAACAAAAAGTCAACGAACAATTGGAGGAGTGCAACATTGGCTCAGAGAATGAACCCTGAACGATCAAGATGTCAAAATGAACTTCCATCAAAACAAGAAAAGGTACCTAGATATTCTTAGAGACTATAGAGATGTATTTTCTTCGTTATATGATAATTTAAAGATAATTTAAGTAGAAACTCAAATAGATCAATCTTGTTTTACTCCCATCCATTGAGAAGGAAGTATGGAAATTACTCCAAGCTAAGAGCATTGTACCCCTGAGATACTCAGAGTGGGTGGAAAACTTGTTTCCTGTCAGGAAAAATAATGAGGAGATAAGGTTATGTGTGTCTTTCAAAAACCTTAACAAAGCTTCATTAAAGGACAACTACTCGTTACAAAAAATGGATTATATACTACAGAGGGTGGTTGGTTCAACTCGAATGTCCAAGATGGATGGCTTGTTAGGATACAATCAGGGAGCAGTGCACCCTGACGATCAAACAAAAACTAAATATACTACACCCTAGGGAACCTTCATGTACACTAGAATGCCATTTGGTCCTATAAATGTTGGAACAACTTTTCAAAGAGCGATGGATATAACATTCATGGGGGAACATGACAAATTTGTGGTGAGCTACTTGGATGATATCATGGTTTTCTCTAAAACATACGAGGGACACATTGAACATTTGAGGCTCACTTTTGATAAATGTAGGAAATATGGGTTGTCTTTGAATCCTAAAAAATCTCATTTCACCTTAAGCAAAGGAAAGCTATTGGGGCACATAGTAGCACAAGAAGGGGTGAAGATTGATCCTAAGCGTGTGGAAGCCATCAACCACATCTCCCTACCAAGGAATAAGAACGAAGTCTAAGTTTTCTTGGGAAGAATTAACTTCTTGAGAAGATTCATACCCAACTATGCAGAGATAGTAAAGGAGATTACAGAAATGTTGAAAAAGGAAAATGAAGTAAAATGGAACTCAGATTCTCGGGAATCCTTCTCTAGGATTAAAAGAGCTTTTGCAGAGGCTCTTGTGTTGGTTATCCCAAATTATTCAAAACCTTTTTACATATTTTCTTTCACATCTCCTCACATTGTATCTATTATTTTGTTGCAAAAGAATAGTGAAGGGCACGAGCAACCAATAACCTTTTTCAGTCAAGTGCTACAAGATGCTGAATTGAAATACAATATCTTAGAAAAATAGGCTTATGCGCTAGTCAAATCTCTGAAGGCTTTAAGAGTTTACGTTCTGCACTCTAACATTGTAGCTTATGTTCTAGCAACATTCGTTAAAGACATGTTGGTGCAAGGGGATAGTGATGGAAAAAGAGGTAAGTGGATCACTAGAATCCAAGAGTTCGTCATGGATATTAAGCCCACTAAACTCATCAAAGGACAAGGGTTGGATAAAATCTTATTAGAGTCAAATTGTTGAGCCTTGGGCATTAAATTATTAATAGAAGGAGACACAACAACCGATGATCAAAATAGTAGCCCAAAAAATTCATATGAAATATGAAGCATCTACTTGGTATAAAGACATCATCCATTATCTATTGTTTCTAAGATGCTCGGTGAAGTTGGATAAAGTGAAGTATAGAGCATTGAGATTACAGGCCCAAAAGTTTGTTATATCGAATGGTCAACTGTATTGGAAAGACCCTGTTGGGATCCTACTTCTATGTTTGGTGGAAGAAGAAATTCGAAAGGTGATTGATGAGTTCCATGGTGGTGTTTGTGGGGGACATTATAGCTGGAAGGCTACAACTCATAAAATATTGAAGGTAGGTTTTTATTGGCCAAAACTATTTGGAGAAGTTCACTCTTATGTTCGGGCCTGTGAGAAGTGTCAAATGTTCGTCGAGAAGCAGAAACTAGCTCCACTCCCACTAATCCTTGTTTTTGTTGAAGAGCCTTTAAGGCAATGGGGATTGGATTTTATTGGAGAGATACACCCACCTTATAGCAGCCAACGTTAGTGGATACTTATAAATACTGACTATTTCACTAAACGGGTTGAAGAAATCCCAACTAGAAATGCAACCGATGCTATAGTCATAAAAGTTTTGGAGGAAACCATCCTTGCCAGGTTTGGTTGTCCTAAGGAAATTGTGACTGATAACGTTCAGGTTTTTAAGTTTTCAAAGTTTATTAATTTTTGTTAGAAATTCAACATTGTAATTTGTCACTCCACTGCCTATTATCCACAGGGAAACAGACTAGCTGAGTCTTCAATTAAAACATTAGTAAGGATCCTAAAGAAAACAATCGCAGAAAGCTAGAGAAATTAGGACTCACAATTGAAATTCACCCTATGGGTTAATAGGGTCACCACTAAAAGAACCACGAAGAAATCCCCTTTTGAATTAGTCTATGGAAAAACAACGATTTTTCCCATACATCTCTCCATGCTTGTTGCAAAAGTCCTACAAGGCATTGAAGAAGAGTTGAACTCCCTGACCCGAAGGATAAATCAATTAGTGGAGCTACATGAGAGTAGAGAGTAGGTGAATCACAAGTTGATCAACTATCAGCAGAAAATGAAGTATTTATTTGATAAAAATTCAAAGGACAAGACCTCCAGTCCGGGGCTCTAGTCCCAAGGTGGGATGTTAGAAGGGAATACAAAGGCAAACACAGAAAATTTGATCCTTCATAGTTCGACCCTTTCAACATTGCAAGAGCAAAAGGAAATAAAACTTTCCTGCTAGAAAACCTGGAAGGTGAAGCACTCGAGCTACCGATTATTGGGCAGTTTCTGAAAATTTACTTCAAGCACTAAAGGTATTGCCTCCCATTCATTGTAAATATCGGTGTGCTATATGTAAATAATTAGAGTTGTTTTAAGTTTTCTGCTTTTCCTTCTTGTTAAGCAAAATTTTCAATAATAAAACTCCATGCCCAAGGAGAAAGATGTTAAGTTGTTGGTTCTCGATGCATTGCTACCAATACATCATCCCCAGTTGGAGCCAATGTTATCACTTGCCTTAAATTTTCACAGATTGGAACTATGGCCACATGAACAAAATTTTGCAGTTGGAGCCACACTCAAGGAAGGGGCTTCGGACCCAAATTCACAAGAATAAACAATTTAAAATCAAAATACAGTTCCCACCGAGGTCCGGACCTAACTGCAGTCAAAGCGAGTAAGTGATTTGACAGTTGTTCAAGAGGGGGCTTAAAAATCATGCACTTCCCAGAACAAGATGGTAAAGGCTACATGGATGCCACATAGGGGCCATGAGTGATGCAATACTTCTAGAGAGGACATAGCAAACATGGGTCACACATTGATGGCATGTGGAAGTATCTTGCTAATGTGGCACAATATAATTGGTTAAACTTCGAATGTGCATAACTTTCAATTCAAGAGTCAAATTGAGATAACATTTATATTGACGAAAAACTCTCAACGAACTTAACGCGGTGGTAATATTTATTTTGAGTTATGAAGAAATTGGAAAAATAAGAATTTTGTAACACAATCTTTATAATAAACCTTGAAGATCATATTAAAGCAAGAAATAACACCTCCCACACCCTATAACAATACAAAAATATTAAAGAAAGTGTCACATTCTACCTAAATAATAAAAATGAAGATTGGTTCAACGTTAAGAAAACTAAACTCTAACCAACACTACTTACTTACATTCTTACATGTATAAAAGCAAAATATATATATATATATATATATATATATATATAATATCAAATTTCAATAGTACATTCACGATATATATTATCATATCGAACATGTAACTTTCAAGAAAATTATTATTAATTGTTTTCTAATACATTAGCTTTGAAAACGCGTAACCTCCACAAACAAGTGAAACCAAAATGAATGAATGAGGACACTCCAAAACTGTACACATTATGATGAAAGTGGATTGAGACCAACATCTAATTTTGGGGTACGTTACATCATATAACATATCATATAACATGTCTAGGAGAGATTTGGTAGGCCTCTTGTTCCAGTTTTAAAGCTTCCCCACTATGTACTCAATTCTTATGACATTTGCCTTTCTCAATTTTTATTTTTTTATTTTTATTTTTATTTTTTATTTTATTTTTATTTTTTTAGTTTATTTTTTTTAGTTTGAGTTTAATTCATATTATATAGTTTGAGCGGGCCTAGTAGTTAAAAATATGTGTTTTCTCCTAAGAAGTCATAGATTCAAAAACCAGAGGAGTAGAGTATGTATGCTTTCTTAGACTTAGTAGTCAAATCAATGTGCGGAAATAGGTCCCTTGTCCCACAAACAAATGAGTCTCATACACCAAGAAAATCTCACATACATATTGAAATAAAAAATATTTATTTAATAAATCACAAATTTATATTATTTTATATTAAATATACATGCCCAATCTTATCAAACTGAAAAAGAGTAAGTACTTGAAATGCACTACTTAACATCATTCTAAATGCTCCGACAAGTCTACTAGTTAATGACAAACATTTAATGTGGTTATAGAACATAAAACACATTCCAACATCTACATGTCCATAAATTTCTTTGTTGTCTTTGCTTCCATGTAAAGATCAACCATATCATCATGGGTTGCAATCCTTAGGGCTTCCTCATTGTGCATCCAATCTTTTGGAATTTTGTTCCCCATTTATAGAAACCAAATGTCTAAATTGGTTCATCTTGTATCCAAATTTTTGTAATAATCTACATTTATACACATGTAGTAAGTACATTGTAAATGAGTTCATCTTTCTGAACCTTTGCAATTTCAATTGATAGCAAGGAATTTTATATAGGAATTTCCTAATAGGCCATCTATTTCTCAAAGTTACTGTTTTGGACCTAATATTTTCTTACATAATATTGGGTGCATTCCAACACATAAATAATGATACGTGAGCACTATTGTTGTTGGGGTATTGCTTGTTGGTTGTGGTCCCTAGGCACATACATATAATAAGTGCGAGAAAAAGAGTTTTGAAGAGAAATGGGGAAATATGGGGGCTTTTCAGTCATATAGATGAGTAAGCCGAAGTTTATAGCCCATTCTGTGTTACCATGGAGAGGTGTTCAACTTCTACAGTTAAAGATGAGTTCAGAAATGTTTCAGCATATGAGGAGCAACTTCTGCAGTTAAAGGTAAGTCCAGAAATGTTCCAGCATATGAGGATTAGGAGTCTCATGCAAACCATCTATGGATGGCAGTGTAGACAACCCATATTATTCTGATGTTTAAGATCAATCATGACATTCACATTATACTTCAAATGGAGGAACTTATGATGATGAATATGATTATTCTAATGCTTCTAATATTGATATTGCAGGAATGTCGGATCTTGCAAGGTGTTCTCTTCCCGATAGTTTCGATAGTTTGGATGTAGATCTTGAGAAGGGTCCTGACCCCGAGGTGAAGGAACTAGAAGGGAATGTGCCTTCTGATAAAGGGAGGTAATTAGACAAAATTGGGAGATGATCTGAGGAGTGCATAATATGCCATCTTACTCTAGACACCAACCAAGAGGCAGGGGCATCCATTGTGTTGGGTTGTTCCTGCAAGGATGATTTGGCTGGTACTCACAAGCAGTGTACAGAGGCATGGTTCAAAATAAGGGGTAACCGATTAGTTTTTTCTCCTAGGGACCATATTTTAAAAATATCTATACAATGATTTACTATTGGCTATAACACCGTAGACTCAAATACACGACTTGATTTTATCTGTGCCTATTCCCCTTGTCATAGGTTTTATCTTAGATTCCTATCTATGTTACCAAAAACATGACTAGGGGACTTGTTTTCATTTTGTTCATGTTGTTGTATCCATTCTTGTCTTGACACTAAATTAGTGCATTGCTAATCAATTTTGCATGTGTAAAATACACCGAGGAAGGTGGGGTTTATGTTTCTTATCTCCTAAAACCCTCTAGCTCTGCTTCTCACTATGTTCTTGCTTCTATTCCCTTTTCCCACTTCTGGTAACGTAGACACATATCACTCTTTGGGTGAGGGGCTCTTCTCATTAGTTGTTTGTGAAACAGAGGTAGAAATGTTGGAACGTTTTATGGATCATGTTCTTCACATTTTTGTCAAATTTTTCATATGGACAAGATGAATGGTTTTAGTAGAAATTATTGAGTTTATTTTCTAGAGACTTGCTTCTTTTGAAAGATTTTATCAATGTAATGTAAGAGAACATAGAGAAGCTTTCACAAATAAAACCACTTAATTGGTATTGCAGGTGGGTTGTTAAAATTAGTGTTTTAGAAGCACAATATTAATCATACAGTTTTTCACTTCCATGTTATTAATGCTAGTTATATTATTGTCATAGACAAGTTGCTTAACCTGCCATCAAAATGTGTGTTAAACAAAGACAATGGTCTTGTTATTATGTGTTGTTTGACTTAACCGTGTACCTTGCTAGATTAGGCTATTTTAAGGTAATATGGTTTTGTCTTTGGTTGGCCATATGTAATTTTAAGTAGTCTTACTTTCATTTTGGTTTTCTTGCATCCATTTTACTTTTGTCATGATCCAAGCTAATGAATAGAGAAAATGGTCTAAAAAGGAAATGAACACCTTAACTTATTAGCCTTAACAATTGTAGGTAAATGGGGTTTAGAATCTAAATTTAATACCAAATCGACAATTGTTTGTATGTGGCACCAAAATCAGTCCCATCGAAGGAGTAGGAGTAAGTAGCTTTTAAACTGACCTTCATTATTGTTAGACACACCTAGTTTGTTCATCTCTATTCTGTCTTAACACCAAATTGCAATCAAATGTGGTTAGATCCCTTGGGAATGTATCATTGCTGAGAAATACCATAAAACTTTGTATAATCACATTTGGACCCTTAATAAACAAAGGAAATGCTATTTTATCTAGATCTGCAACAAAATCATGAATTGTTGCCTCTTTGGTTTCCAAAATTGAAAATATGCAACTAAACCTCTGTCCAGAACAAGAATACCATCTTCATTTTCTCCTTATATATTCTCAAGAGGGAAAGCCAGAAATCTCTTTGGCTTTCCATATGTTTCTTGAGTCGACAAAATTTGGAGCCTCTGGAGTGACATGAAGGGACTACATTCCTAGTGATAACCCCATCCATCTTCTCTCGTTATTTTTAACAAAAATTGTTAGGGTTTTTTGTCTTTCCCATTGGACTGAGAATTCCCAAGGTACTCATCTAATTTAAAAATTAATTATGACTAAGTTCAAACATGGCTTTCAAAAAATTTTCCAGAATGGTATTCAATTATGGTCACCTTAGAGGATGCTTACTTCTCTATATTCTTGAAGGTGGGTACCAATCCTTGATGTTCATCCTTAAGAAAAACTGTTATATTGAGAGAGTGGAGATCTATTGAATATGTGTGAAAACCAATGAAAGTTGTCGGCCTTTTTTGTGCACGCAATGGTGAATCCATTCTCCTCTTGTATGCAGACAATAATTCCCTTGTGTGGGATTTGACCTCATGGAAAGAGAAAACTACTATAAAACTATTTGTTAATCTCTATTAGTGGTGTTTTCCTAAACTGTAACATTTGTTGTTGTTTCTAGAGGCTGGCAGTCTTGCTTGATGTGTAACATATTATATAAGCATAAAATCCTCTCCTTTGTGCACTCCTTTGTTACAACTTCTTTTACTGGAAGGTGTTATTCTCATTTTGCTACCATCTGAATTCAAATGTCTATCTCATGGATAGGCGATTATGATATTCACCATCTTGTTTTTGCTTCAACATTGTTATATATTTGGCCAAAGGCATTGCTTGCACACTGGAGATAGTACTTGTGTGCACCATGTGCCTAAGCACATAATTTAATCAGTGGTAATGTGGAGGGTGGTTATACAAAATTCTAAATTTCTTGCATAATTATGGTTGAGTTCTTATCGTTATTGAAGGCCCTGGTTTCTTATACTATTTAGTCTGATAGTGTAGAGCTCAGTGTTTAATGGGACATTTTATCAGGATATTTATTTCCGCACATATTATATGAAAAATTTTAGTTTATTATCATATGCATGGGCAGGTTTCTCTGCATTGAAGGTAAAATTGTCTTTTGCGATTTATTTATGAGAAATTTCATACGATTTATTTTTCTGATATCTTCGCGTCTCAATTGTCTTTTGTGGCGCCCTCCTTTATTCCATCATTTGGTGGTTTCATTCTCTTCTTTATAGTCTCTTTGTCTGCTTACTTTTCAACAACCTTGTCTTATTCTCTGTATATTCCTCCCCTCTTTGTTTTTCATTACCTTGAATAAGTTATGCCACCATTGACAAAATGTTGTAAGTGCTCGCATGTGATCTTTGAACTTATAAGGTAGTTATCTTTGGAACATGCCCTTTATTTTAAAAAAACAAGATTTTTATGGAAATCACCAAAATTTATACGAATTATTTTTATTGTACATTTAACTGCCGGTCAAGATTCAAGACTCAATCAACCATGGTCATCCTTCTAACTAGTTTCCTTTTTCCATTCTTCTTGCTTGACACTATAGTCAATTTGTCCTTTTACAAGTACCTTCCAATCTCAATGTTATCATCTGGGACTACTCCAATGATAGCTTAGAATTGTTGGTGCCATCAATTCAAGGAGAGCTCAATCTTCTTCCTCTTATGTTCTTTTCCTGCAGCCTTAAGGTTTTCACCTTCACTCTATCCCTCTCATATGTATTTTCTTTAGCTTTATTATTGACTTCAGCTTTATTATTGCAGTCTTATAACTTTGTTCAAGTACTGTTCATGTGTGAGGGTACGGGATTGGCATAGTCAAGACCACCATGCTATGAATTTTGCATCATGTAATAATCTATGAGAGTCAAAATAGACATGGATCTCCTTCCAAAAAGTCATTTGTGTGTCATTCTTAATTTCTTGCTTACTTTTTATCACCATGTTTCCCAACATACCCATTTTGAGGGGGTTCACTCTTTCAGGTGTTCCCATTTCAAAAACTTATAGACATTTCCACATTTCATGCAACTTAAATTTTAATGTTTTATTGAAACACGTAATATTATTGTTGCTAACAAAGGCCTACATATTGACAAGCTATGCAGAAACTTCTGCAATAAGAAAAATGGAAAAAGGAATTTGACAATGAAATCAATATGGTGAGTTCAAAACTTGATCCGGATTTAAATAGGAACGTAAAAAATTATAGAGATAACCATATACACAAAGATGCAGCGGAAATAATACTTCATTTCCTTAATGGAAAATATTGAAATATGCTTACAACCAGAAATGGAAATAAACCAGCTAGGGCGATGGTAGCTTATCTCTTAGAAGAGATGTGCGGCTACATGCCTCTGAACTGTTCCGAACTATGTTAAAATGAGGCTCGAAGGCCTATTTATGGTTGAGAAACAATGGAAAACCCTTAACATTCCAAAATCTAGCCCTAGAAGATGAAACGCCAAATTGTGGGCCCCGTTTGGGTAAATTGGTACATCAATTTCCCGGGGTTGTAACTTTGGCATATGATCTCCGTTTGACGCGTACAGTAGCTCGTTAGAAAGATATATCTGAGAACTACCACTTTCCCAAAAAAACGTCGTTTAGGGCCTCAAAACGGCTCTGGAAGTTCAGGACCCGAAAAAACTGCTAAAAATAGTAAACTGTGCTACAATTTAGGAAACTGAAAAAGCTGAAAGAGATAGCTGTGGGGGTCCAAATGGGATAGGTGGGTGGCCACCAACATCCACCTGGATCATTCCTCCCCCCTTAGGAAGCAATGGTCCCCATTGCGTTGAGTTCCTCCATGAGATGAGGAAGCTTCTACTGAGTTGGTTCTCTGGTGAGCTGTTCTGCAATCTCTGATGTGTCCAGAAATGGTGGAAAGCATGGTCGAAGATGGTCCACATTGAACACTCGGTGCAAGCGAAGGAATGGAGGAATGCTGTGCTTCAAAGCATTGTTGCCCATAGCCTTGGTACTAGTGTAAGGACCATGTCGGAGTGGTCTGAGTTTCTGATGGGTTCTGGTAAGGCGTTCTCTCTGTCGATGCAACCAGACTTTGTTGCCCACCTGAAACTTGTGTATTACCCCTGTGGGTGAGGAGAAGTTGTTCTTGTGTTTTGTCATGACTGTATCCCTTTGTTGCTGCTGCTGCATGGAGGAACCCTTCGCGGGGGCCATGGATGTAGCAACAATCTTTCCCACACAGATGAATTTCCTAGTTTGGGAGATGAGCTTGCTACCTTTCTTAGTGGTGATCAAAGATGTGGCAGTAGGTGGGGCTACCTCTGGTATCCTGTATAATGAATTATTCAAAGAAATAATGACAGCATGAGGCCTGGACTCATACACAGCATGTCGCCTCCACAAGTATGGCTGGCCTAATAATACATCACAAACATCCAGAGGTGTAACATCACACAATACCTCGTCTGTGAAGGGTTTGATGCTGTAGGGAAGGCAGCACTGCTGGCAAACTTTTAGATCTCGTCCTTCGTGAAGCCACCTGATACTGTACGGCTGCGAGTGCGGTGTAGTCGGTAGGCTCAACCGCTTCACAACCTTTGCTGAAATGAGGTTCTTTTGGCTGCCACTGTCGACAATGAATTGCAGCGGCGAACCCTTCACCCACATCTATGAGTGGAAAAGACGCTTCCCCTCTTCTGGATCTGCAGGTTCATTCTTCTAGATCTTAGTAGTGGCAACAGTGGCGCTGGGATCTGCATCAATGATTTTCTTCCCTTTTCCATCCCCCTTGTCGGGTTTTGGCTCAGGGTCAGAACATGCATCTGATTCGGAAGCCTTCAACTCGGCCACTAGTGACTACATGGTCCGACACTCACTTGTGTTATGAGTGGGACTCTTGTGGAACTCACACCACTTTCCTGTGTCCTTCTTCGGCTTCGTGGTGTTGTTCTTTTCTTGCGGCTTCGACGGGTTATCTTGGGTCACCCCGCCTTGGCTTTGTCCTTTGGGCTTCGGATTTGCAGATCCAAAGTCTCGCTTCTTCTGTTTGAACTTTTGCTCGATTTTGACAGCGTATCGGTATGCTGTGCCGAGTGAGGAGATGTTCAAGAACCCCATCTCTTCCTGGATGTATCTGTGTAGGCAGCCATGGTATTTGAGTACAAAATGCAGCTCAGTATCTTTGATACCCAACTGTGTGCGAAGCGTATGAAAAATGTTTGTGAATTCCGGCACACCTTGGTCTCGTCCCTGCCGCAGTGTGGTCCATTTGATGTATTTGTCCTCATAGCTTCCGACAGGGTAGTACTACTCCTTGATGGCATCCCGAAAGTCATTCCAAGTGGGTGCGGCTGAAAATAGTGAGCCTGTACTTTCATCCTTCTACTCGCAGTAGGTTTCCCACCAGTCCTTGACGTGGGGGGCTGCTTTGAGAAGAGCGAAAGCAATCTTTTCCCGACTTGAAAATTCATGAACAGAAAAATACCCATCTAGCAGATTTAACCATTTATCTACGGCATCTGCGTCTATTTGACCCTCAAAGATGGGGATTTCAAAATTAACTTGTACCTTAAACAGTGTGGCGTTTCCAGAGTCACTGTTGGAAGCTGATGCGTCACCTCTGGGTAGCCGCTGAAGGATCTGCGCAAAGCTATCCATCATCGCATTCCTTTGCCGCTCGAGGGCTTCTTCGAGCAAGATTTCGATAGGATCTCCTGCTCCCTCGTCTTTCTTCTCATCCGCCATGGGAGGCCATCGGGATTTGCGAGGCTGGTCTTGCAAAGGTTTGACCAATTCAAGCCCTAACTCCTTATATCCCGACCTCGTTGGGGACATGCAAAGAAAAATAGAGAAAAAGCAGACCGCTCTGATACCATTGATCTGGATTTAAACAGGAATGCAACAAATTACAGAGATAACCATATACACAAAGATGCAGCGGAAATAATACTTCATTTCATTAATGGAAAATACTGAAATATGCTTACAACCAGAAATGGAAATAAACCAGCTAGGGCGATGGTAGCTTATCTCTGAGAAGAGATGTGCGGCTACATGCCTCTGAACTGTTCCGAACTGTGTTACAATGAGGCTCGAAGGCCTATTTATTGTTGAGAAACAATGGAAAACCCTTAACATTCCAAAACCTAGCCCTAGAAGATGAAATGCCAAATTGTGGGCCCTATTTGGGTAAATTGGTACATCAATTTCCCGGGGTCGTAACTTTGGCATATGATCTCCGTTTGATGCGTACAGTAGCTCGTTAGAAAGATCTATCCGAGCACTACCACTTTGGGAGGCAACATGGGTCCATGGACCCATGTTGCCCCAGATTCCCAAAAAAACGGCGTTTAGGGCCTCAAAACGGCTCCGGAAGTTCAGGACCCGAAAAATTGCTAAAAATAGTAAATTGTGCTACAATTTAGGAAACTGAAAAAGCTGAAAGAGACAGTTGTGGGGGTCCAAATGGGATAGGTGGGTGGCCACCAACATCCACCTGGATCAAAACTAGTATTGATAGAAAACTTTAAGTGCAAGGAAATGTTTTATAGAATGAAATATGGAGGAAACAATCAAAGCATCATAGATGAAGAAATGAATCAAAATACCCTTACATCTTGTTATTGGGAAATGACGGGCCATAATAAGATGTTTTTCCAAAAACAATTGTAGGATGAGAAGCACAACCATGGAGGATCTCAATAGAGGAGAAGGCCATGTTGCGAAGCACCAAGAAAATATTGATCTCTTTCTTTCATGGCTAAGCATGAAAATCATAGACAATCAACAACTTGTTATATTGATTCTAGTGCAAATTTCCAGTTCACCAATAGACACGAATGGTTTGTTAACTATGATACTTTTTTTTCATCTGTAGTTTTTTGGTGGTGGGGAGATGTTTATAATAGAACACAAATAATATGTGCATATTTCCTTGGTAGGTATGTAGGTATTCTTCGTTAATGTATACTATGTGCTAGGGATGCAACAAAATTTTCTTTTAGTATGTCAAATTATGAAGCAAAGGCCCCAGTTACATTTTGTTTTTAGAGACCATAAACACTACAAATAGGGCAAGGGAAATAACAAGGCAATCACTATTGGTATTGAATATCATGTACTATTCAGGTTGGTAGATATAGAGGAGGCCCAAGAACATTCTTTGCTATCTAGAAGTGTTCAAGAAAGTAATATCTTTTCTCTTCAAATATATGTACATTTGAATTTACACTATCTTTCTCGTTTCACTAAAGAAAGTTTGATGGATGGTCTTCCAAAGATTGAACAAAATCAACATGGAAAGTGCAGTGCTTGTCTAATGGGAAAGCAGTATTGAGCTCCACTTGATGAGGGACAAGCTTGAAGAGGTAGGGAGGCCCTTCTCTTCGCTTTCATGACTAAGCAAGATAATCATGGATAGTCACAAATTTGGTATACCAATCTGAGCTTGTAAATTCCCCTAGTTATTCAGAATGCTTTGTTATAAGTACAACTCGAAAAATCTAGTGGAGAATAGATTTATAATATCAAGTTTTGAGGGAAAGTAGAGGTGGTTTCCAGTGAAGATCAATTCAACGATGCTATTAATTCACCCACCAGTTGGTAATGCATTCCTGTGAGACATTTATGATATATTTTCTTGTTGTCCTATTTTAAGGTTTCATGTTTTTTTCAAAGCACGAGATGAAAAACTCCTCAAACAACTTGCTTTATATGTGCATGGATATGCAGGCCTAGTAGTAGTCCATTTCAACACAATATCAAATGACCATTGCAAGAGGATTTCTCCCTTTTTTAATTAGCTATGTGGAATATATTGTTTTTTCAACTTCTTAAAGGTACCCACACATAGAAGAATTTGGTAAGGACTAATATAAGTGATTGATGATGACTGATGTTGATTTTTTGTAGATATTTTACAAGCATTGAAGTTTTAGATTAGATTGTGGATCATCTCGCAGGGAGTAAGGTCTAGTGCAACTGAAAGATGATGACTTGCAGAACTTTTGTACATATTTTAGAAGCATTCACGTTTTACATTAGATTGTGGGTCAAATTGCATATAGTGGATGAGCTTGGGATTTATGCTAAAGGACAAAGATGGATATTTGTGTTTTGGAAATTGATGTATAATATAATTTTAAAATTGAATTAATATTATTATTTCGTGATGCATTTGATAGAAAATTGAACATTTTTTAACTTTCTCTACCATGAACTTGTGTTTAATTGATGAAGGTGTACACTGAAAAAAAACAAAGTTGTATTGAATTGTTGGTTAACCAGAGATGCATTTGAGATAAAATTGTAGATTGTTTAACTTTCTCTAACATGGACTTGTCTTTAATTGTTGAAGGTGCACATTGGAAAAAAACAAATTTTCGCAATGTCTGAAAGCATTTATTGTACCCACGTTCAAGATTTATAAGAATGGTGTCAAATTGAAGGAAACTATTTGCCCAACACAACAAGGCCTAGAAAATTCAGTGAAGCATGATTACAGCCTCTTGATAGAAATATGTAGTCTTTCTCTACAACCATTACCATATCATTCACACATTCAATTGTGAAACACCTATATACGGTTGAAAAAAATGGATTTGATTCATATAGGAAGAGTATTTCCTGACTTTTTCTAAGATTCTTTGTGGCCTCATCCCATTCTCTTCAAATCTTTCTACCTTCGAGGCCAATTTTTCCCTATTCATGTTTCTGTTTAGCCCTGATGGTGATACAAGAGATACTCAACAGAGATATCCTCTACGAATAAGCATATCAACCTAGTGCATTTGCAATTCCAGCTTTTTATACACATTTCAAATCATTGTTAAGTTGTAAACAATTTGCAAATACATTCTCATTCTGTTTGATTTCTCTCACAGGAAAGATGATCAAATTGGTGGGTTCTATGGGTTCATTTCCCACACTTTAACAATTATATGGCATGGTTCATAAAGAGACAAAGACAGGGAAGATATAAGTCTACTCAAGTAGGATTGGTCACTGTATATGTTTTTTCAATATATTGGAAGGCCAAGTTTAATTGAATTTTTCAATATCTCTCCCTCTCTCTCTTTTTTACTTGAATCCCTACAATTTGTTCAGGATGCCCAATAAATGAAAAATGTTTTTGCATTACTCTATATTTGGAAGGCGAATTTTAATTGAATTTTTCAATACCTCTCCCTCTCTCTCTTTTTTACTTGTATCTCTGCAATTTGTTTAGGATTCCAATAAATGAAAAATGTTTTTACGTTACTCTCACGGATAGGTGCTGTTAAATTTTAATGCCATTTTTGGGTATAAAGGGGATGTTGTTTCTTTAAATGGTAACTTCTGCATCTATTAAAAATTTGACATTGTAGGTTTCTTCTACCAGTAATAGACAAAATCAATCAAATTAACTGTGAAACTAGTTTTTTGGAAAATTTCAATTTTTTTGTTGGCAAAATCAGAATGTATTTTGTTACATGCATGAAATATTCACACCCCCACAATACCAAAGCAATGCAGAACACTTTAGCTCAATTGCAGGTTTCTTACTAGGCTCCCACATTCTCATTGTCACGTGGGTGGCAAGTTTCCATATTCTCGCCATGGTTGGGAGGGTTTGTACACTGAACAATTTTGATAGATAAATCACTAATGAAGTTCTAGTGTAATTCCATGCTAGAATATTCACAACCCTTCCGTGGGTAAGAGGTTACCCAACCTGCATTGGGTGCAAGTCCAATTGTGCGCAAAGCCCCAAGATTCTTGGAAACAACTCATTATCGATGAGAATACCCAAGCTAGACTTAGCTGCAAGCCCAAACTTGTGAGTTAAGTACAATATCTTTATTCAAAGGGTAAAAAAATCCCAAAAAAAAATATCAGAGTATCTTTGCACCTTTTGGTGCAAATGCTAGTTTAATCTTCACCCTCTTATTGAAACAAACCCTAAAAATATAATGGTTTTAGTGGGGTTTTACCCTAAAAAACAAGGATATATAGTTGGGCTTTGATCTAGTTATGTGTGCGCAAACCACAAAATTGTTTAATATAATTTCTCTTGATACAATTATATATATAATCACTACCTCATATCCTCAATAACTTTACGTTTAATCATCACAAAGATTGAATAGTATAAAAAGTAAAAATTTCCTTACTTTTACCACCAAATTGTATCCTTTACACCTACTAATTATTAAATTAATACAACTAAATATTTATAATAAATTTATAATAATTATATATTATTAAATTAATAAAACCAAATAAATTAAATTAAATGCTTTTAGTAATTTTACAATTTATGTATCCTCGGTGGGGGTGTTGGATCAACGTGATGTGGGGCTCGGGGAGGGTGCCCACCACCCCACCAACCTCCTCGACAATTAAGGTAGGGTGGTGTGGCATACTCCAACAATGTAGTCTCGTACGATTTTTTTTTTAATTCAATGTGCATAGAGTTTAATACATATGGTGGGATGATGGGTGTGGTAGCAATGGCATTAATTCAAACATGTAAAAAATATTACTAGCTTTGCAGGTTCGTTTCTGGTAATGGTTGAACTAGAGTGTGAGTATGGTTGGTTCTAGATGGGAAGAGAGTTAAATTGGAAAAGGATGCATGCTCTAACACTTTGAGGGCAGTTTCACGGTGGGAAAGCCATGGAATGAGGATAATTTGGGATCAATATAAACTTGCCCAATCAAAGCGTACATGGGACACTAGCATAAGAATATGCCTTGTGGATTTACAAAGCTAGGTGGCAGGGAACACAACACTCCTAGTGGCTTTATACATGCTGGAGTGTCAACTAGATGTGTTACTGGGTCTTTTGGATTAGAGGAAGGCATGTAAAAATGGTTTCTTTACTTGTTATTACCATGTGATCACCGTGGTTTCAAGTTTTAATTTGTGTATTGTGGTGTCTGCGTCCCTTTATGTAAGTTTTGGTGGTGTCATCACTTTGAGTCTAGAGTGGGGGACTGGGGTTTTGATTTTATGTTTGTCTTTCATAGTTTTCAATCGGATAGGTATGTGGTTGCCTTATTCCTCGCTAGGTCGAACTCCTTGTCTAGGTACCATCATTGATGCTTCTAAGCGAGCTTCTGTGGGGATTGGCAACAACCACAATTCTTCAGTCTCGGCCTTGTGTTTAAAAGAGTGTGAATGTAAGCTCTTTCATTTTCCATATGGGCATACTGGAAGTTTATTGGTTTTTGGGTTAGTCCTAGGTTTATTTTCAAGTTTTGGGGTTGAGCTTGGTTGTGGGCGGTCTTGGACATATAGGTGGTTTTTGTTGCATCAAGTTGTCCTTGTACTAGGGAGGCCTCAGAGATTAGACTATATGTCAGAGGATTGTGTGTGTTTCTAGTGGTGGCATGGGAATGACCAACCTCTCGTATTGTTGGAATTTTCCCTCAGACCCTTGTTTGAGTGTGATTTTATTATGGTTAGGTCATGTATGTAGCTTGTCTAGTTGTATTGAAGTCCAATGGTGCGGTTGTAGTTGTTCTTCTTGTAGGTTGTATTGTTGTGCATCTCAAATTTCAATGAGTCACTAACGAGGCATAATTAGAATGGGAATTGGAGAGAGGGGTTAGTGGGGAAGGCATATATTGGGAAACCCAAGCCTTGGCAAGGCCTTGGACCCCAACCCATCCCAAACACTTTGCATAGAGGAGATGATCCCCTCTCAAGGAAATCTTGCAAGTCAGTTAAGACACATCATTTGACTTGTGGAGCATCTTAACAAAGAATGACACGATGAAAGGAACACAATTATTAGTTTTACGAATGATCTTTAGAGTAATCAATGCCATATGCTTGATCGTTTGGCAAACATGCAGACGGGACAATGGTTCTTACAGAAAAAACTAAATAGTTTAGAAGGGAGACTGACCCATATGGAGAAGCACATTCATTATAATTTTTGGCCTCCTCCATCATCAGGCTCTAGATGGGAGCATCCTACCCCGATCAATTCCTCTTATCCATAATAGTTTTTCACTGCATCTTGATCCTAAATATCTTGTCGTATCATGTGACTTCCCAGTTTTGATTATCGAAACTATGTTCACAGCTTGTTATATATTTTGGTAATTACCTACTTGCCAATAAATATGATAAGAATAAGATCAACAAAATTTTTAAAAAATATATCAACCACTCTAATCTTTTAATATAATAAAAACTATTAAATTCGCACCTTTTTCCTTTTTCTTTTTACAATTTATGTATAATCAACGTTCTTTTTACTATTTATGTATAATCACGTACTAAAATATATATAGACATACACGTTATTCTTATAATCATTATAAAATTTGTTATTTCGATTTGCTACTTTGTCACATCTATCTCCAATTGACAACTTGAATAATAGTAATATATTTCAATCAAGTACCAACAAGTGATCGAATTTCAGTGGATCTATCATGCAAAATCTAATATTTTGAATGGAAATGAATAAAGTGTATATTAAATAAATATTAGTGGATATATCCTCCAAAATCTAATATTTTGAATGGAAATGAATAAAGTGTATATTAAAGACATATTTTTCATTGTCAGACCTGTATAATGATATAAAAAAAAATAAAAATAAAATAGATATATGGATAACAAAATTTAAATAGGTATTTTTTATTATAATTGGGTTGATGTAGGTTTTAAAGTTCAATATGTGGTAGGTGTAAAATGTAAATGTCTCATATTTAATAAATTTCATCTAATGGAAATGTCAACTCTAATTAAAATTGATATAATTATTTTGTATAAACAAAATATAAATTCAACATTGATTTTATTGAAAGCCAAATAGAATTGGTTTCATCTGATAGCGAGAAGTAGAATTCTGTTTGTGAAAAATAGTGAAACAATTAAAGTAAAATAGTTAATTTAACGTTTATGGACTCTAGATTTTGGATATAATATTTTTATTTTAAAATATAACATAATATTTTTAATTTAGAGATGTGTAACGTTAATGTAAAAATTTTGACTCAACAAAAATAAAAATAAAAATAAAAAATGGTAGAAATGTGTAACTTAATGTAACCTAATATAATGTAAACATTTTAACTCATAAAAATAACTTTATAAAAATTAATAATAATTAAATAAATAAAAATGATCCATGTTATTAAGAACTCAAGGTATTCATGTGGAATATAACTTATTTAAGAGTGAAATTAAACTATCCTAGATCCATCTTAGTTTGATGTTATATTTAGGTACATAATTACTTGTAGAAAATGATGAGGTTGAATCCATGTAACATGTAAATGTAAACACTTTATGGATATGTTTTCACTTTGCATTTGTATGAGTCTATTTGCTGGCACTATATCTTTTTGTATAGATGAATAAATATAGATGAATACATAATGTGTATATATATGTAGAAGCTTTAGAGCTTCCTTGAGACTATTGGTGATACATGAAGGTGTTTTTAAGAAGTTTGAGTTTAAATAGAATTGCACAAAGTACAAAATGATAGTTGCTTCTTCATTCTGATGGTTTATTTGATAATCACTTTAATATAATATATTCTCTTAATTTATGTGTAAGAATGTGCTACATAAATAGAGCTATGATAGATCTAGCACGATAAGTTTAGAAATGAATAAGCTTAACTATGAAAGTGAGCTGGGTTGAGGGGAGGAGGTGGGAGAAATATTAGGTAAAATGTAATAGTATTACATTTTCATTAGTAATTCCCCCCTCCCCTCGTCACTTTTTATTGGGTGGGAGTAGTAATAAATATTGGGTAAAATATAATACTATAATATTATATCTTATCCAAGATTTCCTCTCATCCAATCCACTTTTTATTAAAAAAAATATTTATATTTTAGATTCATAAGTAAACTTAACTCTTATGTAAACATTTGATCCCAGTATGGTAGAGATGTTGTTATGTTTAGCATTTTGACTCGATCAAAATAAAATAAAATAAAATAAAAATAAAAATAATAAAATGAAATAAAAAAACACAAAATTAATAATTATAGTTATAATTATAATTAGTTAATTAAATTAGCCTAGATCCATCTTTACTCTAGATCTACTAAGCGCCTAGAGGGATCAAATTTCTTGAGATGCAAACCTCTTTTAAATTGAAAAGAGATTTGATCCTTCTCGGTGTTTAGTAGATCCGGAGTTAAGATGAATCTAGGATGATGATGTACAAAATATGTATCTAAATATGAAAATTTAAGTTACATATTTGATGGAATTTTAAGAAAGATAGCTAGAAATTTTAAATATATATAGAATGATTTAAAGTGATTTTCTTAATTATAATTTTATATATTTGATAGAATTTTAAGGAAAATAAGTAAAAATTTTAAATACATATATAATGATTTAAAGTGATTTTCTTAATTATAATTTTATGTATTGTTTTTAATTGTTTAAAACTTATTTTTAAATTTAAAAAAAAAAATTATAAATTTAAATTTTTTTTTATAGGTTTAAAAATTTAAATTTGTTATTTTAATAATTTATAATTACAAAGACATTTAAATAATCTAAATTATATATACTTAATTGTTTAGTTTAATATGATAACAAATTAAAAAAAATAACACAATGTATTTGTTTTACATTTTTACTCGTTTTATAAGGGAAAAAATAATGCAATGGAACAGTACTGTTGCTTTTTTAAAGTTAAGTTTTGTATTATTTTTTATTTCAAAATACATCACTTATAATTTCATGGTTCAAAACATTATCTTCTTGAATTCGTCTCAACGAAGATTGGATTTGTGGATCAGTAATTTAAGAGAAAAAGTATCATAATAAAGTCACTGTAATTGACCACAATTATACCAAGTCAAAATGGGCTATCTGATAAAACCACATAGCTGCAAAGAAACATAATCGAAAGTTAAGAGTCGAAAGAAGTCACATGAGCAGGATCCTTTTCACTTGTACCAACTGGCACAAAGGGCTTGAGCTCATTGTAACAACCCATGGTTGATTTCCTATGTAAGTAAAAAGCTAAGACCAAGATCACAAGACACATATTCCAAGATGAATGTTGGGAAAAAAAACATAGTGATGAGCATATCTTATGATTAATAAATAACTATGGAAATAGGCAAAGGAATTGGCAAAGGCAGAGAGGCATTAATTGACATTTTATTTATGAAAATAAAGGAAAATAAGAGAAAAGAAAGATGAAAGGCCGCATAATAGAATCAAGAGGAAAATTGAAGGAAAATGAAGAAAATAGAGGCCTCAATGATAAAAAGGCTTATGAGGATCAATTCACAGTTTTTGTCAGTTCAGTCTTTGGCACTCTCAGTCTATTCTCTCTCTCTCATACTCTTTCACACTTGGAGAAATTTTGGAGCATTGTTGGAGCATGCTTGGATGACTCTAGTTTTCATTAGATTTGGAGAAAGAAGGCAAAGGAAAGGAGGAAAACTTAATGGAACAGGTGGATTGGCAGCTACAACAGGATTGCTTTTTTGGTATCGAGTTGCATGTATGGTTTCCTTGATAATTTTTCATTGCATGGTATATGGATGTGGTTATTTGGTTATGATATGTCATTGGCATGGAGGATTGCCTAGATTGGTAGTGGTTTTGCCTAGCCTTTCCATTTCCTGGATAGCCATGGTGTTGTGGATTTTTCCACTTGTTGTTTCCAATTGGTGCTCAGGTTCCTTATGGTTGTGGGTTGAGTTACTAGTTCCTGGAGTTGTTGGTTGGAACAAATGCTTTGGAGCCCTATGTTATAGGGTTTTCTTATTAGAGGTGTACGGAAAGAAATCACCTAAGACCGTGGATGACAAACAGTCTCAACAATATAAATGGATGCTAAACATTGTTGATATGCAACAAATGATAGAAACAAAACTTGCCAAAGTCTTGATCTATGCCACAATCATAGTTAAACAACAAAATGAAATAGTAATAAATGTGGGTAAGTCCAATAATCCAATGGAAACCAGATATACAAAGAATAGATTTTATTAAATAACACCTGTGAAGGGAACAAATAAATGTTACCAGTCCCCCTCTATGGGATGGGTTCTTGGTTATCCTCAAACGTCTTCAGCTTGTGTAGAGTCTCTCTCCTCTATAACATGTAAACCCAACAAATAAAATATTTGAGCTCAATGGGAACTCAAATGGAAGAAACGTGGTGTGCAACAATGATAATAATCGGAGTGACAACAGTGAGTGCAACAATGAAAATGATCAAAAGTGAATAATGAATGGAAAAACCTTCTATTTATAACAAAATATTGAGTTATCCTCGAATAATGAGAAATAATAAAATATTATTAACCCCATTCTAGGAATAACCACTTGGAATATTTTATTATATTTGGCTAGGAGGGAAAAAATATTTAAACTTTTTATTTAGAAATAATAAATAAATAAATGATTTCTTTACCATCTCAAGAAATATGGTTAAGGAATAATAAACAAATAATGATTTATTTAATCATTCCCGAGGGATTTAGTCAAACTTGACAAGGAATAATAATTAATTAGTGATTAATTAATTATTCCTAGAGAAAAATAAGATAAATAATAATTTATCAGTTTATTTTTCATAACCCGGTCAAATATGACAAGGAATATTAATTAATCAATGGTTTAATTAATTATTCCTAGAAGAAAATTAAATAAATAGTGATTTATTTAAATATTCTTCATGGGTTTGATTATAATTTACTTAACAAATGTGGTTTATTAAGTAATTCTCACAGTAAAAGCAATTTTAATATGGTAAAATTGGCCTTACATGGTTTACTTCGATCCATCTAGTAAATTAGGCTATATGATCAATCTTTTGGTGATAATAGATTGCCCCCCAATGTACGAGTGTTAGGAGAAAAATGTATGGCCGAAGTACGTTTTAAAGACACAATCACTAGACAAGAAAGTGGAGTCAGAGAGAGAGAGAGAAACCAATAGAGCTGAAGCAAAAGAGGAAAGGGGACAGAGGGGGCGA
This sequence comes from Pinus tabuliformis, assembly GCA_031772625.1. NCBI lineage: Eukaryota > Viridiplantae > Streptophyta > Pinopsida > Pinales > Pinaceae > Pinus > Pinus tabuliformis. The sequence continues at coordinate 738,582,142 of CM062819.1, read as the reverse complement.
TACCAATGCAAGTCTCCTTTTATGTTGTGGTACCGGATCTCAGTGAGGTGGGGAAGGCACACCTATACTTGCCGAGATAACTTAGTACAAAAATAATGGTGCACCCAAAAACATAAAACTGAGCAATGAAGTACATGCTGAATGGTACATGACACGCTGGCATAACTGAGCCAAAAAAATAATACAATGTGTCCCATATACATAATGCACCTGGAAAAACATGAGTTGGGGCTAAATACAATAATATATGAGTACATGAGATATAATACCCCTTCCCTAAAATAATGGGTGGGAGGGAGGGTATAACAACCGAAGAATCCCCGTTGAATAGGGAAGGGCTCTGCAAAATGGAATGGATCGTCTGAAGGAGACGTGCATGCTATGAACACAACGATCGGTAGGAACCGAACCCATCAAATTTGTGGAACTGCATCTGAGACTATAGCATAATATGAAGGCATCCAGGCATGTAGGGGCTACCTGAAGGGCCACCCTCTCATCAGGTCTGAAACATCTCACATACACCCAGGAACCATTGGTACAATCTGTTGCATCATTGGACCATCGAGTGTATGAATCGGGGGTGTGAAACAACCAAGTCAAAGGGAAATAATGAATCCCTCTGTTCGATCCGAGGTACCGAACAATAATGGGAGCTGGAACCAAGATACACTACCCTCTAGGCCGTTCTTCTGGAATAAATGAGCTGATGTCGACAGAACATGGCCCGCTATAGGTGAGGAAATGAGGATCCTCAACTAAGGCACGAGGGAAAATAGTAATGTTACTGATGGACTGACACCAGGGACAATGGAAAATGGGACTGGGGGACAAAAGAACGACTTCCCTTGTTAAAGCATAGAGTGCATGGTTGACGTGGCAGTGACTGACTCGAACCTGGAGGGGATGGGGGACAATATGACTGGAGGCCAAAATGGACAACAAAAGATTAATAGTATGAAAAGATGGATGGAATACTATGACATGATACAATGGGATGCAAAACAGGCTCCATGGATGCAAAGGTGACTCATCGCAGATGCTCTGAACAAGGGTGACTAGATGATGCTGCCACATAGAATAGGCCCGATGGGGACCATGGAAGCATGATTAAATGATGGTTACTCATGAAAAAAAATCAACACGTGAGATGACAAGTGCCAAGGGAAGGTGGTTCCCAAAGTACAAGCGTCGCATATGAAGAAATTCGATTTTGAGATGCGACTAAGTGACCCTTCTTGGAAAAATGGCTTTTGGGTGAAGTGTCAAATCATCAAATGAAATGATGCAACCTACCTAAATGCATGACATAAATAAATATGCGCAAATCCAGGAGCTATGCCCCCTTGCCTAAGTCCTTACGAATGATGTAAGGTCCTAGCCATAATGATTCGAACTTCCCATGTCCCAAGGTATCATGGGCCTGGTCATACACCAGAACAAGATCACCTTCATGGAAGGCACGAGGGTTGACTTTTCGGTCATACTGAGCTTTGGTGTGCTTTTTGGCTGCTTCAATGGTTTGCAAAGAAACACAACAGTCTTCAGAGGCGCGTTCAAGCATGACAAGTCTTTGTTCTAATGGTTGGGTGTCAGGGAGAAGTTCGATATCTAGGTGAAGGGAAGGGATCTCACATTCTTTTGGAAGATTGATTCCTTGCCAAAAAAAAGGTGGAAAGGAGTGAACCCAATGGCAGTTTTGACAAAATTTCTATAGGCCCACAAAGCTGGGAAGAGCATAAGGTGCCAATTGGTCTTGTGCTTATTCACCATCCACTGAAGCATCGTTTTGAGAATCTTGTTGACTGCTTCAACCTGTCCATTACCTTGGGGGTAATAAGATGATGAATACTGGTGCTGGAAGCCCAATAGTGAGGATAACTCATGCCATACCTCATCTTCAAAATGTTGGCCATAGTGAGACACCAATTTTTTCGGAACTCTGAATCGAGAGATAATATGGTTAAAAAAGAAAAGGGCATGGTAGCCACCATGTTATTGAAAGTTGGCATGGCCTCAGCCCATTTGGTGAAAAAGTCAACCACCACGATAATATACTTACAATTATTAACAGATGGTGGTCGACACTCCATAAATTCAATGGCCCATTTACATAAAGGACTAGCAGCGATGACAGGATGGAGGGGAGTTGGTGGGGCTCTTTCCTTTGGGGAAAAATGTTGACAATTAGGGTAGTGTTTGACTGCCTCAATGCAATCACTGAAGAGAGAAGGCCAAAAGTAACCAACGTGCATGAATTTCTAGGCAGTGGCCATACCAGAGAGGTGACCACCACAAACGCCACTGTGACAGGCATTTAGCACTTGCTCTACTTTAGGATGGGTGAGACAACGACGAAGGATAGTATCCACACCATGACGATAAAGGTCGTCATCGATGAGGAGATAGCAAGGGGCCTGGTATCGAATTTGTCGCTAATCATCATGAGTAAGATGGGGGGCTAAATTTTGGGTTCGCAAATATGGCAGGAAGTACACATGATGGTGCATATCATCCCAAGGATAATCAGGGGTAGTCATGGCTTCCATGACGTCCTCACCAGAATGGAAGATGGGGGCATGGGAGGAATATTGACTACATGATGTGGTGGTGGTACCTGGTGCATCAAAAGAAGAGAGAAGGTTCGGATACACATCATATGAAATGGTAGATGATGATCTAGTAGATGGAAGATCTACGGATGTTGAGACCTGGGATTTTGTCGAAAGAGGTTCGATAGAAGCGTGTGCAGAAACCTCAGAAAGGTTTGCTTGCGAGGAACTCAATGATGATGATAGGTAAAGGATATGGCCCGTGGAGTCCATCATCTCGACATCAAGGGGAGGGATCACAATGGTGGGACCAAATTCCCCCTGTTTTGGTTTACTAGTGGTACTAAAATCCACAGGTAGAGGAGTAGGTGATCCACTACGAGTGGTCTCGTATTCGCGAAGCGCCTCAAGGCAATTGCAAAATTCGTTGAGACGAGGGCAACAATGGGAATAGTGACCATGATGATCGCACAAGGCACAAGGGTGATTTGTGCATAACATTCTGAGTTTCTTGGATGGACCGGTAAGGTAACATGGACCTCAGGGATATTTGACTCAGGGAACGTTTCATGAACCAAAGGTTTGAGATGAGGGAGTTTAGGACAATTATTGGTGGTGTGCCCAACAACTTTACACAAAGTGCATGGAGGTGATGACTTTGGGGCCTTGGGGGCTAGAGGAGCTTGGGGAGCCTTGTCCTTAGGTTCTTTCCTCTTAGATTTGCCCCCATGTCTGGATGCTTTCACAACAGAAGTGGGTTCCTATTGAGGTTGTGATGGAATTGGAGAATCACAGGGGCTGTAGGGACCAGTTGAACCAGGGTCAAAGCATGATAAGGTCTTAGCTGACCAGGCAGAGTGCTTGTAGGGGGATCAATGTACCATACTGGGATCCCCAAAGTCATATTAGGGAGGACCAACGAAGCCATGATAGGGACAAAAAATATTCTCGGAGGAGGAAACAAGAAAGGTATCTAGCCTACAGGGTAATGTCCCAACGGAACAAATCCTGGATGGTTGAGACCTAGAGGAATAGTTCATGGTGGGAACCTAGGAGAGGAACCCACAAATGGAGGAGGTCCTGGGGGGGTGGATCCAGATGGCATGGATGAGATGGCAACAATGGAGTGCTGAGGAGCTGGCTGTTGATCAAATGTACTAGATTGCTTGAGAGCAGCCTGTGACACTTGTAACATGCAAACACTCAAAGAGCTAGGCTCTCAGATGAGAGGGGGAGGACCAGGGAAAGCACCCAACAATGAGGAATATTTTTAGACTCTAGGTGAAACACCAGTGAGAGGAGTGGCAGACTATTTATCATACATCAACGAGATAATGGACTCAGGGGAGGTCATCGATGTCAGCTCGTAGTATGTCAACTGATCGATGGTGACGATCTTCCCTTCATGGGGGAAGCACATTTTGCGAAAACCACAAATACGACGGATGACATGGCATAAGTGTAACTACGACCCAAGATAATCTTGTAATCTAAAGGGGCATCAATAACCTCAATGTCTACATGGACAATCTTTCCCAAAAGTGTCATTGGACAATTGTGATACATGCCAAGAGGCTAGGAGGAGTGACCGTCCCAAGAACGCAAAGTGATGGTGGATGGGGATAGCTCAGGTGAATTAATTTGTTTCCAAATGGTAGTGGAAATCACATAGGCAGATGCACCATCATCAATAATGCATTGGGATATGATGGCATTACGGACTCGGAATGGTATCTGGAAGGAAACGGATGAAGGTAATGGGGTATGTTATGATGTATCAACTGGGAAGACAATCAAACGATCATCAGAAGGATCTACTACACCCAAAGAAGTTAGTAGAGCTTTCAAATGAGATGGGCACGACTGGAGTATCTCCAAAGTCGACATCGCAACAAGTGATTGCGCCAAGTCATCTACTATACTATATGTATGGGAAGCTCAATTAGAAGCCGCATTACAGTGTAATGGTCCCTTTGGGATCTTGGGAATTTCCTCAAATTTAGGCTGAGGGATCTGTAGCGGACCACTTGGTATCGTAAGAGGTTCAGTAGATGCTTTGGTTGTGGACTTAGTGGTAGATGGAGTTGATGGATTGTCATATTGATGCAACTGAGTTTGAAGGTTGATATCGAAGGTATTAACATCATCTGTAATCATGAGGATCTGGTAGTCACCAGGACTAGAAATTTGGGGGGGATGGGCTGCTTGACCTGGTTGAGGTTGAGCAGCAAAAAATACTTGTTGAGGGAAAGGATTTGTAAGCACTATCGGTTGAGATGGTGCAGGATTTTGAGGTGATTGCTGGATGGGTGGTTGACTTCTAGAAGTTTCTTAAGCTTCCCACATTTAGCACATCTAGGGTAAGAGAGGGCACTCATGTGTATAATGGTCATGTACACCACTGAATGTGCAAGTTTTGTTCGTATGAATAGCCTTGTTATGCTTGGGTTTTGTTGTCACTCATTGCTTTATTAGTCTTCAATTGTCTCAAATACACAAAAGCAGTGAAGTTTGATGCCAATTTTTGAGCCACAAAAGCTATCAGAGCTTAATCAGTCCCTCTCCATTGCCTAGTGCTCGGCAAGATCTTTCGAAAGTATAGGGAAGTCCAAAAATGGACTCCTGGAGCATAAGATAAAGCATTTTGAAGATTACCTTGGAAAAGCCCAACAAATAAAGAAAAATGGCTAAGTGTTGAAGAAAAATCATAATCGGGACTTGGGACAGTTCATCGCAATCGCATATTAGCATCGATAGTTCCAGAAAGGAAAGGAACACTGGTGGAATGAAAAGCAATGATCCACCGAGTCCGGGCAGAGCATTTATCGCAATTGGCCATCGGTAGGATCCCTAGGGCACACAGCTAAGGTTATCGGCATGTTGCAGTCCCGAACCTCAATATTGCATCTTGCATCTTGCAACCCTCAAGTTCCTCGCATCCCACAAATCCAATAGTCCTGCAATCACAACATACTCCAAACCATGCGGGGGTCAATTTGCGATATATTGTTGCACCGTCAGGGAAGGGCCAGAAAGAGTTAACAAGGAAAGCATGAAAAAACAGGAGTGGGTGGCCCCCCTTCTCTCTCCTCCACATGGTGGGTTCCCACATCCTGGTGACCTCGCAGCTTCGCATCTCAGCAGTCCCGTGATCCTATAAGATAGGTGTATCGAAGGACCGTATGGGGGCTGATATTTCGATTTAATGCAAAATCGCCGAGGGGATGGGGGACCGAAATTTGCTAACAAAGGAAATGCCTACAAAATAGGGCTTGGCGGGCCTCTTTCTCTCTCCTCTAAGGGGGCCATGTGGCGGCCTCTAATTGGTCCACCAAGCTGAAATCGTAGCTGACATCAACAATGATGTGGCAAGTACGGATGCTGACGTGGCAGGTGGACATGTGTCACTCAGTTTTAGATTTTTCAAGGGTCAAATGGGGCCATTTCCAGGTGACACGTGTCACCTCTCACAGGGTGACACGTGGCAGTAATGATGTCTCCCATCGCAATCGACGATCAAATATCACGCAATATAAAGCTTTTTCTTCCACCGAAATTCCTTCTCGGTTGTGATTGTGATAAGGAAAGAGGCCCCCGGACATGATAACGTATTATGACCTATTTGATAAGGTTTTTGCGTCTAGACCAATCGACCTATGATATGGAAAAAGGGTAAAGAGCTGCCCTCTCCATGTTGTGATTGCGATGTCCTGGGTGGGCCTAGTCCCACTTATCGACGATTGCAGTTGTCCAGGGGGAAATTCTACTGAAAAATGCACTCAGCATTGAGATGCGAGATTCTGATTAACAAAGGAAATAAGGCCCCTGCATAGTTGTCAAAAGCCTTAGTGCCCAAAGGACTAAGCCCTTGGTCGTAGCCCCTAGTCATATGATAAGAAAAGCACCAAGGGCCTGAAAGAATAGGGGGCTAAAATAGGAGATAAAAAATGCTCGCCTGTTCGTCATATTTTAAGGTAAAAGGTTTGCAGCTAAGAAACTTCGTTGTTACACTATAACAAGGCCCCGAGCTTTAAAGGTGGATGGTCGACAGCCTTGACATTAAATAAAGTGGTGGAAATGCATAAATGACAGTATGGGGGGATGCTACAGAGACTTAATGCCTTGGCATGGAGTCTCGCTCCTCTGCACAGTGCAGCACTACCCAGAAACACTCCATCCCTTCTCCATTGAACAGATAACCCACACATTAAAGGGTAGAATTGATATAATCTAGGTGAGCAGCAATGAACTGCCTCAAGCAGCGGAAAAGAGCAAAACGACAATAAGGGCGTGGCTTTATCCAGGGCCTCCACTGAAGCAACAAGGGGACACCTCCTCCTTCCTCTCTCGACTTTCTTTTTATGAGCATTTATTTCTGTATTTTTCCAAGAAAGGGATTCGATCCCTATTGTAATCTTAGGTAGGTGGTAGCAGAGCCTAACAAAGACGAGACAACTAGTCTAGCATGATAGTTGGGGCTTAGGATCAGATATTTTGATTGTAATTCAAATCTCTTCCCCTCTTCTTATAAATAGGGGGATGAAACATAATACCGTGGTTCCATAATTTCTCACCCGCGAGGTCTGGACTCTGTGATACCATTTTAGCTCATAACTCTGTAAGTGAGTCACTGTTATCTTAGATTGTATTACTTTACATAGGCAGATCTTCAGACTATCACACAAATGGTGGTGATTCCTCCTTCTTAGCATTATAGTATGTTTTTCCTTCTGTTAATTCCATTATGTTCATATTCTTCTCTGCATGTGTGCTATGATAGCTACTAGAAATTATTTCATGCTTCCTTGCAGATCCATGTGTATTGATTTATTAATGCATAATGCATGTATGAATGGCTGAAATATATCTTTAAACTTCTCTATAAGAATCATAGCACCCATCTTCTCTCCAGTATATTAATTCCACTTGTAACTCAAACAAGAGTAGAATTTCCCATTGCTTGCAACTCTATGTGTTCAATATAGAATTCTGGATGTTTTGGGCTCTATATGATGAGTTATGCTTTCTCATAATCCTCTTTCATTTACTCAACAAATCTTATTAAGTTGTAATCCCCTTTGAAGTAGTCAACCTCCGATGTTCTATGTGATACTACTATAAACTATGTGTGTGAGGGAGTACCTGAAATCCATAACTCATTCCTTTGGAGGAATTAACCAAGCCCCCTCATTATCTTTCATTACATGACAATTGGAGTGTTGCAAGCCCCTATCATACCATCTTACAAGAACTCCTCTATTTAAGATGTCCTAGGCACTAGTCTACAATCAACCCATAGGTTGTCTTTATGGAGCTTTCCTTACTTCTTGCTGCACTTGTGCTGCATGGTGTAAGATTTAGCCACAACATCTTTCTGGTGCTGTTTTCAGGGAACGGATTATAATGTTTTTCCCTAGGTACGACAAAACCTTTAATTTCCTCTGTTAGGTGATCATAAGAAGTGTGGGTTGAAGATCTCTCACCTTCGCGACTCCATTGCCAATTCTATGGTAAACATCCTAGCGACTCCACTATCCATATCTCTATTTGATCATCCTAGATTTCAAGCAACCCCGTACTCACTCTAATGCTACAACAGCATAAAAATATCCCTACCTTTGAAGTTGAAATCAATCATATAGGGAGATTTTTAAGATGGCCCTTCCCACCTTTCTGGCCAACAAATTCACCGCACTGGATCTCTCTTCTATTGTTGGTTCTCCCCATCATGTCCCTTCATTTCATAAGTGGGATAACTATTTTCCTAGATTCAGTGGGAACACAGAGAGAAGGCCTGACCAAGACCTAAAATAGTTTCAAGAATACATGGAGCAACAAGGTATTTTATTTGAAGATGTACAAATGAAGTTGTTCATGTATTCTTTAGAAGAAGGTGCTAGATTTTGGTACAAAACACTACCTCATGGCATCATATCTTCCTTGAAATATTTCCATACAACATTCCATCAATATTACAAAATATTTTACCCCTCGAATGCTTTATTGAATATTGCTACACGCCTCTTAATGATGAAGACATTCTCAAGTTTAAAAAACTTGTTGAAGATGTTTGTGGAGCTCCACTACAAGAAAACATCTACTTCCATTAGGAAGAATCACCCAATGAGCTAGAAAGTGAAGAAGGAGATATCACTAAGCTGCCAACAAACGCTCTAGGGTCTGATTCAACCGAACTGGAAGTTTCTCCTTCCTATGATAAATACGACTCTACTGGAGAGTCAAGTGATGCAGAGCCACCATGCTTACAGTAAGAAGTTGCACAAGAAGAGGAACCCCATCAGGAAGTCAACGAAGAGCCTCCAGTTTGCAATGCTCATCTTTCACTTGGAGAACAAGACAAAGACCCTCCTCCAAAGCATGATTCATATTACCTAGAGGAGGAAGAAATGGTCATGGAGTTTCAGAAGGAGTTTCTTTCCAGTAAGTGGAGCAAAAGCTCCTAGCATCAGAATTTTCTTAAGAAGGATGAAGTTGAAAAGATGAACAATGATTGTAGCTGCCCTAGTCAAGAGGATATCGACCAGCAGGTTGCTCATGAAAAGGAAGAAGATGCAAATTTTCCTTATTCATTCCATGACCCTGTAAATGAGTACAGGAGCAGGTTCTTAAGTCAACATCAGTGGTTGTGTCCATAGCATACTTCGAGCTTTTCATTTGTAGATTTCTCATGTTGCATGCCTATTTTAACCTTTATGTTTCAACAGTATGAAGGCATGTGGTCCAGTACTCTTATGTTGGCCTGGATCTATTGGAGAGTTTAACATACTTAACTGAATTAAGTACTGTGCATAAGTAGGATTGTACATAAATAAGCTCACCAACTGAGCATTTACTTTTCAGTTGTTAGAATTTTTATTTTTTGTAGTTTAGAGTTAGGAGGAAAGTCCCATGGAGATTTTGCAGATTATAAAGATGCATTTATTACTGACTCCATGCCCAATGGTGAAGGATACTGGTCTGTAGGTTCTCAGCACCTTGCAAGCAAGGCACTATCCCTAGTAGGAGCCAATGTTGTCACTCACTGCTTCATCAGTCACTAGTTTCTTCCAAATCCAAATAGCAGTGATGTTTGATGCCAAATTCTGAGACATATAATCTATTTGAGCTTATGGGGACCCACTCCATTATGTAGTGCTCTGAAAAATCTTTCAGGTGGTATATGGAAGTCCAAAAATGGACTCCTGGGGTAGAAATTAAATCATGCTGAAGAGTCCCCTTGAAAAACTCAAAAATCCCCAAAAAATGGCTAAGCTTGAGGAGACAATCGTAATCGGGACCCAGGTGCAAAGCACATTGTATATCGGTAGATCGGCAGGTTCCATACATAACAGACCTTGCGGGGGGGTGATTTCGCACTATAATGTAACATCGCTAGGGAAGAACTGAAAAAATCTAACAAAGGAAAAGGTGTGCAAAATAGGGCTCGACATGCCTCTTTCTCCCTCCTCTAGGGGGCCACGTGGTAGCCTTTGATTAGTTCACCGAGCTGATATGGAAGTTGACATCATCAGTAACGTGGCAAGTATGAAATATGGCGTGGAAAAGGAGACGTGGCACTCATTTTTGACATTTTCAGGGGTCCTATGGGTTTGTTTCCGGGTGCCATGTGTCACCACTCATAGGGTGACACATGGCGATGATGACATGGTAGTGATGGTGTCAGTAGATTTATCGAAAATCGCAATGGTTAAGGAGGTAAAGGCTTAAGAAATAGTGCAGTGGGATTGCGATATGCAAGACTTCCCTTCCGGATGTGATAAAGTATTGTGTAAGGATCTATTATGACCTCACATTCAGACTATTGGCCCACTCCAAAGAAAAGGGTAAGGGGCCTCTCCTCCCTAGCTGCGATTGTGATACGTGGGACTCCTCCCCTAGATGCGATAAATGACTAGGGCAGGGTCTATAAGGACCTCACATCTAGACTGTCAACCCGAGCCAAGGAAAAATCATAGAGTAGGGTAAAATAGAGTTGAAGCGTCGATATGTGGGATTTGCGATAACAAAGGAAAAGGCCCCAGATGCGATATTTCATAAGCCACATTTCATAAATTTTTTGCATCTGGGAGATCGACTGATGTGGTGTAAGAGGCAATCAGAGGCAATTCAAGTTATAAAGGGAAAAGGCCCCCCCACACGGTTGTTTGAAGCCTTGGCGCTCAAAGACTAAACCCTTGGTCCCAGCCCCGGTCATATTGAATAACGTCACACAGGGGCTATAATGAGGGGGCTAATGGGGGGAATCAAAATTTCCACCTGTTTCGCTTGTTTTAAATGATTAAAAGACCCACAGCCATGGTGTGTCGAGAGCACCATTACAAATATTTTAAATGGACAGATGGGTTAACAACTGCGATAGTTAATGAAGCATGGCGCAACTATAGAGAATTATGGGGAGAACTCAAGAATACTTAATGGCATGACATGGTGCCCCATCCCTCTACACAAAGAAGGACCACTTGGGCACACGCCTTTCCCACTCCGCTCCCTACTCCACCGAACATGTCACTCAGGCAGTTAAGGCAGACGATATAGAAGCAGGTTGAGCAGCATGGGAAGCACACTGCGATAGAGACAGGGCCTGTTCTAGAGCTCTCATAGAGACAACAGAGGACCCCTCATCCATTTTTTCATCCTATTCCTCCTTGACTTTCAGTATTTTCTTTTTCCAATAAAGGGATTCGATCCTTGTTGTAATCAGGTAGGTAGCATAGTCTTTTAAGGCAGACAACTACTCTAGTATGGTGGCTGGAGCCCTGGATCTTATATATTTTTGTAATTCCAGCTTCCCATCCTCTTATAAATAGGCGGAAGCAATATTATACAGAGGTTATGGATTCTCAGACCCACGAGGGTTGAACTTTGTGTTGCCATTTTGGTTCAATATGTTTTTATGGGACTTCACTAATATCATGGCCGAGTGTATGGACTGGTTTTTGGACCCTTTGGGATAAATGGCATTTCCCTGTTGATTCCAAGCATGATTAATTTGTAGCAAGTTCCTCTTGGTAATATCATTTCACCTATGTTTTTCTTTCTTTGAAATAGTGTAATGAACGCAGTTGGTTCCTCCTCAATCTATGGATTTATCTTAGTTTTTTTGGCAAAGAACGATACCCATGTTATGTTTGATCTGAAACCTTCTTTTGCTCCTCTATTTCTATCATCTCATTGGAAAAACATGGTTTAGGATTTTGTATTGCTTATAGACCTATCCATTGAATTCCCCTTTCTGCTAGAACATTGCTGCCTAGGATTTTTTTTGTTACAACCCTATGCATCTCTTTCTCTCCCTCCTTTCCTCCTCTCCACCATCAATACAACTTCAATTTTAGCTATCTCATTTTCATGTTTCGGCCACCATAAGGAGAAGTCATTTCTCTTTGAGATTTCCCAAATACCCCCCAGCATTTGGATCCATGAGTTAGCCTAAATCTTCCTCTTTGAAAGCTTATTGAACCAAGCCCCTCATACCTTTTTACGTGACAATTGGAGTTTTGTAACCCCCTTACAATATAACCTCACAAGAACTCCTCTATTTAAGATGTCTTAGGCACTGGTGCAAGGTTCGATCCCTGTTGTAATCTTAGGTAGGTGGTAGTAGAGCCTGACAGAGATGATACAACTAGTCTAGCATGACAGTTGGGGATCAAGCTCATATATTTTGATTGTAATTCAAAGCTATCCCCCTCTTCTTATAAATAGGGGGATGAAACATAATACCGGGGTTCCAAAATTTCTCACCCGCGAGGCCTGGACTCTGTGATACCATTTTGGCTCATAACGCTGTAAGTGAATGACTATTATCCGAGATTGTATTACCTTACATAGACAGATCTTCAAACTATCACAGAAATGGTGGTGATTCCTTCTTCTTAGCATTACAATGTGTTTTTCCTTCTGTTAATTCCATTATGTTCATTTTCTTCTTTGCAAGTGTGCTACGATAGCTGCTAGAAGTTATTTCATGCTTCCTTACAGATCCATGCGTATTGATTTATTAATGTATAATGCATGTATGAAGGGCTGAAGTATATCTTTAAACTTTTCTATAAGAATCATAACACCCATGTTCTCTCTAGTTCGTTAATTCCACTTGTAACTCAAACAAGTGTAGATTTCCCATTTCATGCAGCTCTATGTGTTCAATATAGAATTTTGGATGTTTTGGGCTCTATATGATGAGTTATGCTTTCTCCTAATCCTCTTTCATTTACTCAACAAAGCCTATTAAGCTGTAATCACCTTTGAAGTAATCGGCCTCCGATGTTTTATGTGATACTACTGGGACTACGTGTGTGAGGGAGTACCTGAAATCCATAACTCATACCTTTGTAGGAATGAACCAAGCCCTCTCATACCATCTTACAAGCACTCCTTTATTTAAGATGTCCTAGGCACTGGTCTACAATCAACCCATAGGTTGTCTCTAGGGAGCTTTCCTTTCCTCCTGCTACACTTGTGCTACATGGTGCAAGATTTAGCCACAACAGGATGGCTGACATGTTGCTAGTGTTAGGCTAGTTCCTCTAGGGTTCACTAGGTTGATTACCTTAGTTACTCTAGTTACCCTTGTTACCCTTCCCCTTATTCTTTTTCTTCGAATTTTGGGGATTGGTCGCACTATTCTGCGCAAACACTTGACCTTGAGGGGGTGGTGGCTGCTGGGGCTGAGGATGCATGGGAGGCTGCAACGCTAATGCTTGAGGGGCTAGAGCGCTCGGCTATGCATAGGGAGGAGAAACAGTTTGGTAGATAGGTTGAGCATTGGCTGGCCCTAAAAACATGTTTCTAGCAGGAGGGGCATAAATGTTGGAGGAACTGGTGCCCCCGTATGCATAGCCATAACTTTGTTGAGTATATGGCAAAGGATGTGAAAGGGTTCTAATGATACCATCGGTGGCATGATATGCCCCCCAGTACATTGGCACCTCCAAGATGGGGGAAGTGTGGAATGACGTTATCGACATAATCGGATTGCGCATAAATCAGGTCATATCTCATAGTAGTTTAGAAAGCTTCTTCCTCTGTCTAAGGAAAATGGGATGCGACATATTTTCCAATGGGTGATAAAAGGATCCTAAGAAACCAATAGAGATAGACACGGTCTTTGAAGGGCAGGGCATGGCATGTGCTCCTCCTTCTACGCCATTCCTAAACATGATCGGAAATAAGGTTGGCAGAGGACTGACAGAATGTGGTTAAGAGCTCCATACCAATGTCGTATGAGAGAGGTAACTGAAAATATGAGAGGAGCACTTTAGCAAGAATTGCAAAAATGGAATGAGATGCGGCGAGCTGGTTTACATACCATTTTGCAGCATCTTCAGTGAGCGTGCGTTGGAACAATTGAAGACGAATGGAGTCATCGGTAATGGAACTGGATAAAAACCACATGTGGAAGGAGCATACATGATTAGTAGGGTCCCTTCCAGAATTACCCTCAAACTTGGGGATGTTTGAGGGAAGCTTAGTCGGCATAGAAGGCCAACCAGCATTGTGGTGTATAAGATCATTTATCAACTAGCTAAAATCCGGGAGACTTAACCCAGCCATAAAAGGGAGCAAGCGGGCTATTGAAACGGATCTTGAGATGGTTCTACTAGATGTGGCCACTGGGGAGAACTGGATCCAACACCAGGTTGGGTTCCTGTTCTAGAATCAGTATGGGGACTCGGGGGACTATGAACGCGAACCCTGCAGGGAGGAGTAATATGCCCAAGAGGAAATATGGGATGAAGGCCAAAGAGTCTCTATGACAAATGCCTTGGTGGGGCAATGGTGGTAAGACACGAGTGACACGGAAATGGTTAAGGGATATCAAAAATATGCTTTTGTCTCTGTGTGGGGAGATAAATTAATTATGTTAAGTCTTGGCTTGGTGGTGTAAACCAAGAGACCTTCGCTTAAGGTGTGCTTGTGTGTGCAAGTGCTTTTATTAATTAAGCCTAGATCATGTTTGAAAAAAGAAAAAAGATTGCTGAAATTAAATTGAACTTAAAAATAGAAAATGAACAACAAATCAATTAACTAAACCCCACCCAAATTGGGTTTTCAAACACTATGTTGGTTGGTGGTGAAATAAACTGAAAACGCACTAGAAAGGCCAAGAGATATAAGCGTTGGTGTGATTGGGATCAAATGACACTATGTTGCTAGAAAGTGGTGCAGCAACAACAAATATTTGCCAGAAAATGGTGCAGCAACAACAAAAACTAGAGAGGAAAATCGCTACCAAAAGATAGGGAGATGGGTGTAAAACCTAGGGAAACAGATGGGACCCTAAGGAAAGTGACCAAACAAGGTTTAAAATGAAACTTTGGATGGGAACAACATATCTTTGAAGATCTAAAACAGAAGGGTATAGATCTGGAAAATATGGCTGAATGTGCTACAAAAACTCAAACTTCTTACTCAGCTAAACTCCTCCTATAAAGGTGGAAGCGTACTAGAAGCCCCAAGGGGATAAATTTCACTTTGACAAGTAAATCAGAGTAGATAAAGGCCTAAGTGGGAAAGGATAGTGGTCAACCAACCTAACAAACAAGTCTCGGCAAAACCCAAAAATAGATCTGAAAAAAATCCTGAAAACCGTAAAAATCGCAGGTACTGACCTAATTTCACGGGGATCACACTTTTTGGGCTGAAAGGTGCACTCTGGACCTCTAGATCACACTTTTTGGGCAGAAAAGTGTGATTTCTTCTCCTTGATTCTCGGTCGACAAGTCTTGGAAAAAAAATTCGTCTCTGTCGTGACTGGTTCCTGTGACTCGTGGAAAAGACCAAAAAAATTCCAGAAGTTAGAAGAAACCCTGAGCTGAAAACTGAAGGTCACCCAAGTTTCTGGATCTGAAGTAAAAACCCAGTGAATTCGCCAATTTTGTTATAGTGTTTTCTTCGCAAAGGTGTATGGAAAGAAATCACCTAAGACCGTGGATGACAAACACTCTCAACAATATAAATGGATACTAAACATTATAGATCTGCAACAAATGATATAAACAAAGCTTGCCAAAGTCCTGATCTATGCCACAATCATAGTTAAACAACGAAATGAAATAGTAATAAATGCGGGTAACTCCAATAATCCAATGGAAACCAGATATACAAAGAATGGATTTTATTAAATAACACCTGTGAAGGGAACAAATAAATGGTACCAATCCCCCTCTATGAGATGGGTCCTTGGATATCCTCAAACATCTTCATCTTGTGTAGAGTCTCTCTCCTCTATAACGTGTAAACCCAAGAAATAAAATGTTTAAGGTCAATGGGATCTCAAATGGAAGAAAAATGGTGTGCAACAGTGATAACACCCTAAATGATCAATTTTTTGGTGATAACACCCTAATAGAACTTGGGTTCAGTTACTAGTCCTAGAGCCTAAGTTGGAAAAATGCTCTAGAGCCTTGGATAGTTTGGGTAGAGACTGATCTGGTTGGTGTTAGTGATGTATGACCATGAGGTGGAATCATTGGTTGAGGGTTGAGGTGGTTTGGCCTCTAGAATCCTTGGTTTGGTTTTTTTTGGTTTATTCCTTGAGATCCCACATTCACACTTGGAATATGGCATGGGGGTGATTAGCTGAAAGAGAGTTTTGGTTCAGTGCAATCTGTGGTTGAGTGGTACATGGAAGTCCCTGACTTGGTTGGATTTTTCATATATTAATAAGAGTTATTCTCCTCTTGTATTTCCATGAGTAATTGTACTTGTTATTATGTGGCTTTGATGGTTGTTGTATCATGGTTTATATGTTGTTCATTTGCTCGTTATATGTTGATTATATGATGCATATTCTTAATATATTTTTGATTAGTGGATGAATGGTTAATGAATGCATGAGCTAATGAATGTTATTGAAGCTATTATGAGAGGGAATAATACCTTCTTAACAATTCTCAGATAAGTATAAGATCCCTATGTTTAAATATGCTTTCATGACATGTAGATTACATATTCCCCGTATGTTTGACGGAATGACTGTCATGGTTAGGCCTGGTTAGGTCAAGTATTTGATCAAGTTATGCATGAATAGCTTTGTCTTATTGTCAATTATCATTTTGGAATGTCTCAATGAATTCTGGGAAGTGGTCTGGAGGCTGGCCAGGAATTTAGGATCAGAATCTGGGATCGTTGCTTTTGAAATGGAAAATTTTGGTTGAAACTGCATGGATCCAGGCTTGTGCATGTAGTCAGAGGCTTCCAACTGCATGGAGTGCTTGTTGTGAGAGCGGTTTGGGACCTAGGTCAGAGAAGAAGGTGTCTATCTCATGTTTTTTCCACCTGGCATGGTTACTCAACCTCTGAGTGACCTATAGTCCATGTAGGATTTTATGATATGCCAGTTTGCATTCCACAGTCAGACCCACTTCCTTAATGGGACCTAGGAGGCTGGGTCATGTCATAGTAACTCCTCCTCTCATGTTTAGACTGACAGGAAGATGAAACTGGGTAGATATGTGAACAATGGTTACAGAATGGTTTCAGAGCTCCTAGGTTCAACACTTGGACTGGAAGGGCGGAATGTGTTTTTCATGCGTTCATGTCTATTATTTATATGTTCATTATGCATGCATTGTGATAGTCATTGTTTCAGTTTTGTAGTCAGGTAGAGGTTGATGATGTCGATGTTGAGATGATTGATATGTTGATTTCATTATGTGTGTGTGTGGTGTGTGCTAATCTGGATTGATCTTGTAGACGAGATAACCTCACCTGAAATTCACTAAGGTATGTTGATTATGTTTATGTTTTGTTTATATGACATCGTATGCTTGCTGAAAGTAGATGATCAAAGATGAGAAGAAAAATGGTGGACTATAGTTCACATGATTCTCCCTACAGATCAAATGAATAGCATGCTGATGAGTGTTCCTTTGACATAACAAACACATTGAAAAGTTTGAAAACATATATTAGAAGTTGTAAGGTGGATAATGACAAATTAATTCGATTGCAGGAAAGACTTGCTAGGGCACATGAGAAACAAGAAATGGTTAATGCAATCATCATTCAGAGTCTATCAGATTTGTAGAGATAGAGACCAGTAAGGATCATTCATATACAAGAAGTAAGGACTAATGGGGCATATGGCACTAGGTATCAATCAAGATACAAGTTTGACAAGGACAATATATTCAAAGATGGTAGGTTCTTGGATACTCCTAACAAGAGTGGTAATGACTATGGGTTCTATTCTAGTTTTGGTTGAGAAAGTCAACATTGTCGTCACCATCAACATCCATATAGGAGTGAGAAGCAATACTTTCCAGAGGAGTTCAAGAAAGAAAATCCTTCTACATTTGATGGAGAAATAAAGAAGTCACAGGATGCAGAATCTTGGTTGCTTGGGATGAATAAGTTTTTTAGATTGCATGGTTATTAAGAAAATATGAAGGTTGATATAGCTACTTCTGGTCTTAAAGGAAACATAGACATTGGTGCGAAGATGTTAAGAATTTAAGAGGTATTCAGGAAGAGGAGTTGAATTCGAGTGAGTTCGAGAGAGTTTTAAGGAAGAAGTATCTATCTGAAATATACTATGATGATAAGGAAAAGGAATTTTATGAGTTGAATATGGGATCTATGATTGATGAGGAATATACTAGTAGATTTTTGGATTTGTTGAGGCATGTGCCTTATCTTAAGGAGGAGAAAGCAAAGATTCATCAGTGGGTTATCGGTACAATTCAAAGATAGGATTGAGTATAGGATTGAGTTTGATAAGCCTAGATCACTAGAGGAAGCCATCAGAAATATGAAGCAATGTTATGAGAAATCGAAGTGTAAGAATCAGTCTAAGTTGGACTAGAAGAGTAATGAGAAGTATAAGGGAAATTGGGTAAAGAAGAGAAGAAAACCTCATGATACAGATGGCAATGAGAATGCAACACCCTACAAGAAGTTCAACACAGTTGATAAGGATAGGGATTTTAGTCCGAGGAGCATAACAAGGGTGATGGAAAGAAGCCTTTATAGTGTTGGAATTGTGGAAAGGATTATCACATGAGAGATTATCCACAACATCAGGCTAGAAAACAACATATCTAAAGTGCTCAGGAGGCACAAACAGTTGGGGATGTTTGACAGGGTATTCCTTGTAATTATGCTGCTTTGGATAATAGGCAAGATGATAATCACACATTTATTATTAAGATGAAAGGTAAGATTTGTGATCAAGTCTTTTCTATTTTGATTGGACCTAGATCTAACTATAGTTATATCAGTCCTGAATTGGTGTGTAAGTGTGGTTTTTTTTATGGTGCTGGACCCGCCAACATTCAGTGGATCCCCTCGATATGAAGTCCCAACTAGTCCTCACTCTATTTGGTATAGGAGTCCCATTAGGTACGATGGATCAGTTGACATTATATTAAATATATCCCTTAGCTCTTGCTTGTCAGCAAGTGAGAGTGGTCTGCTTTGTCTAAGAACAATGAAGTTCGCGTGCCTAGTGAGTGCTAGTGTTACTTATGTCAATGTTCTTTCACTGCACAAAGAGAGAGAGTGGAAGCAGGTTTCCATTCGAAAGGGAAGAACAACTCTGTTAGAGACACACAACATGACCAGACATGCACAACTTCCAGAGGAGAAGTCCACATGGATGCGGCAGTCACAACACACAAGATAGGATAGCACGTACAACACCCAGCGGATTAGTCCTCACGAGTGCGGCGGTCATTATAACAAGTTTATGGGAAAGGTTCTGTCTGATGTCTGGTGAGGCAACCCACGTAGGCAAGATAGCATTAACAACTTATACAACACATTTTCATAAATATATGTATTAGAGCAACCGAAAGAGTTCAATTGTTTAACACAGGTTAAAGCAACATGCATTACAAGTGTTCAAGATTAGTCTTACAAACAATTACAATACATGTGTGAAAACGTGCTGGCCTGTTATCAGGATTCTAAATTAAGCGAAAGTACCAAGACACATCGGTACACCATTACACCGCTAACCCCGATGGCGGGATGTTGGAGCCACTGCTCACTCCTCAAAGAAACGATAACATACTTTCCAAGCTATGTGGGAGGAGCCAAGGTGAAAATTCCTTTGCATATACAAATGAGGGTTATTTATAGCCAAGGGTAAAACTGGCCCTTGTGACTGTTCGACTTCCCTCATGACTGTTTGACTTTCATGAATTTTCAAATTACAAGTGGGTCTCTTAGACTTCCATGATACATTACATTGATTTACAACAGTATGGCCCACAGTAGTGATGTGGCCGACACGATGCAACATGACAGTGCTAGTACGTTTATACTGGTGGTGGTTTGCATGTCGAGCTACAGTGCTGCTGAGTGATGGATGTCCTCTTGGTGTATCAAAGCTCCACCTTTGTATGGCCTAGTGTGCAGAGTCCTCAATGGTCATTGGGTTCGATTGATGTTGCATGTGAACGTTGATCTTTGCTTGTACTTTGGCATGCTTGAAATGTTTGTCCGTTCACGAAAATATCTCCTTGCAAGTTCATTTGCTCATTTGTCCATGAACACATCCTTGCATGTTCGTCCATTCGTCCATTCGCGAACACATATTCGCATGTTTGTCTGTTGATCCTTGCATGTACTCTCCTTGTTCATCCCGTTTTTCATCGAGTCAAGTCTATTCATGTACCTGTATCTGCAATCACTCATGACAAGATGACATAAAATCCATAAACCTCTTAGTCTACTATGATGCATGATCATCCACTTTTGGATGCAGGTGACTAGGAGAGAGTACAAGGCTGCAAAACTATGTGGGGAAAGTTTCAAGCTGGGATGCCAGCTCTGGGCACTACTGGTGAAAATTGTGCAGAGGTCATTGGGAGACTGAGATGAAAAATTTGAATCAATAGTGACTATTTGCCGATGTAGTTCGGCTGGAGGGAAGATCTGCACAATTTCTGGAGGGAAGCAGTGCAGTCAACAGAGGGCCTTGGCAGCAAAAACTACGTAATTTCTAAAGGGAGATGGCAGTGGGCTGCGTGATTGCTTGGGAGAAAAAATGTACAATTCCTGGAGGGAGCTGGCAGTGGGCTGCAGGATTGCTAGAGGCAAAAACTACACAATTGCTGGGAGGCTAGCCTGTTGAACACATCTGTGTAGTTTTTGAGCTGAACAGGATCCTGGGTAGCTGAGGGCTTTCTCATGAAATCTACACAGTTTTCTGGGTGAGCAGCCGATCGAATGACTAGGTGGCTGGTTGGAAAAACTGCACAATTCTTGGAGGGAGATAGGGATGGGTAGTGGGTTTCTATCTAACCTGTTTGAAAAATTTCCTCAGTCAACAAAGCAAGCAAGGTCCGCAACTTCTGCACAATTTTTGAGGGGAGTGAGTCCCAAGGTCACTGCCTAGCCGAACTCTCCAGTTGACTAGCAGGAGGGTTGGTTGATCAACTTGTAGACAACACAGATTGAAATGTCCTTTTGGACACTTCTACACTATTCTGGGTGATAGTCGGTCGATTCGATTGCAGGGTGGATGTCAGGCTGTTCGAGGGTGATCCAGTCTTCAGAGCTTCAACAAAATGACTAAGAGTGTGAGCGAGTGAATTTGTGCATACGCGACCTTACAAACACACACTCACCTGACTCGATGACAAGATGCCTCAAACCATCAAGACAACATATGCTCAACATGATATGTCGTTGAACGACCACGATGATGCTTGCATGACAGTGCATACAAATTCATGTCTGAGTGCGACAGATATTTTTATAGTGAACACAACATGTACACATGAAGCGAAGACCTTGTGCATGACCAAAACATGGTTGCAAACACAACATTGTGACCAACATGAAAAAAGTTATCCGTTCAATGGTCAAGCGAGGAGGGTGAAAAGACTCAACACGAGCCCACAGGGTGAGCCCGGGTGCTTGAAAACATCAAGTAAAATTCCAAGGAAGGATTTGAAATTGGATGCAGGCCAAAATTTTGGAGGGTGTTGTAGCCGCTACAACACTTGGCGACACACTGGTAGAACTCCAACTTATTTCTTTTGGTTCATTGATAGCACATGGCCTTGGTATTTCAGGGAGTATTGAATCGTTGTGCGGGTTACTTCGGCTTCCCCACTTACCCCATGGACAGACATGGTTCGCCTTTCACCAACTCAGTTAAACACAACAAAACGTTTCAACTTGATCACAATGTTTCAAAATTGTTAGTTTGACAACGAATTAGTAACTTTAGGTAAATGTAAATAGACAGTTGAATACCGAATAATTAGTTATGTAACGATAGTTGGTGATATAAAACTATCGAATGCCCATGAAATAAAAACACGGAGAATCATTGTTTAATAAAGTCCAATCCAAATTCAGTTCAGTTTTTCTTGGTCATTCTGTTGTGCTTTCTTCTCCTATTTTTCCTGCTCTTCTTTCAACAATTGGTATCAGAGCCTTTATCAATTAAAAATGCCCAAAAGCTTTCGTGGGGCAGGCGGTTGGAGCAGTTGAGCATTTCAACTTGCGTGGAGAGCTCTGCCTGTTGGATTTTTTGTTTGCTGGCATGAGGAGCGTAATGGTGGCTGGAAGTCTGCGTGAACTGTTGGAGTTTTTTGTTTGCTGACATGAGGAGCGTAATGGTGGCTGGAAGTCTGCGTGAACTGTGGGGGCAGAGATCTGAAGTCTGCGTGAACTGTTCAGTCAAACCCCTGCGTGTGAAGATCTGAAGTGTTCTTTCAGCCTGCGTATTTGCCAGAGCGAAGCTGCGTGTTTTTCTGTGTGAAATGAAGATCTGAAGCCTGCGTGAGAGGAGTTTCAGTCTCTGTCAGGCATCCAGCGTGAGAGTTATCTCTGTCAGGAGGTCAGCGTTCCAGACCGGGTATCATTTTTTTTTTCAGCCATTGCTAAATAATTCTGGGCTTGTATTCAGAAATTGTTTCAGATTTTTTTTAAAGGAATGTGTGAGTGAAATAGGAGGAACAGAAGACAGTTTTTTTTTATTATTGAAGAAAAGAAAATTTTAAGGGTTTTGGAGAAATAAGGAGACAATTTTTTTTTTTTATTATTGAAGAAAAGAAAAATTTTAAGGGTTTTTTTTTTTCTATTTGGAGAAATAAGGAGATATACTCCTTAGTTGAAGGAAAACTTAAAAAAAAAAGGAAATATAAAACCCTAGAAAGACTGAAACCCTAGGAAGGAGGAAAAATGGCCAAGATGTCAAATGCAAGATTCGACGTGGAGAAATTCACCAGAAAGAGCAATTTTGCTCTTTGGAAACTGAAGGTTAAGGATCTGCTTGTGCAACAAGGGTTGCACAAGGCATTGGATGGGGTAACTAAGAAACCTACAACCATGACTACTTCAGACTGGGAGGACTTGGATGCCCGAGCTCTCAGTACCATCCGATTATGCCTAGCGGATGAAGTTCTCTTCAACATTGTTGAAGAGACTACGGTGTCAGGATTGTGGGAAAAACTTGAAAAACTCTATATGACAAAACCATTAACCAACAGAATTTATCTAAAACGACAGTTATACAGTCTTCGAATGAAAGAAGGTTCAAATGTTGTAGAACATTTGAATGTTTTTAATACACTAATTTGTCAATTAACAAATATGGAAGTCAAAATACAGGAAGAAGATAAAGCCATAACCTTGCTGTGTTCTCTGCCTGAATCATGGGATCACTTCGTAACTTCAATCAGTTTCAGCTCTGCTGATTCTTTGAAGTTTGAATCAGTCGTGGGAGCTCTTCTGTCTGAAGAAGTACGAAGGAAATCCAGCACTGAAACAGCTGCATCAGAAGCCATGGTCGCTAGAGGACGCTCAAAGGAAAGAGGAGAAAAACCAAGGGGGTCTTCCAGGTCGAAATCGAAGGGCAATAAGTGTAAGGAAAAATGTTGGAACTGCGGTAAAGTTGGACACTTGAAGAAGGACTGTTGGAAACGGAAGGAATCCAAAAACCCGAAGAACAAAGCGAATCAGGCCGATTCAGGTATGGTAGACGAAGTTTTATCTGCTGAAGAATTGTGTATGATAGATGAAACTTCACCTGAATGTAATGTCTCTCAGAGTTTTGATAGCTGGCTGTTAGACTCTGGTGCTTCGCATCACATGTGCCCACATAGAAATTGGTTTACTTCGTATGAAAATGTAAATGGTAGTTCTGTGTTTATGGGTAACAATATGTCATGTCAGACTGTTGGGATGGGAGATATCAGGATTAAGATGTATGATAACACAGTTAGGACATTAACTAGTGTTAGACATGTACTTGATTTGAAGGAAAATTTAATCTCTTTGGGAGTGTTGGATTCAGATGGTTATAAGTTTACAGGTCAGGATGGCGTCTTGAAAGTCTTCAAGGGAGCCCTTATGGTTATGAAGGCAGAAAAGGTCGGAAATCTTTACAGGTTAAAAGGAAGTACTTAGGTCGGTGAAGCAGCGGTTGCGTCAGAAAAGGAAGAAGCAGGTACTCGTCTGTGGCATCAGCGTTTGGGTCATATGAGCGAGAAAGGTCTTCATATACTGATGAAACGTAAATCTCTTCCCGGTCTGAAATCCTTGAATTTAGATTTCTGTAAACATTGTGTGTATGGAAAACAGTGTAAACAGAGATTTAAAGTTGGAAATCATAATAGTAAAGATGTTTTAGACTACATTCATTTTGATCTGTGGGGGCCTTCCCCTGTTGTGTCATATGGAGGTGCATTGTATTTTTTAACGTTCATTGATGATTACTCTCGTAGAGTTTGGGTCTATATGCTAAAAAGGAAAGCTGATGTATTAAATGTCTTTAAACAATTTAAAGTAATGGTAGAGAAAAGAACAGGCAAATCTATTAAATGTCTAAGAACTGACAATGGTGGTGAGTTCACTTCTGTTGAATTTGAACAATACTGTAAGGATGAGGGCATTGTTAGACACAAAACTGTTGTTTATACTCCTCAGCAAAATGGTGTTGCTGAACGTATGAATCAGACTCTTATGGAAAGAGCCAGAAGCATGATCTCCAATGCTAACTTGCAAAAGGAGTTGTGGGCAGAAGCAGTATCTAATGCTTGTTATTTAGTTAACAGATCACCTTCAATAGCAATTGATTGTAAAATTCCTGAAGAAGTTTGGACAGGTCAGTCTTGTGACTATTCTCATTTGAGGATATTTGGCTGTGATGCTTATTCTCTTATTCCAAAAAATCAGCGTTCAAAATTAGATCCAAAGTCGAAATGTTATGTCTTTGTTGGGTATGACTATGCAGTGAAAGGATATAGGTTGTGGGATCCTACATTGCGGAAGATAATCATTAGTAGAGATGTAACATTTGATGAATCCTCTTTGTTAAAATCAAATGTTGAAAGAATTGAATAGGAACAGGTATCGCCGAGTCAACGAGTTTAGTTGGAGGCTAGATCTTTCAGTGACAGTCGAAAGGAAGGAGAGACTTCTGGAGACAAAGGTGTTGAAGACACAAAGGAAGTCGTTGAAGCCTCTGAACCAGTGCAAGTTTCTGAACCAGTTCAGCAACCAGTCGCTCTGAGAAGGTCTACAAGGGAAAGGAAAACTCCCAAAAGGTATGAAGATTTTGCTTCATCTGTTGCTTTGGTTACTAAAGATGGGGAACCTTCTTGTTATCAGGAAGCAGTAGATGATACAGATAGCGAGAAATGGAAAATGGCTATGGAAGAAGAAATGGACTCCTTAGCCAAAAACAATACGTGGGATCTTGTAGAGCTTCCTGAAGGGAGAAGTGTTGTTGGATGTAAATGGGTCTTCAAGCTGAAACGGAAAGTTGATGGTAGTATTGAAAGGTATAAGGCGCGATTGGTAGCAAAAGGGTATTCTCAGGTTGAAGGTATAGACTTTCATGAGATTTTTTCTCCAGTTGTAAAACTTGTTTCTATACGTACTATGTTGGCACTAACTGCGTTGCTTAATCTTGAGTTAGAACAGTTAGATGTTAAAACAACTTTTCTACATGGTGATTTGAACGAAGAGATATATATGGAACAACCAGAAGGTTTTGTACGAGGTCGCAGCAGAAGATTAGTTTGCAAGCTCAGGAAATCATTGTATGGTCTGAGGCAGTCTCCCAGACAATGGTACAAGAAGTTTGATTCCTTCATGGTGAGCCAGAACTTTATAAGAAGTGAGTATGATCATTGTGTATACTTCAAAAGTTTCAATGGCATATTCATTATCTTAGCTTTGTATGTTGACGATATGCTTATTGCAAGCAAAAGCATGGAAGAGATCAACAGGTTAAAGGCTCAACTCTCTAGGAAGTTTGATATGAAGGATCTTGGAGCAGCAAAACATATCTTGGGCATGGAGATACACAGAGACAGGAAAAATGGTAAGCTTTGGTTGTCACAGCAGAAGTATGTGGAGAAGGTACTTGAAAAGTTCTCTATGAATAATGTGAAACCTGTTAATGTTCCTTTAGCTTCCCATTTTAAGCTTTCTTCGGTTTTGAGTCCTAGAGCTGATGAAGAAAAGAAGTATATGTCTCATGTACCATATGCAAACGTTGTAGGCAACTTAATGTATGCGATGGTATCTACAAGACCTTACATTTCACATGCAGTTGGAGTTGTCAGCAGGTTCATGGCAAATCCAGGTAAAGAACATTGGCAAGCAGTGAAATGGGTGCTTCGATATCTAAGAGGCACAAGTGACTATTGCATCGTCTTTAACGGTAGTGAAGTATTAGTCTGCGGATATGTAGATGCTAACTATGCAGGTGATTTGGACAAAAGAAGATCTACTACAGGTTATGTCTTTACTCTTGCAGGTGGAGCAATTAGTTGGATGTCAAAACTTCAAGAAACAGTTGCATTGTCCACTACCGAAGCTGAATATATTGCTGCTTCAGATGCTAGTAAAGAAGCAATTTGGTTAAAGGGTCTGCTCGATGAAATTGGAAGAATGCAGGAGAAAGTGAATGTACTTTGTGACAATTAAAGTGCTATTCACTTGGCTACAAACCCTGCCTATCACAGCAAAACCAAGCACATTGATGTAAGGTATCATTTTCTGAGACATGTGATCGATGGCGGAAAAGTAGCTCTTAAAAAGGTCCATACACGAGAAAATTGTGGAGACATATTCACAAAGCCGGTTATAGTAGAGAAGTTGCGGTGGTGTTTAGCTTCTCTTGGCTTGCAGGAAAGATGATGAATGGGAAAATTGTTGTCAAGGTGGAGTTTGTTAGTTTGACAATGAATTAGTAACTTTAGGTAAATGTAAATAGACAGTTGTATACCGAATAATTAGTTATGTAACGATAGTTGGTGATATAAAACTATCGAATGCCCATGAAATAAAAACACGGAGAATCATTGTTTAATAAAGTCCAATCCAAATTCAGTTCAGTTTTTCTTGGTCATTCTGTTGTGCTTTCTTCTCCTATTTTTCCTGCTCTTCTTTCAACAAAAATAGGGAAGGGCAGTTTGTCTCACGAGTTGAAAAAATTCAGAGTATAAGTTTTCATCTATGGTGTTGCTCTACTGCCATTAGGCCTAGACAGTACCCTAGCAGAGTCACGCAGGAACACATGAATTGATCCACTGCCAGCAAGCCTGGTCAGTACCCTAATGGAGTTACATGCTTCACTTCTATGCGCAGGAAGCTTTTCACTTCTTTCTCCTTTGTATTTTTTTTAAAGAGGACTGTAAATAGGCACTTATTTATTTTTGGGGTGGAAGAGGGATCCCAACTTATTGAGAGAATAAGATTTTGTTCTTTCAGAGAAGCATGTAAGACCTCTGACATAGGTTTGCTCATTTAGATTTTCCCCTTCTCTATTTCTACTAGTTGAATGAGCTTGATCACACAGAGCAGAGGGCCGAGTATAGGCATGGGGTTTCCCAGTGTAGACACAGGTTCATGGTTGGACCCAAGCTTCCCTTATAGATGACTCGTATTTCCTGTCAAGAATTCATTGGTTGAAGGTTATAACCAAGCACAAAGAAGATGGACACAGGACTGGCCAAGTGCTGTAGTGTCAAAATACTCTTAGATCTCAGCCACATAGTCATTCAAAAGCTTGAACTCAGTAGAGGGCAACACTTATTTACAAAACTAAAAATAGCATGATAGTAAGAAAACAAAAGCGAAAAGTAAAAACAAGCAAGCAAATCGAGCAAAAAAGAAAAGTGAGCAAGAAAAAAAACTAAACCAAGTCAGGAAGCAAACAAACGTGCAAACCAGACAATAAGGACAAGTAAGAAAACAAACACTACTCCTATTCCTACATTAACCGTACATGGGCCTACTCACGTAAAGTGATATTTCCAATGCATCCACCAGTGCATTGGCTGACCCATTTTGGTGAAGGCATGGTTTTTGAAAAACATAGTTGAGCGAACCAAAAAACATAAAAGATATAACAATGAAGACTAACACACTCCAAGTTTAAACACGTCCACAAAAAAGAAAAGAGTGAAAGTGCAAGACAAACCCTCTGTGGACTTGCCATGGTGCTGTGACACACTGCGTATAGATGATAAACATATGCACTCTCTTGACTGTGGCAGACAAGCAAACATGAGAAAAAGAGACAACTTACACCTTGCAAGTGTGCTTGCTGCGAATGATTCCTCCAACGCGTAGGCTATGGGATCATGTCATTCCAGTGGAGGAAGCGGAATATGTTTGTTGGATTGATCTTCAACGCATGCAGATGAGTGATGAGGAGCCTCGGGTGTTTCACAAATTTTCTGATCAGAAGTAGAACTAACCTCAGGAAAGCAAGGGCCTGACATAACCATTAGCTCAGGTTAAAGTGCCTTGATAGCCTGTAGGGTTTCTACTTCGTCGATAGATAGATCATTGAAGACCAGTGCCTTAGAAAGATTAACAATGAGTAAATCAACATCTTGATCATATGAAGAAGTACAAAGATCATGACAACCAAGATCAGAAAATTCAGGATGTCTGTCGGCATCCTCATGATTTGATGAATCACACACAGGGGTAGATGAGAAGCAAGAATGTTCACCCTCTGCATTTATGGAAAAACCAGATGAAAAATCAAGTGGGTTTTCAATGAATAATTTGTCCTCTCTATTATCAAATGATGGACTAACATCAGGTGTGTTCTGCGAATGATCAGAAGTAGATGAATTCGTGGATGGATTTACACAAGGAAAATTAGAGATAACAGAATCACCAACGATGTCAGGAAAAAGCAGAGGATGCACGGACAGAAGGAGGTCATCCTTCACTGCAAGTTCATGCTCATATGCTTAGTCATACTCTTCGTGAATGACAACGCAGGTTGGTTGTGCAACATCAACGCCATCGATGGCTTGATCCTCGTTCACAACAAGTGTAGAGTCCAGAACAGGAGAACACAAGACAATGCAATCTGGAGGGTCAACAGAACATGGAGAAGGAGGTTGAAGTAAAAGGTGTGCATGACAACCCATGGGCTTCCCAACCAAATCTACTCATATATTGAGAATAGTGCGGGTGGGAGGATGTGATAGTTGAACAAACGTGGGTGCATGTTCTCCCACATCACTCTGCGGTGGTGGAACTGTTTGATGAGGGGAAGGAGGACAATCACTTGTGACAACAATTGTGTCCACTTCTGATTGCGCGGATCCATGACCGAACTGTGCTGAGCGGGGTTTGAAATTCATCTTCATCTTGGGACATAGTGATATGGTAAGGAAATATTCAAATCTATCTGTGATATATTGGAATTTCATCTCACTTTTAAGAGCTTCAAATAGGAATAGATGAAAACGCTGCGAAAAATACATAGGCGATTCATGCGGGGCCTTCCATTGTTTTAACAATTTTTTATCAAGTGCTTCAGGATCAAAATGGTGAAAAACATATTCAATTAGATCACTGAACTGCTTGAATGAGTGCACAGAGTTATGAGGCAGTATGCTACACCATCACAATGGGTGGTCACGAAGTGTGTGTGCAAGCAGTGAACAAACCTTTGTTTCATTAAAACCTTCCATGTTCTCCATGAGCGCATGGAAGTCATCTAAGTGCTCAGGCCAGGCCACTTCACCTTCACCATCATACGTGATTTGTGACAAGTCATCCCAAAACTCCCTCTCGACATGAAAGATATGTCTATTGGAGAGATGTTTCAGAGGGTGAACTATAACAAACTCCATAAAATGATGATGGTGCTGGACCCGCCAACATTCAGAGGATCTCCCTAGTATGAAGTCCCAACTAGTCCTCACACCATTTGGTATAGGATTCCCATCTAGTACGATGGCTTGGTTGCCATTACCTTAAAGATATGCCTTAGCTCTTGCTTGTCAGCACGTGAGAGTGATCTGCTTTATCCAAGAATAATGAGGTTCGTGTGCCTGGTGAGTGCAAGTGTTACTTGTGTCAAGGTTCTTTTACCAAAGAGAGAGAGAGAGTGGAAGTGGGTATCCAGTCAAAAGGGAAGAAGTCCCAACTTTTTCAGAGACACACAACAAGACATGACATCCACAGCTTCCGGAGGAGTAGTCCACACGGATGCGATAGTCACAACACACAAGAGAGGATAGCACGTACAACACCCAGTAGAGCAGTTCGTTTAAGTGCGACAACCGTTATAACAAGTTTATGGGAAAGGTTATGTTTGATGTCCGGTTAAGCAACCCACGCAGGCAGGACAACGTTAACAACTTATACAACAAATTTTCATAAAATATATGTATTAAAGCAACTGAAAGAGTTCAATTGTTTAACACAGGTTAAAGAAACATCCATTACAAGTGTTCAAGATCAATCTTACAAATAGTTACAATACATGTGTGAAAATGTGCTAGCCTATTATCAGGATTTTGAATTAAGCAAAAGCTCCAAGACACATCAATACACCATTACATCACTAACCCTGATGGTGGGGCGTTGGAGCCACTGCTCACTCCTCAACGAAAAGATAATAGACTCTCAAGGCTATGTGGGAGGAGGCAAGGTGAAAATTACTTTGCATGTACAAATGAGGGCTATTTATAGCCAAGGGTAAAACTAGCCCTTGTGACTGTTCGACTTCCCTCGTGACTGTTTTACTTTCATGACTTTTCAAATTACAAGTGGGTCTCTTGGACTTCCACGTTACATTACATTGATTTACAATAGTATGGCCCATAGTAGTGATGTGGCCGACACGACTCATGACATGACTCGACATGACAGTGCTGGTACGTTCATGCTGGTGGCGATGTGCATGTCGAGTTGTAGTGTTGTTGAGTGATGGGTGTCCTCTTGGTGTATCATAGCTTCACCCTTGCATGGCAAGGTGTGCAGAGTCCTCGATGGTCATTGTGTTCTCTTGATGTTGCATGTGCACATTGCTCCTTGCTTGTACTTTGGCATGCTTGACATGTTCGCCTGTTCGTGAAAATACCTCCTTGCATGTTCGTTCATTCATTCATTTGTGAACACATCCTTGCATGTTCATCCATTCGTGAACACATCTTTGCATGTCCGTCCGTTCGTCCGTTCGTGAACACATCTTCCCATGTTCATCCATTCGCGAACAAATATTTTGCATCTACTCTCCTTGTTCATCCCATTTTTCGTCGTGTCAAGTCTATTCATGTACTTGTATATGCAATCACTCATGACCAGGTGACATCAAATCCATAAACCTCCTAGTCTACCATGATGCATGATTGTTCACTTTCGAATGCACATGACTGAGAGAGAGGAAAAGGTTGCGAAACTGCGCGGGGCAAGTTTGAAGCTAGGATGTGAGCTTCGAGCACTGCTGGTGAAAATTTTGCAGAGGTCACCGGGAGACTGAGATAGACAATCTGGATCACCAATGATTGTCCGTGGGATTTGGTTCGGCTGGAGGATAGATCTGTACAATTTATGGAGGGAAGCATTGCGGGTAGTAGAGGGCCTTGGCAGTGAAAACGATGTAATTTATCAAGGGATCTGGCACTGGGCTGCGGGATTGCTTGGGAGAAAAAACTGCGCAATTCCTGGAGGGAGCCGCAAGTGGGCTGCAAGATTGCTGGAGGAAAAAACTGCACAATTGCTGGGACGTTGGCCTGCTGAAAACATCTACGCAGTTTCTGAGTTGAGCAGGATGTTGGGGAACCGAGGGCTTGCTCATGAAATCTATGTAGTTTTCTGGGTGAGAAGCCAATCGACTGACTGGGTGGCTAGCTAGAAAAACTACGCAATTCTTGGAGGGAGATAGGGACGGGCACTGGGTGTCTGTCTGACCTGTCTGCGCAATTTCCTCAGTCAGCAAAGTGGGAAAGGTCTATAGCTTCTGCACAATTTTTAAGGGGAGTGAGTCTCGTGGTCACTGCCCGGTAAAACTCTCCAGTTGATCGGCAGGAGGGTTGGTTGATCAACTTGCAGACAACGCAAATTAAAATGGCTTGTTGGACACTTCTGCATTGTTCTGGGTGACAGTCAGTCGAGTCGATTGCAGGGTGGAGGTCTAGTTGTTCAAGGGTGATCCAATCGTCAGAACTTCAGCAAAATGACTACGTGTGTGAGTGAGTGAATTTGTGCATACGTGACCTTGCAAACAAACACTCACCTAAATCGACGACAAGATGCCTCAAACCATCAAGACAACATATGCTCAACATGACTGACAAATGGTGCAAGTGACAAGTGTGATGCTTGTGATATATAATTGAATGACCATGACGATGCTTGCACGATAGTGCATACAACTTTGTGTGTGAGTGCGATGGATTTTTTTTTAGTGAACACAACATGTACACATGGAGCGAAGACCTTGTGTATGACCAAAACATGGTTGCAAGCGCGACATTGTGACCAACATGCAAAAATCTTCCTGTTCAACGGTCAAGTGAGGAGGGTGCAAAGACTCAACACGAGCCCGTGGGGTGAGCCTGAGTGCTTGCAAACATCAAGTAAAAATCTAAGGGAGGCTCTGAAATTAGATGCAGGCCAAAATTTTGGAGGGTGTTGCAACCGCTACAATAGGTTTGAATAAAGAAGTGCACGTAGAGTCTTGGTAGTGTAGTTGGCTACATGTACTAAGAAAAGCATTCATCATTGGGTAAGAGCATGTGCATTTGAGTTAAACGGTATGTCTACATCAATGCATCTAAATGTGCTTCCATTAGGATCATATAGTATGTAATTGGGTATGGATTGGTTGTACATTCACAAGACTAAATTGGATTGCTATGATAAGGCTATTGAGTGCATGGATGACGATGGAGAGAAGATAATTTTTTAGGCTAAGAAGAAGCCTACGTCAGTGAGGATGGTTACAACTATGTAGGCCAATCACAATCACGGGAAATGATGTGTATTGTTCTAGTTCATGTTTCCAGTGACAAAGGTAAGGATGTTGAGGATGCTAAGGTCTTGAAGAGGTATCCAGTTTTGTAGTAGTTTCAATATGTATTCCCAGCATATATTTTAGAGTTACTACCTCATAGGGAAGTAGAATTTTCTATTTAGTTGATGTCAGAAGTAGCACCAACATCGAAGGCACTGTACAGGATGAGCACTCCAGAATTAGTGGAATTGAAGTTGAATTTGAAGGAAATTCTTGAAAAGGGATACATTAGGCCAAGTGTGTCACCTTGGGGTGCACCAGTATTATTTTTGAAGAAGAAGGATGGTACTCTCAGGTTATGTATTAATTATAGGAAGTTGAACAAGGTGACGATTAACAAATGGTACTCATTATCATGGATCGATGATTTGTTTCATCAACTGAAGGGAGAAGCAATGTTCTCAAATATCAATTTGAGATCATGATATCATCAGGTACGCATCAAATAAGAGGACATTTACAAGACTTATTTTTGGACCAGGTATGGGCATTATGAGTCTGTAGTAGTTCCTTTTGGCTTGACTAATGCTGTAGCTACTTTCATATGTTTGATGAGTAGTGTGTTGCGTCCTTATCTGGACAAGTTTGGGATTTTATTCATTGATGACATATCAATATATTCTAAGAATGAGGAAGAGCATGTAGGACACTTAATATTAGTGTTAAGGTTGATAAGGGAGCATAAGTTGTATGAAAAAATTAGTAAATGCAGTTTCTTTCGGACAAAGGTTCATTACTTGGGGAATGTGGTTTCCAAGGAAGGTATAGCAATGGATCGAGAAAAGATTCAAGCTATCATGGAGTGGGAAACTCCTAGAAATGTGGATGAGATCAAATCATTTATGGTATTAACAGGTTACTACAGGTGGTTCATCAGGAACTTCTCATGGACTTCCTATCTTATTACATCATTGCAAAGGAAATAAAAGAAATTTGAATGGACAAAGGAATGTGTAGCTAGTTTTGAGAAATTGAAGTAGTTGCTTACAAACGCTTCGAGTCTAAAGATTGTAGATCCACATAAAGAGTTTGTGGTGTGTACAAATTCTTGCAAGAGAGGACATCGTGGAGTCATGATGTAGGAAGGGTGGATAGTATTCTATGAGTCAAGGAAATAGAATGAGCATAGTAGAACTACGTGACACACGATCTTGAGTTGACAGCGGTAATTCATGCATTGAATATGTGGAGACACTATCTTATTGGAAAGTGGTTCATTCTGATGAGTGATCATAGTGGGCTGAGGTACTTGTTTGACCAACCTAATCTGAATTCCAAACAAGCTAGGTGGTTGGCTACATTCAGTGAGTTTGACTTTGAGGTCAACTACATTAAGGGTAAAGAGAATGGGGTTGTAGATGTCGTTAGTAGAAGAGTACAGGTAAATCACATAACAACTATGAGTTCATATGGGACAAATTTACAGGATCATATCTTACAGGAAGGAAAGCAGGATCACAGGTACCGACAACTTAAGCACAAGTTATAGCAGTAGGTTATAGGTGAAGAAGATGTGGACTATCATCTCATGACAGATGGTTTGGCCAAATTTAGGGACATGATTTATGTGTTAGACAAAAAAGAGCTCAAGAAGCTTATCTTGTGGGAATTTCATGTTAAACCATATTTAGGTCACTCGGGATGTCAGAAGACATTAGCAATGACCAAGAAGTTATACCATTGGCCAAATTTGAAGAAAGAGGTGCCATATTTTGTTGTGAGATGCTTGGATTGTCAACATGTAAAATCAAGTGTAAGCATCCAGGTGGTTTATTGAATCCAATCCCAAATCCAAAGTGGAAATGGGAGGTCTTTTCCATGGACTTCGTTACAAGTTTGTTGAGGACATCTAGAAAACATGATTCTATTATGGTTGTGGCTGACAGGTTGACTGAGGTATCTCACTTCATTCCAATGAAGTCGACGACTTCAGCTAGTGAGGTAGCACATGTATTCATCAGGGACATAGTGAGGTTACATGGTATTCCTAGGAATATTGTGTCAGACATATATGCCAAGTTCACTTCCAGGTTTTGGAAGGAGTTGTTTGTAGGTTTGGGTACAGAGTTAGCTTTCAGCACAACTTAGCATCTACAAATAGATGGATAGATAGAGAGGGTCAACATGATTCTTAAGGACATGTTGATAATGTATGTTATGCATCAACAATGGAAGTGGGAAGAGTATCTTCCACTAGGGGAGTTTGCGTACAATAATGGGTATTAAGAATCTTTGAAGATGAGTTTATTTGAGGCACTTTAAGGGCTTAGTTTCAATACTTCCATTTATTGGAGTGATCTAGTGAACAAGGCATTAATTGCACTGGACATGTTGGCAATGATGGAACATGAAATATAGGTTATCAAGAAGAATTTATAAGTAGCACATGACAAGAAGAAAAGCTATGCAAACAAACACAGGGTGTTTAAGTAGTTTCAAGTTTGAGAAGACGTGTATTTTCACATCAAGCCCAAGAAGAGCTCCTTAAGGATTAGATCATGTGCCAAGCTGGCACCTCAGTATTGCAGGTCGTTCAATATTTTTGAGAGGATTGGACCAATAGTCTATCGACCTGCACTTCCTCCTACAGTGAAAGTCCATGATGTTTTCCATGTTTCATTACTTAATAAGTATGTTGAAGATGTTGATCATGTGATTAACTAGTTTGTATTGTAGGTGGAACCCAAAGGAGAATTCTAGCCAAAACCTCGGTGCATTTTGTAGTGAAATATGCTCACGCTCCGGAATCGAGAAATTGAGAAAGTTAAAGTGCAGTGGAAGCCCTTTGGGCCAAATGAAGCTACATGGGATATGGTTGATTAGATGTAGGTTATGTATCCTTCTCTATTCGCTAGTTGAGCGGATGTATTTTGGTATATGTTTTGATGGTGGGTTTTTGGTTATATTTATGTATATGCATATGTATGTAAATACTGCATCAAGTTGTGTTATAAAGCTCCAATAAACGGTATGGTGTTCATGTCATGTTGGTTATGTCTTCAGCAATATGATATGATGTAAATGTTGTATCTAGTTTTGTCATAAAGATCCATAGGAAGCATGTGTTTTGTTGGTTCATAAGTGTCATTGAACACTGAGGACAATGTTCCCCCAAGGTGGAGGGGTTTGTAACAACCCCTAGTTGATTTCCTATCTAAATAATAAATAAAAAAAGACCAAGGTCACGAGACACGTATTCCAAGATGAATGTTGGGGAAAAACATAGTGATGGGGATCACTTGTGATTAATAAATTGCTATGGAAATATGCAAAGGCATTGTAAAAGACGAAGTGGCATTAATTGGAATTTTATTTATGAAAATAATGGAAAATGGGAGAAAAGGAAGGTGAAAGGTCACATAATTGTATGAGGAGGAAAATTGAAACAAAATTAAGGAAAATAAAGAAAATAGAGGCCTCAATGATAAAAATGTTTATGAGGATCAGTTCATAGTTTTGCCAGTACACTCTTTGGCACTCTCATTCTATTCTCTCTCTCACATACTCTTACATACTTAGATAAATCTTGGAGCATTATTGGAGCATGCTTGGATCACGCTAGTTTTCCTTAGATTTGGAGAAAGAAGGCAAAGAAAAGTGGGAAAGTGCAAGGGAACGGGTGGATCAACAAGTACAACGATATTGCTTTGCAGGTATCGAGTTTCATGTATGATTTCCTTGATAGTTTTGGCATGGATGGTATATGCATGTGGTTATTTGGTTATGATCTATCATTGGAATGGAGGATTGCCTGGATTGTCAATAGTTTTTCCTAGCCTTTCCATTTTCTTGATATCCATGGTGTTGTGGGTTTTCCAATTTTATTTTTTTTTCTTTTCTGATTGGTGCTCACATTCCTTGTGACTATGGGTTGAGTTAACTATTCTCAGAGCCGTTGGTTAGAACAAATGCTTTGGAGCCATGGAAAAACTTAGGTTGAGTTACTAATCCAAGAGCCTAGGTTGGACAAATGCTATGGATCCCTTGGTAGGTTGAATTACTAGCCCTAGATTCAGGTTGGAAAAATGCTCTAGAGCCCTGGAAGGTTGTGGGTTGAGTTATTAGTTCCTGGAGTCACGATTGGGATAAACACTTTGGAGCCTTGGACAGCTTGGGTAGAGACTGATCTAGTTGGTGTTAGTGATATCCGACTGTGAGGTGGAATCATTGGTTGATGGTTGAGGTGGTTTGGCCTTTGGAATCCCAGGTTTGGTTTATTCCGTGAGATCTCACTTTCACACTTGGAATATGGTGCGAGGGTGATTGGTCAAAAGAAAGTTTTGGTTCATCCCAATCTATGGTTGGGTGGTACGTGGAAGTCGTTGACTTGGTTGGATTTTTCATATGTTAATAAGACCTCTTTTCCTCTTGTATTTCCATGAGTAATTGTACTTGTTATTATGTGGCTTTGATGGTTGTTCTATCATGGTGTATATGATTTTCATTTGTTGGTTAAACGTTGGTTATATGATTTATAATTTCTATGGATCTTGACATATTTTTATTAACGGATGAATGGTTAGTGAATGCATGACCTAACGAATGTTATTATAGTTATTATGAGAGGGCATTAGACCTTCTTGATGATTCTCATATAAGTATCATACCCCTATGTTTAAATATGAATTCATGACGTGTAGTGTTATGAAACCAGCTCAAGAAAAGATAGAAAAGATAGATCAACGCCTTAGAATTCAGCCTCTTCGAGGGGGCAACCTCCTTTACATTACATAAATGAACAATTCTTGGATGATACAAATAAAAATACCTCCTTTCTATATATAGGAGTCTAAGGGGGCATAACATAATCAGATCCGACATAACAATAATAATGTAAGGGCACAATAATAACAATAGTGGGCTTCTATGGGGCACAAGAGTAACAATATGGGCACTACATGGGTACATCAATAAATAAAGGGGTTGTACTACTAACAATAAGGGGTTACACTAGTAGTATAGGGGCCTAACATGCCCCTCTCCTTCAAAAAGCGTTGTCCTCAACGCTTGAGTAGTTCTTAATGCTTCCATATAAAATTCTTGTCCTCCCATGTGGAATCTTCAGCAGGTAAGTTCTTCCACTTGATGAGATACTCTGAAATTGATCGATTTTGTCGCTGTTGGGTTCTTGTTTCTGTGACTACTCCAGGTTCGAATATGATTTTTCCTTCCTCTTCAATTTCTAGCAATATTGTTTGCATTGGAATCTTTTGCAACTTTTGAATAAGTGGCCATACTTCTTTGTCCTTCTTCCATTCACCCCTTGCTTCGTTTATCCAATCTGGTTGGATAATAGAAATAGCACAAAACAATGCTTCCACATCCTCATCTTTGAAGAGTCTTCCCATTCGGTAAGGTCGCCATTTGTTAAGTGCATGTAGTATTGCCAACATTTCCTGTTGTTTCATTTGATTTTGCACCAAAGTGGCGTTATCCTTTAAAAGTTGGAGAACTTGTTGTTGATGCTCGATGTGATCTTTCACTGCTTGAACCTTTTTCTTCTTGATATGTCCTTCAAGCTTAGTAGTTTGAGGAGTGGTAATTCCGACCAATGAATTACAAGATATGGTTGGATTCATTTCTTCTTTCTTGACGTGATCTTTCACTTCTTTCACCCTTTTCTTCTTCATATGTCCTTCTATCTTGAGAGTTTGAGGAGTGGCCATTCTTGCTAATAGTTTACAAGATATGGTCTGATTCTTTTCTTCTTTCTCTGCGGTTGAGTCCTGACATATATCCTCTTCTTTTGATGTTTCTTGGTCATTTTCTTCCTCCTCTTCATACTCTATGTAAAATAATTTCTTCCCGACACACTTATGACCTTTAGTCCACTTGCTATCACAATTGTAACAAAGCCCTTTCTCTCTTTTTTCTTCCAATTGTTGTGGTGTACCCTCGTAGGTTGTGGAAGGATATGAGAAACAACACTTCCATCTTTATAGTTGTGAGGAGTAAACTTCCTTGTTGCCATAATTTTACTTTCCAATATGTCAAAAAGCCCTTTTACTCTTTCCAATTGTTGTGGTGTTGCTCTTTGTATCCTCATAATGTGTTATCATTTCCTCCGTGAGAATTGACCACGTAACAAGTTGTTTACGAGAACAAAGCCCTTTATACCATAAAAATTGATCCGGTTCTAAATATGAAGATGCAATACATACCTTTTGTAATAGTGGTACACCATGTAGATCAAAATATTGCTCCATCTGAAGTATCCAATTTACCAGATCCTTGCCATCAAACTTCCTCATCTTGCTTTTTCTTGATTTTAGGACCTCGATCTTGAAACGACTGTAACTCTGTAATTTCGGATATTTAAGTTCTGAAATTGCTACCTGTAGTATCCCTCTGTGTCCTCTTTCCAATGCCACTAGTCTGATCCAAATTGGATTCTCCAAGAAAGAGTTATGCACAATCTCCCAAGATGACCTGATTATAGACCTTTACAGAAGAGCGAACTTGTATGAAGTGCCACGTGTCAATTTTTTGACCTTTGGTTCTGAAAAAGATATACAGGAAACTACAGTCCGTCCTCTTTCTATACCTTCTTACGAAATTTCAATCTGATGCTCAGAGAGAAAGTTATGACAATTTTCCCCAGGTCACCTGTTTTGAATGTAATTCAGGAGTCTGCAAAAAGACGAACTTCCTCAGATCATATCTCCGCAAATATAGCACGAAAATCTCTGAAATTCGGACCCAAGGTTCAGTGCGATTTCTTCTCAAATGGGTTTTTTTTGCGACTTCTGAAACGTCACAGAAAAAATTTATAGTGAAAATGCCACGATGACCTGTTTGGAGCAGCGAAACCCTAGAATCCAAAGCTCTGATACCAAATGTTATGAAACCAGCTCAAGAAAAGATAGATCAACGCCTTAGAATTCAGCCTCTTCGAGGGGGCAACCTCCTTTACATTACATAAATGAACAATTCTTGGATGATACAAATAAAAATACCTCCTTTCTATATATAGGAGTCTAAGGGGGCATAACATAATCAGATCCGACATAACAATAATAATGTAAGGGCACAATAATAACAATAGTGGGCTTCTATGGGGCACAAGAGTAACAATATGGGCACTACATGGGTACATCAATAAATAAAGGGGTTGTACTACTAAGAATAAGGGGTTACACTAGTAGTATAGGGGCCTAACATGTAGATTCCATGTTCGCCATATGTTTGATGAAAAAAATGTCATGGTTAGGCCTGGTTAGGTCAAGTCTTTGATAAATTTATGTATGAGTGGCTTTATCTTGATGTCAATTATCATTATGGAAATTCACTGATTTCTAGGCAGTGGTTTGGAGGCTAACCTAGAGTTTAGGCTCAGAATTCGGGACCACTACATCTGAACTGGAAAATTTTATTTGCAACCACATGGATGCAGGCTTGTGCATGTGTTTTGAGGCTTCAACCATATGGAGAGCTTGTTGTGGGAATGGTTGGGGACCTAGGTTAGAGAATAGGGTGTCTAACTCATGTTTTGACCACCTTGGGTGGTTACTCAGCCTTTGAGTGGCTTGTAGTCCCTGTAGGATGTTATGAGATGTCAGTTTGTATTCTACAGTCAACCTCACTTCCTTAATGGAGAACAAGAGATCGGGTCATGTCATAGTAACTCCTCCTCTCATGTTTACCCTGGTAGGCCGATGAAACAGGGTAGATATGGGAGGGATGGTTACACTCACATTAGAGACGGCTTTCCAAGTGAGCTAGTTGAGCATACATTAAGAAAAAATTCACTGAGATATTAACTTATTTACTAAGAGAGAAATAAATAAACACAACAACAATAATAAAACATACATAATGCATAAAATATTTTTCCCTGGGAAAAATCCCAACTCCGAGGAAAACCCACCATAATGAAATTTCATTATCCTTGGCCGAAACCCTGGCCAACCTTGCCAAGTGAGCCTTCACCTCTCACCTCCCTGGCCTGCATTACAATGGAGTGTTCCTAGCCTTTTATAGGCTACATTACATGAAATACCATGGGCATAAAACCATGGGTACATAATAACTTGTGCCCAAAAATCACTACTTTTAGACTTGGTCAATCTTGACTCTATCTCTGAGTCAATCTTACCTAACGTTCCCCTCTTAAACCTGACTTTGGGTTCCTTGACTAAATCCAGCCAACCTTGCCAAGTGAGTTAGCCCAACCCTGCTCACTTTGGCCTTTACCCCCCTCAAAGTTTTATACCTAGGATATTTTTTAACCTGACATACACCCTATTGCTTAGGTATAGCCCATACTTTATCAAAAATTATCTAGGGTTACACATGCCTTACCAGGGTTTACAACAGTATGCCCATTTACATGTAATAAAAAATTTAACTCCATATTTTATTAAAATCGAGCCATATATCCCTAGCAATAAAAAAAACACTTAGATCTCTCTTTGTTTTCGGTTGCAACAAGATCTTCCTCTGCGATGTATTCATCAGACCATAAACCCTAGGCAATAGAAGCATCCCTCTAAAGCCAACATTCGACTCTAATACCAAATGAAGAAAAAATTACCAGAGATATTAACTTATTTACCGAGAGAGAAATTAATAAACACAACAACGATAATAAAACATACACAATGCATACAATATTTTTCCCTAGGAAAAACTCCAACTCCAAGGAAAGCCCACCATAATGAAATTTCATTATCCTTGGCCAAAACCTTGGCCAACCCCGCCAAGTGAGCCTTCATTGCTCACCTCCCTGGCCTGCATTACAATGGAGTCTTCCTAGCCTTTTATAGGCTACATTACATGAAATACCATGGGAATAAAACCATAGGTACATAATACCTTGTGCCCAAAAACCACCACTGTTAGACTTGGTCAATCTTGACTCTATCTCTGAGTTAAGTTTACTAACAATCCAAACTCTCTAAACAATATTGTTTGTAATGTTGCACCCTTTAGATCTCATTCGAGGAAGAAATAATGTCGTTCTAATATTCATGCTTCTCTTTTAGGACTCTACCCAAAAGAGTCTTCATCTTCTAGTGGAGGGTAATGGAATGTAGTTATTGGTTTTGTCTTCCCCCGGTGTGACTAGGGTTAGGGACCTAGTTCGATACCTCTGCTAGAATTTTAGAATGTGAGTATGCCTGATGATTATTAATGGAAAAAGTCTCCAGCTGTGAGATCTCCTCTCGAATGCCAAGTGAAGTCGTTGAGTGAAAAATAACACCAATTTTCTGAGCCTAGGCTTAGGCACATGACCGACCTTGTTGATCGCGACTGCCAGTTCCCCTATGACTACACATCCTTTGACATGGAATTGAGTTCTAAAAACGAAAACTAGATAGGAAACTATAACCTTAACCGAACCACCCAAAAAGAATTATAGCCACCCAAGTGA
This sequence comes from Pinus tabuliformis, assembly GCA_031772625.1. Lineage (NCBI taxonomy): Eukaryota > Viridiplantae > Streptophyta > Pinopsida > Pinales > Pinaceae > Pinus > Pinus tabuliformis. The sequence continues at coordinate 738,539,943 of CM062819.1, read as the reverse complement.
CATGCACCACACTTTTACTCTTTTTATAAAAACATTGTAATACAATCTTCCATAAAATTATAATTATTCATTATTTAAATTAATTTCCGATATATAAATAAATTCAAAACCATAAATCATCATCGTTTTGATAAAACCATTAACCATTGCAATAATTTTTTATTTTTATTTTTTATTTTATTTTTATGTTGTGGTTCACAGACACCTTCAGTGAGCGGGTGGTGCTACGTCCACGAGAAAATTTAGGGCTTACGCCCCTCGGCCTATAACAAGACCTGACCCCAAGAGCTTTCGGGAATTGACCCTGTGACCTCCCAAACGGCGAGGCCCCGACATGACCAATTGAGATAACTTTTGGGGCTGCAATAATTTAGTTTACATTAATGTGTTGATTGCATTTTGTTTTTGTTTGACTTTAACCTCCATAAGCAACCTACTCGGAAGATCTTACATTCAACGCAAACAATATGGTAAATACGATATACAAACGTGTTTTCGCTTCATATTAAACAAAGAAATTTGTAGAGTAACAAGTCCTTAGTTTTAGTTTTTTGGATTGGGTATTTTTTAAAATTGGTATTGGTTAAATTATTTTATTTATAATTAAGAGTTTATTTATGAAGAAATTTTTTTTTTACAAATAAGAAATTTTAAAATATAATTTTATGTTTAACTTGATTGAATTTGACTGTAACTTTAAAATTAAATTACTATTATTTATTATTGTAAAGATAAAATCTATTTTGAAATGTGGTGTTAAATATTTTTATGTTGTATATCTAAATCTCTATTTACTTCAAGGCAAGCAAAGTAGCATGCTCTATGATATGCCATAGCATTGGAAAGTAAACCTATGAATAAAAAAGGTTCCACTAGTATATAATATAATATATGAGAAATTACTTTTGTATGTTAAATGTTTAATGACACACAAGTTTTCCAAAGTAAGGTTGTTTGGAAATATTTGGATACTTAATCACATTTAGTGGTTATAGTTTGTCTTCTCAGTGGCTTGTGGTAGTGGAAGAAACTGAGCATTCATGCAACTATTGGCATAATTTTTCATCAATTAATATTTTCTATTATCATGGTACTTATGGTTATCAAATATTTAAATTTAATTTAAGTTTGGCACTTAGTTCATCTTTCAACACTAAAGTCTATATCCACTATATGGGGTTAACTAGCCATTTACAAAAATGCTAATATAATCTTCAATGAACTAATGTCACTAATTATCTATGAATACTTAAATTGAATAAGTAAATGTGATGTAACCAAAATATCACTGAGCCATGGATGAGTTTCCAACCAATGCATAATTATCATTGAAATGGAGCAATGCTTGGCAGTTCAAGATGCCCAACGCTCCAAAAAAAGTTGAGTTTACTTTGCATAAATCTATTTGGACATGAAGGAATGATAAAAAAAAACGGTTATTGAATTATCATGCTCTCCTACATGTGTCATGTTTTTTCCTATGTTAATGCCATTTATGAGTGAAATACGCTTTGTTACACTTATATTTTCTCTTGCGAAGGAGTTGAACAAGCATGAATTTCATACTTCTTCTATAAATGAGAAGAATTACCAACAAGAAAGGGAGTGCTTTGCTATTTTTCCCCCATTTAAGCCTAGAGTTGTAGAGCATATGTGAGAGACAAATTTTGCCTACACTTTATGAATATACATGTCCTATAGGTTTAAATCCTCCATATTTGGTTCCAACACTAGTTGATGAAATCATTGATTCGTGATAAGTAGATCCCGACCTTCGTGACTTTAATGATGGAGGATCCAACATAAACATAAAGTAAAAAAATTCAAAATATTTGTGCAAATATTTCATTACATCAATAATTTCTTTTTTCAAAAAAATCATTCTATTGACCATATCTTTCATGTCAAATGTTTCATTATATTAGCTATATTTTTCATTTTTCTATTACCAACACTGTTATAATTGGGTACAAATGTGATAAGGATGAAAACACATTTACTAATTGAGTACCCAACTCAAAATAGTAAAGCCAAATTTAAAATTACTATAATGGTGCTAATTAAATGAAAGAACTAATAACCTCCACACGCATTGGAATGATCCATTAATAAGTAAAATACTTATTAATATTTAAAGTTTTAATTATTTTGATTTTACTTCAAATATTATTCAATACTTTTATTAAATTAAACATTATAATTATAAATATAAATATAATTCTATTGAGTTTCAAAACATATATCTCAATGAGAACAATTAACTTGTCATGTGATGGGTTACATCATAAACTCCCGCTCTTCGAAAATTTTAATTATACTCTTCGAAAATTGTAATTATGCACAATGTGAAGCAAAGATTTATTGAGATAATTCCAATTTGATAAAAAAATTAATTTAATCGTCATTTTATAGTAAATTTAATATTAAAATGTTAATTTTTTATTTTTTATTTTTAAATAGAGAATATATTATTTTATCATTTTATGTTTACTAATTATATTACTCTTCAAATGACTTTTTTAATTTTTTTTATAATTTTGATATAAAAAAAAAAATGCTAATAAAATTATTATTAATTTAAATAACATAAAACTAGTCCATAAATAAAACAAGAAGCACCTTATCTTCCGCGTGTTGAAGATTCAAATTGATTTTGCTTTGAAGCATTCCTTTATAGGATATCTCACATGCCAAATACCAAATACATAGATTCAAAGAGATATTGAAGTTCGATGCCATAGTATTTCATTTTTTATTTTTATGTAAAATCTTATGTAATATTTTTTAATTATTAATAATAATATAAAGTTATATTTATTAGTAATTGTTTCAAAAGGTGTAAAGAGAGATGGATATGTTTTTAATCCGAAGAAATTGTATTTTTGTTTTATAATTTAAGTTTTTTTTGTATTTTTTTAATGTCGGTTTTTTAAGTTGAATTTTTTTTTAATGTTTTTAAAATTATATGTATTCTATTAATCAAAAAGTTTTTATAGGGAAAATTTCTCATCAACATAATTACAACTAAATAAATGACCATAATTATCACTTCTTTTATCATTTCATTTCCTTTGTTTACATGATAGAAGATGTTACAAAAAATTAATTTTAATTTACCATGAAAAATCTATACTACTTTAATATTAGCTATACATTTCATACAAATAAAAACTTTTCAAAATTAGAACATATATATTTTTGCTAGGTTGAGTTAAAGCGAGATAGGATATTGTATGGAAGAAATATCGATCCACATATGTGATGCTCTCACTAAAACACTTATTTGATTTAATGCTCCTTCCAATATTGTATGGAAGAAATATCTATCCACATATGGGATGCTATCACTAAAACACTGATTCATATAACTTTGAACCCCCATAAATGACTCTCATCCTCACCTCATCCACATGAAATTAAATCAATAATTTAACACAGTAAAATCCACACAAAGCAACCATTTTTTCACTTTTTTGGTGAATTTAGGAGTTTATATTAATTCAAAGGAATATTACATCATTGAGTGCCTTTGTGCAAAATTCTTCCTTCCTCTTTCCTACCAGATTTATTGGTCAGGATAATGTTAGCAAAATATATAACAAAAAAACAGTACAATGAAAGAATCTGAAAACCAACTTACCAAAAAACTAAAAGACACACAAAACCAAGAAACTACTAATCACCATAAAATATCAAAGGAGTGAACCAAAGCCGAGTTGCCAACAAAAAAGTGGATTGCATGAGGAGTGGACATGTGACTCCATATGAGCAAGAGAGTTTCTATCCTTTCCAATTTGTCCATCATTCTTCTTTGTCTCCTCATAAGTGAGTCCAAGCTATCAAGCATTCTCCATTGATTGATGAGTTTGCAACATATTCATAAACTTAATCACCACATTCCTTCTTCATGCCTATCAAAGCTAAGTTGTTCTTCCCATGGTGGTAATATGTCTAAGATAATTAGTGAACTCATTTTGGGGAGGAAGAAACTTCACAAAACCACACAAAGCAACTAATTTATAATAGATAAAATTTAATATTTTTCCTTCTAAATGTATGAAATTATTATTTCTGATTCTTATAATTATTACTATTTGTTTAATCAAATTATTTTAAAAGTGTTATTTAAATTTTAAGATACGAAAATTTAAAAAATAATTCACTCGAAATTCTTTAAATTCGTTTTATTTTATATATTGAATATTATTGTTTTAATAGTCAATTAGTACTAATAGTCATGTTAAAATAAACTATAATTTTATTTTATATTATTATTATTCTCATTATTAATGGCAAAATGAATTAATATATAATTTGGGGTTGGTTAGAGTGGGTGAGGTTATTCTCAACTTATGCCAAAGAGACATGGATTATTGCAAAGGCTACTTCTGACCAAAGTGGCAAACATCAAAGATTTGGTGGTATTGTAAGATTCACAACTAGTTATCCATCACTTTGGTCATGGTTCATTGCCTGAAGATTACATGTTGGGAACATTATTGATCAAGTGAGGAAATATTTTTTCATGTCTTGAGAATGAACAATTTTGTTGCCGATGATATTACAAATAATGGTATAAACTTGGACATAAGAGTTCTAATGAGAAATCGTATTCCTTATCTCACAACTATTCCTTAATAGTGGGTTTGATATGCATTGTAAATTTTGTTTCTTTTTTGGAGAATCTACACTTCCAAAGACCCGGAGTCCTTTAGGATCGTAAAGTGGCTAAAATATATGGAAAATAAAGATTGTTGTGAGGTTATAGATATAGTTAGTCTCGAAGGCTTTCCATTGTATTCACTTAGCGTACAAGCTACAATCTAGATGTGGATTTTAATCTCATAACAATTAGATAATAATAATCATAGTAATGAGTTAAACATATATACATTTTTAAAAAATTGTAACAAAATTCTTAATGATGTAGATTCATCTGCAATGGAGATTCTTAACTTATAAATAGGCTTAGTTACAATCTCATAGACCAATATAATGGCATATCAATAACACATGTGTGAAAAATCATAACCCATTTCAACACATTTATCATGACATTTTTTAATTAATCAATTTAATTAAAAAAAACATATCTACTTTTAAAATAACTCTCAACATTTAATTTGTGATTACTAAAATATTATATGTAAATTAAATCCTACAATTAATTTTATATTAATTCTTATTATAATTTTATGAAATAAAAATACCTATATAAAATTGATATTTTAAAATTTATTATAATATTTTTTAACTAAAATTAAAATATATATAACAATTTTTAACTAACACCTTATCTATAATATATATTTTAATTTCGGTTGGATTTGAATAGCTTTATCATTCTCTTTGATATTCTCCTTAACCATGAGCAATCCAATATTTAGCTTTGATATTGCCTCTTCATTCTATACACCATTTGAGTTGTTATCGAATGAATTTTCATTTGTTGTTATCATATGAATTATGGAACATGCATCAATGTGGTATTAGAGACCAACAACAAGCTCACCAGATTTGGACATTTGAGATCCCTTGAAAGATCACGAATATTATTTTGGGCAACTGAGATTATGTTGCAATTGATAATCTCTTTTTCACTGAGAAAAATTGTCAAATGTTGATTTGTGGCGAACAAAGAATGTTCCTTGCTTTCGAGATTATGTTGCAATTGCTAACTTCTTTTTCACCGAGAAAAAATGTCAAGTGTTGATTTGTGGCAAACAAAGAGTGTTCCTCACTTTCACTTATATATATTTCCATGTCGCGGAGGACATCATGAATTTTTATTTTTCTTCACATATTCATAGTTGCAAAATGAATTTAACTTCACATATTCATAGTCGCAAAATGCATTTAAAACATACTCACCTAGAACAACATACTCGATCAAGCACCTAATTACTAGTTGATGTTGTGATGATTGTTAGAAAAATAGAGAGAGAACAAGAGGTTGTTCACACAACACAAATTACACTTGGTATTCATTGATCACATAAAGCAGTGACATATATAAGAATTAGATCACCGACTTCTAGATGATAAGATCTGAAGAAGGTGGATCTATGACTCATGGACAACTCACACACATAGGGAAATAACCATTTCTAGTATCAGACCTAGAGACTCATAATGACAACTCATGACAACTTGGAAGTCATGGAAGCATTACTTCCAATACCCTCCTCCCTTAATGCTTACATGACAATTATAAAAAAATAGACATTACAACAATAGATAAATCTCTGTCAAATTTGTCTGATATCGTCATCACTAGCACTCATATCCACTCTGAATCTCACGATTTCTGCTCTTTTCTTCACCATACTTTCGAGCTCCCCGCTTGATCCATTTAAGACATAACCGCTTCAGACCATCGTTGACGTGCTTTACAAAATTGACGCTTCTCAACCTCCTGCAGCACAACGGGTCAATGTCGATACTGAACCATCCTATGGAACTTCTACCATCTATTGAATCCATGACCCTCCATAGTCTTCATCAGTTATCTAGGATAGCATTTTGGGTACAAAATGTCTTCAACAGACAATTCGACAACTTGACCTTATAAAATAACCTTTACTAACGCTCTCGGAGCACGATGGGTCACACCATCTTGACCCTATTAAGAACTACCTATGACTAATGCTTCCGGAACACGACAAGTCACATTAATTTGTTGAATGATTGACTTATTCTTTGTGATTCTGCATTTCCTCATCTTCTTATTTTTACATATCAAAATAATTTTACAAATAAATAAAATCACTTTCACATCACTCATGAAATATAACAACCACTCAAACACACAACAATATATTTTTCATACATCACCCAATCGAAATTCTTCTTCAACAATCCTCATTTACCTATTTTTTTTACCATTAACCTTCCCAATTCTTTCCACCCATCCACCATTCAAATTTACCACTGCCTTTTCTTTATTCTAAAAAGAAATAACACCATCGAAAAGAATTGCATCAGCCTTTCATTGTTTTCCTTGAGAAAACATTTCATGTAACACCTTCATATCTCGAGAGTCGTTCCTCCATTTTTTAGTTTTTGTGCACATAGTCCGAATATGAGGTAATCGGATGGGAAATGTGAGGGCTAGATAAGACCTGCTCCTGCAGTAGATTTTCATTAAGAACCCTTCGGTCTCCGGATTCTCTAGGCTTCTGCGACAAATTCTCTCGGCTAAAAAACACACTCTCACTGTGCAGCAATATGGTAAGATTCCAAGACGAATGATACAATCGCGTAGTCATCCAAGCTAGAATTCATGTGACCTGAAGATTGCCCCATATGATCATTACTTAAACCGCCATGGCCGCCATTGCTTCCCGTAAACTCTGTTTGTTGTAATCTGTATTGTCGGGTTTTTTACTCGCACAAATATTCTATAGAAGACAATTTCTTACCTCTCTCAAATTGAGCCACATATTATGAAAAAATCTTTTTGACTTTCAATCGATTTAAATCCAATTTCAAATCTATAAGAATAGAGTAGTACACCTCCATATACTTTAAAGGTCAAATCACTATACAGAGAGAGTTCTTTCTCCCATAATGAATGAGTTTAAATGATGAGAACATCAGGCTTTTATGCTCATGTTTTTATACAACATTCTCTACAAATATCACAAAAACCAGGTGGTAAAACCATGTGTCTAATACAATCATAAAAATGTCTAATTTGGAACATCTAAATAATACTAATTTGTGTAATACTAATTGTTTGTTGATTTTTATTTTTAAATAAAGCTAACATATGTTTTATTGATTATCTTAGAAGGGACATGTGTAGACTTTCTCTTATATTGGTTATAGAATGCTCTTTTCCACACAATAATTTTTTTTATCATTTTCAAAATAGAAATTATATGACACTTTTAAGTACCATTTGGTGAAGTATCAAGTAATATGGTGTTATTCATGGTTTTTGGATTAATGTGGTATTTAAATCTCATTTTATTGCACAATTTGAGGTTACTACGAAAATGAAATCCCATTAAAAAAAGACCTAATGATTTAATAGGCGGAATAAATGTTGCACTAGTAAAATTCCGACTTTTTTTTAGTATATGCACAATGGACTTTCTCTAAATCAATGGACTTTCTCTAAATCATAATATTTAATTTTAATTGTACTGTTTGTCTTGTGTATTGAGTTCATTGTAAAAAAAAACATTCTCTCAAAAATAAACTCATTTTTATCACTTTAAATGTTTAAATTTCCCATAAACATTAAAAAGCATTTAAACAAAATTAAATAATATTATTTAATTATAATATCATTTATATATTTAGTACATTTAGTATATCAGGATAACATAAGTTATGGTAATTCAGATAGAAAAAAAGTAAGTTATGATAACTTAGATAGAAAAAAGTAAATTATATATTCTCACATTTTATGCTTCTGTGATTCATGATATAATGTTCATATTTTCAGGAGAAATCACATAGAGAACAAAGGGTCCAAGCCTTTTGAACCTAGATCTAGGTTCATTATCAGGACCAGGATGAGGAGCAAGATCAACTGGACGAAAGTCAAATTAGTTAATTTTGAATTATATATATATATATATATATATATATATATTATTTTAAAATTATATATATAATATTTTTTTCTTTTTGTGATCTATATTTTTGGTAGAAATCACATAAGAGAAATTTTTGGCCAAAGTCTTTTGAACCAACAAGTGTGGTTCATCATCAGATCATTAGCACCAGAGGTTCATAATCTGGTCCTCATGATGAACCACATGTGTTGGTTAAAAATGCCTAGGCCAAAAATTTATCTTATGTGATTTCTACCGAAACACTTCGCTTAATATTTTTTTATTAAAATAGATTAATTATTTTTACACAAAATTAATTTAGTGTTTAATTAAAAACTTATTGGAATAAACTAGTTGTGTTGTAATGTTTTCAAAAATTAATTAATATAATTAGATAATGAAAAGTTACAATTTTGATAATGAAATTTTGTTATTTCAAAAATTTTGATATTACTTTTGGCTTTTTTTCAATAACTCCATTTTTTAAAATTTTAATAATTGAAACTTATAATTCTACTAATAGGTCAACTTTTTATCAAATTTATTTCAAAAAATATATAAAAAACAAAATTTATTTGTTACATAAGTCATATAATCTATTTTAAAAGGACTTTTTTATGACATTTTTTCTGATTAATTTTAACCAAAATTTGGCAGAGATTTTTATAAACTTGAGTTTAAGTTGTTTAATTTGTAGAATTCAAGCACCCCACAGGATTCATGTGTTGAATCCATTTATGCATTAAAAAATACATTTTAAATAACAAAAAATATTGATTTGTCAGATTCCAATGAAAAAGTCTATTTTGTTTATAAGTTAGTGTATACAATTTTAAAATAATAATTTTGAAATTTCAATCTTATTTATTAAAAAATATTAATTAATTAAATAAAAATCTTATTAAAAGATCTAAATATTGAATACCAAAAATTATAATCCCAAAATAATATTTCCTGGATTTCAATTTAAATTATATAGTTAATAAATGAATAGTTTAAATTATCAAATCATGAATCTACTTAATTTCGAAATTGAATATCCATAGATTATAATGGCATTGTCTACTAAGGTGGCAAATTTGCATGGAGGTCAAAAAAATAGCCCAAATCCGACCTTTTTTCCTCAACAAATCTCACAGAATGATTGCTTCAACCCTGCTTTTGGTGGTGGAAATGGATTCAACACAATAAAAATTTTTTTATCACCCTAAATCTTGAAACCCGATAGCTATTTCCAAAAATTTCTTCTTAATTTGATCAAAAGTTAAAAAAAACTCCATTATTTCCAAGCAAATTTGATGCTTCATTAGGTTACATGGATTACAATTTAATGGAGTTGCCTTTAGTGGGATTTTTTGGACTTTGTTATTTAAATGGTTTTTTTGACTGTATATATGGATTCAACACCAAGAAAAACCCTTAGGGAACTTGGATTGTGCAAGAGTTACCCATCAAACTTGTGATTTCAAAAAATTCTTGTCGGATTTTAGAGAAATTAAACTCGAAAAAACCCATCGAAAAAGCTTCCAAAAAATCGCACTAAACACAACTCACAATTTAATAAATTAAATATTAAATACCCAACACAACTATTTTAAAATTGCATAAAAGAGGAGTAGAAACTTTCTTGATCATGGCAATTAGTTTTAATTAAATAAATAAAGTATTAAATATACAACACGACTCATTCCCCGAAAATCATAATCATGGATAACTTTGAATGATTTGAATTTCGTACTTATAAAACGTATCCTAATTTTCAATTTTAAAATTTATAAAAAAGTAAAGTTCTCTCCTATGATATTAAAAATATCAAATAGAAAACATGATATCTAATTTTATATTAAAAGAGGTGTTTTGAAAAAGCTTAAAACACGGATAATGTGATATCACACACGCAACCAGAGGATACGTATGGTTAATTCTGATTGATGTGACAAATTCATAATGTTAAAGGTGAAATAATGATTACAAAATAAGGCTCTAGCTCTTTTGCACTAATAAAAAATTATATAAATAAAATTTAATAATTTTAAAAAAAATATTATCTAATGTTCACTTACATATTGTTTAAAAAAATTTGGTCAAAAATAAATTAATTCAAGGGTCAACGTATTTCTGAATACATTATACCCTTACCTCCAATAGGGATAATAATTAATCATTAAATACAATTATATTTTACATGATGAACAAATTATAAATATACATATTTTATATTATATAATTAATTTTAATATTGTATGTTTGATATTTTATATTAAACTAAAAAGTTTCTACGTCTATTTTAAAGGTAAAATATATTAATATACTTAATTATTAACAAAAATTAAGATTAAATGGAAAACATATCAATCATTTGAAACAAACTTAATTACACCATATTGGTATATGAGACTTATCCAATTTTAAGATCAAGACCAAACCATACACCAAATTAATATACAAGACTATCAAAATCCAACGTCATATTTCAAACCCAACCAAACCCTACTGCCCTCAGTTCATTCGCCAAAGTCAACTTTCAAAGTATCCTCCATTTCAAAAGCCTCCTGTGCTTTGATGTAGTCCACTACCACACATAAAAAAATATTAAGTTGTATAATATGTCCTACATTCCAAATATATGAAAAAAAATTAAATTCCACTCAATACTTTTTGTTCCAAACATATGCGAGGCATAGTTGCATAAATGACACTTTCAAAAGTAGAAAGGAAATAATTTTGTGAACGAGTTTAGCGGATCATTAGTGGCTGTAGCATGGTATCACCTTGTTGAAAGCAAACCCTCAGATTCCCCCATCTAAGTCAATAAAATAACAATGTTTATACCATGCAATGGGTATTTAGAATAAATCAATTATAAAAAATTGGCATTAGGGATAAGATATACACTATACCCTTGACACTTATGACGATTGTCGTCCTTGGTCCTGCCAACTACAACGTGTCTCACAATCTGGGATTCTTGGTTTTAGCAGAGGAAATCGACGAATGACACTTATGTCGATCCTTGTCCTTGATCCTGCCAACTACAACGTGTCTCGTAATCTGGAATTCTCGGTTTTAGTAGAGGAAATCGACAGATGGTAAATCTCATGGTCTCTTTTGCTGTAATTATGATTGATGTGATAATTTCATAATGTTAAAGGTGAAATAATGATTACAAAATAAGACTCCAGCTCCTATGCACCAATCAAAACTTAAATAAATAAAATTTAATAATTAAAAAAAAAATATTTTTATTGTCTAATGTTCACTTTACATATTGTTTAAAATTTTTTGGTCAATAATAAATTAATTCAAGGGTCAACATATTTTTGAATACGTTATACCCTTGCCTGCAACATGGATAATAAATATGAGGATAATATGGCTAGATGAATTGGAAAGAATTAATGAAAGAATAGATTGTTTATTTAAATTATATAATAAAAGAAATTGAGAAATTAAATTTAAAAAATTGGTTAATTTGTTTTTATAAAAGTAAATAAAAAAAAGTGTAATAATATTAACTAATTTAATTTTGGGTCTGGAGTATGCCTTAAAATTGCTTTTGTTTGGCTAAGAGCTTATATTTCTTAGTCGTAAGGGAACATGAGGGAACAAGTTAATGGCACAAGACCTAGAGGCATCTCACAGGTGTGAAAGTCTGCCCCCTTACAAACCACCATCAGGTAATTCTAGGTGGTGTGGTTTTCCTTGAATAACAATGATGAGTCAGCCTATAACAACAGTGATGGTTGTCCACACTATTGGTTTGACAACTGAATTATGCTAGGTTTTCACATTGTTTAAAAAATAATTGATTTAATTTAAAGAAGAGAAGTGTGTTATACATACTAAAGGAATATGAAATGCTAAATGCATTATACATGCTAAACTTAAAAGAAATATGAAAATGAGTATAACATCCGTGGCGATGGCCAAGTATAACAAACACATAAACAAATCATTTAAGAGGAATACACCAGAAACATGGATAGGGAAAATATGAAAGAAACATTAATAAGAAGACATTTTCTATAGAGATGAACCTAGAAAAAGTGTAGTAGTAACTAGTGAATCATATAAAAGATATATGAGATAAAGATATAGGCCATGCTAACTTAGAGAGAATGTGAACATGATGATAATTATAAACATGTAAGGATATCAACTAATATAAGCGTGTGTTGAAGTAAATAAGTAGATAAACAAAGTGTGCTAGAGAGATGAAAAAGCCAAATTCAAAAGGATTGTGAGCTTAAAATTAATTAGTACTAACTTACTAAAAACTTTGCATTAATATAATACAAATATTCACACATAAGAGAAATTTTATTTATAAAAGTGGATAAGATAGGCCTAAAAATTCAATGTAAAGAAGATGATAATATGCATAGAAATGGTAAACATTTGCAAAAGAAAAAAGTCAATCATAGCGATAGAAAAATGAGTGCACTTTATATATAAACAAATTTGAACTTGGAAGGGAACATAAAGATGAACAAGGAATAGAAAATGCAAAATAAATATTGGGTCAAACTCATATAAGAGAAGTGCACCAAAAATATAGACAAATTTTTGAACTTGAAAGGGATTTCAATAAGAAGATGGGGCATATGAAGGTGGATTAAGAAGAGTAAGGGTGGACAAAAAAAAACTTGTATTCTTACTTTCAAACATAAGGAATGTGTATAGTTAGTTATGTTTGATTGTCATATGAAAATCCACTATGAAGTCTACCTTGATTTTGGTATTAAACGTTCTTATAAAAATCATGCTGGATAATTGGATGTTTCAATAAATTTAACATTGTTCACGAAAGAGAGTACAAGAAAAGAGTGTTGTAGGTTTGAAATTTAGGGATTTTTTCTCATCGGTTTATGAGGGTAATTATAGGTTTACAATTTTTGAGTGGCTTATGAGTTTTAAAGATGAGGCCCTTGTGGGAAGGGCTCGACACCCCTCCTTCAGGAATATTGTAACTCGTTAGTCTAAGAAAGGGACAGAAAATGGGGCACTAGGGGTAGTGGAACCTCGAAGAATCTTCCAATTTTAGGGGTTCAATGGCAAGCAAGTTTAAGAGGACACTATTTACCAAAGGCAACTCAAAACCTTAGGTTTATAATTCCACCAAATAGTTTGGAAGAACACCAAAGACGAATGAAAGATCATGCTTTCATTTGTAAGTTGTTGGGAGGATGGTCAACTGAACGAGAGATTGAAATATGGATTCAACAGAAATTACATCCCAAAGGATAAGTGGGAGTGGAGTTGAAATTAGGACCAAAGGGTTTTTTCACAGTAATTTTTTCTAATCTGGAAGATAAGAATAGGGTGTTCGAAGGAGGACCCTCTTTCTTTAATATTGTTGGTTTATATATGCATCATTAGGAAGAGTGATTCAACCCATAAAAGAAGAATTTATGGCAGTGCTACTCTGGGTAAGACACTATTCTTTGCCTGTGGATTTTATGGATTCCTGAGATTTTGAAAGGAATTTTGTAAAAATTTCAGAAATGACCAAATAAAGAAGTAATATGTCTTAGGTATATCTATGTGTCTACATGTGCATTTCCTAATTGTTACCAACTTCCATAGATCATAAATATTAAGGTGAGATCTGCTCTCAACCTCTTTCTTATGAACATGTTTTGTTCTGGTTTCATATCTATAATAAGCATGGACACCTATTCCGAGAGAAGGAACAATACAGTTCTAGGTTAACCGTGAATTACATGTTCACTAAAGTTTCGACTAAAAGGCCTAATAATTAGGGGAAAGAAACTCAATCCAAAAGAAAACTCGAAGACAAGAATGCCTTTATGGTGTTAGAGGGTATGAAGGAAGATTTCACGTTACCTGATGACATTATAATGACTGAACCAGTGGCGGATTCCTCAGAGGAAAAACAGGCACAAAAGAGGAAAATGTCAGAAGAAGAGACGTAGGAACCAAAACTTGTAATTTTTTTTATTTACCAAGTATCGAGGAAGTTATGACTTTGACGAATGATAATTTTCATATGTTAGATGACGTGGAGCATGTTATTGTTACCCTAATTAATTATTGGGCAATGAAAATTTGGGGGAACTTTCAAACACTCAAAAGGAGATTTTCATCCAGCCGTTTATGAACTGGAAGAATAAGGGAAAATTGCGGGAAAATGGTAAAGAACAATTGCCTAAAGATACCAAATGGAAAGGAAAGAAGTCAAATCGAGGATTGATTCAAAGAGCTGGAGAGGAACTCCTAAAGATACCAAATGGAAAGGAAAGAAGTCAAATCGAGGATTGATTCAAAGAGCTGGAGAGGAACTCATTAATTTGGGACAAGCAACGAAGATATCGACATTTTTTTCACCATCCCAATAGTAATTTTGATGAAAATTATTACTTGGAACATTCACGGCTTAAATAGCAAGGGTAAAGAATGTTATTAGTGGGACTGGATCAAAGCTGAGAAGCTTGTGCTGGAAATTTTATAGGAAACTGTGTCAATGAAAAAAATTAATTGAAATAGGTGTTCAATGCTGGGAAGGGTGTAAGGTTATGGCCCTTCATTCTAAAGGGAGTTTGGGAGGATTAGAAACTATATGGAACAGGACAGAAGTTGTTTTTCATGATTGGATAGCTAGCCATCGAATTTTGATAGGTCACTTTCATTACTTAGGCTCAAAAGACTTAGTGAGCGTGACTCCTGTATATGGACCTCTTATGGTGGGGAAAATTGAGATCTATGGAGGATATAAAAGTTCATTGGAGGTTAATTAAATATTCTCTTTGGATTCTTGGGGGAGATTTTAACTTAACTAGAAATCTGGATGCAAAGAAAGGTGGGATTCACACGGTAGATTTATAATCAAACTCATTTTTATCATTTTTGGGGAAATTACAACTAGTAGATGTGCCTATTATTAATAGGATTTTCACATGGAACAAGCAACAGTGAGGCAAACACCAGGTGGCATGTTGATTGGATTGATTCCTGGTTTTAGAGGAAGTAATGGAAAAAGATGTATTTCGTGAGGCGTTTATTCTTCCTTGTCTAGGGTATGATCATTGGCTTGTTAGATTGGAAATAGATCTTAAGGGAGACCCAAAGAACAAGCCTTTCTGCTTTGAGGGATTCTAGCTTCAAACTCTAGATTTTGTGGTGAAAGCTA
Organism: Pinus tabuliformis; assembly: GCA_031772625.1. Classification (NCBI taxonomy): domain Eukaryota; kingdom Viridiplantae; phylum Streptophyta; class Pinopsida; order Pinales; family Pinaceae; genus Pinus; species Pinus tabuliformis. The sequence goes on along the minus strand of CM062819.1, from coordinate 738,524,226 downwards.
AAGAATGGTGGGAAGATCTTGCAGTCAAAGGTAAGAATAAGATGTATCATCTTTCACTTGAAACTCAAAGCACTGAAACCAAAGATAAAATTATGGAACAAAAAAAATTGGAAACATTTTTTAGGAAAAGCAGATCCTGGAATGTCAGATGCATGATATACAACAACTTATGATTTTGGAAGGAAGAACCCTTGAGTTTTTTATAGGAAGAAGAGTTCACCCTGATGCAGATAGAACAATGTAAACATCATGAAGAAATTCTTTGAGATATAAATATCACATTCAATGGCTCAAAGAAGGGGAGACAAACTAGAAAGTTTTCCACAAATCAATGATACAACGTTGGCATAAAAATCAATTTTTTTCTTTAATTGGAAGAGATGGTTTTCGAAAATTCAATCATCAAGAGATTGAGGAGGATTTGATTTCTTATAATAAGGAAGTTATCTCGGAGCCTTTTCAGAATAGATAGGTGGCCATCAAAAAAATAACGGGTTCCATTCCTAAACTCATTAGTAGGGAGAAAAACTTTGCCTTACTGAGACTGATTTCATTCCAATAAGTGGAGGACAGAATTATGGCCATGCTCGTTACCAAGGCACCTAGACTGGATGGATATACATCATAATTCTTTAAGGCTTTCTAGTCATTTTTAGGATAGGAGATCCATGATATGGTTGGGGAATCTCGAAAAGACCAGTCAATGTGGGTTATACTGAATGCTACGTTCATTTCATTACTCACTAAACACGGAAATCTTAAAGACCCAAGTGGTTTAGACCTATTTCCATATGTAATTTAATATACAAGGTCATGACTATAATTATCTTCAATCATTTGAAACTACTTCTTAAGGATCTTATCTCTCCCTAAAAAACTAGTTTTGTAGAAGGATGATATCATAACAGTTCATGAGATTCTACACTCTCTGAAGACTCTGAAGAAACCAAGTATGCTGATTAAACTTGATATGTAAAAAGCTTATGATATGATCATTTGGGATTACTTGTTATAGGTTATGGACACCTTTGGTTTTTGTGGAAATGGATCTCTTTGATAAGGTATCTTATCTCTATTCCATTTTATTCAAATTTGATTAATGGTTCTTAGTTTGCTACTTTTTAATTCATCATGTGGATTACATTAGGGAGATCCATTATCTTTGTTTTTGTTCATATTGGCTATGGAAGGGCTTGGTAGATTTTCTCACAGATCTTTCTCTATGGGATCCCTCAAAAGTTTGAGATTATTTTGTGAAGATCTCCTTGTCACTCATCAACGGTTTGTAGATGACGTGTGTCTTTTTTTTGTCAACCTACCCTGAAGGAATTAAAGGAGATCTGATCTCTTCTTTCGATATACATGGAGGCTTCAGGTACTTTTATTAACTATGACAAGACTAGGATTTTGTTTTATAACTGTAAGGAGTCAATTCAGGTTTATTTAGCCCCTATACTTGAATTCCAGCGAGCTTCACTCCCTTCCAAATATTTGGGTGTTCCTTCAGTGATTAATTCGAAAAGAATATTGTGTTGGAAAGATCTTCTTTTGAAGCTCAAAAATAAGATCAACAATTGGATGTTTCAAGCTCTCAATTTTGCAAGAAGATTTATTCTTACAAAATACATCCTTCATGCTTTGTCATTTTACCATATGTTTGTAATGCCTGGGCTGAAAACAATAGTTGGATGTTTCAAGCTCTCAATTTTGCAGGAAGATTAATTCTTACAAAATTCGTATTTTGTCCTTCAGGCTTTGCTATTTTACAAAATTTGATCAACAATTGGATGTTTCGAGCTCTCAATTTTGCAAGAAGATTGATTCTTACAAAATCCATCCTTCAGGCTTTCCCAATTTACCAGATGTTTGTAATGCTTGGATCAAAAGCAGTTTGGAGAAACTTCACTTCAAAATGGCATGAATTTCTGTAGAGGGGAGCAAATAAATGTAAAAAGTGGTCCATAGTGACGTGGGAGACAGTTATTAATCCAAATCTAGCAAGAGGATTGAATCTACGAGATTAAACTATTCTAAGTTTTGCATTGGGAGAAAAAATTTGGTAGCATTGAGTAATAGGGGGCAATGAATTTTGGAATACAATTTGGATAAGGAAGTATGCTAAGTTGTATACAAAAAGAAGAAAGGCTCTGATTTGATTCCTATATTACAAGTTCTAGTATATGGTTATGGGTGCAAGATAATCGTGAAATTATATGAAAACATGCTTTCTGGGAAGTTAGAGAAGGGAACTCAGCTTTATTTTGGGATGATGTCTGGAAACAATTATCAAGACTTAGTGAGCGAGAGGAATTTAGGGCTTTGAATGTTTTTATAGATAATATGGATTCTGGAAGTCTGACTCAGCTCCTTCCCTTTGGCGTCAATGGAATGCGAAGGAAGATTGGCCAACTTCACACATGGATTTTTGGTGGATTAGTTTCCAACAAAAATTATTAGAAAGGAAAATACAAGTTTCACAGGGTGGCGATATATTACGTTGGGGCCTGCATCCTAGTGGGATTTTCATGGTAAAATAATTCTATGCTTTTTTGGCTAATCAACCTGGTTTGGAAAAAGATGTCACCTGGAGAAAGATTTGGTCTAGAATCCATTCGCTGAAAATTTCATTATTTATTTGGTTGGTGGGAAGCCGTAGGATTCTTACGTGGGATTGCATCATGAAGAAGGGTTTTGAGGGTCCATCTTTTCCTCCTTTGTCACTTGGATGAAGAATTTTCCTCCTTTGTCACTTGGATGAAGAAATGGTGGATCATTTATTGGTGGATTGTCCCTTTGCGAGAGAAGTGTGTTCCTTTTTCAATTCCATTTTCGATATAGTCACTATGATTCAGGATAGTTTTATGGACTTAATCATATAATGGAAATTCTCTATGTTTAATATCGTTTAATATCACTGTTGTTAATAGAGCATGGATCTTGGTTCAAGGTTTTATTGTTTGTAATCTATGGAAATAAATGAATGCTAGGATATTTCAAGCTAAAAACATAAGGACAAATATGCTAAAAGATGTTATCCTTTAAAATAGTCGGGAAACCATCCTCGCCACTTCTTGGTCTAATGATGACTAGAAGACCGACAATAATGAGGCTAAGATTCTCCATCGATTGAAATTGAATCAATAGATGAGTTCTTGTAAGGAGAAAATCATTGAAAACACCTCTTCTAATATAGCATTCTCTCCTCCTCCAAGAGGATTTACAAAATTGGATTTTGATAATGCGTTAAAGGGTAATCCGAGAATAACGGGGTTTGGTGGTGTTTTTAGAGATTGCAACTCATCAGCCTTACATGTTTTTGCTCCAATTGGGGGTTTGATTAGTAATAATTTAGTTGAGTTTCTAGCTGTGGAGAAGGGTATCCAAATAGCCATCCATGAGAGATTTCATTTACTATAGATTGATGGGGATTCTATGGTGGTAATTCAATGTGTGCAAAGGCTCCTAATATGGCAATCCCATAGGAAAATTGTGAAAATTTGGAGATTAGAAGGAGTTTTGGAAAGTATAAATGATTATTCTCTCAGCTTGAATACGTCATTGTACAACATTCAAGTAGAGAACAGAATAAGGTTGCTCACTTCTTGGTGAACATGGCTTGCAGATCTCGAGTTCTGGATTTGGATGCGAGCTAGCCTCTTTCTAGCTTGGAGGATGGTTTTGAATTTCCATAGGGTCTATTGGAGGGAGACAAGTTAAACCTCGATGGGGGTGAGAAGCTTGTTTTGGATGGCATGCCATCCCACATGTGTCCTTTCTTCTTAATGCAGTGTAAGATGATTTTTTTAGCTCATGAGAAATGTAATAGGTGCTACCATTGTTTTAAATAGTCCGTCTAGTTGATGAAACCACAAAGGTATGAGGTATGTGAGAGAGGAGGAGAGGTATGTTCCTTGTCTTTGCTTATTTTTCTTGATCAGGTTTTATTTTTTTGGAATGGTCATCTCCAGGAGAGGTTTGGATGCTCGTGATATCAACGACTTTTTCCCAGGTTTCATCTATTCACTTGGGTTATTGTGTCCATTTAATTTAAGATTATTGTTTCATATGTTCTAATGAGGAGTGTTGTTCATAGAGAATTTGTTGTTATATCTCTATTGCATCAACCATTAAAGGTTAATTCTCCTCTCTTCAATCAAATTTTGTCCTTACTAGTCATTTTCATTTGGGATATCTATATTAGTGATTCTAGTACTTGAATTCATAATAATGTTAGGTCTGGGTCCGATGTCTTGTACTCTTGGCTATTGGTATTCTCTTATTTAAATATTTTTTCTATGGTTTGGGAGTTTCTTATTTATGTCGAGGTCATTGTGCATGGTCACAATGCTTTTATCCTTGTTTCCTATGGTTTATAATTTCTGGTCTGGTGGTGGGATTATGTCATGTCCCTGAGGTGTAGGGAGCTGGAAAAGTTGCTTGAATTTGATCTTGTGAGTTGGTGCTTTGGGGACGATTGGGTAGTTTTGAGGTATGGAAATCAAGGTGATTTCATCCATCCTTTTCGCTACTTTTCAAGTAGAGGTTCTTCTCCATTCTATACCCATTGTTATTTGTTTGTTGCCTCTATGGCTTCTAGACATTGGATGACTAGTAGAAGAGGAGGAGGAGGAAATGTTGGCACCAAAAGTGGCGAACCTTTTGCCTTTGATTTTGTAGCCACCTTCTTTGATTCTATTCCTTTGGAGGTCAAGAGGGAGATCTTATTATTGGAAATAAAAGAGGTAGGGGATAAGCCCTATCACTCATATTCAGAATTGGGTGGTTGATGATGTGAAATGAGTTCCAAACCCTTGTGGATTCCATAAGAGAAGGCTTAATTTCTTGAATCCATTAGCCTTACACCATAAAAAGGCCACTCTCCTACGTTTGATATTTAAGGACAAGCAAGTGGATACCTACAATATTTTCTCCTCTTTGGAATACATAAAACAAAGGATTCGTAATATAAGGTTATGTTTGGATAATGTAGATTCTCGTTTGGCTTGTGTTGAAGGTTTCCGGGTGAGCCATTCTAGTTTGGGTGACCTTATAAATCCTCCAATTGATCATGGTGAAACCCCTTCAAATCATGATCAACCTCTTACTATTATTTCTTCTGACCATGATTGATGTTTGTAGGTCTATGGTTTTTTTACTACATCATTTTTTAGAAGCGTAATTTACAGTCATGGTATTTTTATGGTGGTTTGTCTATGGTTCTGGGTGTGTAAATGTACATGCTATTTTTGTCTTTATTAAATCCATTAATATTTTCTATGGATCGTTTTAGATTTGTCACAGTGGTCGACGATATCAATGGCTCTTTGGATACAACTATGGGTCTTTGCTCTTAGTAAAGGCTCTGGGCGCAGTGGCTTTTTTCATGATGGATTATTGGTTCCAACATATCTGCTTCTTAGTAGAGCACAATTCTTGTTTCAGGTTCATCCGTTGGTTGCAATGCTTTGTTCCAATTTTGCACATTCTTGACATGAAAATTATGCAAAATAAACCTATGTTGATTATTTTCCAAGATCCAAAGTTATGTTAATAGCTACTATTCAAGAGCAATATTGTTATACTACTAGGTGTTCTGAATGTAAATGTTTTTATGTATGGATTGTTGGGTGTATGGGATGAAAATATGGATTGTTATGTTTTGTAGAGCAACTCTTGCTCTAGACATGTTATATGGGTTTGCAGCCTTTAGGATCCTTTAGGTTTAGGTGTTAACGAAGCCATTGTTATGCAATCCTTCCTTTTGATGATTAATACAAATCATATCAGTTTACAAAAAGAAAAATCATGTTGGATGCTTGATGTTTAACCATTACTTATTGACATTTGAAACATATAGTTGTTGAGCCTCCAACTTGTCATGATTTTGTTGATGGAACCATCCATTTTCGCATCATTCCATTCACCCATTGTCAACATTTTAAACCATGTTTCTCCATAAACACACGAAATTGCCACATACATGTTTACATGATTTATTTGTATTATTTCAATTATTTATTAATGAATTAAGAAGAAATTTTCTTGGTTTTACTAATGACACTTTGGCCAGTTCAAGATTGTGTAGCTCAAGTCAATTTTCGTAGCTATCTCCATGTTTAAGGTAGTATCACCACTCTAGAAGGAAATTTGACACATGGACTTGGTTCCTAGAAGCTCCAATATGGATCTGTGTTGGTCAAAGTCTACCCAGCTCGCACGTGTGAACCTCTAACAATAAATCAAAGGAAAAATGCCATAGTTTTGACCAATCAAATTTAAACGTTTTTTTCTGAGCAAATGACAATGAATTTTGGAAAATGAAAATGTGGGTTTATTTTAGCGCGAACCGAGTTAGGTTCCTTGAAAGAAGTTTCCTCAAATTTTTTTACCTTTTGAGAGATTTTTGGGGTTCTTTGAGCCCTATTTTGTAGATTGCATGAGCAAACTATTTGGTAATTTAATAATCAACACCCAGTCACCAAACTGATTAGAATGAGTTTGTCTTTAGCAAATTTGTGGCAAGGATATAAATCTGATCAGATCTGGATTGATCTTTGATCCTAAAATATTTCAAAATATATTTGATTTTATTTTCAAACTGGTTTACTAAGATCTCATGGCAATAAATCATGCAATGAAATTTTGAGTTTCTTGTTGCTTCAAAGATCTATAAATTACAATATCTTTGATGAGAGGAGGGATCATATATCAAGGATGAATATTAATTTGTAACTTTTATTGTTGATTGAAGAAGAAAACTTTGTTTTTTCTTTATAGAATGAAATATGTGTTATGGCACAACTCTAAATGTGTTTGGCGGTTCTAGTTTTGTGATTTAATTTTTTTAAGCATCTCACACTCACCAGGAGGCCCCCCTCAAGATGTGTGAGAGATAGTATAGTTTTCTTTTATTGTTTTTTTCAATTTCTTATGCTTTACAATTAGATAAGAAATTTATTCATTCAATTGTTCAATTTATTTAGATATTCAATTTCATTTCAATGCTCTGTTTTTTAACTAAAATTGCACTCATTTCTCTTTGTTTCATTACAGGTCAAACATTTGATAATAAACCAAGAACACAAAAATATTTACCTATATGATTGACTCTGGTTTAGAGTACACACATTAGTAACATTTTTTAGACTTCCATAGTTAATTGCTCTTAGTTTTCTATATTCTAGAATATTTTTTGATTTCAAAGCCTTTTAGTCTTTATATCAACTTTGCTTTGAAGAATTGATAGACTTAGTTTTCTTTTCAAGTTGATTAGATTAAATTTCTCTTCAAAACAAAATAGAATAGTATTGTTTTTCAAGTTAATAGAATAATCGTGTCTTTCAAGTTCACTAGAATATAGATTTCCATTGTTAGAATAGATCATGAAGTCGTTTCTTTAGAATAAATTTGTTTTGAATTCATTTCCAAGTATTGAGTTTGAATTGACAAAAACATGTGTAATTAGTCATAGATAGAGTTTCATTACATTTTTGTATTTTTTCTTATTTTCTTATTTTCTTTGAATTTAAAGTAGATATCCTAGTACATATAGTGCATGTATACTTCGCAAATTCACGAAACCTTGACAATTAATGCTAGTAATTTAACAACCAATTAAATAATCCAACAATAACCGTATAATCTACTATGTCCTTCTACATTTTACTCAACAAATAAATAAATAAATAGTAATTTTATATCCAAATACATTTTTTCACTTCAAAATGAGCCACATATACTATGATGTGTGATTTTGGAGTGTTAAATATGAATTTCTCATTTGGAAGTATATAAGTCCTTTTGTGAAATCTCAATAATCCACATTTTCAAAAATCTATTTTTACACTTTAAAATTTTCATTACTTCATTTCCTAATTCTTGCTTTTGCATATCATGCATTATTGTCTTGTAATTTCATTATTTGTTTCTCTAATGCTCATTTTTAAACGTAACATTAGGAAAATATGAGGTATTGTACTCATAGTATATGCTAACTTGTTTGGTATTACTTTAATGTATATTAGGTTGAATTTACACATTCAATAATTTTGACTATCTTCTATATCAAATATTTAAATTATTTTTGTATAAATATATATTGAAGTTCATTGTGGTTAATATTTAGTTCAAAATGTATTCCAAGTAATGTCTCTAAATCCTAGTGCATGCATTTTTTCAACAAGTTCTAAGTTATGCATTGATAGTAGTTTACTTCATGTTGTTTCAAAATTTTTAATGCATAGGTCATCAACGTACCTTATTATGTTAAAATTACACCTCATCCTTTTTTTTGAAGCATTTTCACAAACCAAAAAATCATATCCATGTGTTGGATATGGAGTATATGAAGTTGGAATTCAACAATTTTTGTATTGTTTCCTTAACAATGTATTTCAGGGCAGGATTCATATGATGCTAAGGTTGCCTAACTAGCGAAACATTTTTTTGGAGGTAAATTTGGTGTAGGAAAGTGCTAGGGGGAATGTCGTGCATATCGTGATAATCTCATGCAAATGCACCATAATTTTTTTGCAGTACATGAATCAATTGTTCTTGTTGTTTCTGACTAAGAGTAGATTTAATGTGCAAAGTTTTACCTGGATTGATTTTGACAACCATACTATCAAAATATGCATTTTATTTAACAACTGGCATGAGAAGAGATAATGAGTTTCTTAAATCATAATTTTATTGTAAATCTCTAAAAATATGGTTATATGTTTGAGACAACTAAGTAGTTGAGTACATTCTTAAATGGAAAAGAATTGGCTTAATAGATTATCTGTGGTTGGTTCTTTTAATTCCCTTGATTATTTAATAGTTAAGAGTGGTTGCACATGTTACTCATTTCTAAGGATCTTCAATCCATATGGAATCTTCTATCAATGGTTTTGCGGATGGATACAAGGAGAGTCTCTTCATGAAGGCCCCGTTTCACTCATTTTGTCAAAGTTCCAAGGAAGTATATGTACCATATTTATCTTCAAAGGATTGATATCATCAACCATCCGCACTATGTTATTGTAAATATGTTCTATAAATTTTTATGTAAATGATGCTAGTAAGACTATGAATGTATGTAACAACCTAGGTAAGCCTATTATTTTGGCGATAATTTCATCCTAGGATGTTTTTTCGTTTCACTGAATCATCTGTGTTTCTAAACACAAATGGTCGACTGTTGGGTGTGGAGCCTGATTGTCTTTTGTATTCAAAGGTATTGCCGCATTGGCCCCCAATTTGTAATGGGGCAGCAACGCTGCCCGTAAAATATTCGCTGCAAGGGGGGTCCAAGTGGGGCGGCTGCGACCTTTGGGAGCCCCCCTTGAAGCACCCCCGAAGCTAAGAATAGATGTAAAATTTCCTTGTAAAATGTTGTAATTTTGTAGTCAATCTAGGCCTTTCATTAGGCAGACATTTGACGATAGAAGTTATGTTTAATTTATGGTTTTTTTCCCTAGATGGCAACCCCTCGCTATATATGAGGGAATTGTATTGTGTCTATGTAGATCTGTATTCTGAGTGAGGAAGAGAGAGGAGATTAAGAGCGAAGAGGGAATTACAATGGATCTGTTGTAGGTTGTATCTCTTCAGTTTGCTAGATAATATAAAAGGAAGGACTGGTTTTTTTTCCGTCGGTGTAGCCCAAACTGGGTGAACCACGTATATCTGTGTCTCTCTTGTTTTATGCGTTTTTTATGTTTATATTTTTGCAATATTTTATGTGTTCCATTGCTCTGTAATATATAATTTTCTAACAACTCGTATCAGAGCCGAAGGTCTATTTGGTTGATAAACTTACAGGAGAGAATGGTTCCTGGTTTGAGTGGGAGCAATGGCGGAAGATGGTAGGTTTAGGGTTGGAAAATTCAATGACCAAAACTACCAGCTATGGAAGATGCATATGGAAGATTATCTGTATCAGAGAGATCTGTACCAACCATTGAGTGGAAAGGCAAAGAAGCCGACAAGTACAACAGACACAAAATAGTATATTCTCGATAGAAAGGCACTTGGAACAATACGGTTGTGCCTAGCGGTGTCGGTAGCATTTAATATTTCAAAGGAAACGACAACAGAGGGTTTAATGTCGACATTGGCCAAACTATATGAAAAACCCTTGGCCTCAAATAAGGTATTTCTTATGAAGCGTTTATTTAATATGAAGATGTCAGAAGGTGGATCTGTTGCTGATCATTTAAATGAATTTAATACAGTTACCAGTCAGTTAAGTTCTATAGGGGTAACTTTTGATGATGAAGTTAGGGCTCTGTTATTTCTGTGTTCATTGCCAGAAAGTTGGAATGGTTTAGTTATGGCCATTAGTAACTCTGTCTCTGGATCTAGTACTTTAAAGTTTGATGATGTTGTCGGTGCAATCCTTAGTGAGGAAATGCGACGGAAAATCTCTGGTGAGGCATCAGGTAATTCTTTGACTGTAGAGAGTATGGGAAGAAAAATGGAAAGAAGAAAGATCCCAGGATATCGCAGTAAGTCAAGAAAAGGAAGATCCAAGTCTAGATCGAGGATAGTGTGCTGGAAATGTGGGGAGAAAGGAGACCTAAAGAAAGACTACAAGTTTCAAAAGGGAAAAGGAGATGCACAACAAGAAAATAATCATGAAGTGAATGTAATAGGTGATGTGTTGCAAGATGCTTTGATTCTTTCTTTAGACAATACTATTGATGCTTGGGTGGTAGATTCAGGGGCCTCATTCCATGCCACACCTGATAGGAAACATTTTCATGATTATGTTCAAGGAGATTTTGGACATGTTCGATTGGGTGATGATAAACCCTGTAAAATCATTGGAATAGGTACAATTTTCATAAAACAATAGAATGAAAATCAATGGCTATTGAAGGAGGTAAGGCATGTTCCAGATCTGAAGAAAAATCTTATTTTAACAGGGTAGTTGGGAGGTGAAGGCTGTGTGACTACTTTTACAGATAAAACTTGGAAGGTCACTAAAGGATCCCTGGTAATAGCAAAAGGAGAAAAGGTTGGTACATTGTATTTATGCAAAGGTATTTCTAATTTTGTTAATGCTTTAACCTGTACAAGAGAAGATACGGCATTGTGGCATCATAGGCTCGGGCACATGAGTGAGAAGGGGATGCAGATTCTTCACTCAAGAAATTTGTTTCCAGGTTTGAAGCATCTTGATTTAATTATGTGAGAATTGTGTTTATGGAAAACAGAAGAGAGTCAGATTCCTCAGAGTTGGGAAAGAAAAGAATAGTGAAAAATTAGATCTTGTGTATACAGATGTATGGGGACCTGCTTAGGTATCATCTCTTGGTGGCTCTTGTTATTATGTTACTTTTATTGATGATGCAACCAGAAAAACCTCGATTTATTGTATTCGAAATAAACCTGATGTATTTGATACTTTCAAGAAATGGAAAGCTTTGGTTGAAAATGAGACAAGAAAAAGGTTGAAGTGTCTCATATCAGACAATGGAGGTGAATATTGCAGCAAAGAGTTTGATAGGTACTGTTCAGAGAATGGAATTCGCAGAGAGAAGATAGTTCCAGGAACACCACAAGAAAATGGTGTGTTAGAAAGGATGAACAGGACAATCATGGAGCGTGCAAGGTGCATGAGATTGCATGCAGGATTGCCTTTATAATTTTGGGCAGATGTTGTAGATACTGTTGTTTATATAATAAACAACAGGCCTTCAAATTCCTTGGATGGTGGTATTCCAAAGGAGGCATGGATAGGTAAAAATGTAAACTACTCTTTTTTAAATACTTTTGGTTGTGAAGCCTTTGTCCACAAACCTTGAGGAAAAATCAAAGAAATGTACCTTTATTGGATATGGTGTTAATGATTTTGGTTATCGCTTTTATGATTATGAAAAACACAAAATCATTAGGAGCAAAGATGTCATATTCAATGAAAAGGTTTTGTATAAGGATCAGCTGCAGGAAAAGAAACAGGAAAAAGAAAACAGAGAATACACAGTGCTTGACAAGATCACAGAAAAAGTGATGGTGCCTGAAAATCATAATGATCAACATCCATAACAACAACCACAACAACAACAAGCACCTCAAACACCTGGAAGTGGTGTTAGAAGATCTACCAGGATAAGTAGACCCCCTGAATGATACTCTCCTTCATTATATTATGTATTGTTGACTGATTCTGGTGAACCAAAATGTTATGAAGAAGTAGTACAGGTAGAAACCAAGAAGAAGTGGGAGAAATCCATGAGAGAAGAGATGGACTCCTTCACACATAACCAGACTTGGGACTTAGTCAGGTTGCCTGCAGGTAAAACAACATTGTAGAATAAATGGTTTTACAAGTTGAAGGAAGAAGATGGAGGTAGAAAAAGGTATAAAGCTAGACTTGTGGTGAAAGGGTTTGCACAGAAAAATGGTATAGACTTTGATGAGATATTTTCTCCTCTTGTTAAAATGACTTCAATCAGAACTATTTTAAGTCTAGTAGTAGCTTAAGATTTGCATCTTGAGCAGTTAGATGAAAAGACAACCTTTCTCCATGGGATTGGAGGAAGAGATATATATGCAACAACCACAAGGATATGAGGTAAAAGGGATGGAGAAACTAGTGTGCAGGTTGAAGAAGAGCTTGTATGGCTTAAAACAAGATCTAAGGCAGTGGTATCTAAAATTTGACAGATTTATGTCTGAACAAGGTTATACTAGATGTCACCCTGATCATTGTGTTTATCTCAAAAGGCAAAATGATGGTATCTATATTATATTGTTATCGTATGTATATGACATGCTTGTTGTAGGTTCTAACATGCAGTAAATAAATGTGCTCAAAAGAAAATTGGCGAACTCATTTGCAATGAAGGATTTGGGTGCTGCAAAACAAATCCTTGGTATGAGAATAACTAGAGACAGGAAGAATCGCAAATTAACAGTCTCAAAGTGAGTACATAGAAAAGATGTTGAAAATGTTTAATATGCAGAATGCAAAACCAGTTAGTATACCTTTGGCTAGTCATTTCAAATCAAGTAAGGAGGAGTATCCTAAGACTCAGGAAGAAATGGCTCATATGTCTAAAGTTCCATATGCATTAGCAGTTGGAAGCTTAATGTATGCAATGGTCTGCACAAGGCATGATATTGCACATGCTGTGGGAGTTGTAAGCAGGTACATGAACAATCCAAGAAAATAACATTGGATGGCAGTGAAGTGGATTCTCAGGTATTTGAGAGGTACCGAAAATCAAGCGTTATGCTTTGGTGGTTCAAACATTGCTCTACAGGGATATGTTGATGCAGATATAGCAGGTGATAGAGATAACAAGAGGAGCACAATAGGGTATGTGTTTACTATAGGTGGAACAACTGTCAGTTGGGTCTCAAAACTACAAAGTGTTGTTGTACTCTCAATAATAGAAGCAGAGTATGTTGCTGCTACAGAGGCTAGTAAAGAAATGATTTCGTTACAAAGGTTTCTGGATGAATTGGGTAAGAAGCAGGAGTTGAGAAAGTTATACAGTGACAGCCAGAGTGCCATACATCTTGCAAAGAACTCTGTATTTCATTCCAAGACTAAACATATACAACTCAAGTACCATTTCATACGGTCAACATTGGAAGATGGACAGTTGAAGCTGGAAAAGATACACATTAGCCAGAATCCTGCAGATATGTTAACAAAAGTTGTAACGAGGGAGAAACTGAGAATTTGCTCAGTTTCAATTGGTCTTCAAGTATGATGAAGAAGATGAGAAATAGCCAGGTCTAAAGTGAAGTCATTGTCCAACAAATGAAGCAACGATGGAGTTGCTATAATCAGTCTGCAAGTGGGAGATTGTTGGATGTGGAGCCTGATTATCTTTCATATTCAAAGGTATCACTGCATTGGACCCCAGTTCGTAATGGGGCAGCAACGCGGCCCGTAAAATATTTGCTGCAGGGGGGGTCCAGGGGGGGAAGTTGCGACCTTTGGGAGCCCCCCCTAGCGGGGTGATCGGGGGCAGCGCCCCTGAAGCGAAGAATAGGTGTAAAATTGCCTTGTAAAATGTTGTAATTTTTTAGTCAATCTGGGCCTTTCACTAGGCGGAGATTTGACGGTAGAAGTTATGTTTAATTTAGGGTTTTTTCCCCTAGAAGGTAACCCCTCACTATATATGAGGGAATTGTATTGCATCTATGTAAATCTGTATTGTGAGTGAGGAAGAGAAAGGAGATTGAGAGCGAAGAGGGAATTACAGCGGATCTGTTGTAGGTTGTATCTCTTCAGTTTGCTGGATAATATAAAAGGAAGGACTGGTTGTTTCTCTGTGGACGTAGCCCAAACTGGGTGAACCACGTATATCTGTGTCTCTCTTGTTTTATGCGTTTTTTGTGTTTATATTTCTGCAATATTTTATGTGTTCCATTGCTCTGTAATATATAATTTTCTAACATCGACAAAGTCTTTCCCTCCAACCTAACCCGAAAGCTAGGGAGAATTTCTTTGTCAAAGTCTTGGGTGAGTCCTAGTGTTCTAGTCAAGTCTTATGTAAAAGTGATTTGAGAATAATTTAAGCTAATTGGATAAATTATTTTATTACAAATCACTTGGTTTACTAGATCATATTGTGTCGCAGAATTGGGTATTTAATTTTCAAGGATCTAAGTCGAATGAGTATTCCCCCTTTTAGGGTTGAACTTGTAAGAATCCTATGTAAAAAATATTTTAGTCCATGATCCATCATACTTAGACACCATGGCTAAAATATTAGATGGTGGAAAAAAAATATATTAATCCCCTCAAGTGTTAATCAATAAAATTTTCTTTCAAAAAATAAATTATAATCCTAAGCCATAAATTTAATTAATTAGAGTCAAAATTAAAATCCTAGTGAAATTAAATTCTCCAAGTGAAAAAATTCATGCGTATCAAAAAAATTAAATTTTGGAGGTCCCCACCAAGGGAATATTGGAAATTTTAAGAAAAATGGACTATTGGACCTTGGTGGTTAAGTCAAAGTCAATCTTTTGAGGAAATTAGCTCAAAATAAATATTTTCAACAGCTAAGATTAAAAGATCATCAAGGATTTATCAACGACTAAGGTTATTTTGACAAGGATCAAGCCAATTAGTCATTATTTTTCCACTTGGAGTATTTATCTATAAATAGAGAGTCATTTGAGTCTCAAGCCATATGATGTTTGGCTAAAAAATTGATGTAATACTACATTCCCACTGGGAACATTTATTTGAATCATAATTAAGACTTTGGGGTGCAGTTCATGGTGTTTAGTGTTCATTGATTTGTGGTTTGTGCTAGGTACAAGCTTTACTATATTATTCTTATTAATTTTAAGATTTGTTTTTCATTAGTTGGGGATAAAATAATTATATTGGTAGATTCATTATTTATCTTAGATGATTTGATTCACCATATGTCTAACAAAATTTCTTGAGAAAAATATATAGTGTTTGTAAGTTCTCTAGTCCTTGGTTCCATAGTTCACAAATTGTGGGCATGAACTGACCTTGTTTGGACTCCAGATATTTATATGGTTGATCTAACTCCATTAATGCTATCATGTGCATTAATTTTCCAAAGTATTATTTCCATTTATCAAAGAAAAACTTCAAAAAAATTAATTTCTCAAAATTGATTTTAAAACCCTTGTATATTTGTAAGTTTTGTAAATAGATTTGTAAACTAATTTTGTAAATTATTTTTTCCAATTGGGGTTTTAAGATTTTTTGTATATATTGGGGTTTTGGATATTTGTATATCTATTTTTTCAGGTGAGATCAAGTGGAGAAATTTGAAATAGAGATAGATCTAGGCCCTCGAGGGTAAGATCTAGTTTCTAACTTTTTTTTGCAGGTCCAACCATTAAAGAAATTGAGCAGAATTTTAGATCTGAAGAAGATTATTTTTTCTGAAGCAAGGGTTTCATTTTTTAGCCCTCTCGGGCCCAGATCTAGCCTCCTAAGGCCATGTGTCACCCACTTAGCTTTCTATGTCATCATTTTTGAGCATTTTAGTGTCGGTCGTGAGCCCTAGAGGCCTCGACCTCCCTTCCTTGCCCCAACGTCTGAGTTTTAGGGACCTTTTATGCCCGTTCGTGAGGCCTAGAGGCCTCATCCTCCTCTTTCAACCTTCTCTTCTTAGGTTGTGGCCCTTGTGGGGCCCCCATTAGCCCTCTTAGCCTGCTAAGACTTTTCTTTCCCAATGCTAACCCTACTAGGCCTAGCATTGGCCTCTTTGGCCCTAATTTTACCCTTATCCATTTCTAAAATTTTTGGGACTGAAGCTTGGTGTATTTTGCAGAAAATTTAGCTCAAACACTTGTGTTTCAGGTGGCAACTTCATTGCAAAATTTGACAGATTTGGGAAAGGTGATCTACAAGGCCTTGGGCCTGGGGTTCTCTTTCTAAAACCCTCTTTTCTTCATTGTTTTGTTACAACTGTAATATCTAGCTTGTAATAGTTAATTAAAGGCCCTTAAAACACATCTAATTGGTAAAAATACCTCAAAATCTGCATGATAATTTTTCCTAAATTTTTGGCCACTTGGGTATTGAATATCTATCCTAGATATAACTTATAGCTTGGTGGAATATCTTTGTGTAACTGAATAATCAGATCTGATATTTTCAAAATAACACATCTAAAAGGGTTCAAAAAACATATTTATTTATTTATTTTTTTTCCAGTTTGGCAAGCTTATTCTAAGTTTTGGGCATAATTTGGGACTTGTTGTAGCATTGATAGCTCATTGTCTACATATTTTCTGACTTCTGTAATAAGCGTTTCCATATCTGATATATCACTGAATATTGCATCTTAAAGTGGGCTAAAACACATAAGTTTACATCGGCAAAGTGTTAGACATCTCATTGATCATCTATGGTCACCACATGCTTGTTGTTTATTGGATCTACATGGATTTACTTACTGTTGCCCTAAAAGATAAGTAAAATCATATTTTTTGGATTTGTGCTAATGGTTAAGTATGCTAACATATTTTTTTTTGTGAGTTGACCATTAAGTTTGAAAGTTTCATATGTAATAAACACTAAAGCACTTTAATAATAACTTTCCTTGGTATTGAGTATCTTTGGGCATACTGGTATCTTGTGAATTTAGTTGAACACCTTTTGATAAGTGGCATTGAGTAATAAGATCATTAATAATCTATTTGTGGAATGATAATTGGAATCTGTCTTGTTGAAGTATCTTGGAATATCTTTAATTATCTCAAGTAGTGCTTATTGGCATCTCATTGGCTAATTTTTGAATAGAGGATCTCTTTTTTATTGTTGGTACTTGTATCACTGAGCACTTGGTCTTGTTTAAGATCATATTTTAATAAAATTTTAAGTACTCTCATTATAAGACAATCAACCTCAAGTACTTGAATCATATAAACAATATTAACTTAAGACTCATGCAACCCATCTTGCATTTCATTCTAAGTATAGTTGCATTAATAACTTACCTCCAAACTTAAGCTTGGTTAATAGACTCCTATGAAAACCTTTTCTCATTTAGATTGAGGTATTCAACCCTTTCTAGTGGTTAAAATAGTGACCTTGCAGTCGTCAAAGCCACAATCTCTACAACACGAGAGGCACTGGGTGGTTGGAACATAGAGGGAGGTATCATTAATCAAGCCTCTGCTTGATTCCCATTGGCTTCCATCCCACAACCTACTCCAAAGACTGATCTCAAAACAGTTAAGGGGAAGGTTCAACTTAGACTAGGCATATAACTTAAAAGTAACCAAGATCCTTGCATTTCACCTAGATCTTAGGACTTGCATTTCATATAGGTTAGTTAATCATCTAAGCAGCAGTTGTCCATCTGGTTACTTGGCTTTAATTTGTAACAAGCAAGAAATTTTGACTCCATAAGGCACTGGTCTCAATTCTAAATCTAATTGAATCCTTAATCTTGCTAAATTTTACCAAGTAGCTAGGCCACTCAACTGTGTCTCTCAAAAAAGTTGGTTCACAATTTTTTTCGATCACATAATTTCCATAGGGACTAACCCCTATAGTCTATTGTTGGGATATAGAAAGAATGGAGTGGGCAAGGATAAGAGTGACAACCCTTGCCTTGATTTGTTGTCGCGGGGCCTTTACAATCTGCGTGACAACATTTTCTGGCGCCTTTTCCAGGGATGTGTTTATCTTGTTCTTGGTGCTTCAACAACATCTTTCTAATATTTTTTTTTTCCATTCTTTTCCCATCAAGCGGCACAAAGTTTATGGCAACTTTCCTTTCATCATTCTTCATCTTTTCATCACCTTATCATTTGTACTTTCACTAATCCTTTCACCTTTTTCATTCACACTTTTAGCATTTGGAAATTTAGATTGGTTTCTTTTTTGGGTGGTGACTCCACTTATTCAACCATTCACAAGAGCCTACTCTCAAAGGAATCCTAGTAGCTTAGTTAACCCCATCCTTTATCCTGAAAAGGTTCTAAGAGCTCGGTTAAACAAATTACATTCTAGAGAGGAACTAAATTTTCTCGTACAGGAAGCCCTCCCTAATCTCCATTTGCTTTTCATCAATCCTCTGAATCAAGACATCATGGGTGACTTTCACATGCCTTTCAACTTCACCAACATCTAAGGGTATCTGCATGACATGCCAAATGAATCTACCATGAGAAAGTTGTCAATCTTCCAAGGGAATAATGTCATCAATGTTGAAGCACATATAAATAAATTCAGCATTTTCATCCAAACATTTTCCCATGCTATTATGTAAAACCATGAAGATGTTAGAATGAAGTTGTTTGCTCTATCCTTAGAAGATGATTCTCTCGATTTGTTTCATGACAAAGATGATAATGCCTTTGATTCTTTAAGAACCCTCCTTGATTCATTCAAAGATAAATATTGGGATAGGAGATAAGGAAAATATTTGGTCAAAGAATTCAATAATATTAAGAAAAGAGAGAACGAAACAGTGGAAGAGTTTAACCAAAGATTCAATAAAATTTTAAAAGATATGAATAAGGACTACAAGCATCTCGACAAGATAGTTTTGGAATAACATCTTGAGGTTTACCATGTTGAAATTCAATATGAGATAAGACAAACTCACCCCAATACTCTAGTTGTTGCCCAAAGCACAACCAAAGAATTAGAGAAGGACAAGAAAGCCTCAGGAAAATCAGAAATAGTAGCATTTGAAAGAGGTCAAATCAAGTCTAAGCATAAAGAGGTTAAAGAAGAAGAGTCGAAATCAGTTAAATAATTGATCCGATTAGTAAGAGAAATGAAGATTGAACATGCTATACAAATAAGCGAGATGCAGAATCATGTAATATAGATGGAAAGAATCTAAATGTAGAATATTCTGCCTAGGAATAATAATTATAACAGGGGTAAGAACAATAATCCATGGCCAAGAAGAAATCCTCCAGATTATCAAAGGTTTCCTACACCACTTGAGTCTACTAATATGATTGATGAACTTGTTCCTTTCTATAGACCTTGTGAGAGTTTCCATGAAGAAAGTACATGTGCCTTTGCTAAAAGAATCTTGGAGGAAAGTAGAGACCAAGATAATAATAATGAAATTCAAGATAACTCTAATGAAAGTCGATGTGCCAACATGATTTCTTCATCCTTCGCCATCAATACCTTCAATGAAGAGAAAGACCCCATTACTCAAGCATATGGTGAGAAGCCATCTCAAGAACAAATTCTAGAACTTGCCAAAAGTAAAGGTTATACATATAAGAGGAGAGGTAAATATCCAAATCAAAATAAGCAAGTTCCTTCTTAAAGGTATAGGTCTGGATTAAAGGTAGATTGGGAAATATGGATTAAAAACATCAAGATGTCAGTTTCAGTCTTAGAACTTTAAAAGATCCCATCATAAAGAGATTCATTCTTCAGAGATTTAGGCATTGATCAACAAGAAAAATTTGATACTCGGCCTAAAAATGAAGAAATTAAGTTAAAAGATATAAACTGTTATATGACCAATGAAGAGTCCCATTAACCATTTTTTCTGACATTGGATATTAATGATTGTCTCCTTCACAATTTCATGCTTGATTTTGGTAAATCTATAAATGTTATGACCAAGAAGGTCATGGAACAATATAACTTAAGAATCTCTAGACCTTACCATAACATTTTCTCGATGGACTCTAGAAAAGTTGAAGTCCTCGGTGTGGTTAAAGATCTACAAGTCTCCTTGGCTAATTACACATAAAAGATCATCACCATGGATATAGCAGTGATTGATGTGCCAGATGTGTGGGGAATGCTTCCATCTAGAAATTTTACAACCGATTTAGGTGGATCTATTCAGATGGATCTATATTACGCCAATATTTCAGTAGTAGCAAGTGATATGGTTAGATTATATAGAGAAGTAGAATGACAGTACCACGTAGAAGTTCCAAAGATGTAGGATAATCGTGAAGATGTTGTTCCACATGGTCATCCACCATATTTTGAGTCAGAGTTTATCCACCTAGTATGTCACTTTTCTTCATTCCACTGCCCATCCCCTCCTCCAAGAAGAAAGAGAAGCACGTTTCAATTTGACAAATATACGCAACATAGTGATGAGAAATTGCACCAACCAAAGAGGGTAAAATTTCAACAAGGGACATCTAATAAGCAACATATTGATTTACTAGTCAATCAACAGATGCCCAAGATTGATCCACATTGATGACATTTGATGCCATGGGACATCGTTTGTATAATATCTCTAACTCTATCCCTTTTATTTCATTTCATTAGATAGTTTTATTTCACGTGTTTATGACTATGTCTTTCATATTTTAGTTTGTTGGAGTAGATTTTTCTATTCTAGCAGGATTGACTATGTATGCATAATGATTTGATTTTGAATGGATATCTATTCGATGGACTTACGTTTTCTCGGATGCAGGATTCTGGGGTTATCACGTTACTTCATGGAAGCAATGTGTCCCCATATGGAGCCAGATGTTGCACTCATTTTGTCAGAGTTCTGAAGAAGCAAATGTACCATATTTTTCTTCAAAGGATTGAGATCATCAACTATCAAAACTATGTTATTGTAAAGCCATTCTGCAAATTTTTAATGTAAATGATGCTAGTAAGACCATGAATGTATGTAACAACCTAGGTAAGCCTATTATTTTGGAAATAATTTCATCATATGAGGTTTTTCGTCTCACTGACTCATATTTGTTTCTAAACACAGATGGTCGAAAAAGTTTTTCCCTCCAACCTCACCCCAAAGCTATGGTGGAATTCTTCATCAAAGTCTTAGGTGAATCCAAGTGTTGTAGTCGAGTTTTATGTAAAAGTGATCTGGGAATAATTTAAGCTAATTGGCTAAATTATTTTATTACAAATCACTTGGTCTACTAGATCATATTGTGTCACAGAATTGGGTGTGTAATTTGAGGGTCTAAGTCGAATGCCGGTATTCCCCCTTTGAGGGTTGAATTTGTAAGAAGCTTATGTAAAAAATATTTAATGCATGGTCCCTCATACTTAGACACCATGGCTAAAATATTAGAGGGTGCAAAAATTATTAATCCCCTCAAGTAAAGTCAATTTTTTGAAGAAATTAGCTAAAAATAATTAATTTTGACCAAATAAAAAAGGGATTTAATGAGAAATTCAAAAATTCCTCAAAATAAGTATTTTCGATGGCTAAGATTATGACCAAGATTATTTTAATGAGGCTCAAGCCAACTAGCTCTTATTTTTCCACTTGGAGGATTTATCTATAAATAGAGAGTCATTTGAGTCTCAAGCCATTTGATGTTTGGCTAAGAAATTGTTGTAGAAGAATTGATGTAATACTATAGTCCTGCTCGAAACGTTTATTTGAATCATAATAAAGACTTTGGGGTGTAGTTCATGGTGTTTAGTGTTCACTAATTTATGGTATGTGCTGGGTACGTGCTTTCCTATATTGTGCTTATTAATTTTAAAAAATGTTTTTCATTAGATGGGGGTAAAATCATTTTATTGGTAGATTTTGGGTTTATCTTCAATGATTTGATTCGCCATATGCCTAACAAATTTTCTTGAGAAAAATATATAGTGTTTGCAGGTTCCCCAGTCGTTGGTCCCCATGTTCACAAACCCTGGGCATCAACTGACCTTGTCCGGACTCCATAAATTTATATGGTTGATATAACTTCGCTAAGGTTATAGTGTGCATTATGTTTGCAAAGTATTATTATCCATTTATCAAAGAAAAACTCCAAAAAAATAATTTCTCAAAATTTATTTTAAAACCCTTGTATATTTGTAAATTTTCTAAATAGACTTGTAAATTATTTTTTCTAATTGGGGTTTTGGGTATTTGTAAATCTATTTGTGCATGTGAGATCAAGTGGAGAAAGATGAAATAGATCTAGATCTAGGCCCTTGAGGGTAAGATCTAGCCTCTAAGTATTTTTGTAGGGTCAGCCATTGAAGAAATTGAGTAGAATTTTATATCTGAAGAAGATAATTTTTTATTTTTTATTTTTTATTTTTTAATTAATTAATTAATTAATTAATTTTCTGAAGCAAGGATTTCATTTTTATCCCTCCCTGGCCTTGATCCAACCTCTACAAGGCTAGATCTAGCCTCTTAAGGCCTACATCACCCCTTTAGCTTCCTACGTCATCATTTTTTAACCTTTTAGGGCAAGTCGTAAGCCCTAGAGACCTCAACCTCCCTTCCTTGCCCCGATGTCTAAGTTTTAGGGCCTTTTTGGGTTCGACTGTGAGGCTTAGACGCATTGGCATCCTCTTTCGACCTTCTCTTCCTAGGTTGTGGCCCTTGTGAGGTGCACAAAAACCATTTAGGGCCTGTAGCCCTAGCCGCTAGTGCTTAGATGACCTTCTACCTCTAGCGTCAATCATTCTTGGCCTTCTTCTGCCTCCTTTTCCTTTTCCTTGGCATCCCTAGCCTTCTCTTGCCGAATGCTAGCCCTATCGGGTCTAGCATTGGCCTCTTTGGCCCCAAATTGACCCTTGTCCATTTCTGAAATTTTTGGGACTGAATCTTGGTGTATTTTGTAGAATAATTAGCTCAAACAGTTGTGTTTTAGGTGGCAACATAATTACAAAATTTTGGCAGATATGGGCAAGGTGATTTACAAGGTCTTGGGCCTAGGTTTTTCTCTGTAAACCCTCTTTTCCTCACTATTTTGTTACAACTGTAATATCAAACTTGTAACAGTGAATTAATGGCCCTAAAAATACATCTAATTGGCCAAAATATCTCAAATTTTGCATGATAAAATTTTCCTAAATTTTTAGCCACCTGGGTATTGCATATCTAGCATAGATCTAACTTCTAGCTTACTAAATAATCAGATCTCATATTTTCTGAATAACACATCCATAAGTGCTCAAAATTCAAAATTTTTAATTTGGCAAGCTTATTCTATGTTTTGGGCATAATTTGGCACTTGTTGTAGCATTAATAGCTCACTATCTACATATTTTCTTACAATTGTAACAAGCATTTCCATATCTGATATATCACTGAATATTGCATCTAAAAGTGGGCTAAAACTCATATGTTTACATTGGCAAAGTTTTAGGCATATCATTGATCATCTCTTGTCACCATATGCTTGTTATTTATTGGATCTACATTGATTTACTTACTACTGCCCTAAAAGATAAGTAGAATCAGATTTTTTTGGATTTGTGCCCATGGTTAAGTATGCTAACATATATATTGTTGTGAGTTGACCATTAAGTTTGAAAGTTTCATATCTAATAAATACTCACTAAATCACTTTAATCGTAACTTTCCTTGGTATTGAGTATCTTTGGGCATATTGGTATCTTGTGAATTTAATTGAACATCTTTTGATAAGTGGATTGAGTAATAAGATCATTAATAATCTGTTTTTGCAAACATCATTGGCATCTGTCTTGTTGAAGTATCTAGGAAGATCTTTAATTATATCAAGTAGTGGTTATTGGAATCTCATTGGATAGTTGTTGAATAGAGGATCTCTTGTTTATTGTTGGCACTCGTATCATTGAGCTCTTGGTCTTGTTTAAGATTGTCTTTCAATAAATTGCTAAGTATTCACATTATAGGACAATCAACCTCAAGTAATTGAATCATATAAAAAATCTTAACTTAAGACTCACTCAAATTATCTTTCATTTCATTCTAAGTATAGTTTCATTAATAACTTACCTCCAAGCTTAAACTTGGTTGATAGATTCCTAGTATCACTCTTTCTCATTTAGCTTGAAGGATTCAACCCTTTCTAGTGGTTAAAATAGTGATCTTGAAGTCATAATAGCTAAAGTCTCTGAAACTCCATAGGAATTGGGTGGTTGGAACACAAGGGGAGGTATCTTTAATCAATCCTTTGCTTGCTTCCCGTTGCCTTCCATCCCACAGCCTACTCCAAAGACTAATCTCAAAACACTTAAGGGGAAGGTCCAACTTAGACTAGGCATATAACTTAAAAGTAATCATGATCCTTGCATTTCACCTAGATCTCAAGACTTTCATTTGATATAGGTAAGTTAATCATCTAAGTAGAAGTTGTCCATCTGATTACTTGGCTTTAATTTGTAACAAGAAAGAAATTTTGACTCCATAAGGTACTAGTCTCAATTATAAACTCGATCGAATCCTTAATATTTCTAAAATTTACCAAGTAGCTAGGCCACTCAACTATGTCTCCTAGACAAATTTGTTCCCAACTTGTTTTCCATCACCTTATTTCCATAGGGACTAACCCGAATAGCCTACTATTGGGAGATAGCTAGAACAGAGTGAGAGGGGATTAGAGAGACAACCCTCGCCCTGAGTCATTATCATGGTGCCTGTACAATCTGAGCGACAACAAGCCTCACTAGAGATAATCATCTCTCTGGATCTACATCTGATGAAGACATCAACCATAGCAAGACAAGGCATCCTGAGAATCAAAGGATGACTATTCATGGTAGTTTTTGGTTGAATCACTAACAAATCCATGGGATATTCTCATGAATCCATGGTCACAATCACATCATCCAAAACACTCGTGGGTTTGACTCTAGACCTGTGGGAAAGTTCAAGTACCATAGGTGTAGGTTGAGGATATCCTAAATGTAGCGTGTCCAAAGTAGTAATGGTAATCATTATTGAGACCCCTAAGTGAATCAAGGTGTTTTCTATAAGGATGTATCTAATAAAAATGGTAACTATTAGGTTTTGGAGATCAATGTATTTTTCATTAAAATTTTTCCCATCGTTAACTTGGCTAACTGATTTTCTACTTGTATTGTAGCACAATATTTTCATTTCCTTATGGGTTTCTTAATACAAAATTCCCTTATGGTTTTGGTGTAGATTGGTACATCTTCTTGGAATAAAATAATCTTTATACAAATATTTTTCAATTATGTTTGAAGATCAAATTATGGTCGTCAACAGATTTCTCTATTTCCAACCTATTTGGAAAAGGTGGTGCTTTCAGCACTTGTGGGTTCTCTAATTGTAAGGTGGAAGGTGGTTTCATGGTAGGAACACTTGTTGTATTAGGGTAGTTTTCACGACTCATTTGATTGGGAGTTTCCTCCTCTTCAAATTCCTATTCAATGACGATAGGAGAGTTCTTTGGTTTAATAACCTTCCCTAATCTACGTTGTACTCCTTGTTAGGGCATGAGCATTATTTCATATGAGGGGAATGATTGAAAATAAACATTTAAAATAGGTTGAGTTGGCTTGTTGTTAGGATTAGGAAACAATTTTACAGGAAATTGTGGTCTAGGCATATTTTGACCCGCAGTTAATTGTGGTAGTATTGGTATAGTAGGTGGAGATGGCTTGTTCAATTGTGGTGGTGTAGTATCATATGTTTGTGGCATATGTGGGGGATATTATGGATATTGAGGATAAGGAATATGAATGGGTTGTGGAGGTATTTTTATTTTGAAATTTTTGACTTGGTTGTTAAGGCTAGGTGTGTTTCCATTGTTGATTTGGTTGTTGGGGCTAAGTATGATACACAAGAATTTGAACATTTTGTTATGAATTATAAAATGGAGGAAATTAAGAAAAATATTGTGTTATACCTTGCATATGTGGATTGCATGGTCTCTTTGGTGAATATTATTCCATTGTCTCACCATTTCCTTTATAAACAACCTTCAATCCTAAGAGTGCGGGGCAACTTTTTGTATTGTGGTCTGCTGAACAAATGACACAAAACTAGATTTTATTCAATTTACATTCTTTCAGAGGGTGTTTTTTCCTACACCAAGAACAAAAAATAGCTAAA
This sequence comes from Pinus tabuliformis, assembly GCA_031772625.1. Classification (NCBI taxonomy): domain Eukaryota; kingdom Viridiplantae; phylum Streptophyta; class Pinopsida; order Pinales; family Pinaceae; genus Pinus; species Pinus tabuliformis. Next base: position 738,498,004 of record CM062819.1, on the reverse strand, counting down.
GGTATTTGTTCCTCTTGTTTCTTTTTAAGTTTCCAAGTATCAAGTACGAACTAAGAGTATCAAGGATTTCAATCTTAAAATTATCTAATAAATTTCCTAGTTCAACAGTTTTAATTTGTAGAAATTTCACCTGTAGAAAAAACTGATATATGCAATGTCATAAAGCATAATACTTTTTCTACTTCTACAAAACATTAAGGAAAGCATAATCGAATTCATGAGCAACATCAAGTAGAAACATGCATAACTGATCAAGAGAAATAATCACACATAGCACAAGATATATCCAGGGGAAAGCACCAGCATAAAACCCCAACCATGTATTATCAATCAAGTGGACATCCTCAACAACATACAAAAATTATCAGCTCAATAGTTATCCTGCTCTCTCTGTAATTAGAATATGAAGATCATAGACTACCTAGGCCTCAATATATAGGCCAAAAGTCCTCCAATCTCCTATAATAGATCCTTCTCCATGCAAGGAATACTTACTAGAAATATCCAAGCATCTGATAGTACATTGTCACTCATTTGATCTCAACTGGGTTTCTAACAGAACCGACATGCAACAGTTATCCATGAGTGAATCTTTAGTTATCTAAAATAATAGTTGTCACATGCATGCAATCATTAACAAACTATATTTTATTATTTTAACAACTTGTTAAAATAATCTAACTAGACTTGACTAGTTAGAACTAAGTCAACTTATTCTCTCATTATAGAACTCATACTTATTACCTCAATCAGTGGAGGAAATTAAGGATAAATTCCTCACTCAGTGGGACAACTCATGTGCATGCTCACAAAGACTTCAAATTCGAATTTCCTTAACTAATTAACTCAACTGAATTAATTATTTAATATTTCCAACTCCTATTAAGACCAAAAATAATTTTACTTCCTATAAATAGACTAGGGACTGCTATAAATAGGAAGGGACCCAGAAATGCTATTTTTAGAACTTTATATTTTTAGCAGTTTCACCTCTCACCCAATGTGGCCAATGACCTCACTGGCCAAAATGCTATTTTTAACAGGTCTATTTTTAGCACATTCTAAATTTAACATTTCTTGTTGCACATTTTTCAACACTCCCTCTCAACAAGAAAGGATTTCTCTCAAACCTGATCCTGTAACTCTGGAATGTTCTGCATGCAACACATCTACCTGGTCCACTTGCTCCAACAACACTTGGAACAAAAACACTCCCAACTGACCACTCTGTTGGGCTAGGAACATACTATGATGCTGAAGCTCTACCTGCTGCTGACAAATGCTCCCTCTTTGACATCTGCGCTACTGCAACATCTCCATGCATCTCGCACCATTGCACACCTCTCTGTGCCACCTAGCACTGTGCAAAACAGTTGTGCCTCTCGCATTGCTGCAACATGCTAGCTATGCACTGTCTTGGGATTCCCTGCACTGTCGCTCTCTCTGCTGCTCCATCTCCATCTGTCTCTACCCAATCAGTCAGTTCCTGCTACTCCACATTGAGGCTCCTGTAGCAAGGTCTCATCCAAGAGGTTGGGTACCTCAAGGATCCTGCCCCTCCTCCTTGGGACGATCACTCTATATTGCCCCACCTCCTACCTGGAGGTATGGCTGCATGTGATCCCTCAACCCACCTGGATCGAAGTTCCCCCCTATTGGAGGTCTCTGCATAAGTAGATGTCTCTACTCGATCTCCACTCAGCTTCCCTTGTTGTGGCTGCTCCACAACCTCCTGAAGCTGCTGCACCAATCGTGGCTCCTCCACAATTGTCTGAGACTTCTTCTGGCTCTGCATGTTGAGAGGTAATATACCCTCCCTCTCAACCACCAAGTCTTCATCATTTGCCTTGCTGCTTAAGGCTTTGCATGCATCTTGAACCGCAAGAGCATATAGGTTCTTGACCCATGAACCAATCTGCTTCACCTGTCTAGTGATGATGTGTCTAAGGAAAACCTTTCCCTTACTGAAGACTACATCATAGCCTTTGTCTTCCAGCATCACGATCAACACCAAGTTTCTCTTCAGTTCTGGTACATACTTGACATCGGTCAAGGTAAGGCGAGCTCCATGCTCCCTCTGAAAAATAACCGTGCCTACACCTAAGACACTATACTTCTCATCATTACCCATCGCTATGAGTATCTGGAGATATTTCTCCTCCAAAGTACTGAACAAACTCTTGTCGTCGATCATGTGGAAAGAAGCTCCACTATCAAGAAACCAACCACTTCCCACCATGGATGAAACCATGCATGCGAAGAGTGTGAAATCCAACTCAAACTGTGAAGCAAGTGCCTCACCTTCAGATCCTTCCCCGAATCCCTTCTTGGATTTCTTCCATGGACAATTTGCAGCATAATGGCCCACCTCATGACAACGAAAGCATTGCAATTTCGATTTTTCAACCTTTTTCCCATCATTGGAAGAGCTAGATTCGGAAAGAGAAACCTTCTCCTTCCCCTTCTTCGCCTTACTTGCTAAGGCACAGTTCTCCTCATCATGCATGGATGAAGAACTGTCTTTGGTGCTCCGTCTGATCTCCTCTTCCATCAAATCCTACCATAGTCGTTCCCAATTTGGCAATTTCTCCCTTCGATTCACGGAGTCTCGGTAGCTATGCCAGCTCTTAGGAAGGCCAAGGAGTGCTAGACTCTCCATATCCTCATCCGATGTCACAACCCCTACACTTGCAAGCTCATCCCTGCATGAGATGAGATTGGTCAGATACATAGAGATTGTCTCATCCCTTTCACACTTGATCTTTTGAAGTTTGTCCTTTAGTGCCAACTTCCTCTGATCACTGCTATTTTGATATAAATCTTTCAATGTTTTCCACATTGCATGCAGAGTCTCCTTCCCATGGAGGCTCGAGACAATGTGATCTCGCACTCCCTCCAAGAGAATTCTCCTAGCTCTAGCCACACACTTCCTCCATTCCACCTGCTCAGTCTTGTCAGTAGGCTTAGGAATTTCTTGATCAATGAAATCCTTAAGGCCATTATCTTCCAAAACTGCCTCCATGTGATCCTTCCAAGCTATATAGTTTGAGCTGCCATCAAGGGCATACTCAAGCCTCAAACCATAGAACGCCATCGATGAAATAGATGTGATAAGAACTTGAGATCTATATCCCGAATAATAAACTTCAAATTTCTCCTGCTAGTGTACTGTTCTTTCTTGATAACCTGTGGTACGATACCATGTAGAAATTTCACCTGTAGAACAAACCGATATATGCAATGTCCTAAAGCATAATACTTGTTCTACTTCTACAAAACATTAAGCGGAAGCATAATCGAATTCATGAGCAACATCAAGTAGAAACATGCATAACTAATCAAGAGAAATAATCACACATAACACAAGATATATCCAGGGGAAAGAACCAGCATAAAACCCCAACCATGTATTATCAATCAAGTGGAGATCCTCAACAACATACAAAAAGAATCAGCTCAATAGCCATCATGCTTTCTCTGTAATCAGAAGATGAAGATCATAGACTACCTAGGCCTCAATATATAGGCCACAAGTCCTCCAATCTCCTATAATAGATCCTTCTTCGTGCAAGGAATACTTACTAGAAATATCTAAGCATCTGATAGTACATTGTCCCTCATCTGATCTCAACTGGGTTTCTGACAGAACCGACATGCAACAGTTATCCATGAGTGAATCTTCAGTTATCTAAAATAATAGTTGTCACATGCGTGCAAGCATTAACAAACTATATTTTATTATTTTAACAACTTGTTAAAATAATCTAACTGGACTTGACTAGTTAGAACTAAGTCAACTGATTCTCTCATTATAGAACTCATACTTATTCCCTCAATCAGTGGAGGAAATTAAGGATAAATTCCTCAATCAGTGGGACAACTCAAGTGCATGCTCACAAAGACTTAAAATTCAAATTTCCTAACTAATTAACTCAACTAAATTAATTAATTAATATTTCCAACTGTTGTTAAGACCAAAATTAATTTTACTTCCTATAGATAGACTAGGGACTGCTATAAATAGGAAGGGACACGGAAATGCTATTTTTAGAACTTTCTATTTTTAGCAGTTTCACTTCTCACCTAATGTGGCCAATGACCTCACTGGCGAAACTGCTATTTTTAGACATGCTATTTTTAGTCATGCTATTTTTAGCAGGTCTATTTTTAGCACATTCTAAATTTAACATTTCTTGTTGCACATTTTTCAACATAACTCCTCCTGCAGCAAATTTAATTATTCTTGAGAAAGGGTCCCTTATTCCTTCACTAGTCTTAGCTCTACGTCCTGCATAAATCACATATTCCATTAAATGTGATATAAGAAATGTCACAAGAACCCATTAAATTCAACATGTTTATATATTCTTCTTGTATTCCTCTCAAAAAAATAGTTTGAATTGCATCATCAATAAGTGATCCAGGTCTAGTTTTTTGGAGGCTATAGAGGAATCTTTCAAGATAATCCTCCAATCTCTCATCTTCTTGTTGTTGCATCTTGATCCCATAAACCATCTCAATGTAGAATCTTTCAAAGTTGTAGGAAATAACTTAGGTCTTTAAGCACCATCTACATAATTGTAACTACAACATAAAATGTCAAATTCAAACAAAAAAGCATCAGGGTCTTCTATGGGCATACCTCTAAAATTTGGTAGTGTTGGAAATAATACTGGGAAGGGGGGTGAATCAGTATTATCAGATCAATAATTTAATTTTCAAAATAGATTTGTATTCACTACTTCAGTTAAGTGAACTAGCGTGTATACACGACTGTACTTAAGGCAACCATCATATATGCAGAGATCTTTTGATTTACCCAAATTATCATGCATTGAACTTTAACCAGTATAATAGGAATTCTTTAGAGAGTGCAGTAAAAGAAAAATAAAGCATCACACATAAGCAACACACATGAACACAAAGATATAAGGTGGAAACCCAATGTGGGTGAAAACCACCTGCTGCTGTCGTCTCTGTCTTCTTTAAATAATAAGAAAATCTGTTTACAATTTTCGTACTGGTGTAGACTTATACCAATACAAAGGCTTTTACCTGCAGAAGGTTACAACCTTCTCTCGTTCTCCAGCTTCTCCTGGAAGGGAGCTACAACCCCTAGCTTTTGTACTAGTTGATATGTTTGCTAGTAGTTAGGTGCCAACCTACAGAAGGCTATGACCTTCTCTCTTCCTCCAGGGACCACGTTTCATAAATTTTTAGACTGGATCCATCAACAATGTCATTCAATCATCAAATACATCTGCATCAACCAATCACCTTTTGAACCAACCACAACCGAATCAATCATTCACTTAGACAACCCATCAATCTGATCATTCAAAATACTGTCACCAGAATATAGAACTCAAACCAGAACCTAGAACTCTGCAACAATAAAGAGAAACAACTGAAACATATTTTATAAGGTATACGCTACTTCCATATGTCGAACCTGCATGTATACATGCTTTTCTCAAAGCCAACTAGCATATACATATGCAAATATAAATTTAGAGTTTCACAGCTATTCTAGACTTTAGTTATACCCAGATCATATCATTTACAGAATAATATATGCATCAGTATTTAGATCTAGAATATACATGAGAAAAAACACATAATGATAGTTCATTTTACGCCTTAAGATCCCGATCCATCATTAGATCTAATCCCTCATCATCCGCTAAGGTTCATCCTTGGTTCAGATCCAATAATGCACCATAACCCAATAACCTGCATACTAGATCTCACACTTCATCAGATATTCGATACTTGCTCACTTTGGCCTAATGATCTTCTCCTCCTTTTATAGTTTTTAGGCCTTTCTCAATACCATGGACCAAACCACTTAGGACCAATACCTTGGACCAAATACCTAGGGTCAATACCTCAGACTAGATACCTTGGACCAATACCATGGATCAAAATACTATGGACCAAATACCTCGGACCAGAAACTTAGATTTGCAAGGTATACGCGCTTTTCCTTCTGTGAAATTGTGTGTGTACGTATACGCGACTTGTTTACAATGAACATGCGTGTATACGTAACTTGATCAACAGTGAAACTGCGTATACCTCCCTTTCTTCATTCTGTGAAGACTGATCTATAATTCTTTGTTGTTTACCTGCTACACTTTCATCTGAGTGAGTTGCCATCAAGGACAATACCTGTATCATAATGCCAACAATAAAGGGGGAGATTGTTGGGCATTAGATAAACCAACGCTCCCTGTATGTTTCATGACATGGACTAACCACCTCTCGTGGATCCTTATCTCTGGCGATGCGACCTGTTAGTGTCGGTCTTGAGCCCTCCATCAGTGATCAATAACTCTTTGCATATGCATTTATAGGTGTCTCATCAGTGTCAGTTTTGCATCCCGCTAGGCATGCCATAACACTGAATGGAGGAGCTGGTCTTTGTCTTCTTGGCTTTGCTGGATCAGGTCATACAACAATGTAATTGAGTCAGGCTTGTTCTTGTTTTTGTCTTAAGGTCCCATGGTCTTAGGTCTAGGGTTTTGAGTCAAAATCATTTCAAGGTCATGAGTCATGGTCAGTAGGTGCCCAGCAAGCCGGAAGGAGTCTTGTACATACGTTTCATTATCATTTTCTTCAGCTATAGCTCATTTTATGCCTTGGGTTTAAAAACCCTGTTTTTAAGTCCAAGGCCATGTGGAAATTTGAAAAAATAAAGAAATTCTCAAAAATTTGTAAAAGTGCCGGCAATAACCCTGGTTCCTTCACTACAGTCCCTCAGGCGGTCAACCTGCAAAAAGAAAGGAGTCAAACGCATCAAAAGGCTCATTTCAGGACAAAATGACTCCAAAACAGTGTTAAAAAAGAATGTCCAAGTGGAAACATTAGAAAGTGGGTTCTAAAGTTAAATTTTTTTTTGAAATGAACCTATAAAAGCAATTTTCCCTCTTTAGTTACTCTTATTGTGCATATGAAGGTCAAAAATTCATGTTAGAGGCAAGAGGAGGCAACTCGGGCAAAATTCTGCAAATTACAAGGGTAATTCTGCTGCGCGACCACGTGGGTGGGCGCAACCAAAAAAAGGCCAACGCGCTGTGTTAAATTACACAGGCGCGACCAAACGGAGGGGTGAGACCAAACTGGCAGCTTGCGCGACCAAAAAGTCTGCCCGCCCTAAAAACTCACCCAAACGCCAAATCTCCCTCAAATTTGCTCGATTTTGTTGAGGTATGTCTCTTCCACGTGTTGTGTGATGGTTTTGTGGTTGCAAAGGAAGGTAATGCTCATGATTTTATGCAAGGAATCAATAGAGAATAAGCTAAATGACTTGATGTTTTGCAAGCAATATGTATGACAGTTTGTTTGTTTTTCAAGGCAATTTTTTTTTTCCTTATATCCCTCCATTCATTTTCCCAAAATTAAATTACATATGTTAACATGTTATATTTGTTAATCTCATTTGCAAATTAGTCATACCAAACCTGCCCCTTAAATCCTATCAAATCCTACCCCTAAATCATGTGCAAACCCTAGTCCTTTCAAACCCTACAAACCCTACCTTTTCCCCATGTTATATGATTAAAACCCTACTCTCTCTACACAGCAAATTTGCATACGTTAATACACAGCAAAGTAAAAAAGAAAACATTGTAAAAAAAACAAAAAGAAAAGTGATGACAAGGCATGCACATAAGAAATTGTAAAAACAGTGAAAATGTCATTTGCATAGCCTTATAAAAAATAAAGAAAAGTGTCATCTTGCTGTGTATATGTCAAAGATTCAAAGCTGTGTTAAAGTCATCACAAAATTCATCAAAAATACAGCTGCATAATTGTCAAAGGAAACAATTTTGTTGTGTTAGGGTTCCTCATTAGCATGGTATCATCTCTCTATCCATAAAACTCTGTTTTTCCCTATCCATTCCTTATATTAAAACCCTAATTCAATTGCATTTCCCTTCATTAAAACTCCTTATGCAATTGAATGTCCCTCCCTATGATCAAAGCACATAGTGAAACCCTAATTCCCTATGGTAAAGCATGATGGAAACTGCCAGCACCATGGAAAGATTGCTGTTATGAAAATTGTTTGGCAGATTTTGGTGATGGGTTTTATTGTCTCCTTAAACCTATTTCTCTATATCCCCTCATCTCCCTAACTCACAAGACATCATACTCTATTTCCATTGCAAACCTATCACCGTAACCCTTCCCTCCCTTGGTGATCAAACATACAAAATCACTGTTTCCCAAAAGCATTGAATGGCCATTCTAAAAGTTATAAAAAACAGAGTATGCTCTTAATAGACATTCAAAGACAAAATGAAATGAGCAGCCTGTTAAATGTTGATATTTGATGTTGCCTTATCCCCCTATGCCCATGACATCCTTCCTTCCATCATGATGAAAATTCTATATTGTCCTTTCCCTTGGTGATTAAAAATCACAGTTTCCCTAAATAAAGTATTGATTTGCAAATGATGAAAGATGAGATGGCATGTTTAACATTATGTGATGTTTTCCTTCAGAATTCCCTGCTTATATATATATTTTTTCCCTTTCCTATATGTAAATTCCCTCCCCTAACATATCCCTCATGATGTTTCCCCTTGAAAACAACATACTTCACAGCATTTTGCAGGCAGGGCAGCGGTCAATTTGACTTGTTTTTTCCACCTTGCTCAATAACACCATGTCAACCACTGAGACTAATGAGCAAGGTGATGACCGATCATCATCTTCTGAGATTCATACACAGCAGAGGCCTCGTAGGGGAGGCAAGGGTGGTCATCACAGGAGGGAAGAGCCCACATCATTGACAGAGTTGCAGGCTTGCCCATTGGCAGTGTCTTGTTTTCAGCATATGGCTTGTTTTCAGTTTTGTGAGAGGCTGTCACACATCCAGCATCATAGAGACTTGGCCCGGTTGTTTGTCCTCCATCTCCATGACAGGCAGGTCACCCTTGCAGGGGTAAATTTTGTGTTTTCTCCAGAGGCTATCACAGATGCTACCGGGATACCCAATGTGGGTGAGGTATGGCCAAAGCGCAAATGGGTAGACCTGGTATACTATGAGCCATATGTTAGGCCTGCCTATGTGCATCACTTGACAAGGAACTTTCCTATCAAGTTCCTCCGAGCAGAGTGTATAGACACCATGAGACTCATTATGCACTACTTCACATGCGAGGGGAGATTCTCACGAGTATTTTCTTGTCATATCCGCATGATGATGCACTTCACCAGAGTGAGGATGATGAACATCTCGGCATACTTATTTCATGACATTCAGAGGATAGCCACTACCTTTCGGAGACAGACTCCAGTACAGCAGCTCCGGAGCCTATGCCATCATGGTCTTATTCAGCTAGTAGTTTCCCATCAGCTGAGCCAGCAGGGCATCCCTTGGGCGGATTTCATCTCCCGAGATGTTTTCACACAGCCACATTCAGGGCCTGAGGCAGTTCATGAGGAGGGAGGGCCATCACATCAGCCCGAGACCAGCATCCCGATGACACATGGCTTCTTCTCCTCGGGTCACATATCAGAGAGGTCACAGGACCTTATTTGCAGCAGCCCGACGAGTACTTTCTCTACAGCCAGTGGAAGGGGTCTCGTCTTCATCATCAGAGCAGCGAGTGTTATCTCCACATCAGGTGGAAGGGGCCTCGCTTTCTTCATCGGCACAGGCAGTACGAGAGGGCAAGCAGCCCATGGTTGAGGATGAGGCAGTTGGCGAGGCACATGATGATTTCACTGGTCGTGATGCTCATTCTCCTCCTTCTTCAGATTTCTATGAGCTCAAGGAAGAGAACCTTGTGTTGCAGCGGAAGCTTGAGATGGCTCAGTGGACTATCACTTATTTAGAGCAGCGGACCAAACAGCTGGAGACCGAGAAGGAGTTGGATGAGTTATGGAGGATTCGATTCGACCGAGACATCAACCGCAGGAGGCCTGGGGACCCATTGCCCAAGGATAGAGAGTTATTGCTCATCCGAGCAAATTGGCGCTTGGAGGGACTGTTAGAGAAGGCAAACCGTGACAAAGAGCTGCTCCAGAACATGAAGACACACTACTGGGCAAGATTACATGTTTGCAAGGCGAGAATGAAAATTCTCCAAAGAGAGCTGTCAGAGGCCCGGAAGAAGAAGAAAAGGACAAATCCACTCCGCATCTTGGCTGAGGCATCCCTCACTCATCATGGTACTGATCAGCCTTGATCTAACATCAAAATCTGAAAATTTTGAGAATTTTGGAGCATTTTGCAAATTTTTGGTAAAATTACAGGTTTTGCCCACGGTTTGGTCTCACCCCGGGTGAGACCATTTTGAAGGGCTGCTCGGAATTTTGCAAACTTGGCATTTTTGGAAAGGGCATGCAAAAAGAAAAATTACCAGTACTTGGGGGCAGCCTAATTTTGAGTTTTGAGCCTCCAAAAGCTCAAAATACACCTTAAAAATGACTTTCTGCCCACTTTTTGAGTTGCAGAAAGTGACCTTGGGAGAAATGGTTTTTGAGGGGTCAAATCAACACCAAATCCAGAAATTCCACTTGGGATGGAAAGTAGACAGGCCAAGCTTTCCAATGAGCCATCTTGCACCTGATTTGGATCAGTGGAACCCACTAAAAAGTAGCTGCAAAGGGGCGCGACCAGAACTTCCAGGGGCGCGACCAAAACCTCCAGATTTGCCAATTTTTGACTAGTTCGGCCAGAAAAGCACTATTTTCACTTTGGTTGACTATTTGGGCATGTAAATGATGGATTATTGTGTAAATTTCATGGCATTAGATACTTTCACTCTTCTTTACCACTTCTAGAAGCTTCTTTGATGTAAATAGTGAATATTTAATGCATAGATAAGCTTCCTAAGTTTTAGAGGTAAGTTGTTGAGCTGGCCTATTATCTAGTGACTGATTTAGAATTAGTTGCAACAGCTCCTAGGAAGCTGAGCTCGACCCCTAGAGGTGGGGAAAGAGGTTTGACCTTCTATATTATGCCTTCTCTTTCTCATTTTGATGGTTGGACTCTAGAGGGAGAAGTGCTATTGTATTTTTGACTTGTATTTTCTGCAATTTGAGGAAAAGGAAGGCCAGGGTTTTGCAGACTTCATTGTGGATTCTTGTGGATTATTATGTTGATGGTGTGTCTCCTACTGTTATTGTAAGTGTGTTTATGTGTTCCATTACTTGAAATCTTGCTGCTATTTAAACAAAAGAAGTGATAAAGTTTGAATTCATGCATGCCATGCTCAGCTTTCAATTTTGTTTAAAATTTATGTTTTCCACTGTCTAGAGAGGATTCGAATTCATTGTTTGCCCTCTTTAGCCTCTCTTCTTTCTTCCCTGATCATCTCTTTCAGTTAAAGGCATCAGCATAGACTCCTACCTTGCCCCAAAGACCCACCTGCAAAAACTGAGCTCAATCCCCGCACCCTAAATTGCACTCCCTCCAATTGCCACCAAAAACCCAAAAAATCTTTAAATCAACCCCCCTTATCAATTTACTAGCCTAATATCTTTGATCCTAATTGGTCAGCTTATTATATTATAAGATCTATCAAATCTGACCCGAGAGAGCCTTCTCATACCTCGTAGGGCTAGCTACGAGGTGAAATGGTTTGATGTAGCCTTGAGAGTTTGTCTATCTCAGCCTAGGTGAATTCCAAGCGCTAACATATTGGCGACCATACTGGGGAAGAACATCTAAATCTTTGCTCATTGAGTGTGTTGTTTCATAAGTCTTAGACGGAGCCTGAAGTTACGCCAGAAGCCTTTGAAAATGCTCTTGTTTTACATCAGCGTTAGTAGATAAACGCTGCTTCAGTCTATCTCCGTGGGATTTGTGAACATAGCGCTTCTGTGACATCTTTATCCCAGTATCATTATGGACTCTAAGCTTCAGATGATAAGCTAAGAGTTTCTATTTGGCTGAGTGGTTTTTCCTTTCCTCGTTTATTTGTATTTACAAGCTGGCTTCTGATCCAAAATTGATTGTTAGATCTAATTCATCGCCTGCTGTAATTAAATATTTTGAAGATCTTGATTTCGACGAGGATTTTGAATTGTCATTGTTTAAATCTAAATCTGAAAGTGCACTCGATACTTTGGTTCTTGATCCTGACTTTGCAGCTGTGATTGACCTCGAAAGGCATAACAAAGTGGTTGAATCTTATATTTTGCGGCATCTTCAAAGTAGTATACATGCTTCAACTCTTGTTGATTTTATTGAAAACATATCTGATCATATTGGGTCTACTATTGATCAAGCTGAAAATCTTCAAACTTCCCTCACGGCTCATCGAGCTTCTTTCCCTCCTTTCATCTCTATTTCACCTGTTTCGCCTATAGTTACACTTCCCGATACCCCTGTTGGTTCACCTCCATCTACACCTCAAACTCCATCATCACCTTTATCTCCGCCAACATCCCTTCCCCTTATCACAACCCCTGTTATTATACTTCCACCTCCTCCTCATCATACTCCTTCTACTCCTCCACCTCCCCCGCCTAGAGTCATGGCTGCCCGATTTGCTCCCCTTGTTCTCCCTGCAAACCTTCATGACATGCCAGCTGACTACCAGAGCAAGATACCAATGTTTGATGGCACTCCACAGAGTGTCTCAGCTCAGCATCATGTTGACCGGATGACTACCTTTTTTGATCTGTATGAATTGGATGAGGAAGATGTTACCATGAGGTTGTTTGTTCAGACTTTTGGAGGAGAGGTCCGGAAATGGTTCAGAGGGTTGAGAGCAAATAGTATTGTTTCTTTGGAAGCACTTCAAACACAATTCTTGGACAGATGGGAAATCAGAAAGGATCCGCTGCAAATCAATGCCGAATATAACAACCTTAAGAGAAATCCGGGTGAGTCCGTTCAAGACTACATCATAAGATTTAATGCAGTGTATAATGCTATACCAGATGATCTTAAGCCTTCTCGAAAATCTGCCTTGCTCAAGTTCCCGGATGGTTTCGATCCGGAGATGGCCTACTCACTGCGGGACCGAGATCCTCCTACTTTGGAGGAAATGCAGAAAATTGCAGTCAGTGTGGAGGCTAATTTGAATGACAAAAGGGCAAGAATGAAGGCGGAAAAGAAGGTCACAATCAAAGAGGAGGTAGCATCCACTTCTCAAGTTATTCGGAAAATGGAAGAGATGTCAAAGGCACTCCAAAATCTCAGTCTTGGCAAACCGGAACCACAAGTTCGAAATCCGAACTTTAGAGGCCAACAACAGCAGCCCCAATATAGGATAAAACAGCGGGAGCCACGAGGACAAGAGGCAGCAGTACAGCAACCGATCCAACCCCCATTTCAGCAAAACTATGTCACTCAAGAATCTGAAGATGAGGGTGAAGGTCCCGGTGAAGAAAATCATTTTTTCACTCCCGATGACATGCCCACTTACATCACGGAAGAAGACGAGCTGGTAAGTAATGCTTATGCGCCTCGAGATGAGCATTACATTCTATCTAATGATGTGGCACTTCAAGATGAGTCTGAGGAATATCAAAGAGGTTATCTAAATGCCTTATCAGCTCAACAAGGCAAAGAGAGACAGCTGAGAAACCGAACAGTACCTATACATCCACTTCAAAAGAAGGTAGAAAATGCGGCAAAGAATGGTGCTGATGTTCCGCAAAGAAAAGGTAAAGAAATCATGGATTCTTCATCAGCCCCAACAGCTCCAGCAAACAAGATGGATCAGCCATCAAATGTACCTAAAGATAGAGCAGAAAAAAGAGATAATCCGGCCAAAGAAAGTGAAAGAAGTCAAGCGTTCAACATTGAGAATGAAGTCTCAAAATTGAAATTGTCCATTCCACTTACTGAAGTCATGAAGAACACTACTTACAGAGCACAAATTTCTAAGATGTTCAATACTGATCCAATGTTAGATGCGGTTAATGTGGAGGATGATCAGCTGGAATTGATCTTTGGGCCAGCTCTCAATGGTGAGTCACCGGAAAGCGATGTCCCGCCATTCTATATCAGCTTGAGAATTCATGATTATGTGCTTCATAATGCTATGTTCGATTCGGGAGCATCACACAATTTAATGCCCAAGGCAATAATGGAGAAGTTGGGACTTGATATAACTCGTAACTACCATGATCTATACTCATTTGATTCCAGCCGAGTTAGATGCATCGGTCTGATTAAAGATTTAGTTGTTAGCTTGGATCAAATTCCCACAAAGAATCTCTTGATGGATGTGGTAGTAGTGGACATTCCGCCAAGGTTTGGCATGCTTCTTTCAAGGTCATGGGGATCAAAACTCAAAGGCACTTTACAGCTGGACTTTTCATATGCCACTATTCCGGTGTTTGGACAAATGAGGAAAGTCTATCGAGAGCAAAAGATGAAGTATATGATTACAAGCAAGGAAAAACCGGTAAATCATCCTGTAAACTATGTACAGACAGATCTAGAGTCCTATGTTTTATTTGCTGATAGTTTTAATGAAGTAAATAGTCAATTAGTTCAGATAGAAGATATCCCAGGCATTGCTGAAGATGTTAGAGAAGTATTGAGAACGGAAAGCAAAGAAAAGGCTGCTGTCATAAAGTCAATTGCTGAGATAAATGGACAGCAAGTCATGACTGAAACAACATCACAAGTACAGCCCTTGGATGATGATGAAGATGGTCTTTGGACCATGGATTTCGACGGGGCAGTGGGCAGCGATGGAGCAGGCATTGGCGTATGGATCCGCAGCCCATTTTCAGTCTCTAAACAAGTTCCAATTAAGGTACAAGTTTGCTCTTATAAATTGGCTTTTGATTGTTCAAATAATGAAGCTGAATATGAGGCCCTTATAGCTGGTTTGAAAATCCTCTGGAAATTAAAAGCAAAGAAGATAGCAATTTATGGCGACTCCGAGTTAGTGATCAAACAAGTAAAGGGGGAATTTCAAGCTAAACATCCTCGTATGCGGGCTTATCGCAATGCTGTTCTAGATATTTTGAAGCGGTTTTCAGAGCATACTTTAACATGCATACCCCGGATACAAAATGGAGTTGCCGATGCTTTGGCTAAGGCAGCAAGCAATTTAAAGATACCAATGAATTCGAGTAACAAGTTTGAAATCTATGTAAAACACCGCCCCACAATCCCGGAAAACCAAAGGAATTGGCAAGTCTTTCAGGATGATGAGGAAATCAAAGACTTCTTGCATGGAGAAGGAAAGTTTGAAGAAATCTCAATTGACATGGAGCCTGAAGGAATAAATCAAATGGATGTTTTGCAGCTGAAAGACAATCATATTCCAAAGGGACTGATTCCTTTAGAAGAGCTTTTTGATCAAGACGATGTGGCTCGCAAGCCAACTTTGATGCCAATCGAAGAAGGTGTGGAAGATGTCAACCTTGGGACAGTGGAACATCCAAAGATGGTGAAATTATCGAAGGCCCTGCCACCCAAGGTAAGGAATCAATACATTAGATTGCTGTCATCATTTACTAATGTATTCGCTTGGGATTATTCAGATCTAAAGACTTATGATACAAGCATAATTCAACACACTATTCCAATCAAACAAAATCAGAAACCTTTTCGGCAGAAGTTGCGGAGGATCAATCCCAAGTTGCTGCCCTTGATTGAAAAAGAGGTAAATAGACTTTATCAATCCGGAATTATAGTTCCCGTTCGCTTTTCAGATTGGATTTCCAATCTAGTGCCAGTGAGGAAGAAAACCGGTGAGATTCGGTTATGCATAGATTTTAGAAATTTGAACAAGGTATCTCTCAAAGATAACTATCCGCTGCCAAAGATGGATCACATATTGCAGCGAGTAGTAGGTGCCTCCAAGATGTCATTGTTGGATGGATACTCCGGCTACAATCAGATCCTGGTCCATGAGGATGACCATGATAAGACAGCCTTCACTACACCTTGGGGAACATTTCATTATGCTAAAATGCCTTTTGGTTTAAAGAATGCAGGTGCAACATTTCAGCGAGCTATGGACATGGATTTTGCCAATGAAAAGGACATATTTTTAGTTGTTTATCTTGATGACTTAACGGTATTTTCTAAATCCGATGAGGAGCATCTTTTTCATTTGACGAAAGTTTTTCAAAAATGCAGAAAATATGGCATCTCTTTAAATCCAAAAAAGAGTCTCTTCGCCATGAGTGAAGGTAAATTGTTGGGACATATCATTTCCAAAGATGGTATACGTATTGATCCCGCAAGAGTGGAGGCAATTCAGCAGCTAGAACAGCCCCGAAACAAGAAGGAGATACAATCTTTTAATGGTAAATTGAATTTTCTGCGTCGCTTCATTCCTAATCTTGCAGAGCACTTAAGAGAAATGACTAACATGCTTCGGAAGGACAGCGAGATCAAATGGACTGAGGAGGCAGTCAAATCCTTCAACTTAATCAAGGTAATCTTGTCTTCAGCCCCGACCTTAATCAGCCCTGATTATACTCAGGATTTCATATTGTTTTCTTTCGCTTCCGAGCATACACTAGCAGCAGTTTTGATGCAAAAAAGAGAGGGTGTTGAAAGGCCAATTGCATTTTTCAGCCGGATCATTAGAGATGGGGCATTAAACTATAACATCATTGAGAAACAAGCGCTGGCCCTGATTAAAGCATTGAAAGATTTCCGGGTTTATATTCTTCATTCTCATGTCTTAGCTTATGTTCCTAGTGCAGCGGTAAAGGATGTCTTGGTACAAACAGAGCCGGAAGGTAGGAGAGGCAAGTGGATTGCTGCTCTCTTGGAGTATGATGTTGAAATCAAGCCAACCAAGCTGGTTAAAGGACAAGGACTTGCTAAACTAATGGCTGAAACAAACCTACATGCGCTTGACATCAACTTGATTGCAGCCTTGTCCGATGGTGAAGGAGAAAATTCAGCGGTTCAGGTATCAGACATTTTCATTAATTCTCCTTGGTATACTGATATAGTATATGTACTTCAGAATGTGTCCGCGCCTCCTGGAATGTCAAAGAACAAAGCAAGGACTTTGAAATTGAAGGCCGCTAAGTTTTGCATCATGAAATCAGCATTGTATTGGAAAGATCCCGGAGGCATCCTACTGAATTGTTTGGTTGAAGAAGAAGCGAAAACAACGGTAGAAGACTTCCATAAAGGTGATTGTGGAGGTCATTTATTTTGGAAAACTACAGCCAACAAGATTTTGAGAGCTGGTTTCTATTGGCCATCCCTTTTTTCTGATGTATACAAAGCGGTGAAGAGCTGCCATGAGTGCCAAATATTTCAAGGGAAACAAAGATTGCAGCCATTGCCACTCAAGCCGGTGGAAATTAGTGCGCCTTTTCAGCAGTGGGGCCTTGATTTCATTGGTGAAATACACCCAGCTTCATCCGGGCAGCATAGATGGATTTTGACTGCTACCGACTACTTCACCAAGTGGATAGAAGCAGTTCCTACTCGACAGGCCACAGACTCGGTAATTATCTCCTTTCTTGAAACTAATATCTTGTCCCGTTTTGGCTGTCCATTCAAATTGATCACGGATAATGCAGCTGCTTTCAAGTCAAATAAGATGGTGGATTTTTGTTATAAGTACAATATCAGTTTGGGTCACTCCACCGCTTATCATCCGCAAGATAATGGGCTGGCCGAATCATCAAATAAATCACTAGTAAACATTATCAAAAAGATGCTGGAGATCAACAAGAAAAGTTGGCACAAGAAGTTGGTCAATGCACTGTGGGCTGATCGGGTGAGCCAAAAGAGATCAATAGGAATGTCGCCATTTGAGATTGTTTACGGGGTTGATGCAGTTTTTCCTACATCACTTAGTGTACCAGTCGCAAAGTTAATCCAAGAAACGGGAGAAGACATGGATCCAATGCAACGGAGAATCAGTCAAATGGTCCACCTACAGCAGACAAGGGAAGAAGTCCTCCAAAACTCTTTGAAGCTGCAAGAACGTATCAAGAAGATTTATGATAAGAAGGCAAAATCAGAAAATTTTCAACTAGAAGATGTTGTTTTGAGATGGGATGCTCGAAACGAGGACAAAGGTAAACACGGTAAGTTTGATAATCTGTGGAAAGGTCCTTTTAAGATTGCTGCATATCGTGGTCCTAATGCTTTCCTTCTTAAGGAGTTGAATGGCGATGAATGTCCCGGTGGGTCGGTGAATGGCCGGCTTCTCAAGAGATATCATGTTTGAACAATGCTGCTCTAAATCATCTTCATTGTACATATCATTTTACTTTACTACAGCAAGCGTGAACTGATCTTTCATTCTTGGTTTGGGGCCCGAAGTGAAGGCTATAATTCCAAGCATGAAGATTGGTTGGTGTGGGATTTCAGTTTGTTTATTTTCTGCAAAAAGTCAGTTTGTTTGAGTCATAGTCCTTTCAAAGTTTTCAGTTTATAGTCAAGTCAAATAAAGTCTTTTTGAGTTGGTTATTTTTTCTATTAGTTGACTCCATTGCCCAATGAATAAAGCACTGGTCTGCTCTCCCAAGAGGTCTGAGGTTCTTGGCACCTCCAAGGAGCTACCATCCCCATTGGAGCCAATGTTAGTGTCGGTCTTGAGCCCTCCATCAGTGATCAATAACTCTTTGCATATGCATTTATAGGTGTCTCATCAGTGTCAGTTTTGCATCCCGCTAGGCATGCCATAACACTGAATGGAGGAGCTGGTCTTTGTCTTCTTGGCTTTGCTGGATCAGGTCATACAACAATGTAATTGAGTCAGGCTTGTTCTTGTTTTTGTCTTAAGGTCCCATGGTCTTAGGTCTAGGGTTTTGAGTCAAAATCATTTCAAGGTCATGAGTCATGGTCAGTAGGTGCCCAGCAAGCCGGAAGGAGTCTTGTACATACGTTTCATTATCATTTTCTTCAGCTATAGCTCATTTTATGCCTTGGGTTTAAAAACCCTGTTTTTAAGTCCAAGGCCATGTGGAAATTTGAAAAAATAAAGAAATTCTCAAAAATTTGTAAAAGTGCCGGCAATAACCCTGGTTCCTTCACTACAGTCCCTCAGGCGGTCAACCTGCAAAAAGAAAGGAGTCAAACGCATCAAAAGGCTCATTTCAGGACAAAATGACTCCAAAACAGTGTTAAAAAAGAATGTCCAAGTGGAAACATTAGAAAGTGGGTTCTAAAGTTAAATTTTTTTTTGAAATGAACCTATAAAAGCAATTTTCCCTCTTTAGTTACTCTTATTGTGCATATGAAGGTCAAAAATTCATGTTAGAGGCAAGAGGAGGCAACTCGGGCAAAATTCTGCAAATTACAAGGGTAATTCTGCTGCGCGACCACGTGGGTGGGTGCGACCAAAAAAAGGCCAACGCGCTGTGTTAAATTACACAGGCGCGACCAAACGGAGGGGTGAGACCAAACTGGCAGCTTGCGCGACCAAAAAGTCTGCCCGCCCTAAAAACTCACCCAAACGCCAAATCTCCCTCAAATTTGCTCGATTTTGTTGAGGTATGTCTCTTCCACGTGTTGTGTGATGGTTTTGTGGTTGCAAAGGAAGGTAATGCTCATGATTTTATGCAAGGAATCAATAGAGAATAAGCTAAATGACTTGATGTTTTGCAAGCAATATGTATGACAGTTTGTTTGTTTTTCAAGGCAATTTTTTTTTTCCTTATATCCCTCCATTCATTTTCCCAAAATTAAATTACATATGTTAACATGTTATATTTGTTAATCTCATTTGCAAATTAGTCATACCAAACCTGCCCCTTAAATCCTATCAAATCCTACCCCTAAATCATGTGCAAACCCTAGTCCTTTCAAACCCTACAAACCCTACCTTTTCCCCATGTTATATGATTAAAACCCTACTCTCTCTACATAGCAAATTTGCATACGTTAATACACAGCAAAGTAAAAAAGAAAACATTGTAAAAAAAACAAAAAGAAAAGTGATGACAAGGCATGCACATAAGAAATTGTAAAAACAGTGAAAATGTCATTTGCATAGCCTTATAAAAAATAAAGAAAAGTGTCATCTTGCTGTGTATATGTCAAAGATTCAAAGCTGTGTTAAAGTCATCACAAAATTCATCAAAAATACAGCTGCATAATTGTCAAAGGAAACAATTTTGTTGTGTTAGGGTTCCTCATTAGCATGGTATCATCTCTCTATCCATAAAACTCTGTTTTTCCCTATCCATTCCTTATATTAAAACCCTAATTCAATTGCATTTCCCTTCATTAAAACTCCTTATGCAATTGAATGTCCCTCCCTATGATCAAAGCACATAGTGAAACCCTAATTCCCTATGGTAAAGCATGATGGAAACTGCCAGCACCATGGAAAGATTGCTGTTATGAAAATTGTTTGGCAGATTTTGGTGATGGGTTTTATTGTCTCCTTAAACCTATTTCTCTATATCCCCTCATCTCCCTAACTCACAAGACATCATACTCTATTTCCATTGCAAACCTATCACCGTAACCCTTCCCTCCCTTGGTGATCAAACATACAAAATCACTGTTTCCCAAAAGCATTGAATGGCCATTCTAAAAGTTATAAAAAACAGAGTATGCTCTTAATAGACATTCAAAGACAAAATGAAATGAGCAGCCTGTTAAATGTTGATATTTGATGCTGCCTTATCCCCCTATGCCCATGACATCCTTCCTTCCATCATGATGAAAATTCTATATTGTCCTTTCCCTTGGTGATTAAAAATCACAGTTTCCCTAAATAAAGTATTGATTTGCAAATGATGAAAGATGAGATGGCATGTTTAACATTATGTGATGTTTTCCTTCAGAATTCCCTGCTTATATATATATTTTTTCCCTTTCCTATATGTAAATTCCCTCCCCTAACATATCCCTCATGATGTTTCCCCTTGAAAACAACATACTTCACAACATTTTGCAGGCAGGGCAGCGGTCAATTTGACTTTTTTTTTCCACCTTGCTCAATAACACCATGTCAACCACTGAGACTAATGAGCAAGGTGATGACCGATCATCATCTTCTGAGATTCATACACAGCAGAGGCCTCGTAGGGGAGGCAAGGGTGGTCATCACAGGAGGGAAGAGCCCACATCATTGACAGAGTTGCAGGCTTGCCCATTGGCAGTGTCTTGTTTTCAGCATATGGCTTGTTTTCAGTTTTGTGAGAGGCTGTCACACATCCAGCATCATAGAGACTTGGCCCGGTTGTTTGTCCTCCATCTCCATGACAGGCAGGTCACCCTTGCAGGGGTAAATTTTGTGTTTTCTCCAGAGGCTATCACAGATGCTACCGGGATACCCAATGTGGGTGAGGTATGGCCAAAGCGCAAATGGGTAGACCTGGTATACTATGAGCCATATGTTAGGCCTGCCTATGTGCATCACTTGACAAGGAACTTTCCTATCAAGTTCCTCCGAGCAGAGTGTATAGACACCATGAGACTCATTATGCACTACTTCACATGCGAGGGGAGATTCTCACGAGTATTTTCTTGTCATATCCGCATGATGATGCACTTCACCAGAGTGAGGATGATGAACATCTCGGCATACTTATTTCATGACATTCAGAGGATAGCCACTACCTTTCGGAGACAGACTCCAGTACAGCAGCTCCGGAGCCTATGCCATCATGGTCTTATTCAGCTAGTAGTTTCCCATCAGCTGAGCCAGCAGGGCATCCCTTGGGCGGATTTCATCTCCCGAGATGTTTTCACACAGCCACATTCAGGGCCTGAGGCAGTTCATGAGGAGGGAGGGCCATCACATCAGCCCGAGACCAGCATCCCGATGACACATGGCTTCTTCTCCTCGGGTCACATATCAGAGAGGTCACAGGACCTTATTTGCAGCAGCCCGACAAGTACTTTCTCTACAGCCAGTGGAAGGGGTCTCGTCTTCATCATCAGAGCAGCGAGTGTTATCTCCACATCAGGTGGAAGGGGCCTCGCTTTCTTCATCGGCACAGGTAGTACGAGAGGGCAAGCAGCCCATGGTTGAGGATGAGGCAGTTGGCGAGGCACATGATGATTTCACTGGTCGTGATGCTCATTCTCCTCCTTCTTCAGATTTCTATGAGCTCAAGGAAGAGAACCTTGTGTTGCAGCGGAAGCTTGAGATGGCTCAGTGGACTATCACTTATTTAGAGCAGCGGACCAAACAGCTGGAGACCGAGAAGGAGTTGGATGAGTTATGGAGGATTCGATTCGACCGAGACATCAACCGCAGGAGGCCTGGGGACCCATTGCCCAAGGATAGAGAGTTATTGCTCATCCGAGCAAATTGGCGCTTGGAGGGACTGTTAGAGAAGGCAAACCGTGACAAAGAGCTGCTCCGGAACATGAAGACACACTACTGGGCAAGATTACATGTTTGCAAGGCGAGAATGAAAATTCTCCAAAGAGAGCTGTCAGAGGCCCGGAAGAAGAAGAAAAGGACAAATCCACTCCGCATCTTGGCTGAGGCATCCCTCACTCATCATGGTACTGATCAGCCTTGATCTAACATCAAAATCTGAAAATTTTGAGAATTTTGGAGCATTTTGCAAATTTTTGGTAAAATTACAGGTTTTGCCCACGGTTTGGTCTCACCCCGGGTGAGACCATTTTGAAGGGCTGCTCGGAATTTTGCAAACTTGGCATTTTTGGAAAGGGCATGCAAAAAGAAAAATTACCAGTACTTGGGGGCAGCCTAATTTTGAGTTTTGAGCCTCCAAAAGCTCAAAATACACCTTAAAAATGACTTTCTGCCCACTTTTTGAGTTGCAGAAAGTGACCTTGGGAGAAATGGTTTTTGAGGGGTCAAATCAACACCAAATCCAGAAATTCCACTTGGGATGGAAAGTAGACAGGCCAAGCTTTCCAATGAGCCATCTTGCACCTGATTTGGATCAGTGGAACCCACTCAAAAGTAGCTGCAAAGGGGCGCGACCAGAACTTCCAGGGGCGCGACCAAAACCTCCAGATTTGCCAATTTTTGACTAGTTCGGCCAGAAAAGCACTATTTTCACTTTGGTTGACTATTTGGGCATGTAAATGATGGATTATTGTGTAAATTTCATGGCATTAGATACTTTTACTCTTCTTTACCATTTCTAGAAGCTTCTTTGATGTAAATAGTGAATATTTAATGCATAGATAAGCTTCCTAAGTTTTAGAGGTAAGTTGTTGAGCTGGCCTATTATCTAGTGACTGATTTAGAATTAGTTGCAACAGCTCCTAGGAAGCTGAGCTCGACCCCTAGAGGTGGGGAAAGAGGTTTGACCTTCTATATTATGCCTTCTCTTTCTCATTTTGATGGTTGGACTCTAGAGGGAGAAGTGCTATTGTATTTTTGACTTGTATTTTCTGCAATTTGAGGAAAAGGAAGGCCAGGGTTTTGCAGACTTCATTGTGGATTCTTGTGGATTATTATGTTGATGGTGTGTCTCCTACTGTTATTGTAAGTGTGTTTATGTGTTCCATTACTTGAACTCTTGCTGCTATTTAAACAAAAGAAGTGATAAAGTTTGAATTCATGCATGCCATGCTCAGCTTTCAATTTTGTTTAAAATTTATGTTTTCCACTGTCTAGAGAGGATTCGAATTCATTGTTTGCCCTCTTTAGCCTCTCTTCTTTCTTCCCTGATCATCTCTTTCAGTTAAAGGCATCAGCATAGACTCCTACCTTGCCCCAAAGACCCACCTGCAAAAACTGAGCTCAATCCCCGCACCCTAAATTGCACTCCCTCCAATTGCCACCAAAAACCCAAAAAATCTTTAAATCAACCCCCCTTATCAATTTACTAGCCTAATATCTTTGATCCTAATTGGTCAGCTTATTATATTATAAGATCTATCAAATCTGACCCGAGAGAGCCTTCTCATACCTCGTAGGGCTAGCTACGAGGTGAAATGGTTTGATGTAGCCTTGAGAGTTTGTCTATCTCAGCCTAGGTGAATTCCAAGCGCTAACACGACCATTGACTAACACTTGCAGGTGTTGGTCTAACGACAATCGTGATTCCCAAAAAGTGGTATCAGAGCGTAGGTCACGAGTTTGATACACACCCAGCTCATGTTGAGGGGGATATTGTTGGGCATTGGATAAACTAACGCTCCCTATGTGTTTCATGACATGGACTAACCGCCTCTCATGGATCCTTATCTCTGGCGATACGATCGTCGACTAATACTTGTAGGTGTTGGTCTAACAACAATCATGATTCCCAACAGGTAGGATAGAAGGAGAGATGGTTTCCATGTTTACATTTGGAGCTTTGTTAAGGATAGGAAAACCAAAAGTAGTTTCACTCCCAGCTTCCTCATTTCTATGCTCTTATATCATGTTAAATAAACTATACTCAACATGTGTTGGTGATGGTGGTGGCTCCACAAATGGAATGTGGTGAGCAAGGAAGTTGTCTTGAACTCATGGTTTAGATACTTACATTGCAACTATAGCTTTTATTTGTGATACAACAACACCTACTAGAGTCTCAAGAAACTTGGTAATGCATTCTGGAGATACCTCTTGATAAAATTCTAAGTCAAAACCTGTTCCCTTTTTGGAAATTCAAATGCAAGCATGCATTTCTAATCATGATAATTACTTGTGAAGATATTTATTATTCGCTTTTAGTTATTCTTTTTATTCATTAAGAAATTATCAATTTAATAAGAAAAATAAATACTAGAGTGCACAAGATACAAAAGACACCAGAAGTTAGGCCAGAGGCCAGGGAAAAACCCATAAGGGGAAAACCCATGAATCGTTTCCTTATAGAATCTTCAAAGAGAGAAATCCAAGTCATAGACCAATTACTCAAGTGCCAAGTCGGCCCTCATATAAGAAACTATCCACATGGATTCTGTCATAGGTCTATGAAATATTTGCCACATGTCTGTCATACATTTGATTATCATATGCCACCTACCTGTCCTTAATACAACTTGAAAAACTTTGCATAGTTTTCCATAGAGAAGTTTGTCACATAAAAACTTGGTATAGCTTTCCATAGAAAACTTCTTATAGCTTGTAATAATGCTTCAAGAATAATATGTGTACTATCTTAAAAGTACCCTTTACTCTACCTCAGTAAGCTTTCATATTCATAGAAGAATGTTCCTTATATTCATATGCTAAGATCTGAATTATTATCCAAAGAAGAGAGACTTGAATTGGTTACCAAATGGTGAAGGAATGATGCCAATATATAGTTGTTTCCTCATGTGAAGGGACACGTCCTTTGGGCAGGTTTACTTGTGTTTTGGAGGGAAGACTTGGTCAACTTGGAGACACTAAAATATAATTTTAAAATTCATTTTTTCTTTATTTTAAATGTCCAGATGGGACATGATAAAATAAATTCTTTTTGACTTCTTTAGAAACAGAATTATGAATATTGAACCTAGTTACAACTTCAACATCCTCCACCTATTTATTCTTGACTCCCTTACCTTTTCGATCTTTTTACTATTCGTCTTGAAATTAAGAATCAATTGTTGTGTGGATGTTTATCCATTTTTCATTTTACATATGTATCTTTCAGTTAGATTAGTTGGGGGGGGGGGGTGGGGGGGTTATGTTCACCAAATAAATTAGCTATAATCTCAAAAGATGGTTTAATAAACCTACCTTTACTATCTCTAAGTTTAACCATTTAACCACATAAAATAGAAGGTTTGGGAAGACCCTCTACAGTGGTTGTGATAGGATAACACCTTCCTTTCAAAATTTTGAAAAGAGGTATATTTGTGTCTTATTGTCCTTCCTCCACCAATCTACAATGTGATCAAAGCTTAAATAAAACAAGTTGAAAGGAAAAAAAACTACTTATCTACCATTACCTTTTTACAGCTCCCCATAAATGATGCCAAAAATAGACAATAACAAAAGAATCTATAAAAAAGGTGCAATATATCATTCATTAACCTCCTAAATGTAGCTAGTGCATTGCATAGGAGAAATGGCATGATGAACCACTCATACAACTGTTTCCTAGTTTTGAAGGTGCTTTTCCAAGTATCTTGTTCTTTGACTTGAACCTAGTGATATCCAACCTTTAAGTCTAGCTTCGTGAAGTACTTCACTTTATACAACTGATCCAACATATCATATATCCCGAGAATGGGGAACCTGTTCTTGAGCATGATGTTTTTCAAGTCCCATCCTTCTTTGGCACAATGGTGATGGGTGACCAGCATGGTGATGTACTTGGTCGAATGACACCCTGTGCCAGTGGTTTCTACAATTGTTTCTTCACCTCACTTTCTTCTATAATAGACCTCTTGTACAACCCAATATTTGGCAATGGGAAGTCTAACAATAGCTGGATCTCATGCTCCACTTCCCTCTTGGATGGTAACCCCTTAGGATTCCAAAACACATCCCTATACACCTATAGAAATTATTTTAGTTGTTGTTTTTTTCTTATTAATACACCCTTCCAGAGATACCTTAGCTCTTACAAAATATTCTATAGACTGATTTTCTCTTAAAAACAGTAAACCATACTTCTTGTTGGAATTGATCAATTTCTTAGCTTGGTTGGAACTTACTAGAATTTTCTTTTACTTGCCTTGGTGTGAATTGATGGTAAATGATTTTCCATCCTTGATGAGTCGGTACTGGTTGGATCTCCAATTAAGTATTGCATCTCACATGTCCATGTAGAAACTTCCAAAAACGAATCTATATACATCAAGGGGAACCACATCTACTTCTACTTCATCAATAAAATCAATACAAATAGAAAATATAATTTTGCATTGTTTTGTTACATTTAAGTTTGCATCCTTATTTACCCATCCCAAAGGATACGGGATTGGATGATCACGAACTTCCAGTCCCAATTTGTTGAATAAATCTATTGCAATGAGATTCACCTGTGATCCTGAGTCAAATAAAGCATTAATCTTTATCTTCTTGACCTGTATCTTTACATGGACGAGTTTGGTCATTTATTTCTCTCCCTTTTGTTAAAGGCTACTCAAATTCACCTCCTTCTGCATTGATTTACATACAATCTTCTCATCCACATCCAAAGTGCTTTCAACTTGGTTGCTTGAATCGATGGCCATGAGGTTCTTCTTCTTATTATATTTCATTTTGTTCTTCAAGTTAAGCTATGGATGCAACTTCCAACACTTCTCCTTTTTATGGTCGTCATTGTTTTAGTGGTTGTTGGAATCTTTGTACTAGTTTGTTATGGTTGTCGCATTTTTATCTTTTCCCCCTTTCCACTTTTTCTTCCCCTCATAAGTGTCTTGTTTCTCATTTTTCTTGGATCCACTTGATTTCCCTTTTTTTAGCCCTATGTTCTCCAAGTACTGTGTCTGTAAACAAGCCTCGTCCACTGATCTAGGCTTGAACAACATCACTTGCTTTTACAGATAGTTGTGTAGAGCCCCCAAATAATTGAGTACATCTCGGTTCTTTGGGGAGATACCCAACATTATCACCATCATCATAAACTATGTGGTGTACTCATGTATGCTATGCCCTTTATTTTTCCTAAAGTAGTGTCACCTAATCCATTGGTCCTCTACATACCAAATAGGGTAAAATTGTGACTTTATGAGAGTTTTGAAGTCCTACCACTTAGTTACTAGAGGATATCCCTCTAACCTTAGGGTCTTGTGTGGATTTCCCACCAAGTGACGACATGGACCTCTAATTTAAGCAATGTAAATGAAACATTTTGTATTTCTTCAACATGATGGACATTGAATTAAACTTCTAATTGTTGCAACCAATGATTTAGCTTCAAGGTCTCGATCTCGTTATGGTACAAATTGATATTGACCTATGATTTCATTTTGAACAGGGACTGTGAATGATTCGTGACACTTAAACTAGGTTGATTTTTTTGAGATCCTTTCTTTGGTTGGTTCTCTGTTTCTTTCTGATATCCTAATCTCTCCTCTTATTTGTACTCTGCATTCCCCATCTTCTCCAACTATCCTAAGATTATTGTTGGGGGTTGGCATGAGGAGATTCATATTATGGGTTATATCTACAACTTGTGCTTCCATCCATGAAAACCTGTCCTTTGCAAGATCACAATGGTCATTCATAGATTCGCTGACCATGATTAGGGTTTTACGACTTTTGTCCTAGCCAATCTAGATCCCATATAAATACCCACAATATACCTAAATAATCCTACTATGATGCCAATATCATCAATAAATTGTTGTGATAATCCATTAGACAGTTCATCACAACAAATTTGATAAAACTATATTTAAAAATATGAAATTTGCATTGTTAGGGTTTTATTTCTCTTTAGGTTTGTGGATATGTAAGTTACTATTAATTTCATATGCATGAAAATTAAAATTATTTGGAAAATAGAGAACAATTAAATAAAAACTCACAAACAATTATTATCACTTGATATGACTTTGGAAACCCTTTTAGGAGAAAACCCAACTAGAAGGTGAGGTCGCTTTGTTATCTTTCTCTGAATAGAAAATGGTTGTGAGTACAAAGAAATATGGCCAGTGGTATATGATCTACTATAGCACAAAAATCCTCTTGGTATGCCCTATATTCTATCCCCCTCAACCTTTTTTTCTCATTTATGGAACAAATTCACTAGAAATAATGGAACATTTTTGCTCCTAGTGGCCCGATTATAACACATCCGAATAACCTACTAGTGGTTAGGTTCTCAACTCTTAATCAAACTTATAATATGGAATCTTCTAAAGTATTATTCATCATAATAATGTGGATAGCCCTTTTCCATGAATATTGGAGGCTGACCTGACATCCTCTTGAATTATGGTGGTGAAAATAGGAAGGTTAACTTCTAAGTGGCATAACGTTTGCATACAGACTTTTATTGACGTGATTTTTGTATTGTTGGAAAGGTATATATGTGTAGAATATGAAAGTTACATGTGATGCTAAAGCATAAAAGTTTTATCGCCAAAATATATATTTTGATTCCTCCAAATTCTCATAGAAGGTTTCAGACCCCAATTTTCCAAACTAGGTACCACTAGTAAAAATGGTCCTATGAATTGATTCCTCCATTTTTTTTTCACTCTGAAAGCATTAAGATGGATGAAAAACAATATAATGATCCAATCCGTATCACCTAATGTCTTACATTGATCTCTTTGAAGTGTATATGAGAAAGTTGCAACATGAGGAATAACTAATGGAGGATCACCATTATTTCTCGGGAGCTCATCTAACCAATCTAGAGTGTAATAATTTAGATACACAAGAATACCTTTGAAATCAATGGATATATAGTTCATAAAATTCCCAAGGAGCCATATTTAAAGAGAATGGATTCTTTCCTACAATGGAGTCACTAGGTGAGTTAACTTAATAAAACCTCCAAATCTTACTCACCAAATCTCATTGAAGTCAATATTTGAATATCTATAGAATGGACTTTCTCCCCAACAATTGTGCCAAAGATATTATTGCTAATATTCTCCCAAAAGAAAAAAATTCTTAACCTCACAAATGGGAGAACCTAAGGAAACTATCAGGAAAGATGCCCATTGTCATCTCAACAACCTCGCCCCCCACTTCTAAGTTTGGATGTGTGATTTCCTAGCCTAAGGTGGGTTTTCCCTATGTTTGTTTTTTATCTTAATTTTTTTGTTTTAGTATGAGTCTAAATGTGACTTGAATTAGATGATGATCTTTTCTTAGATTTTTGTTGTCATATTAAACAAATATCTCAATCATATGGAATTGTAGCAAAATAAAAAACACAATTATGAATCTAAATTCAATCCCATAATTTAAAGAATAAACACTTGCAAATTAACATTAATGGTTTCCGAGCAAGAAATAACTTCTAAAATGGGTGCTATTGATGCTATAGCCATCTGTTTCACTGACATGAGGTCAATAGAAGAGAGTAATCTTCCTAAATATTAATTTTGATGCACTATAACAGTTAGGTGGGTAAATGGTTGGTTTCAATATTTTTACCTAGGAGGACTTTTGATGTACATGGAGTGATGTTCATGTTCAATCATGTTTAATGTAATTCTACTCGAATGGACTCCCAACAAGGAAAGCATTTAACTCAATGAGTAACCTCCTAATGTCATGGATTTTTCCTGCATGTATGAATCCCAAACCTTATCTTTACTTGCCTAACAATAGATCTTGTTGTTATTTATAGGAAGTAGAACACATCTTTATCCTATATCTCTATGTTGATTTCTTGCTTGGAAATGTGCTTATGGGAAGTGATCGTGTAGAATATCACCATTTATTAAATAACTGATTGAATCTAATGAAAAATGAAAATCTCATATGTTCCAAGAAATTTTTAATCATCAAATATGTGTAATGTTAATGCAATTGAAACTTTTTATAAAATCCCATCACCATGAATCAAATATGCCAATTTAGGAAACTGTTCATTATAATTTCCATCACATGTGCGCCAAACAATGAAATCATATTTCAAATGGATGTTCCAATTTGATAATCGTTTCAAATACTTAGAAACATGCGACTTAAATAAATAGCCAATAAAATGTACTTACACCAAGGATGATATAAATGAAAATTTTGAGCCGAGATGCTCATTCTACAATCCCATATGAGGTCGATGTGTAATTTCCTCCATGCTCAAGTTGGAGTTGACGTGTGTCCTTTAAAAAAATACTTTCAATCAAAAAACATTGTCAGTTATCATACAAACATAATGATTATACATATTTGGTTAGTTTTAATTAAAAACATTATAAAACATTAATAATCAAATTCTCATTGTGCTCACTTGGATTGATATTTCACTTTCACTCTTTCGATAATTAATAAAATATTCTGATGTAAAGCACTATAAGGGATTAAATCTCTTGACATGTTAATATTTTTTTCAATTTTTGCATTTTACAAATAAATAAAGTCTATATCAACTCTTGAAAAAAATGAGAAAATGAATGTTGTTTGATTTGTGTCTTCAAATCTCTAAAAAATTAAATGGAATCAATTTATATTTTGTTCCCAATGTGAAGTGAAGTAAAACAGACAAATTTCAAAATATGGATACTCAAGAGAATCGGCACAAATCAAGTAATTAATTTTAGGCATACCACAACTCATGTATATGTGATTCAAATTGACTTTTTCTCCTGAAAACCTGTAAATTGCCTATTCAAGGTGTTGTAGCCTTGGAGACAATCCTTGGGTGTGGGGGAACTAGTGCCCCGGACATCCAAACATTGATGAAAACTTTAAAGTATGTGGCCGGAGGGATAGGCCATGAGAACTTGCAACGAGTCTTCTAGTTCTGAAACCTATCTTTGAAACCAAACTGGCCAAGATTGATGAGGGTTCAAGGCTTCAATTAAAAAGTCACTAGAAGAAAGATGAAGATCAACAAAGTTTAATGACTGAGGAAATTAAGAATCTTAGTGCTAACAATGCAGAAAGAATGATGGAAAAGGCCCAAGACATGGAGGAATTTTTAGCATGGTGGAGTGCACATTACGACTGCACATTAAGACTCTTTAAATATGAAATGCGAGTATCATTCAAGATAAATTCATATTCATAACTTAAAAAGATTTGCAACTTCGTTACATAAGTACTAGAAGAAGAAAAACATTAATAAATGTTCACATGTTGAAGGAAAAAAAAATGTTGCAATACCTCAAAAACTGGGATTAAAATTGGTTTGTATTCTTCAATTTCGGAGAGTTTTCTTCCTTACATTACCTCTTGGGATACAGAATCTGAACCTATACTAAATGTTCCACTGCTAAACTCTCTATTCTCTAATTAGTTATAAAGCTAATAACAATTGAAAAACTGTTTACCTTTTTGAAAGTTTTTTTAAAATAATTAAATTAAAAAATATTATTTTAATAATATATATATATATATATATATATATATATATATATATATATATATATATATATATATATATATATATATATATATATATATATATATATATATATATATATATATATATATATATATATATATTATATATATATATATATATATAAACATTAAATGGGCTTTTAGATCAAATAGAAACATTAAATGTGTGGCCGAACTCTCATCACCCACATGTAAACCACTTTTGGCAGTTTTGTGAAACAAGACACCTCTCTCGGGGGTTCTTTTGGAAATTTTTCGAGATTAGCCCTCGATATAGAGATAAGAGGTATAGCCAAACCTCTTACCAGGGTGTTGGCGGTTTCTATTAAAATTCCTGTGTAAAGTTGTTTTATTTTTTTGGCAATTCCTATTCACCAGCGGACATAATTTAGCTCAATTATTTTTGGACATTCAATTTTTAAGATTCATGTGTGAAGTTGTTTTATTTTTTTGGCAAATCCTATTCACCAGCGGACATAATCTAGCTCATTTTTTTTGGACATTCAATTTTTATAGAAAGAAATACTACTGTTGGTTCCACAGGGTCTTGGGGTCTCTATTCAGATTCATGTGTGAAGATTTTTTTTTTGGGGCAATTTCTGTCCTCGTCTACTGTTGTATCATTTGATTTCTTAATGGAATAGCAATGCTACTGTTTTTTCTTTTTGGTAAACAACAGATGCAAAAGCCGCACTAATTTCAAGGTTAGGGTTTCAATGGCTCCTGAAGATGCGAGCTAAGCTCCTTCGCAGGTGATATTTGGAGGCGAGAAGCAGCTTTCGGGGGCCAGAAGGTTTTCGCAAATCTTTCTGCCCCTGCGACAGGTTTGTGCTGTTATAAAGGGCAGAAGCACTGGCGGCTGAATACGCCATGGAAGCCACTAATAAATGCATGAGAACCCCCGCATTCGGGGGCGCTCTGGCTCTTGGAGTCGCCGGCGGAGCGACTGCTTATGCCTTGAATTCCACAGCGCCCACGAAAACACAAATATTTAATAGTGATACAGGTATTTAACCTTTCTTTTTCCTCTGCACCTTTACAGTGGAATGGAATGATGTATCCGGGGCTCCTTGAATGCATTGAAAATAAACTTCATATCATGTCACGAATTCCCGCTCCACCGTTAAATTTGATCTTTGGGTGATGCTTTTTACAGAATTTATAGAAATTTTAGCCCTATGTGCGAATAAATCGTCCAAATAGAAGTAAAAGAACCTGAATTTGAAAAGTAATAAATTTCCATCGTCGAATTTCGTCAAACCACCCGTCTGAAGGATGTTTGATATAGGAACAGCCGTCCGAAATTCATTATCGACATTTTCCAGCTCCGAGCTCGATTCGTCGCTGTAAAGCGGTCATGGTTTCAAACGAAGAGACTTCGTGTGAGCCAAACTATTTTTCCTTTGGCCCTAGAGGATCTGGCATGTTGTATGTTGCCGGTAGGTTTACAGGTTTTAAAAAAATGATTAAAATTTGATTCTTCTGGACCATTCCTGACGCATATGAATCTAAATGTATAATTAAATGTTTAGTAATGACAATTTTTGTTGTTGTTGTGAAATTATAATTAATTTCTTAGTAAAATTAGAATGTTCACTGGCACATTTCACATTTAACTGCCATTGATTTTCCCAAATTGAAACGCATTTCACTTCCCAAAAAATCTTCTGCAATTTTTTTTATCTTCGAATTTCTGATTTCATGGTTGAATTGATGCAGAATTCCAACATCCACATAAAGAGCGAAAGATGCACGAGGAATAAATTGAACAGATATGCAAAGAAAATGATTTTGAACTGTCTTTTTAAATTTTATTTTTCCATTTTACGAGGGTTTTTCTGTACAAGAAACAAATATGAACCACTGTAACGCAGCACAGGCACTTTCAAATGTTGAAATAACAGAAAGATGCCGGCCAGGAACACAAACCTTAGGAAATGCTCTATCTGGCCTCGAAGGTGCTACTAACCAATCCTTTGTTGGCCTTCATTCGCTCAGACCACTGCTCGGACAAGATAAACACTCTAGACAGCTCCCCTGCAACTTTTCTCGTATCAGGCCTTTTTCTCGGGTCTGAATCCACGCAGGAAGCGGCGATCCTGGCTACCCTCTCTGCGCAATCTACGGGAAAAGAGTCCTTTAATCGAGGATCCATCCACGACCTCAGACTCCCTATACCGCGATCAGTACTAGCCTCCAAAAGAACAACATTAAACGTCTGTCTTCTGAGAAGCAATGCCGCTGGTTAGGTATTCTGGCGCCATGTAACCCTGCGTGCCAGTTATCCTCATGCTGTTACTTCTTTGCAAACCTCCGACCTGCATATTCGAGTTCGAATCCCCTTGGGTTTCATCATTATCGTAGGCCTCGTATTCTCCGGCGAGATAAGAGGCGCCCACATGGCAGATCCGTGCTTTGTAGCTCGGCTCCGTTACAAGAACGCCTTTTTCAGAGAACAACTCTGAGCAATTAAACACTGACATTCTGTTTTCACAAGGAAGGTGTTCTCTACCCAGCCTAGCTTCTCTCTCAGAATCTTAACATCCCCTTAGCAAAGGGGGGTTTCATTAGAATGACAACAACCTGCATTTAAAACATTTCTCTACCCCTCTCCTAATTAGAAATACAATTTTGGGTTCTCTACTAATTTTCTCCACACCCATTTAATCTAACAATGGGCATAGAGCATGTACATTTATACATGTGTGTTGGAAATACCATTTTATACTTTAATGTTTATTATTTTTGTTTTATTATTATTGCTTGAATTTCTTCTTAACAAGTGGTTGTGTTTCTTTTGGTTTTAGTGAAAGTATGGGCTCCAATGGTGGCTCTCTTATTATGGAGTGTAATTCATCTTTGAGAATTTTTCAATTATTAAATTAGGTTAGTCAATTGTTTAAAATATCAAATTTATTTCAAAAAGTTTTTGTTACTTTATAGGTTAGACACTCGCTTGAAATATTAAACTTATTTCAAAATGTTTTTGTTACTTTATAGATAAGGCGTAGATTTTTTGGCTCTATGATGAAAATAATGAAGGGAAAATACATGTTAATCTGTTATTTGTGCTCTTTGACTAAAAAATACATGGTGAGAGAAAAATGCATATTATGCTAATTGAGGAATGTTTTTCGCTTGTTGAACTTATAGTATTGAATTTAACACACTAACACTTTACAACAATGAACTAACAATATTCATGATGAAAATAGCAATATGGAAGATTTATCTGCATAATGAAAAAGGCCATATGGGAGATTCCAATCACGTTCCAAGGCATTTTTTAAAATGTGGATGTGACAAAAGGTTGTTGTGGAAGGTGTTGTTTGTATATGGGAAATATCTTGATCATTGTGTATAATCCTAATGTTGATAGATATCTCTACTAAGTGGTTCCAGTTAATGAGGCATTGATTTGAGCGTTCAATATATTTCTATTCTTTATCAAAGTATTCTTTTGTTGTATTTATGTTCTTCAATTTATGTCTTACGGCGTTTCCTTTGCAACATCTGGTGCAAACGCTAGTTATAACATATATAATTATTAAGAATCATTCAAAGGTGAGTAAATATAAACATATAATATATAAATACGAAGAATTGTGTAAATTGTTAATCAATTGGATTTGGTATATATAAAGAGAGATAATTCTTTATATGAATAAAGCAAAAAAAACAATTAAATTTTTTTAAAATGTTGAATATAAATAAAGGAAAATTAAAAATAATTAGAAATATTTAATTAAAAAATTAAAATGATATAGAATAGCATAATTAGATTGGTGATTTTTATGAATAAGCATCTCATATTTAATGTTGTTTGTTTGAATTAAACTTAAACCAACTTTACAAATATGTTGATAAAGGTTACATTTTTTGATAGGAATATGAAAGATTTATAATTTTTTTTTTAGATCTTTCTATATACTGATTTAATGGTTCTAGCAAAATGAATTGTCAAACTATATCATAATAGAAGAGTTGAAGTTTGTGGCTTGTTAAATCTTTTTTGAACATTTGAGGTTTTGCTATATTGATATAATCATAACTGCAATGCCATCACCTAAAATTGAACGTGGAACAATAACCCTCTTTCATTAGATGTTTTGAAAAAAGTATCTTCATTTACCCTAGTTATAAGGAAATTTGCTATATTTGAAGGTAAAACAGTATTTGTGGAACTTATCTATCCACGCTTTACTGTAAATCCCATTATGCTTTTCTTATTCTGACATCCTCTTTCTTCCTACACCACAGAGTTGCGAGAGTCTAAGCATAAGATGCCAATGCAAAAAGAAACACGCAAAGCATAAGATGTCAAGAAGATTATGGATGTTGTGGTTTAAACGTGGGGACTCCTATTGCAAGGGTTAGGTGGGGAGGTTTAGTCTCCACTAGGGCTTAATGATTCAATCAGATTGGGTGGGGAGGTTTAGTCTCCACAAATTTAGTGATCCAATCAGATTAAGTGGAAAGGTTTAATCTCCACAAGTTTAGGCAAAACTGTGTATGATTAACCACTGATCAACTTGAAAAAAGCATAAGATGCTTGACAACTGCTCAAGGTGAAAGAAAGCATCTTGAAAAGAAAATTGCAGTTTCTACATCCACATGCATACAAGTTAGTTGCAAATTTCTTCTTCGTAATCTGCAGAAATTTTTGTCTACATAACTTAAAATTTGAGCATGCACACTATATTGTATATTCAAATCAAATAAGGTTACGTATAAATAAATTTAGTGTTGTCTCAAGATAGGTAAACTAATCTTGGACACACAATCACCTGGTTGAGAGAATATCTCAACTACACACCAATATAGGAACATCTAGATATAAGAACCCTAAGGAATAGGAACATACTCCTCCAGATAGAAATAATCACAACTGAGACAAGTAGAAATTACAATTTCCAAGTCACCCCCTTAAAGACTACTTGTCTGTCTAGTTGTGGTCAAGCATAACAAAAGAATATGTTTACGCCCATATAAAGGAGCAACCATCCACCAGAATGCATAGGTGCCAACCACTGCAACCGTCAGTCTGCTAGGATGCCCTTCGCATACATGGTTCTGTCAACCATTATAACTGCATACATGTATTGTACCTACAAATTCCCCCTCCATCATCATCATCATGGGTTTTATCGGATTACCCATAACCATGCTTTGGGTTTTATCAAATTACCCTCAACCATGCCAATAAGGGCTCTCAGCCACCAATGCTCAACTCAACCACCAATGATCAACACAACCACAAAGGCTCAACTCTGCAACCAAGGCACTCAATTCGGCCACAAAGGCTCAACACAACCGCGAAGGCCCAATTGTGCCTCCAAGGCACTCAATTCAGCCACCAAGGCTCACCACAGACCCAACTTAACTAGGCTCAGGGTTTTCTCGGCTCACCCTTAGACATGCCAAGGGTTTTTTCAGCTCACCCTAAACAGTGCCTACAAGAATCCCTGTCCACTTCACTCTCGCATGTGATTTATGGCTTACCACAAACCAACACTACACAGTGGTTTCCAGCTAACCAAAAACCTGCAATTACAAAGTGGTTTTAATATTACCACAAAATTTATGGGGGTATATATGCCTTATCAGGCTTGCATTACACACTCCAATTCTTGGAGTTACCAGGTACATACATTATAAAGACCACTACAAAACAGCGTAGAATTGCTTACTTGTTAGGATGTGTGACTCATAATACAACATGCTAGTGAGTCTGTCCCACAAACTCACACTAACTCAGACAAACATTTACTTAGATGTCCATCATCCTTTGAGGTTGCTTCAACCTGTATTCTCTAATGTCATTTTCACTATTTTTCTGTCATTGTCATACAAATAAACCTTTCTATTGTTGAAATGGCCAATTCCAACGCAGACTTATGACAATAGTTGGCGAGACTAATGTCTCTTCAATAACTATGGCATGATCAATTAACAATTCATAAAAGAATATTCAATTAAAATTAATCATTTTATTAAAATCACTTGGAGCATATTTTCCACTGAGATGAAATAAGCTTGGAAGCTACAGAAGTGGTAGCCTCAACACACCTCCCTTTTGATTAGTAAGATTGCCTGATTTGACTGAAACCCGTGGTGTCCGCAAATTCCCATTCTTTTCTGTACTTATTCAAGAGTTTCAGCAATTCTGTGGATTTTTCCCTTGCGCTCTTGCTTCAACCAATCTGAACTAAGGCCAACAACTTTTGCAAGGCACAAGTCGTAGCCAAGGGGGACTTGGGCGCCCACTATTCCATGCCCCCCATATAATACATTCTCCTTCTTGTAGAAATGCATGGATCCTCCTTTTTCGTGAGAGAACCCATCCTTTCTGCACATCTGCTTTGCAAAAACCTCAAACAGAGTCCCTCCACGACCATAAAAGAGGAAATGGTCTCTATAGGCCATGATAATGCAATCTTTCCTCATGTTGGAAACCTCCATACCCATGGAGACGGCCTCCTGCCCATCGTAAATATGAAATAAACCCCTTATCAACTTCTATTTGTAGAGGGAATCTACCACGATCTCCATCTACCTCAACATGAACATGTCTGCATAGAATTTCATGAGTTCTACAGGGTTGGTTTCCATGATGCGGGAAAGGGGCTCGCATTGGTGGGTTTTGAATGGAAGATTGGTTTCTATAGAGACGTGGTTTTGTCTTTGTGTGATTCAGTCGATCTGGATCTCACATAGGACTCCCTCAATGCATTCCACGATGGTTGTTTTGCTGTCGTTGCAACTGTGCGTAGGAGATTGGAGAGGGTTGGGACCATGGCTCTCCCCATATTTATCTCTCCACTTCATATGACTCACTCCATGAACAAAACAACAACCCAATACATAATTTTTCCGCTCTTATGCAAGTTTAACAACAACCAAGAATGGTCGAGCCTTGTCAGGCCTGCTGGGATTTGTCACCCTCACTATACCAGGAAGCTGGCGATATTCCCAGCATCTCACTCGTTGCAAGAACCTCATTACATCCCACTAATTCGTCTTCCATAACTCCTCAACGTACTTATACGCCCTCATATCGACGACAACTCTTCCCACATCGAAACAACCCATAATGCTTTTACACTACATTCCAATTGCCGAACAACATATCCGCTTTCACAACCAGTCAACTTCTTCAACACGTGGGTTGACGACCCTTCCAAAGTCGCATCAGCACAATCACTTAATCTGATGGACAAATATAAACGGAAAATGCCCAATACAAATACATATACTCTTATTTCCCTTGGCCCAGGAGGGGCCAATCCCCCAAGCCCATACGGGCTCCGGTACCAACTTAAAATTTGAGCATGCACATTATATTATATATTCACATCAAATAGAGATACATATAAATACATTTAGTGTTGTCTCAAGATAGGTAAACTAATCTTGGACACACAATCACTTGGTTGAGAGAATATTTCAAATACACACCAATCTAGGAACATCTAGATATAACAACCCTAAGGAATAGGAACAAACTCCTCTAGATAGAAAGAATCACAATTGAGACAAGTAGGAATTACAATTTCCAAGTATTCATTCTGTTTCATTTTTTCTCTGTTGTGCTTATGTTTGAAGTTGCAAAAGCCACGGGGGTCATTTTGACAGGAGCAACGACCAACATAGTTAGCGACATTGTTAGCATTACTTTTGCTATGCCCTATCAACTAGTAGATGATGTAATTCATTTGGATCGAAATACTCAGCTTCTGGAAGCTTAGTTAAATTGTATGAAGACCCTCTTGCATGATATCGCCAATCAATTTCAACACGATCAGAGATGTTCACCCGACACCATCAAAAATTGGTTGCAGAGGCTCCACCATTCTCTTGATGATGTCAAATGTCTCGTGGATCGTGCCCAACGACATAAATGATGTCTGCAATGTTTCCTTTGTAGATCAACACTCTTAACACAAGTTAGAGAATGGAATACAAATTTCGATCGACTCTTTGTCGATCTTGAAAATGATTTTTCAATACTTGGCAACGTTGAACGAACTGTTTCTTCTACACTAGATCGAGCTTTGTGGGATTGGGGATCGAAGTTGACCAGATGCGACTGCAGAGATGCCTGTACAATGAAGATCATCATTTTCGCATAATTGGTGTTTTCGACATGGGAGGCATCGGAAAAACATCTCTTCTCAAAACCGTCCACAACACCTACAAGAAAGGTAACTTGTTTGAAGCCGTAATTTGGACTGTTTTTTATCAAAATTGTAGCATTTTAGGCTTGCTGGCTGATATTGCAAAGAAAATCAATTTGAATCTTGGGAGAAGCTCTAGCGTTGAGATAACAAAGATGGATCTCTCTGCATGTCTGATGGAAAATCAATTTCTTCTCATATTAGATGATTTATGGAGGGAACTTCAACTAGACGAAGAATCGAGCATCCCTATCCATAATGATAAAGGTAGCAGAGTCGTAATCTCTACGTGCAACTTTGATGTGGTGATAAGAATAGGGGCATATGACTTCTCCATAGAAATACAATCGATGTCCAGGGATGAAGGGTGGCAATTTTTCTACAAAGAAGCTTTCAAAACTAGTAGTGCTCAGACAATGATATAGAGAATGTGGTCACAAAAATTGTTGAAGAGTGTAATGGTCTTTCATTGGCCATAAAAGTTTTAGTGGCAGCCATGAGGGGTAAAACTAGTGTAAATGGTTGGCATCTTGCTTTGTGTCAGATAAAAAATATCGATGTTTTCTAGGATACAAAAACATTAATCAAGGTTGCTATTGGCAGTTTAAATGTAGTTACGATTGTTTGCCTGACTCTGTCTTCAAGAATTTCTTTTTATATTGTGATACCATTCCCAAAGATTAGCAAATCACTGTAAACGCCTTGGTGGAAATGTAGATAGGGGAGGGGCTTGTCAATAGCAGAAAGACTAACTATTTAATGGATTTGGGACTCAGGTACGTAGATTTATTAGTAGAACGATGCTTGTTTCAGAGTGTTTATGATGATTATGGGTATAGGAAGATACAGATTCACGATGTTGTCCATGACTTGGCAATGTATATTGATAAGAATGAAGAGCAATGTTTCTTCAGGACACGTGAAAACCTCCAAGAGTTTCCAACCATTGAAAAGGGATCCATAATTGCAAAATAATAGCAATTGTTCTGTTTTTCCAATAGATTTCAACTGCCCCAACCTCCTCACTTTGATGTTGTAGTATAATGAAAGTCTAAGAGAGGTTCCATATGTCTTTTTAGTCAATCTCACCTCTCTCGGGTTTTGGATTTATCGGCCATCAAAATAGAATCATTTCCCATGTCACTGTGGCATCTTAGATAGCTCGAGTATCTCAATTTGAGTGAGACCTTAATCAAGGTTGTACTTGAGGACATATGTAATCTTTCTTAGGTTAAGTTTTTGCATCTTAATAGCTGTAAAAATGTGGAGTCATTGCCTCCTAAGCTAAGAGAGCTTGAAAATCTCATGACTTTAGATTTAAACCATTGTTGTAGCTTTATGGGGATTCCCCGAGAGATATCTCAACTTACATTATTGAATATATTATTACTAGGTACATCAGAGAAAGTGGAAAACAATATAATGAGGTGGAGGAAGTGAAGAGTCTCATAAATTGCAGTTTGAAGGATCTCACAAATTGCTCAAATTTAGTGAATCTTTCTATACATGTCAAGGCAGGAATTGAAGTCGAGGGAATACATTCAAGAATTAAAATGGGTATAATGGGAAGTTGGTTGGAGATGAGGGACCTGACATTGGTATTCGATGTGGAATACCATGATGTGGTGGAGGATTTCCCTGGAGACATGCAAAGCATGAAGAAGCTACAACGTTTTTGGCTTCAAAATTACCATGGCAGAAGTCTACCCAATTGTATTTGCGAGTTTCTACAATTGGAGAGGCTATATTTGCATTATTGTTTTCAACTCAGGGATCTTCCACCCTTGGATAGGTTGCCAAATTTAAGGTCAATGAAATTAGACAACTGCACTAACTTGAAGGAGCTAGGAATAGGGACATGGGGAAGTGTCAAGAGATTTCCGATGTTGGAAAGTTTAGGCTAGAAGACTTACCTATGTTAGAACTATATTTTGATCTATGCAAATGTGTCTTTGCCCATGTTTAAACTATACATTGATCTCATGCAACTTCTTGACCTGTTGATTTTATTGCCAAGAACTTAATATCCAACCATAATGAATTATTGGGTTTTTAGTCTTATTCTTATTTTGACATTTATGTGATTGATGATTTTTCTTCCTAGCATGAATAAAAGGATGGAAATCTAAACACTAATTCTCTATGTGACTAACAAAATGACAATGTTGTAATTTAGCAAGAATTTGATTAATTTTTTATCATTAATTGTATCATCAACATTCTTACAACTTCTTCATTAATTTCTAAAGTATTCAAATTTCCATCAAGAAATCGTACACTCAAAAAATAAATTGGTTTGGACTAATGTGGAATATGAAAGTTGTTTCCTTTGTCACATTTGAAGTCATTTCAATTCTTTTTGAATTGCAATTATTCCAAAGGTTAAAGAATAATATTTGAAATCTATATATATATTGTTATGACTCATATTTAATTAAACTTTCCTTCATCAATTCATTTCTAAATAATAATTCCATCTCATAACTTGGAAAGTAATCATCAATAATCTCTTTTTTCGCAATTTCATCAACCATTTTTGTTAGATCATTT
The DNA here is from genome assembly GCA_031772625.1 of Pinus tabuliformis. Taxonomy (NCBI): domain Eukaryota; kingdom Viridiplantae; phylum Streptophyta; class Pinopsida; order Pinales; family Pinaceae; genus Pinus; species Pinus tabuliformis. Next base: position 738,455,511 of record CM062819.1, on the reverse strand, counting down.
GGTGCCACAAGTGGCATCATGCATTTGCATTAGATGATCCATGTCACAAGTAGCATTCATCATTTGCATTAAGTCACGTGTGTTACAAGTAACAACATCCTTTTGTATTAGGTCATTTGTTGCACATTTTGCATCAACCATGTTCACAATATTAATTTTAATTGAAATTCTTCAATCAATTTATCTTTTAAATAAATTTTCTTGTGAATATCAACAACCCAATTATGCAATTCATGTAAGGAGTCTTGCATTTCTTTGATTTCTAGATTGATATTTTGCAAATAGTGTATTTCTTTATCCATTTCATGTTTTCACTTGTCACACTCAGTTGTGCTTGCTTATGTCAAATTGTCTTATTCTTATTACTACCTTAAGGTGTCAGATCATGCACCCCAAAGTGTGATTACAATGGTTTTTATTTTGATTAAAAATGACTTTATAAATCAATTTTCAAGTAACTATTTATAACAATATACACATTGATTTTTGAAAGGGTTTGTAACACTACCCTTTTAATAATCGAGGCATTCAAATAAATAACTTACCCTTCTTCAATTTTTATATTTCAATGATTTAATAGACACTTGATTTATGAGATAATGTAATTTTTTGTGTAAGATATGTCTTACTCATAAAATGATCATGTTTTGATGACTAAGTGAACTTGAAAATCAAGTGTCAAAATTAGGTAGAATATCCATAACTAAGCATTCCAAAAAAAAAAAAACCAGCAACATCCATCATCCATGGGAATAAACTATCCTTCGAATCCGTCTTACTCGTAAAATGATCATGTTTTGATGACTAAGTGAAATTGAAAATCCAGTGTCAAAATTAGGCACAATATCCATAAGTAGGCATTCAGAAAAAAGAAATAAAATAAAATAAAATAAATAAATAAAAATCATCCATCATCCATGGGAATAAACTATCCTTTGAATCCCTTATTATGACAACATAATTCTAGAAAAAAGGTAAAAACATTTGATTTTATTATGGGTATCCTTCTTTCAATTATAATGGCATGCTCAAATGCAATAAAAAATCTTAATTGATTTCTACATACGAATAACTTTTTCACTTTTTATGCTCACAATTCATATTTTGAGATTTTTTTTTTTTTTTATCTTGATCAATACCCACTCAAAATCTCTTTGTGCTTCAATCAAATTGATTGCAAACAATTTTATTCTATGAAGGTGATGAGCCTCATCATTGAATAACTATATGGACCTTAATACACCTCCAAGATTATTAAAATAAACTACTCTCATAATTTCTTACATATTTTAATTCTATTTTGCTTAAGGAGATGAGTAAAAGTAAGATGTTATGTCTAGTGGCCTAATGCACATTGATTGCATGTTTTTGAGAGCAAATCATGGCAATTTTTGGCTAATTAAGAGAAGAAAATCAAATAAGACAAGGAGGAGAGATTATAGGAGATAGATCCTCCTCAGTTAATCCTCACTCATTCGAATATTCCTTAATCAAATCATACTAGCTCGAAGTTGCAAGCAGCTGAGTCATAGAGATCATGGGCAATCGAGCTAGTGATAGTTAAGAGTCAGTTCATCTTGAGTTTAGGAGCCAAGCCTCTCTATATTTAAGGAATTCATTGGAGACTTCAGTTGTATAAATAAGGAGGCCTAGAGCCTCATTAGGGTTCAATTTTTTTTATGTAAGAGCACTAAGCATTTTCGAGTTCAAGTTTTGTGGAAAAACATTGTTATGTAATTTTCCTGATATGATAATGGGAATGAGAATTTCCTTGATCCAGCATTGAGTTGACTCAAAGGGTTGAAGCTCTTGGGTTAGGGCCCAACCCTAGCAGCAAAGGCTCCTCTTCTTGTACTTGTATGATTAGGTGATTTCATAGATTAATGGTTGAATTGGTTTTAACATTGTTTCATTACAAGTAGTTGTGAATTTGATTAGTTTGCTTCCATTTGTGAATTTCTTTAATAGCAACTTAGAAAGATAAAGGAATACCAGAAAGGACCATGGTTTGAGGAAAGAACTCCTATGCAGCCCCAAAAAGACAGAATTATAATTTCTTATGGAATTTAGGGTTTTCTACTACTGAGGCCAACATCTTTTCAGTTTTCAATAATAGGATCCAATTTTCATTTATAATATCTTCAGCCTTGTATTAGATCTCATAGTGTTTCACATTATTCTGCAAGTATTTCCATGCATGAACTATGCAACTAGATAATGAAATTTTGTTTTCTTAAGTTGAGTGAAAATCTTTCTTGTTTGACATGATTCATGGATAAATGTCAGTGATTGATGTAGTGCAGGAGTTTCAATAGTGCAAGAAGATCTCATGACCAACAACCCCAGCCTAACCTCATCCATCCATGATCACCAAAATACACTAAGTCCCCACTACAACAAAACCCTGTTATTAGCATCCCTTTTTTCTTCCCTTTTTTGCATCTAGAGCCAATTTTTGGTGCTATTTGTGTCCATTTATCAAATATGGTGCAAAAATTGATGCAAAGTTTGCACCGAGTTTTTCACCAAGTCTTACACCAAGTTTAGCACCAGGTATTGTAATAGGTTTTGCATCAGGTTTTATGCCAGGTTTTACGCCGAGTTTTATGCCAAGTTTTGTGCCATCCTTTACACCATGTTTTGCATCAATTTTGGCACCTAATTTTGTTTCACCAACTTTTGTATCATTTATTGCATCCACTTTTTGCGCCTACACTTGCATCAACTTTTTCATCATCTCTTGCATCCTCTTTTGCATCATTTTTTAAATCATTTTTTGCATCCATTTTTACATCATTTTTTGCATCCCCTTTGCGTCAAGATTTGCATCAGGTCTTGTGTCTCATATTGCATCTACTTTTGCATCGAATTTTGTTGTATCAACTTTTGCATCATATTTTTCATCTATTGTTGCACCCATATTTATGTCCACTTTTGCATCCCTTTTTGCATCTTATTTTTCATCTTTGTTTGCTTCTTTTGTTGCATCTATCATTACATCCATTTTTGTTCTGACACTATTTCTACCATTTTTTGTACTTACTGTTGTACCCACGTTTGCTTCCAATTTTGCATCCATCCCCGCATTCACTTTTGCATCAAAATATTGCATCTATTTTTGCATCCACTTTTGTGTTGGGTTTCGCATCTCATTTTGTATTTTCTTTTGCATCTACTTCCATTGCATCCATATTTTTAATCCAATTTTGTTTCTGCTGTTGCACCCATGTTTGCATCCACTTTTGCATCCCTTATTGCATCTTGTCTTGCATCCAAGTTTGCATCTTTTTTTGTGTTTTTTATTACATTCACTTTCTCATCCACTTTTGTTGTGCCATATCTTGTGCGTATCATTGACCCACATTTTCTTCCAATTTTCATCCACATTTGCATCCTCTTTTGTGTCCAAGTTTGCATCAAATAATTTTTATGTTTTTTGCATCCCATTTTGCATCTACTTTTACATCCACTTCCGATTCGTCTAATTTTACCTCCTTTTTGCATCCAAGTTTGTGTCTTTTTTTTTTGTTCATTGTTGTATCCACATTTATTTCACAACAATTCATGCTAAGTTTTATGCCTACTATTACACCCATGTTTTCTTCCACTTTTCCATCCATGTTTTCATCTTATTTTGTGTCCAAGTTTGCATCAACTGTTGCATCTACTTTTTCATCCACATTTGTGTTAATTTTTTTTGTCTTGTTTTGCATCTACTTATGCTGTGTCCACTCTTCATCCAATTTTACGTCTATTGTTGCCCTCATTTTTTTTTTGACTTTTGCATCCATTTTCCAACACTCATATATTTTTTGCATTGATGATATTTCTTATGACATTAACAATTATGAACAACTCATGACAATGTCAATAATTATGACAATGATGATAATGAAGATGCTAACGATGACATGAATTTTGATTATTATGATAATTAAAATGATGATAAAGATGATGGGGGTTATAATGACAATGATGATGGCGATGATAATGACATTGGACAATCTTCCCAATTTTTAAATGTTGGACCATGGTCATAATCATAATCATTATCTTTAGAGCCATCTTCCAAGTAATCATCATTATCATTATTTTCATCTTGGTCATCATCAACAACAATAATGGCATGAATGATGATTATGATGTTCATGACGAAGTTGACAACAATGATGATAGAAATTACATTAATTATTATGATGGGGAAGATGAAAATTATAATGACAATGATAATGGTAGTGATGATGATGATCATCAATCATCTCTAAAAAATAAAGTTGTTATTTCTCTTGCATATATCATGTGTCCTAACAACCCTTTTTGAGCACTCGTAATATTTTTTGGGTTGATGATATTTCTTACGACGCCTATAATTATGAAAAATTAACGATAATGAACATAATCATGATGATGGTGATGATGATGATGATGACATGAATGGTGATTATGATGATGGTGCAATGATGAGATTGATGGTGGTGATGATGATGATAATGAAGATGATGACACTCCCTCTAAACTAGGGAGATACTCATAATGAGACAAAAAAGTACTCTCAAGTTGAAATATTCATATAAGAAGGGATCTAGATTGATAAGCATCAATGATGATTTACATCATAATAGCCAACATTGTCAAAATAGAAATGCCTTGACTAACAAATTATATCTCTCCATTAGATCATAGCACATTGTTGGGAGGCATAAATTTGGACACCACTACCTCTTTAGGCACTTACCACACTAGGATGTTCATCAGGCATGTCCTTGCATGATCATTTCCTAATCCACTGTCATAATATTTGACACTAGGAAATGTCGATCCTCATGACTATTCATATCTTGGATTAATGTACTTGACTTATAGTGGTTAGTCCTAGTCAAAGCACAAATTCTCAAAGAATATTGGTCCTAGATGTTTATCTAATCCACAATTCTCCTTATTGGTGTCTTTAGTAGGCTTACGATTATTAGTCTCGGCCATAGTACATGACAAATGGATAATATGGTGTCAATGCTCGCTCCATCTCAACCAGGGAGGAGACATCCACAAGCATAAGCATTTATCAAGAATACCCATCATTTTCATAGGGAATAACATTATTAATTTGTTTTCATCGCATGATGCCTTTATGATTAAGCATTCATAGATTTGTGGCAAAATATTTCCCCTTTTGTTGTTTGTGATGAAAGAAAATCAAAAAGTGAAAGCCAAAATCATTAAAGATACACTATAATGATTTATCTAGGTCTAAAACTCTAAGGGTAAAGTGAAACTTTATGTAAACATTATATCTATCAGTTGTTCAAAACTTATGAAAACCTTATTCCCTAAGTCCTATTATAAGAAAAATCAATAGAAAGAAAAATAAGGCCCAATGAATGGTAACTCATGTATTCACACCCTCTTTGGAAAAAATATGAATATATACACTCCTAGTCACACTTGATCACATGTTTGTGATGGTCAAATCATGAAGTCCTCTTTTCCCCTTTCATTTTCACTTAATCATTTAAGCACCTAATTGAGGATCTAGGGAATTTTTCTTGCCTAAGGGTTTCATGTCTGCTCTTCGTTTACTTATGTCACACTATGGTCAATCATGTGACAGAGTGAAATACTTAAGTTTGTGGAGTTACTAGAACAATACATTAAGTTAGTTGCCACACACACATGTATTGCATGTCATTGATCCACATGTGTGGGTTGGAGACTCATTGCTTGAGAACTTTAATGGATACTACTTTAGGGCCTCGATGGTATATCTTACAAAATCTCTTGGTAAACATTGTGATTCATCCTTTCTTTTCCTCGAGACACTTGATAATATTGAAGTCACTCCCAATAATCCACAGAGATGGGGAGTATAAATTACTTGTGCTGGAAATAGAATTGAGAAATAGAGGTTTTCCATTTACGATATTGGAGTCATAGACATTGGATACATGGTAGTAGTCCTCAATGTCAATTAACTTAAATTATATTATCATAATACGAAAAGAGGTAAACATATTGGTAACCTTGATGTCCTTATAATTCCAAATAATAGCCATTCCACCCAAGTATATCTAATCATCAATCACTACTACTTGGAAATTCTTCCCCCAATTTCTAATTATATGAGGTAGAACCTCACTTAATATTTTTATTTCTTATATCAACATTATTGATGGGTGCTTTGCGTACCATTTTTCTTTTAGGAGTATTTGTTTTCCTTAGTGTTGAGGTCCCTCATGTTCCATGAGACTATTTTCATGGAGAATTTACATAGAAAGGAAGTATAATGTGACAAAAAAAACATGTTCCAAGATTTAAGTTATTGGACAATGCCACTTCATGACTCCTATATTTCCTTAACCTGGGACTGAATGGTGAACTTGATAGCCTTAAGGGAAATTAACCAATGAAATATCAAAAAGAGGTGACTTTTGGCTTTATCACATACAAGTTAATATACTAAAAATAATATCCATAAAAATTTCATCAATCAATGAATCTTTAAATAAAATATCCAAAACAATTTCATCAAGCAATGAAGCATTACATTATAAATTACAATCTATAAACATTTTGGGAACTTTTTGCTAAACCATGTTCAAAACCAACATATTTAATATTAATATGTAACAATAATATGGAAAATAACACATTTTCATAAATTAAATAACATGTTATCAATCCTAAGAAATGCCACTAACATAAAACTAAAAAGCATGCAACTAATGGGAGTGACCACTCAAGGCCAGTATAAGATAATTAATCTATTAAGACAAGGATTAATGGGGAAATAAATCTACAAAGGACAAAGGAAAACCTATTTTAACTTTATTGTTTTATTAGGTGCAAGTTGAACATCTCAAGATATAATGAAGAGAAGAATTAATTTTATTGCATTAAGAAAACCCAAGCACATTCTATAACTTACCAAGGAAGAGATGTATAATACCCATCTCAATGACACAATGCATGGAATTAAGTTACTTTTTTATATATAATTTAAACTTATATCATAAAATCACAAATTTAGCATGAATGGATGTTTAAAATCCATTTTTATAAAAATAAAATATATTTTTTGTTATAAAAAAAACCAAAAACTAAATATATTTTTTTAGAAAATAAAAAAATTACTAAAGTGAATATATATTAAACAAAAAAACTAAACTTAAGCAAATATATATATATATATATATATATATATATATATATATATATATATATATTTTTTTTTTTTTTTAATTTAAAATATATTTTTAGAATTTTTTTAAACACTTCCCTCCATTCTAAGAAGCAAAAAATAATAATAGAAATAAATATGGACCAAAAATATTCATTTCCTTGGTAAGTGTTTCCCACCATTCATTCCACTCACTCGAGTTATTTCATAAAACAGAGATAAGTGTTATTTCACACTCTTTTGGCAAAGCCTATTGAACTTCTCTTATGATATATCTATTCTTTGACGGAGTCCTTGATATATTGATCAAGTTTTGATTCCTTGGAGATTAATTAGAGAAAAGAAAACATGAGTACTCTTAATTCCAAGTCCAATGCCTCTAATGGTGGACACAAGGCAAGGCAGGGGTTGCTATCATGGTCATAACTCCAAGTTCATTGTCTCTGATGGTGGACGAGGCAAGGAAGGGGGTTGCGGTCATGGTCGTGGTTGTGGAGTTTTCTCTTTTACATTATATTTAGGGAGTTCAAAGCAATTTGAATGGAATCATTGTCATCACTAGGTATAATGGATTAAGTGTGATAATGGATAGAATGAAGTAATTATTTGTGAGCATTTTTTCATGAACGAACATTAGGATCCATATTATTATAGAGAAAATTACATGCATTAAAAACAACTCAATATTTCATGTGACATTCATATTGTATGCGACTTATTTTTCATTAAAACCAATTTACTTTTTCATGTGACATTCTTTTTTTGTTAAAATTTCTTCGATTTCTAATCTGAATTACAATTGTAATTTGAAATAAAGCTTCCGGTAAACATTAATTTACTAGTTCTGCAATGAAATCATAAGAAACATTCACAATATAATATGAAGAACAAATGGGTACCTACTTCATATGGATTAAAAATATGCTTCTACTACTTATTGTGAATTACAAGTGTACTCTTAGTTGGATCTCCAATATATCTTAAGCCATATTTTCATTTTATTTTTAGTACTATTAAATGTTATTATGTCCTACCTCATTTTATTGTTAGCATTGTAATAAAAATATGCATTTTTCTATAGAATTAGTACTAACATGTAATATTGATTTTTTTTCAAGAATGCTATAGGTAATGACCACGAAGATGATGATATAGACTACGTTTAGATTACATCATATATCAGAGATGATGATGATGAGGATGGCGATGGCATTGGTGATGATTATGTGGATGATATTATCAGGATGGTCAGGATGATGATCATCGAAATCATCACGAGGATGAGCTTGACTATGATTTTCGTGGTGCTAGCTAGCCATGCATTATTTTTTATATTTATTTGGATGTCTTAATATGGTAATCATACATTTGAATTTTAGTTTATTTGAATATTGATGATGATACTATCGGCACTATCTTGTTACCTTATGAATATGTTGAAAATTGTTTACAATTTTTTTATGAAGAATTATTGTGTATGATGAGATTCCTATTTTTTTATGGATGTTGTGAATTTACCTTAGCATAATGATATCTATGAAAAATTTTTATTTGGTAATCTTAAATTGACTTATAGATGATCTGATTAAATATGATGATGATATTATCATTTTTATCTTGTTATTTTATGTATATATTGAAAATTATCAACATTATTTTGATGGAGAATTATTATGTACGATGATATTACTATATTTTGATGGATGTTGTGAATTTACCTTAAAATGATATGATAATCACACATTTCAATCTTAGTTGATTTGATTAAAGATGATAAGAATATTATTTGTATTATCTTGTTACATTATATATGTGTTGAAACCTGTTAATGTTTTTTTATGGAGAATGATTATGTATGATGATATTACTGTTTTTGGATGTAATGTTGTGAATTTACCTTGGAATAATGATATCTGCAATAAATGTTGATTTAGTAGTAATATATGTATATTGAAAATTGTCAATGATTTTTTGATGGAGAATTGTTATATATGAGGATACTGCTATATTTTTTTATGAATGTTGTCAATTACCCTTAAATTTGTTTACAAATACTAAGTTATGAATTTGAATTGTAATATATTCTTAAATGTGTTATACATGAAAATACCTCCTCATCATCTTGGAGGAGAATACTATGTTGTTGGTTGAAATACCCCTTTCTCCTAAACTATATAAGCCTATAATACAAGTTATGTACTATGAGGACCACGATATCCTAGTCTATAACAAGTTGTCCCCTTCATCTAACTTTTGTTACCAAAATTCTCGCATTAGAGGAATTTTCAACTCAAAAAATAACCACCTAAGAAAAAATTAAGAAACTAATTCAATAATGCCATGTAAACAATTTTTTAATATATCATTTTTATTATTCTTTTACCAAAATTACCCAAATAAATGTCACATTTATCAAAATAGCTGTATATGTATTTTATATTTAAATTAATATATTAGCACAAGATTTAATAAAAATTAAATTAAAAAATCAAATTCAAAATTTAAAGGAAATTTAAATTTAAATTACCCAAATAAACGTCACTTTTATAAAAAATAACTGTCTACATGTATTTTATACTGAAATTAATTTATTAACACAAGATTTATGAAAATTTAAATTTAAAAGGAAAATTTAAATTTAAGTTACTCAAATAAATGCACTTTTATCAAAATAACCATATATTTCTATTTTATATTTAAATTAATTTATCAATACAAGATTTAATAAAATTTAAGATTTAGGATTTTATATTTAAATTTATTTATTTAACACGCCATGATTTACCCTTCATTAAAAATATTCTCAATATTTTAAATTTTATAGATTAATATATTATTTCTATTTTTAATATTTAATATAGTTTTGGGTCACTTGGGCACCATCCACAGTTAAATTAGGTAAGTTATATTATTAAAAAAAGAATCCACTGCCTAGTCACACTTGTATGTCTTTTAAATTTTAAAGGATTTTGATTCGCTTACACATTATGACATGGAAATTCAATGTTAACATTTTAAAATGAAAATTCCTCTAATGCGAGGAAAAAAGCTCAAGTTAGCAAAAATTTGACACTCTTGTTCACCTTCGGAAACTCATATGGTGGAATGTGATCTCTTTATCCTCATCTTTAGATTTTTCCTAAAAAATAAAAGCATACAAAGTGGAAAAGAGCCATAAAGCACGGGGAAGCTTTTTCCTAAGCACAAACGCATCTAAAAAGTGGAAAATGCCATTTTTATATGAGAAAACATTATTCACCCAAAAGATTTTGCCAAAATTGAACTAATGAGGAATTTGGGAAATCTTCATAGCCTTCAATTTCCTATATATTGGAGGCTTGGCCATTGAGGAAATGATGGGAATTCGTGTATTGTCATGCTGCTGAGATCTATCTTGAGAGGGAGAGTTTTGGAGCTAGGAGTTGGGGGAGGTGTTGTTGCAATTGCATCTGATGGTTGTAACTTTCCTCCAACTCTTTTATTAATATAGATTAGTTGTTCTTCGTTCCATATGCTACTATTCATTCTTTACTTATCCTATTTAACTAATGAATGTATGGGATTTTGGTTTATATTTATTTATTAAGCAATATTTATATGTTCATGATAGTTTCAATTATTAAGATATTATGTTGTGAAGTTTTCTTTATTATCTCTCTTGTGTGTAGGACCATGATTTGGAGCTATCTAGGAGCGCTTCCCAGCTACGCTAAAATTCCAACAAGACCTGCATGTGAGGACTCACATGAATTCATTCTTCATTTCTTAATCTATACTCTACATCTTGATCTACTAAGAATCCTGAGCCTTAGAACAACCTGTCTCTTAATTAGTCTATCTTAGGTTTCTGGGATAAACTGAGAGATTTTTATGTTCATCTAACTGTGCATTAAATCCTACAGCAAAATGATATTTAGAAACTGTAATATATTTCACTATGTAATAAAATGATTAAAATGGAAGTAAAAGTAAAACTCTAAACAAGAAGCCAAAAGTGGATGTAAACATCGATGCAAAATTGGGAGTAAAATTGGATGTTAAACTAGCCATCAAAACAAGATGCAAACAATGAGACGAAAAGGGTTTTAAAGTAGAATTAAAAATGGTGCAAAACTAGACACAAAGAAGGGAACAAAATAGGGCATACAAAAGGTACCAAATTAGGCGCAAACAAAGATGCAAAAATGGATACCAAAATGAAGATGCAAAGAATGGTGTAAAATTAGGATGCAAAATTGGGTGCAAAAAGAATATAAGAAAAGACACAAAACAAGAAGCAAAATGGGACTAAAAAATGGTTAAACTAAGGATGCCAAAAATGATGCATAACTAGATGAAAATTCAAACTAAAATCTAGGTGAAAAATGAGATGCAAATGTGGACACAAAATGTGGCAGAAAAAATGATGCAAATTTAGATGCCAAAAAGGATGCAAAATTAGACACTAAAAATGATGAAAAATTGGACACAAAAGTAGAAAAAATTGTGCGAAAATGAGCATAAAAATGGCTCAAATTTGGATGCAAAATGAGGTGAAAAAAATGATTCAAAATTTGGTTAAAAAAAAATGCAACAGTAGACGAAAAAAATGGCTCAAAATTGAACGTAACATTAGACACAAGATGGGATTCAAAGGTGGACACAACACATGGTCCAACATAGGGTGAAAATTTAGATGCTCAAAAGGATGGAAAATTGGATGCAAGAAATGTTGTTAAAAATGACGCAAAATTGGAACTATGTAAACTTTCAAACGGAAATTATAAACTCAAAACGGGAACTCTGGCCAAAAAACCCCGAAAAAACATTAAAAATAGTGCTAAAAACGAAAAGTGTTGATGCTCCCTCGTTTTTTTTTTTTTTAGTAAATTTTCATCATGTTTTAAAAATGGCGGCGAAAACCAAATTTTTGTGCGAAAATTATCTAGAAAACACCTTCAAAACGAAAAGTGTTAATTCTGGAAGAACACTTTTTTTTTTTTTAATCAAAAGTAAAATTTCAACATTTCGAAATAATGGCGTAAAATATTTTATCATGACCGCGAAAATAAATAAATAAATAAATAAAATAAAAAGAAAAAAAAAAAGAAAAAAAGAAAAGAAAAGAAAAAGAAAAAGAATAAAGAAAGAAAAAAAAGAAAAATTAAAACAATGAAAAAACACAAAACAAAAAACAAATTTAAAAAAAATAACAAAACATAAATTAAAATATATACTAAAAACAAAACATAAAATAAAAATATAAAACTAGAAAAAATCAAACAACCATAAAAACGTTAAAAAAAAAAAAAATTAATGGTAAAAATTATATATATATATATATTGTAAAAAAAAAATGGCAAAAAAAAAACATATTTAAAATAAACTAAAAATTAAGTAGGTAAAAAAAAAAATTAAAAACAAACTAGATTTAAAAAAAAATAGAAAATCAACAAAAAAAATAAATTTAAAAATACTAAAATTAAGATTAAAATGTTTATTACATAAAAAAACAAATATAAAAATATATATAAAAACAAAAATAAAAAATAGAAAAATGTTAAAAAAAATTATCTCACAAATCATAAAAGAATTTGGAAACATAGATATATATATATATATATATATATATATATATATATATATATATATATATATATATATATATAAAAGTAAAAACAAAGAAATAAAAAAAAAAAAAATAGCAAAAACCGGGGGCAAAAATTAAAAACAAACTAGTTAAAAAAAAATAAATAGAAAATTAACGAAAAAAATTAAAAAAACTAGTAAAATTAATATTAAAAAAAAACAAAAATAAATAAAAAATAAAAATAAAAAATATTAAAAAAAAGTAATAATAAAAAATTTAATTATTTTTTTATTAAACCTACAATTTTTATTAAAAAAAATATTATAATTAAATTTATTTATTTATGTATGTTAACATTCTTTATTTCTTCTTCTTCTTTTTCTTTTTTTAAAGTACAAATAATTAAAAATATTTTAATTTCTTTTTTAGATAAATTTAATTTTTTATTTTTAAATTTTAAAAATTATTAAAAAATAAAAAAAAAAAAATTGTTTTTTAACAAATATTTAAAAAAAATAATAATAAAATAAAAAATAAAATAAAAAAAATTTGTGGCCCTCCGCTCCTCGGCCGCCCGTGGTGGCGCGGCCGTGGGCGGAGGGCCTGCTGGCAGGCACCTTCGCCCACGGCCCCGCCACCACGGGCGGCTAGGGGGCGGGAGGGCGATTCGGAGTGGAGGGCCACAAATTTTTATTTATTTATTAGGGAAAAAAAAATCCGTTAAAAAACAAATTTCAACTTTATTTTATTTTTTATTTATTTATTTAATTTTTTTAATAAATTTTTAAATTTTAAATTAAAAAATTAAATTTATTAAAAAAATTAAAATATTTTTAATTATTTGTATTTTTAAATTAAAAAAAAAATTGTTTAAAAAAAAATTATAATTTTTATTTTAATAAAAAAAAAAAATTTTGTTAAAAAAAAAAATAATTTCTTTTAATTAAAAATGGTAGGTTTAATAAAAATAATTATTATTATTTAAAAAAAAATAAAAAAATATGGAGTTATTTTTTTTTGAATTATTATTATTATTATTATTTTTAATAAAAAATAGGCATTTTTTTTTTATAAATTGTAAATGTTTTTTGCGCCATTTTCATATATATATATATATATATATATATAGATATAGATATAGATATAGATATAGATATAGATATATATATATATATATATATATTAATTTGATTTTATTTTTGTTTTTTTTAATATTAACTTTACCAGTTTTTTAATTTTTTCCCCTAGTTTTTGCTAATGTTTTTTCTTAATTTCTCTATTTTTACTTATATATATATATATATATATATATATATATATATATAAAATTTATTTTCCAAATTCTTTTATGGTTTATGAGATAATTTTTTTTAACATTTTTTATATATGTTTTTTAGAGACAATTATTTCATTTGGATTGAAAATTTAATTAACGATGTATAAATATGTAGAATATCGAAAATGCAAAATATCAACCTTCTTCTTTAAATATGCAAAACAATAAAAACCTCACTACAAAAAAAAATAAAAAATAAAAAATAAAAACAAGATAATATGAAGAAGAAGACCACTTCCAAAATTATTAAATTTACAAAATAATTATTTACATTTCACAAAATAAAAAAATTTAAAGTCTAAAAATAGGTCTTTTAAAAAAAGGGTCTGAAGCAGAATAACCACTTTTTAAAATCAGCATGAAAGTCACTACCATTCTAAAACACAATGTACATAAAAAAAAAAAAAAAAAGTGTGAAAAACTATGCTCTAAAAAAAACGTGTGTTCTGCATCACCCATTTTCAAAATCGGGTCACTTTTTTTCTATCTCTACAAAACGGGTAACAGTATCAGTTCCCGTTTCAAAGTTTACGTTGATTTGATGCAACAAATGATGCAAAATTAGGTGCAAAATAGGATGCAAAAAAGGGAGACAAATGAAACGAAAAAGTGGATGAAAATAATGGTGCAAAAATGGATGAAAATTTTGGCACTAAATCAGATTCAACATATGGTGCAAAATTAGATGCAAAAAATGATATAAAAAAGGCAGAAAAATTGGTGCAAAAATAGGTGTAAAAATAAGTACAAAATTAGAAGCAAAAAATGGCATAACACTAGATGCAAAAACTGGCACAAACTCGATGCAAAAAAGTGCACTAAATCAGATGCAAAAGATGGTGTAAAACTCAATGCAAATTATGACACAAAAATAGAAGCAAAGAATGACATAAAACAAGAAGAAAAAATGATGCAAAAATAGATGCAAAAAATGGCACAAAACTAGAAGCAAAACGTGTTGTAAAACCAAATGCAAATCTTGGTGCAAAATATGATGCAAAATTTGGCGTAAAAATAAGATACAAAATTTGGAGCAAAAAAAGGACGCTTTAAAAATTGTACAATAGAGCCAAATTAAGCACCAGCCTGAGCATCCCAATGGAGAGAAAAATACACTAAAATCTGGTGCTAAATCTGGCGTAAATTCCCTGTTTTGTTGTAGTGCTCTCAACCAATTCATCATTCCAGAAGAACAACTTTCCAGGTTTGTTGAGCAAATCCAACCATTTTACAAACTTTGTTTTGAGCTCTGAAAAAGTCCTAGCCACTCCCTTGCCTTATTTCTTCCACCATTCACCTTCCCTAAGCCCTATACCACCTTCCAAATCACTCTTATTTCTCTCGGCCGGATCCTGTAGGAATATAGGGGATCCTGTAGGAGCATTAGGACATCCTGTAGGAAGCATTAGGACATCCTGTAGGATGACCTGTAGTGGCTTGTTTTGAGGTTGATTTGTGGAAAAAACATCCCGAGGGATAGGAAAAGACCCCTACTTTCCTCCCAAGCCATCTGACCTTTCACCACCATCTCTAACCCACCTGCCACATCACAAGGAGGGTTTAGCATTCACATTTTCACAAAAAAAGGACAAAAAGAAAAAGAGTTATTGTGTTCATTCATATGAACAACAGTAGAATGTTTTGTTATTTTAGATTGCATGCCTAGGACAGTTAGGATCACACACATGTTAACTTAGAATTCTTTTGAAGTAAAACCTCTTAGCAATTAGTTAGATTAGTGGTGTGTTTAAAGCATTTGATTTCAGTATTTCCTTTCTGCAGTAGACAATATTTCAGTTCTCCCAATTAGTGCAAAATTCTCCTTTCCTCGTTGGTAATCAAGCTTCTTCTGAATCAATAGAAGGTTGGTTTGGAAAACCATAGTGGTCTATCGCCAGCTCAACAGTGACAAAGTGTGGACCCATCGCATATGCTTGTGTATACAACACTGTCACCTCCATGTTTGTACAAACCCCAAGTTGATAAAGTGAAGTTGGTAGCTCCAAGAGTTGCATCATTCTTGCTGCAATACTGGTGCTCATCACTTTTTGGCATCGTTGTCAGGGAGGTGTCTAAGTAAGATGTGATTTTTGTTTTCTTTCTTCCATTTCTTATCTCTAACATTCCACTATTAGCTTCATTTCTACAAAAGTAATTGTAAATTGGTTTGCTTTCTTTTCCATTCTGCAAGTGAGATTTCATTCAACAGTTATTTTCCATTCAGTTTATTATTTCAATTCTGTAATTAGTCTCAAAGCTTGAAAAAAAAACACAAAACAAAACAAAAACACTTCTTTCATGCCTCGTAGTAATAGGGATAACTTACAAAAATTTCTACCAATTACCCCCACCACTTCAAACAGCGAACCTTCCCTTTTCTTCGGTGGCTTTGAATTGGAGGACCCCTTAGGCTAACAACCAGAGATTTTTGAAGAGCCTGCAAGGGGAGAAGAAGAAGGAGAACCCTTTCCAACTGACCTAATGGCTGAAAATAGAAATGAATGAGGATATAGAGAAAGAATTGAGGGTGATTTTCCCATCAGAGAAACTAATGTGGATACCAAGATGAAAAACATAAGCCCCTGTCACACGGAATGAGTCGATCTTGCGGACAAGATAGACCTTCCTAGAATCTAACGATATCTAGTGACAAGCAAGCCAAGCAAGCCAATAAAAAACTATCTTTCTCTAAATATGCATTTATAAACAAAGGCAAACAAGTGTTTTAGGCCTACCTTAGGTCCAATGCAAGTTTGTGGAAGCCTTGCTCCTTTGATCCAAATGAGCTCCCTTGTTACGAATCTGCAAACACAAACAAGCAAACAAATTAAATAGCACCTGAAAAGCCAATATCATAAAGCATACTTAACATGATGATCAAGGAATTCATGAAACAAATGACATAAGACAATTTGTTGAGAAAAATGAATCTGATTGTATTAATTCAAATTAAAGAAAAAATTTACAACATGTGCCTTGATGTTGTACAAGCTCCTCCCAGGGTCCAACAAGAAGTCTCCTCTACTTTGACAAGTTTCACTCTCTTCCCAATGAAGCCAAAAAGGTATGTGATCTCTCCTCTCAAGCTTAACTAGGAAGTCTCAATAATACCAACATTTACCCTAAAAAATGTTCAGCTTCTAACCTCCCTAGCAACCAGCCCAATGCCTTAATTTATAGTGCAATGGAGGGAAGTTACTAGGTCCTCCTTCAAAGGGATAAAGCCCTCCTTCAAAGGGATATCTCCTCTCATCAAGGGATTAACTCATTCTCTTTTGGGATGCATGAACCACCTAAGAGCGACCAATCCACGTCAAAATTCCTTCTAGAATCATCTAGAATTAACCCAAAGTGAGTTTTTTAGAATAAACTTGCGCCTTTTTGACTTTCACAGGGGTCCACACCCACTCCTTTAGCGACAGAGCGGGCAGGTCCACAGTTTTTGTAAACAGGGGATGCGGGACCGCATGCAACAGTGAGAGAAAGTGCGGAAGCATAGCTTTGTTGATTTTCAATGTCTTTCTCTCATTTTCAAAGCTTGACTTGAAGAGCTGAGGTCTAAGACTTGCTTAGGAGGACAATACAAGTGATGATAGACCCATGCTGACTGCAAATAATCATGGTGACGATATTTTTGTGTAACAGATTGCCTCCTAAAGTGCGAAGTCTATAGTAGATGAGGATTTCATTTATCATTTAGGAAGAGTGAAGTACTTTATCATTTCGAGAATCATCTTGTGGAGAGCCCAGTCGGAACCTATAAAAACATTCAATGCAAGATATATATATGAGATCATATCATCGCTGAGGTAGGCATTCCCATACTCAGATCAAAACTGACTTAGAAAACTAACTACTGCTCTGATATAGGAATGATCTTGTAATACATCACAAGTATAGACTCATGTGGACACAGTATGGACACAGCCATCTGTTTATGAATAGTCCACCATATAATGAATACAAAATTCCTCGTAGCCTGGATTGCGGAAACTAGATCCAGGGTCTTCATTTCTACTTCCCGAAACAGTACGATTCTATCCATGCGAATGAATGCGTTGAAGTCGAACATGGTAGAAACCACTTGATTACCAGTCAATGATGTAAACTGTTAACAAGTGTGAGAGAAACCACCAGTGATGTCAATGGCTCTCAAAGTACCCAGTACAATCCATGAGATGTGAATAGATGTGTTGATGTCGAACATGTCACGGAATCCTTTGATCGAAGGTCAATGATGCAACCTGTCGTCAAAGGCGAGAAACTTGCCATTGAGGCATGCAGATCCCAAAGTACTGACGATTTCTAGATCATCTTTCTAGATAATGAGCTGAAGTCGATAGAAAGCGATCTGTCGCAGACAAGCCCACAACACGAAATCATAGATCAAGTTGAAGAAATTTAGTTGCAAGAACTGACTCAGGGATGGTCAAGATGGATGACAGATATTTTTTAGATGAATGGCTTTATTGGCAGTGACCTCTTGAACACATAATGACACAGCAGATGGTTTGGTGACGATTGACCCAAAGTTAATACCCAAAAACCGGTTGAAGACTTTAAAATGTGGTTTGATCAACTGTTAGGCAAAGGATTTCCCAACCCAGGTGAATAAAAGTGTCGTGTTCAAGAGTGGTTACAAAGTATGACAAACAGGCTCATTTTTCTCTCTTTTCCCCCACCATTTCTGGCAAGTACCTCTTTATTTTTTACAAGCTTGAGGAGGATAACATTTTCTTGATTATAAGCTCATCCTTCAGATGAGTCCAACTTAGTTTAAATTCGAACCCTAAAAAGGAGTGGTTCATTCCTATTTGTAATTGAATAGGCCCTTTACTGTGGAATTTTAACGAGTCCAGTATAGGAGAAACTCGACGTTTTTCAATTTTAGAGAGTCTGAAAAAACTTAAGAAGACTCCAGGGTTGACCTTTTTTGTACATTTGTGTCTCCCAAGCCCAAAAAAGTATAAAATAATACTTGAGAGAACCGCTTGATCTTTATGACCAAGGATTACTTTTCGTAATTAGTGACCCTCATTCAAAAAAGTAAAAAAAACGATCAACGACACGTCGTTTTATAACCAATATCGAATTTGAAACAACAAAAATCCGGCAATCTTTTCATGTTTTTATGGTCAGAAAAGAGCTGTAAGTGGACCGTCTTTTTAGTTCCGTTTTAACGAGTTTAAAAAGAAAAACTCGGCTATCTTTTCATGTTTTAGGAGTCAGAAAAGAGCTTAAAGGTGACTCTAAATGTTTTTCGTCGAAAAGATAGATTTCGCTTGAATAATCTGTTATCCTGAACAAAAATTGCAAACATTACTCATACCCATTTGAAATGGATAAAAATGTTGCAAAAATTACGTTTCTAAAGTGAAACATAAACAAATTTACAATTCATTTATTCAAAAAACTTATAAAAAGGGCTTTCGTCAATTCATTTTTACCGTTTGAGATTTGGGTGAGAAAATAGTGCTTTTGTTTAGAAACTTCCTGTGAAGATTGCGGAAAATCCAACCGTCAGAATCGAACGCCGTCTTCGCCAAGTAATCCACATCATCATACTCTTCAATTTCAATCGTTTCAATTTTTGTTTTAGGGTTTTATTTCATTTTTTAGAGGGTTTTTAGGCTTAAAACCCGTGCACGGGGGCCCGCAGGCATAACATTGGCAGCCCACGGACCCTGACTTTTCCTCAATGGGGAAAAATTCAGGGGTCCCCACCTTCCATGAAGGCAAGGTGTGGACCCACGCACTCTCTCTAATACAGAGGGTGCGGACCCACGCACTCTCTCTAATACAGAGGGTGCGGTCCCCGCAGCAAGGGTTTTTAACCCAAAAATTCTCAAAATTGACCCAAACAATTTAATTTCTTGCATTCTAATTTGCCTTTTTGTTGGATGTAGAGTGTACATCATGCTAGATTGGCGAGAACGGGAGCATGAGGATGTGGATCTTGCCGCGTTAAATCACCAACCTTCGATTGATGCATTGAAGGCATGCGGCTTGTACAAATTCTGGGCCATACCTGGCATGAGGGCCCAGGTGGACTTCTTACAGTGGCTGGTAGACAAGTGGAGCATACAGGACCAGTGCTTCTTCATTGGTGGCCACCAGCTCGAAATTGAGCCGGAAGACATATACTTTTTGATCGGTTTTCCTAAAAAAGGTGAAGACTTGACTCTATTCGGGACTAGGCCAGGTGGCCAGTTTGTCAATAGCCTCTAGCTAGAGTTCTGCAATAGCCAGGCTAGAGACAAAGGGATAGACATTAAAACCATATCCCGTCCTGAACTCATGGTGATCGCGTTTATTGTCACCAGACTTTGTAGGAGTTCCGCACTACATATTGCCACCGGATCCCAGATGCGGATGGCAGTTGACTGCTTTCGAGGCACCATCTTCAACTGGTGCGATGTTGTGTTGGCTAATGTAAAAGGCCAACTGACCAGAGCCAAGAACGGACAACTGAAGACCTTTGGTTATGGGGCTTTGGTTGTGAGCTTTGGTCTGGAGAGGGTCCCAATGTTGGTCCCGCAGCACCTTACTGTTGGAGCTGGGCTTCCTCGAGAGCCCAAACTGATGCGATGGGTTAGAGTTATGGCCCATCATCCGGACGAGGGGATCGAGGTTGTTCGATTCAAACCTGAGTATTTCCAATGGTTGGAAAACCAGATTTTTTCTATTCAGGACTTCCCTTACGCTGGGGTAGATTTTCGTGGTGACCTAGACATGGCTCTTCCACCAGGAAAGCAATGGGATGACTCAGGTAAAATCATTTTCAACATTTTCCTATTTAATTTTTTTTTTTTTTGTTTTTATCTCGTCTCAAAACTGATAGTAAAAGTTTCAAATGTAGATGCGGGTCTACAGTGACCAGCCACTCTCTGGCCTTACGAGAGAAAACAACCAGCTGCAGCCGCGCCAGCCCCACCGGACGAATCAGCAGAGACCTTGGCTGAGTTGGAGAGTCATCTAGAGCGCTTGACAGGAGATATTCCGGAGACCAGCATAGATGACATTCCTCGTCGACTTCAGCGCTATGTGATTGGGGTCCCAGGAACTTTTAGGAGGTTCCTTTGCAAAGTGGCCCGTGCAGTGGTTTCTTATCGAGATCATCACCAGTGATAGGATGATCGCCTATTGTAGGCACATATGACATTTTTTCCTTTTGTACTTATCATTTTTGCCGATCATAAGGTGTTTTTCAACCTATGATCGAGGACGATGTATTTTTTGACACACTCCTATATATATCACTATTACCGGCTTATCTTGTAAATCATGTTATGGAATGCTTTTAAATTTACATGTATGATTATTGCAAATGTATACTTAACATTCGAGAAGCAATTGCATCTGCTAATGTATTTAAAGATCTTGGAATATGCTGATATTCAATATAATCAAATTCACATTCCAAGAGACGCACTCTCAAAAATAATGTCAATAACACTAGATTTCTAATGGCATACACTCTATTAAGCTGTAATACAACGAGTTCAGAATCTAACCTCACTATCAAACTCCGAATCCCAAATGAAATAGATTCAGATAATAACTCAATCACTGCACTATACACGGCAATGTTATTCGTTGTTTGACCGAGGCTTACCCCATGCATAGATACCAACTCGTCAGAGGGCGAATAGATAACCCAAGTTGCGGAAGAAATGTTCCGTGTTTTACGACAAGCACCATTAGCGAAACCAATGTATGTTTGGAGAGGCATCGACATCTGCAATATCAAGAGTAAAACCAAGATAAGCAGGAATAATAATGAAAAAGCAGGAATAATGGGGTCACTTGTTGGTAAACCTTGGATTATGTCAAGGAGCCTTCAAGGGGATTGAGCTTGTTACTCTTCCCTTGCGTGCGTATTGGATCGTAGACTGTTCCCCCAGGTATATTTGTTTCCGTTGGTAACCTTAGTGACCATATTCTATAGGATTCTTCCTAAGGTGACAGTGGTGGGAAGATCCCACTATACCTGGAGCAGACGTCGGCTAGACTCACTTGGATTTTCTGGGGGGTTCTCTTCACTCGAGACGGTTTAGTGGAGGAACTTGTGCCAGTCTATTCATTAAGCAGGTTGCCGGGGTAACTGTTCCAACCGCCATTTCTGTATTGAACTCTGTGACGTTGGGCTTCATCACCAACTACTGTTTTCAGTACGAAAAGTTACTGTTTGTGTGTGTTTGATCTCCTATATTCTTTAGACGTGTGATTCAAATTTGTTTGGTTCTTTAGAGGCTTTAGGTGGTTTTCATTGAGATTTTACTTTGTTTGCGTGTGAAGTAGTTAAATTTTTTTAATCGTGGCTGAATTGCTGAGGAAGTCCCGTAGACTTCGGGGCCAACCTCCTGAGTTTTCACCGCGCTAACCTGAAGGGTTAAGAGCCCTCGTAACTCCTAGAGATAGTAGAGTTGGGTCACCTGAAGAAGGAGAGTCTTCTTTGGTGGTAAATCCTGATTTTCAAGCTTTAGTAGCAGATTATAATCCACAATCAGTGTCTGTTTCCGAAGTTACTGGTAGCTTTTCATCTACTAGTGATATAGGTGTGGAACTAGAGATTCTGGGTTCGATCCCCAGTGGAGTCACCATTTTGCCACACGGAATGAGTCGATCTTGCGGACAAGATAGACCTTCCTAGAATCTAACGATATCTAGTGACAAGCAAGCCAATCAAAAACTATCTTTCTCTAAATATGCATTTATAAACAAAGGAAAACAAGTGTTTTAGGCCTACCTTAGGTCCAATGCAAGTTTGTGGAAGCCTCGCTCCTTTGATCCAAATGAGCTCCCTTGTTGCGAATCTACAAACAGAAACAAGCAAACAAATTAAATAGCACCTGAAAAGCCAATATCATAAAGCATACTTAACATGATGATCAAGGAATTCATGAAACAAATGACATAAGACAATTTGTTGAGAAAAATGAATCTGATTGTATTAATTCAAATCAAAGAAGAACTTTACAACCTGTGCCTTGATGCTGTACAAGCTCCTGCCAGGGTCCAACAAGAAGTCTCGTCTACTTTGACAAGTTTCACTCTCTTCCCAATGAAGCCAAAAAGGTGTGTGATCTCTCCTCTTAAGCTTAACTAGAAAGTCTCAATTTCACCAGCATTTACCCTAAAAAATGTTCAACTTCTAACCTCCCTAGCAACCAGCCCAATGCCTTAATTTATAGTGCAATAGAGGGAAGTTACTAGGTCCTCCTTCAAAGGGATAAAGCCCTCCTTCAAAGGGATAGCTCCTCTCATCAAGGGATTAGCTCCTTCTCTTTTGGGATGCATGAACCACCTAAGAGCGACCAATCCACGTCAAAATTCCTTCTAGAATCATCTAGAATTAACCCAAAGTGAGTTTTTTAGAATAAACTTGCGCCTTTTTGAATTTCACAGGGGTTCGCACCCACTCCTTTAGGGACAGAGCGGGCAGGTCCGCAGTTTTTGTAAACAGGGGGTGCAGGACCACAGGCAACAGTGAGAGAAAGTGCGGAATCAGAGCTTTGTTGATTTTCAATGTCTTTCTCTCATTTTCAAAGCTTGACTTGAAGAGCTGAGGTCTAAGACTTGCTTAGGAGGATAGTACAAGTGATGATAGACCCATACTGACTACAAATAATCATGGTGACGATATTTTTGTGTAACAGCCCCTCTGGTCTTCCTCATTTCCATGGACTGACCTCAGAATATCCAGATAGTTTCTTGTTTGAGTTCGTTGTGATATGCAGAACTTATGATTACATCATTGATGATGAGAAATTGAAATTATTCCCATCCACTCTCAAGGATGCAGCTCTGCGCTGGTTCATGGGTTTACCTGGGGATAGCATCACAACCTGGGCTCAGATGTAGCAATCCTTGAAAAAAAAGTATTGAGACTACTACAGGTCCAAAGACACTAAAAAGGAAATTTTCAGGATGACCTTACGGCATGATGGGTCCTTAGAGGATTATGAAGAGAGATTCCAACTTAACTACAAAAGGGCTAGGTCCACACTTGATCCTGAGTCACTGAAGCTAGTCCTACTCCGGGGGGTAAGGGAAGATCTTCTGGATACCCTAAACCTGCTAGCAGGAGGGGACATCTACCAGTTATCCTATGAAGATATCAAAAATGTATTTAAGAACCATTCTAGGGCATCTAGGAAAAAGGGTAGGGGTAGTCAACCAATGGCAAGCTCATCCTCTTCCAACACATCCATAAAAGGTGAAAATGGAAATATGTTGGAATATTTCAAGAGTGAAATGTTGCAAACCCTTTCCCTGCGGATGGAAACTATGCACATCAAGAGGAAGTAGGAGGAAGTAGAGAGAGCATTAGCCATCTTCTGCCCTATATGCACAAGGAGGCACCCTAGGAATGAATGTCCATAGAAATCTACTCGGTCTGTGAAGAAAACCACTCCACAGACAATTTTCCTTCTCTACCTAGACTAAAAGCTATGTATCACGGCACTGAAGGGGTGACTGAACAACTTTGCTACATAAATCAAAGGGGACCTCATGGGCCTCAACCATACCAACAGGGCATGCAAGGGTCATCCTATGCAGATTACAACCCTAACCAGAACACATCCATTCCCTCTTGGGGCTCCCCTACTCATCCATGATTGTCTACACCTTCTCCTTGGTCTTTTCCACCTTAGTACCATTCCCAACCGACCAACCAGTCATTTTAGCCATATACTCTGCCACAACCTCAGTGGAATGCACTACCCCAGGGGTGGAGGCCCCCATACACTAATGCTCCTGCTTTATTTCCTTCACCTCCTACTCAACCACAAATTTTACACCCTAATCCATCTAAACAACCTCAGATGCCTGCCCAACCAAATCCAAACCTGAAAAATAGATAGGCACAAGAAGTATACAATGGAGAGACATCCTACTGTGGAGATTCAAGAAATCAACCTAAGGTCTGGGAGAGTACTCCTGGACAACCAACCTCCATCTCCGCCTAGGGAGAGCGAGGAGGAAAGAGAGGAAAGTATTCCTAGAGTGAATCCACCACCCTTTGTTGGGTCCCTATAATACTAGTGATTACCCCATTACTATTGTAGTTATACCCCTTATTTATATTGTTGTGCCCCCATTACCCCCATATTGTTATTAATGTGCCCATAGAATCCCTCTATTGTTATTTTTGTGGCTTTATATTATTATTGTTAGGTCGGCTGGATTATATTGTGACTCCATAGACTCCTATATATAGAAAGGAGGTTTTGTTATTTGAATCATCCAAGAATTGTTCATTTATGTAATGTAAAGGAGGTTGCCCCCTCGAAGAGGCTGAATTCTAAGGCGTGGATCTCTCTTTTCTATCTTTTTGTGAGCTGGTTTCATAACATTTGGTATCAGAGCTTTGGATTCTAGGGTTTCGCTGCTCCAAACAGGTCATCGTGGCATTTTCGCTATAACTTTTTTTCTGTGACGTTTCAGAAGTCGCAAAAAAACCCATTTGAGAAGAAATAGCGCTGAACCTTGGGTCCGAATTTCAGAGCTTTTCGCGCGATATTTTCGGAGATATGATCTCAGGAAGTTGGGCTTTTTGCAGACTCCTAAATTACACTCAAAACAGGTGACATGGGGAAAATCGTCATAACTTTCTTTCTGAGCATCGGATTGAAATTTCGTAAGAAGGCAGAGAAAGAGGACGGACTGTAGTTTTCTTTTATATATTTTTCAGAGTCAAAGATTGAAAGAGTGACACGTGGCACTTCATACAAGTTCGCTCTACTGAACCAGTCTATAATCAGGTCACGGCGGGAGATTGTGCATAACTCTTTCTTGGAGAATCCAATTTGGTTCAGAATAGTGGCATTGGAAAGAGGACACAGAAGGCTACTACAGGTCATAATTTCAGAACTGGATGATTCGAAATTATAGAGGTACATTAGATTCAATATCAGGCTTCTACAAAGTAAAAAAAAGGTGTGTAGTTTTTATTTTTTATTTTTGCATAAGCTTGGTTTTCAAAGGGCCTAGTAAAGCATTATTATTGGTAACTGATGCCCCGAGGAAAGAAAATGCAAACACCTAGTAAGGAACCTGAAAGCTCTAGCATGACTCATGAAGAAGAGGAAGAAATGCTACATGATATATCAAAATTACAAGAACAAGTGCAACAAATGTCACGCTCACAAAAGCTAACAGATGCTAAGATAAAGGGCATGGAAGCTAAGATGGACGATTTGAAGATAGATTTGAAGATAGATTTGAAGAAAGACATGGCAAGTTTGAAGACAGATTTGAAGACAGACATGGCAGATTTGAAGACAGATTTGACAAATTTTCTACAAGAGATACTTACTAATGGTGAAAAGGTTGTAAAGGAAACTCATGATGTGAACAAAAGTAATGTTAATCATGATTCCATAGATTCTAATGTTGGATCAAAGACCCACCATATTCCAAAAATCGATATGAGGAAGTTTTATGGCAAGGATCCCGCCACATGGATATTACAAATGGAGCAGTTCTTCGATCTCAATAATGTGCAAAACACACAAAAGGTACGTATGGCAACTTTATATTTGGAACCAAATCAATTTTTATGGTATCAATGGATTTGCTCTCGTAAACAATTTATCACTTGGGCAATTTTTACGGAAGAATTGATAGCACATTATGAGGATACAAAAAGCAACACTTTTTTTAGCCAATTGATAAGTCTCAAACAAAAGGGTTTAATAATGGAGCACATTGAGGAGTTCCAAAAATTGAACATAAGGGTAAAAGATATTCCAGAGCAGCATAGGATTGATGTGTTCATAGGGTCTTTAAAGGATAATATCCAACATGATGTTCGACTTTGGGAACCTGATTCATTAGAGAAGGCATTCAGGTTAGCAAGAAAAATGGAAAGCAAAATTATGGCAACCAGGAAGCATACCACTCACAACTATAAAGACGGAACTGCACTTGCCCCTAGTCTTCCACAACCTATAAGGTTGACACCACAACAATTGGAAGAAAAAAGAGAAAAAGGGCTTTGTTATAGTTGTGATAGCAAATACACTAAAGGTCATAAGTGTGCTGAGAAGAAATTATTCTACATAGATTGTGAAGAGGAAGAAGAAAAGGAGCAAGAAAGGTCAAAAGAAGAAGATATACTCCAGGAACAAAGCCTAGATGAAGAACAAATAAATCCAACCATATCTTGTAATGCATTGGCGGGAATTACCACTCCTCAAACCATCAAGATAGAAGGACAAATCAAGAAGAAAAAGGTGATAGTGTTGATTGATTCAGGAAGCACCCACAATTTTATTCATTGTAGGGTAGCAAAAGAATTGAATTGCTTCCTATATCCAGCACCAGAGTGTCAAGTGATGATTGCAAATGGAGGAACAATAAATTGCTCTGGAAAGTGCCATAATATCAAGCTATCTATGGGAGAATATGTATTGACTAGCCCAATGCTTTCCATTCCAATGGGAGGTGCTGATGTTGTACAAGGAGTCCAATGGCTACAATCCTTGGGTACAATAGCTTTTAATTTTCAAGAACTTTTCATGAAATTTTCTGTGGAAGGAAAGGAAGTTGAATTAAGGGGTATTGCAGGGAAACCAGGAAAGATAATTAGCTCTAATGGTATGACAAAGCTTCTAAAAAAGGAGCAAAGGGGTGTAATTGCACAATTATGTTCGCTAGATGTTTCCACATTAGAATCATCTATTTCTCTAGATCTCCAAAAAGTCCTGGACAATCATTCCAAGGTATTTGAGACTCCCAAAGGTCTCCCACCTATGCGTGATCATGATCATGCTATTCATCTGATTCCAGGAAGTGTTCCTACAAACATCAGGCCGTACAGATATCCCTATGTCCAAAAAAGTGAAATTGAACGTATGGTTGCAGAAATGCTAGAGGCTGGTATAATTCAACCGAGTCAAAGTTCTTTCTCTACTCCAGTAGTATTGGTGCACAAGAAGGATGGATCATGGCGAATGTGTCCGGATTATAGGGAGCTCAACAAGCTCACTATTAAAGATAAGTTCCCCATTCCTGTCATTGATGAATTACTGGATGAATTTCATGGATCAGTTTACTTCACCAAGTTGGATCTTCGTTTAGGATATCATCAAATCAGAATGAATATTGAAGACATTCCGAAAACGGCATTTAGAACTCATGAGGGTCATTATGAATTTTTGGTCATGCCTTTTGGCCTTACCAATGCACCTTCAACATTTCAAGGTTTGATGAATTCAATTTTCAAACCATTCCTTAGAAAATTTGTGTTAGTATTTTTTGATGATATACTAATCTACAGCAAGTCTTGGAAGGATCATGTTGAACATGTTGACAGGGTGCTACAACTATTGGAGGAGAAACAATTATATGCAAAAAGATCCAAATGTTTCTTTGGAGTCCAGGAGGTGGAATATTTGGGTCATATTGTATCTCATGAAGGAGTTAAGGTAGACCCTAGCAAAATTAAAGCCATTAAGGAATGGAAAATCCCCACATCCATAAAGCATCTGCGAGGATTTCTTGGGTTGACAGGGTATTATCGCAAGTTTGTTAAGAATTATGGGAGAATAGCAGCACCTCTAACAACATTATTGAAGAAAGATGCATTTTCATGGACTTCGGAAGCAACAAAGGCCTTTGAACATCTTAAAGAGGCAATGTGCCAAGCACCGGTCTTAGCTACACCGGACTTCACAAAAACCTTTATTGTGGAATGTGATGCTTCAGGAAATGGAATTGGTGCTGTTCTAATGCAAGATGAAAGACCCATTGCTTTTGAAAGTCGTCCAATCAAGGGAAAGTTTTTAAGCAAAGCTATTTATGAGAAGGAAATGTTGGCAATACTCCATGCACTTAAGAAATGGCGACCCTACCTAATGGGAAGACACTTCAAGGTAAAAACAGATCATGATAGCCTTAAATACTTTTTAGAACAAAGATTATCCTCTGAAGAGCAACAAAAGTGGGTCACAAAGATGTTGGGTTATGACTTTGAAATCATCTACAAAAAAGGGAAGCAAAATGTGGTGGCAGATGCACTCTCAAGAAAGGATGAGGATGTGGAAGCATTGTTGTGCGCTATTTCTATTATCCAACCAGATTGGATAAATGAAGCAAGGGAGGAATGGAAGAATGACGAAGAAGTGTGGGCACTTATTCGAAAGCTACAACAAGATTCCAGTACGTCTGATACATTTAGCTGGAAAAATGATTCGTTATGGTACAAAGATCGCTTATACCTCTGTAAGAATTCCCAGCTAAAACAAAAGATTCTTATGGAATTGCACACTTCTCCCTTAGGAGGGCACTCAGGATTTTTAAAAACTTACCACAGGGTTAAGAAGGAATTTTTTTGGGATGGCCTTAAATCAGATATTCAAAAGTTTGTGGCAGAATGTTTGGTTTGCCAACAAAATAAAGTTGAAACAATTAAGACACCGGGTCTATTACAACCTTTATCCATTCCAAGCCAACGTTGGGAGGAGGTTTCAATGGATTTTATCACAGGTTTACCCAAGTCTGAGGGAAAGAGTGTCATCATGGTGGTAGTTGACAGACTTACCAAGTATGCACACTTTTGTGCATTATCACATCCATTTAAAGCCAGTACAGTTTCTACTGCATTTATGGAAACAATTCAAAAGCTACATGGAAACCCAAAGATTATTGTAAGTGACAGAGATCCCATTTTCACTGGAAATTTTTGGACAGAATTATTTTCTTGTCTTGGTACTCAGTTAGCTCATAGCTCATCTTATCATCCTCAATCTGATGGGCAAACTGAGATAGTAAACAAATGTTTGGAAGGATATCTTCGTTGCTTTGTATCTGATAAACAGACACAATGGGTCAAATGGTTGCCTCTGGCTGAATGGTGGTATAACACTTCCTTCATACAGCAACAAAAATGACCCCATTTATGGCACTTTATGGGTATCAACCACCATCCATCACATCATATTTAAGAGAAAATTCTAAGGTTCAGGCAGTGGAACATCACATCGAACATCAACAACAAGTCCTCCAACTCTTAAAGGATAACCTCGTGTTGGCACAGAATAGAATGAAACAACAGGCAGATCAACATCGCAGTGAAAGAAGTTTTGATGTAGGTGATTGGGTATTCCTACGGCTACAACCATATAAGCAAATGTCCCTCAAGCAAGCTAAGAAGGATAATAAATTATCACCAAAGTATTATGGTCCGTACAAGGTGTTGCAAAAGATTGGTACTATGGCATACAAATTGGAGCTTCCTGCAGCTTCTCGATTGCACCCAGTTTTCCATGTTTCATGCTTAAAGAAGGTTATAGGCGACAAGCTCCCAGTTCAAACAATATTTCCAGAACTTGACGAGGAAGGAAAAATTATATTGGAACCGGAAGCAGTTATAGAAACAAGAACTCGACAGCTACGAAATCGATCAATTTCAGAGTACCTTATCAAGTGGAAGAACTTATCCGCTGAAGATTCCACATGGGAGGATGAGAATATTATGCAGAAGTATCCTGAACTACTCAAGCGTTGAGGACAACACTTTTTTGAAGGAGAGGGGCATGTTGGGTCCCTATAATACTAGTGATTACCCCATTACTATTGTAGTTATACCCCTTATTTATATTGTTGTGCCCCCATTACCCCCATATTGTTATTAATGTGCCCATAGAATCCCTCTATTGCTATTTTTGTGGCTTTATATTATTATTGTTAGGTCGGCTGGATTATATTGTGACTCCATAGACTCCTATATATAGAAAGGAGGTTTTGTTATTTGAATCATCGAAGAATTGTTCATTTATGTAATGTAAAGGAGGTTGCCCCCTCAAAGAGACTGAATTCTAAGGCGTGGATCTCTCTTTTCTATCTTTTTGTGAGCTGGTTTCATAACACCCTTTCCTGAAAGATTAACTCAGCTAGTCTAGCCTACCCCAGAAGAGAATGAACTTCTCATTGAATTGAAAAATCTGTGTCAAAATTCCACTTCTCCAAGCCATTAAGGATGTACATATTTACAATAAACTGATTAAATATAAGTGTTTCAAACATCTAAGGAGGCGAAAAAGAGACACCCATACCATTAATGTCATTGGACAACTATCTGACTTAATGCTAGGGCAGGTAATTCGCCTAAAGTATTTAGACCCTATAAGCCCTGTAGTAGATGTGCACATCAATGGCACTATTGTCCCACATACCTTGATTGATCTTAGGGCTTCCATTAATGTAATAACTAAGGACACCATGCTCAAGCTCAATCTATAGGGTTCATTGAGAAAGACCACAACAGTCTTGTAGCTTGCAGACCGTTCCATAGTCGCCCTTGAGGGGATTGTTGAGGATGTGATGGCCTCCATCAACTCATGGGAGTACCTAGCAGAATTCCTAGTTCTCTAGCCTAAGGCCAAGCTTAGTGGTTATAGTCTCATACTTGGGAGACTCTGGTTAGCCACTGCCGATGCCTATATCAGCTGCAGGGCTAGAAATATGACTATCAAAATTGGGCATCTGTCCAAGCAGTTTGTCTTGTACCCTCCTGCTCAACTATCCTTAGAACATGATTTACCTTTATAGCTAGAAGAGGAGGAATAATATGAAGTCTGCTCTGCCCAACTCTATACCCTAGAAATTTCCATGAGAGGAGGACAGCCGAATGAAGATGATTTGATTGAACACATACTCCAAAATCCAACTGCCAACACCTTGTCCTTAGAGGAAGTAGTAACGAAAACCAAGAGAAACCATCATATTGTTATATGCTTAGCTAATTCAAACCCTATTTGTGTCAAAACAATAGAATTCGACCTTGAGAGAAATCTGAAAGTCAACCCCTCTTTCTGTACACCAAGAAGAAGAGTTGTGCAACATGCTAAGGGAGCATTTGGATGCCTTTGCTTGGAGTTAAAAAGAAATGAAGGGAGTGCACCCCTTGGTGTGTACTCACCACATTTATATCAAAGAAGGTTGCAAACTAGTTTGACAACCCCAAAGGAGAATGCATCCATCTCTCAAGGATATAGTCAAAGGAGAACTGCAAAAGCTGCTAGATGCAGGATTCATTTACCCTATCTCGGACAATGAGTGGGTTTCTCCTTTGATGTTGGTTCCAAAGAAAAATGGGAAGTGGAGGATTTTTGTCGATTACAGAGAGTTAAACAAAGCAACAAAGAAGGACAATTTCCCTCTACCTTTCATTGACCAAGTGTTAGATAGCTTAGCAGGGAAAAAGTTTTTCTCTTTCCTAGATGGGTTCAGTGGGTACAATCAAATCTAGATCAGCCCAGAGGACTAGGATAAAAACACCTTCACCTATCCTTGAGGTACATTCGCCTATAGGGTCCTTCCTTTTTGCCTATGCAATGCCCCTCCCACTTTCTAAAGGGAAGTCCTGACTATCTTTGTCAAGCTAGTCCATGACGTAGTAGAAATTTATATGGATGATTTTACACCCTATGGGTGTGTATTCCAAGAGGCTCTGTCCAACTTGGGTAAGGTGCTGAACAAATGCATTGAAATTAACTTGTCCCTTAGTCCCAAAAAATGTGAGTTCTTGATGATTGCAGGAACTGTTCTAGGTCATTCAATATCCCATAAAGGACTGCAGGTGGATCCAAACTGTCCCACCTCCTCAAAAACAGAGGGATGTAAGAAGTTTTCTAGGTTTAGCTAGATACTATAGGAGATTTGTAAAAGACTTCAACAAGTTAGCTTCTCCTTTATTTGGGTTATTTTCCAAAGACTTTGAATTTTTATGGTCAGGAAGCTGTCAAGAGGCCTTGGACACCCCAAAGGACAAGTTGACCACTGCACCTATTCTCTGGGGCCCAAATTAGGCCCTTCCTTTCCATATACATGTTGATGCCTCTCATAAAGACATAGGAGCAGATCTAGGCCAAATAGATGATAAGATACCTTATGCCATTTACTTCATCAGTAAGAATTTGTCAAAAACCAAGCTGAACTACATAGTGGCTGAAAAGGAGCTCTTAGATATTGTACATTCATTGAACAAATCTAGCCATTACATTACAGGTTACCAAACATTTGTACATACTCACCATGCTGCAATTAAATACTTGATGAATAAACCTAATGTAGATGCCTAGATTATTAGATTGTTACTTTTATTACAACAATTTGATTTAACTATTATTGATAAGCTTGGAAGGGAGAATGTTGTGGCAGATTTTTTTATCTAGATTGACTTTTCCTGCAAGGGAGGAAGGAATGGTTGATTATCAGTTACCAGATGAACACTTATTCGACATTTCATTTCTATCTCTATGGTTTGATGAAATAGAAAATTACTTGGTGTCTGCAGAGTTTCCACCAAATTTTTCCTCGAAGGAAAAGAGAAAGATTGTGAGGAAGAGTGCCCCATTCACTTGGATTGGGGGCAACCTCTTCAAACTAGGCCTGGATCAAATTTTGAGAAGATGTGTCAGGGAGGAGGAATTCTTTGAAATATTTCTCACCTGTCATGATGGGCCCTGTGGAGGTCACTTTGCATCCAAAAGGACAACATTCAAGGTGCTACAAGCTGGTTATTACTGGTCCACTCTTCACCAGGATGTGAGGAGGTATACTAGTCAGTGTGATCGGTGCCAAAGGATGGGGAAACCTACCCCAAGGGATGAAATGCCTCTACAACCTCAAGTGACTTTCGAGCCATTTGACAAGTGGGGCATGGATTTCATTGGACCCATTGACCCTCCATCTAGGCAAAATTAGTACATCATTGTGTGCACTGACTATTTAACCAAGTGGGCTGAAGCCAAGGCCATCATAGCAACAAAAAATAAGAAAGTGGCTGATTTCTTAAGGGAAAATGTATTTTATAAGTTTAGGTACCCTAGAGAACTGGTCACTGATCAAGGCAGTCAATCTACATCTCACATGATTGAAAATTTGTTGATCCAACACAAGATCAAGCATAGAACATCCACTCCTTAACACCCACAAGCTAATGGGCAAGTGGAGGTAACCAACAGAGCACTAGAAAGCATTCTGACCAAAGTGATTAGCAACGGCAGAAAGGATTGGGCAGATAGATTAGTTTGGGTTACTTGGGCCTACAATACCACCTGGAAGACCACCACTAGATTCACTCCTTATGAGCTAGTCTATGGGAAGAAGGCCCTACTGTCGATTGAATTTGAATACAACACCTTAAGAATGGTAGTACAACTGGATCTAGATCTCACCAGGGCACAAAAAGAAATATTGCTCCAGCTAAATGGGTTAGATGAATTTAGAATGCAGGCGCTCCTACACACAGAGGTGACTCAAGTTCAAAGGAAGATTTGGCATGACAAGAACATAAGGGACCAACAATTTCAAGAAGGTTATTGGGCTTTGTTGTATGATTCTAGATACAAAGATTTTAAAGTCAAATTAAGGACTAGATGGTTAGGGCCTTATGTCATAGAAAAATGTCATGATAATGGTTCAGTACAGATAAGAACCATTGATGCAGAGGCTATCCCTTTACTTGTCAATGGGTATATATTAATGGTCTACAAGAAGCCCTTGTCAAAGCAAGAATTCATCAATGGCATCAGCAAGACAGTGATGGTAGTGGAGCAAATCTCAGCTTCTACCCCATCAAGTCCCTGGAAAAAAATAAAAAGAGACTCAGGTGAAAACCTCCATGAGGCACTTGAGTCCCACTGTTGGGTTGAAAACCTCTTGAGGTGGCCCAATGGTGTTGAAAAGAAAAGAAAAAATAAAAAGATTTCTGAGTGAAAACCTCTTTTTAGCCACCCAGGGTAAGCAGCTAGAATGAAAACCTCTTAGAGGCAGACTAGTTGTTTTCAAAATAATAATAATAATAATAATAATAAAAGAGAGAAAATGAAAAGTTTGAAAATTTTGTTTGTAGGTCAGCAGGAGGAGGATCATAGCAACTTGAGAGGAACATAAGGACCTACACAATCGATATTTTCATTCCTCCATCCCATATTCTTCATTATTCCATCAATCCCTCCATTTATGAACTCCTCCAACTCAGTTTACACAATCTCTATGTTTTCTACAAGATTCCCTGTAATCCTACAAGATTCCCTTGTAGATTTTAACCTCGTACAGAAACTACCTGCATATGACTTCTAAAACACATAAAATAAACAATGCGAGAGCATAACACATAAAACACATATACACAGAGATTTTCCCCCGGATGCCAAAATCGAGACTACCAGCTTGATTCTTTTTTTATTATGATCCTTTCAATGTTATAATACATATTTATACATGCAGAAGCATCCAATACCATGGACCGAAAACCATCGCATCCAAAACCAGGGACCGAAAACCATCGCGTCCAAAAACATATGCGAAAATCATGCACAAAGCCATAGGTGGGTCCGCCTAACGTAACATAAGTTCCAAAACCAAAATTTTCTAGGGCGTTGCCCTGGACCCCATAGAGTGGGGTTACCTGCACCCCTAAAACCCCTTGTGACCCCCCCCTGCGATGAAATCGGCGCAACGAAGGGGGGGCTCCGCCCCCCCTCTAACCCCCTGGTTAACTACGTGGGCTAGTCATGGAAAGAATATAACATAACCCAACATTCTCCCACTTGTTGTTTTCTTTCCACAGGGGGCCGCAAGAGCGCTTAGTCATTTATCCAGCCCTGCAACACCCATTATTTCTCTACACCAAGAGAACTTCTTAGAGCTCACAAATTTTTTCAACGCATCTGCAATATTCTTCAAAGTGTCCACCTTTACTAGCAACACCTTTTTGCCTTCTATCATATCCCTCACAAAGTGATACTAAACATCAATTTGCATTGTCTTTGAATGATATGCAGGGTTCTTTGCCAAGAAAATTACACTTTGGTTGTCACAGTCTATCGTTATAACTCCCTATACTAACCCCATACTTGAACACAATCTCTGCAACCAAACTGCTTCCTTGCTTGCATGAGTGGCTGCCATGTATTCTACCTCTATAGTCGATAGTGCCACTACAAATTGTTTCTTACTCATCCAACTGACTGCACCTCCAAATAGGTTAAACACACACCCACTTGTAGATCTTCTTTGATCCAGATCCCCAGCCCAATCTGCATCAACAAAGCCACGAATATCCAACACTTTGTCCAATCCTGGTCTTCCTTGGTAGCACAAACCATAATCACTAGTGCCTCGCAAATAACTGAAAACCCACTTCAATGTTGTCCAATGCTCCTTTCCTGGTTTTGACATAAACCTGCGCAATACTTCCACTGCATGTTCAATGTCTGGTCTAGTACAGACCATTGCATACATCAAGCTACCGACTGCACTTGCATATGGAACACGGGACATGTCCTCTTCCTCTTCTTGTGTCTTGGGACACTATTCAGTAGATAACTTTACACCTACATGAATAGGAACCTTCACCGGTTTACTATCCTGCATATTAAATCTCTGCAATATTGTCTCGACATACTTCCTTTGGTTTAACCAGAGCTTCCTCTTTGCCCAATATCTTTTAATTTCCATGCCCAAAATATAGTTTGCAGCACCAAGATCTTTCATGTCAAATTTGGAGGAAAATTGGGTCTTTGAATCCTGGATAATTTCTTTGTCATTTCCAACCAACAACATATCATCCACATACAAGACCAAATAAATAACACGGTCACCAATTAATTTAAAATACACACAATGATATGCTTTGCTTCTGGTGAAGCCAAGTCCTCGTATAAATATATCAAATTTCTGATACCACATTCTTGCTGACTATTTTAACCCATACATAGACTTCTTTAACTTGCATACCAATTATTTTTTACCCCTCACCACAAAGCCTTCAAATTGCTTCATTTAGATTTCCTCTTCTAGATCCCTTTCAAGAAATGTTGTCTTCACATCCATCTGTTCTACCTTAAAATCAAAAGCAACAACAACAGATAAAAGTAATCTAATAGAAGTTACCTTGGCAATAGGAGAAAAAATATCACCAAAATCAATTCCCGGCACCTGGGAATAACCTTTTGCTACCAACCAACCTTTGTATTTCTCCACCTTTACTTGTGCATTTGTCTTCTTCTTGGATACCCATTTGCTGCCAATGGGTTTCCTTCCAGTTGGCAACTCCACCAGATCCCAAGCCTCATTTATCTGCAAAGATGCCATTTCATCAACCATGGCCTCTTTCCAGAGTTTTCCATCCTCTAAATCTACTGCTTCGTTCACAGTTCTGGGATCATCATCAGTAATAGATAAAGAAAAATTTGAACAAAATGCAGATGGACTATACCTTTCCGGCTGCCTTCTTTCTCGAACTAATCTTCTCACACTCGGAGTTTGTGGCTCTTCATCTTCTGATTCATTCTCTACTGTAGAGTCTGATTCTTCCTCTTTTAGCTCAAACTCTATCTTCTCAGGTTCCTTTGGTTGGACTTCATGTTTAATTAACATCTTTCACCTCTCTAAACACCACATCTCAGTTGTACACAACCTTCCTTGTTACTGGGTTCCAAAGCTTATAACCCTTTAAACCATCCTTATACCCAATAAAGATGCACTTTTCAAATTTACTATCCAACTTGGTTCATTTCTCCTTTGGAACATGTACATATGCATCACATCCAAATACCCTAAGATGTGAAAGAGAGGGTTTCTTACCTATCCATACCTCTTGTGGAGTTTTATCCTCCAACGCTGATGCAGGTGATCTGTTGACCATGTAACATGCTTTCTCAACTACCTCTGTCCAGAATTCCTGTCCTAACCCGGCACCACTGAGCATGATTCTTGCCCTTTCCATCAACGTCTTGTTCATTCTTTCTGCAACTCCATTTTTCTGAGTTGTATATGGATTAGTCTTTTTCTGTGCTATACCGCACTTATTACAGAATTCTTCAAATTCCTTACTGCAAAACTCTCCACCGCTATCTGTCCTCAGCACCTTTATCTTCTTCTTTGTCTGGTTTTCCACCAGAGCCTTGAATTTTTTAAACCTGTCAAAGACTTTAGATTTCTTCTTAAGTAAATATCCATGTATTCCTTGAGAAGTCATCTATAAATGATACATAGTACACAGACTTACCCAGTGATGAAACCTTCACAGGTCCAAACACATCACTATGCACAAGCTCTAATATATGTTTTGCCCTCTTACCACCATAGCGGAAACTCACCTGATTCTGCTTCCCATATACACAATTTTCACAGAAATCAAAATCCAGAGAGCTATTACTCATACCTTCTACCATACCTTTACCATGAAGTATTCGAAGGCCCTTCTCTCCAATATATCCAAGCCTTTGATGCCACAACATGGTCTTCTCTCCAGATACCACTAGATTTTCTGCTCCACTTTCAGGAACCACATAACTATTGCACCCATAAAAAATAGTGCTACCTTGCAACTTGTACAGAGATCCAATCCAAACTCCCCCCATCAATACTAATGCTCCCCGAACCATCTTGCAGGTATCCTTCTTGAACACTATTTTTACACATGCATCATCCAACTTGCTTACAGAAATTAGATTTCTGGCCAATGCAGGAATATGCAGAACACCTGGAAGTGTTCTAACCCTTCCACCTTGCAACTTCAACTTTACTTTTCTGCGACCAACAATTCTAGCCTTCCTATCATCCCCTAAGAAGACATCACCACCATCGTATTTCTCATACTCACAGAACCACTCTCTACAGGGAGTGAAGTGAAAGGATGCACTTGAGTCAATCAACCATGCCTCATGATCTACATGTGTACTTGAAGAAGCCAAGTACACATCCCCACCTTCATCTGAGGTGGTTTTCACCTCTGCAGAAGGAGCATCATCAGATCCCTTTCCTTTATCAAGAGCTTTATATTTACAGTCCCTTTTGTAGTGCCATTCCTTTCCGCATTTCCAGCACACCACCTTTACAAGTTTTCCTGGAGATTTAGATCTCCCTCTAGATTTAGGTCTCCCACTTGATGAATTATTTTTGTTTCTGTTCTGGGACCGTCCTCGTACAGACAAGGCATCACCATTCTAGATTTTCATATTTTTCCGTCTCATCTCCTCCGTCAGCAAGGATGAAACTATTTCATCAAACTGCAAGGCAGTTGCATTGCTACCTATTGCAATAACCAGACTATCCCACGAATCTAGTAGAGAACATAACAAACTGATGCACTTATCTTCATCTGAAATTTTAATATCAACAGATGCTAACTGACTTACCATAGTATTACATGCGTTCAGATGCTCTCTCATCGAGTCTGCATCTTTCATCCTCAGGTTATACAACTTTTTCCGCAGGAACAGTTTACTCACCAGAGACCTAGATTGGTACAAAGTCCCTAACATGTCCCACAAAGCCTTCGTTGTAGCTTCCCTTGATACATTTAGCAATACTGAATCTAAGACACACAATCGTATTGTGCTCTTTGCCTTTCGATCCAACTTTTTACATTCTTCATCGGACACTCCCATTGGTTTAGTACCCAGATCTACCGTGATCCACTGATTTTTATCCACCAACAGATCCTCCAT
Source organism: Pinus tabuliformis (assembly GCA_031772625.1). NCBI lineage: Eukaryota > Viridiplantae > Streptophyta > Pinopsida > Pinales > Pinaceae > Pinus > Pinus tabuliformis. The sequence continues at coordinate 738,415,960 of CM062819.1, read as the reverse complement.
CTTGAGTTTCCACAACTCAAAACTTTGAACATTAAATTTATCGATCTCTATCTTTCCACTGCTTTCCATCTTCTTTCACCACCAGAACCGATCTCGTAGATCTCCCACTGAATAGGGTCTAACACAGGCCCAAGCGAAACCCCTCAACAATAAAGGCGTCCCCTTGAAGCCAAAATAGCTCTGATACCAAATGTAGGTTTTAATCCCGTACAGAAATTACCTGCATACAAATTCTAAAACACATAAAATAAACAATGCGAGAGCATAACACATAAAACACATATACAAAGAGATTTTCCCCTGGATCCCAAACCAAGACTACCAGCTTGATTTTTTTTTTATTATGTTCTTTTCAATGTTATAATACATATTTATACATGCATAAGCATCCAATACCATGGATCGAAAACCATTGCATCCAAAACCATGGATCAAAAACCATCACGTCCAAAAACATGTGCGAAAATCATGCACAAAACCATAGGTGGGTCCGCCCAACCTAACATAGGTTCCAAACCCAAAATTTTATGGGGCGCTGCCTCGGACCCCATAGAGTGGGGTTACCTGCACCCCTCAAACCTCCTGTGACCCCCTCGCTACGCAATTGACGCAACGAAGGGGGGGCTCCGCTCCCCCCTCTAACCCCTCGGTTAACTACGTGGGACAGTTGTGGAAAGAATATAACATAACCCAACATCCCTGAAAACCTATAGGAGTTTCCTGTAGGAATTACAGTGGATTGGGAATCCCAAGGAAAGTGACCCTATAGCAAGGGGATGACTATCCCATGTCAAAAAATAAAATGTTTACTCCACCACCTCATCACCATGTTACCCCTGCATCCATCCAATAAGTCAATTCAAAAAGATTACAGTTTTCAAAGAAGAAAAAAAAACAAATAGAAGAGGGTGAGAACAAAGGACAAGGGGACAATACCTAAAGGCTATACCTCTCACCTACCAATCACTAGACCCATTTTATACCCATGTCAATAATCATCATGCTCTAGAAGTAAAAAAAAGAATGAAAGTTTATTGGAGAGGCAGCTACAGGACATCCTGTAGGAAATCCTATAGCAGCCTATCCCACAAAGGAAATTTCACAGGGTTGCAGCCATCTTCAGCATGAAGATTCCAAGGTCAAGGAAGCTCTTCCAGAGCTCAACAGCAACAACAGGATCATCATCATCGCTCTCTAGTACCTGCACATCAAAGGAAACAAGCATCAAAAGAGGCCAATACAAAAAAATATGCAGCAAATACACAGCACAGGGACATCATTCTCCAACAGGCATCATCATCAAAGCATCTTACCCACAACTATTTCATCTTACTCATGCTCTCTCGTTAGCACGATATGATAAAAAATGTAGGATTATGTAAGAGTTGGTTTTATAAGCAAAGGTGGCCATTTAACTTGACCACCTTTGACTAGTCGACGAGGAGAAAACAATTAGACTAGTCCACACATGGCAGCAGTCAAATCAGAAGAAAAAGGAGATAATTCCAAAAATGGTTAAGCTACGGAGGAATGAAGTGGGAGATGTTTACGAGGTGAGGGAAATGATGGACTGATAGTGGGACTAACGGTCTAAAAGGAGGTGATCGTATTTATACAACCATCACACCATCCCACATGATCATCCATATAAGGAAATAAAACATTGATTCCCACACTAAAAGAGCATTAGCAATCTCAAGAATTCATCAAAAAGAGGATTGCCTTGGCCTTCTTGAAGTGGCACCTACAGGAGACAATGAGCATTTTGCAATAAAGAGGCACCTACAGGATCCTATAGGAAAACCTACAAGATCCTACAGGAAGACCTACATGATACAGAGCAATCATCTACAGGATTATCAGTGGGCATTAAGGGAGGAGAGATCAAAGGTTTTCCTCATCAGACAGTAACCAGTGAGGTAGGAGTTATACCTTCCCATATTTTCTAGTTAAACAAAAAGGAAAAAAATTCTCCATTTGGTTAAATGAAGTTTTAGTTTAGGAGAATTATATTGCAAAGTCATCTTTTAAATATATCTAACCCACTAGATTCTTAAATTATATCCATACAAACCTCCACAATTACCAGGGAAAGATGACAGGGGGTGATAACAAGAGAGAACCCACAAACACAATAAGAATTCATCAGCACTCCCCTGTAGTAGAAATTTTCACAAGGCACAATTGGATGGGTTTCTTTGAAAGAATGAGAGGATATGATGATGAGGTGGCCAAAGACTTTTCTCTCTCACTCATACCCCTCACTAGGACCCATGCCATTGTTGTGGTGAAAGGCCTACCAGTAGAAAGCACCCCTAAAGTTATAAGAAGAATCACCACACTCTCTTTAGGGTTACCTTGGAGAAAAGAAGATAAGGGTGACAACACCCTTGTGAAGAGGAAATTCTTTTTGGAAGGAGAGGAGGAAATGGAGGAAAAAAATGGGGTCAAAAGAGAAAGCCTTCCATACCCTTAAAATGAAGTTAGTTACCACCTCATTAAATATATATCATGTGAAGGGAGATACAGTGTGGTGTATGGATACCATTTCAGACTTCTCCAAGAATTGAGATTTGGAGCAGACACACCTCCTCAAAACAGACTAAGTACACCCTACTTTCTTCTTCAATCAATGATAGATATGAGCATCAAAGTACGGGAGGGAAAATATCAACAACTAGCTCATCATGGGTTAATCAAACTTATCCTAGAAGATGCTTTATAAAACCTAAGACTCCCTATTGCATGGACAATTTTTAGAGACATGCAGGCAAAGGGAGAAATTCAAGCACTTGAATATGACAAAAGCCCCACTGCTAGTGAGAGGGATGAAGAGATAGAGGGAGAAGATGAATAGGAAACAGAGGAGGAAAAAGATGAAGAAAAGGAAGAGGAAAATGAAGAAGAGACGAAAGAAGAAACAAAAGAAGAGATAGATGAGCAGAGCGAGGAACTAGAGGAAGAAGAGAAAGGGAAAGACAAGGATGAAAAGGAGAATGGAAAAGAGGAAACAAAAGGGAAGGAAGAACAGAGGTCTACAGTTCAAGGAAGGCGAATCACCAAGGGTATCTCCAGAACCCACTGAGAAAGAGTCAGCAGCTGCTCTTACTGCCCTAAGGACGCCTATCAAGTTAAAAGGGAAGAGATAGAGACAAACCCCATTGTACTTTAGGACAAGAAAAAGCACAAGGATCAGGAAAGGAAGACCTCAAACACCCACCAAAAATCATATTGTCATTGAAGACTCACCAAAGTAGTAAGAAAAGTTAGCTCCTCTTGAGAAAAATCAAGGAGAAGGATCATCAGGACAAGCCTCTCCCAAATTTCCCATCATTTATGTTAGGAGGCTTGTCACAAGGTCTGCCTCATCAAAGGGAAAAGGTCTCCTATAGGAGACACATAAAGACCTACAGGAAGAAGAGGTCATCATACGGGAAACTATATTAAACTTGCAGGAAACTCAGAGAATGGACAAAGAAGGTATCACTCAGCAAGAAACAAAAAAGGAAGACCCAGACCTGAGAGAACCTAGTCCACAACCCAACCTCAACTATTACTACAGGTTTATTAAAGGTGATAGGGGACATCCCATAGAAGTTTTCCATCCCCTTATTCTTTGATCTTGAGAAATACAGGGCAAGGACATAGGTGGATGCAGATTACCAAATCAAAATGAGTGGAGAATGTAAGGCACATGGAGGAGAAATTGAAGGAGATGGGCACAGAACTGAGCAGCATAAGGGACAGAGAGGCAATGATGAAAGATCAGTTGGAGGCAGAGAATGCATGGCAAAGGGGATATCTACAAGAAAGGGAAAGTCAGTTGGGAGCTATGGCCATTTTATCCGTAGAGGCAATCCAGTGCAGGATGCCAGCAAAGTCTTATGCCTTGTATCTCAATGAACAATGGCTACAATTCCAAATTGAGACTTTAGCACATAGAGGCATTATGCCCTTCCAAGACTATACACAATTCATTGATCTCTGTTATCAAAGCACCTTCGAAGATAGAGAAAAATGTCTGATTTTTACCCACCCAACTTGGCCTTGACATATTTGAATGTGTGGGACCCAAATTCAAAACTAGGGGACTTGCAATTGATGGCCTTAGCATCATGGATGAATCATGAGGAGGTAAGAGTTGAAGAAATGAAAAAGGTAATGGCAAGAGAAGAGACAGAACCCCTCATGATAAGAGTTGAGAAATATAATCCAATGGTTGTCATCAGCACCCACAACCTGATTGCAAATGATCCTAAGCTTGCACCTAGGTGCCTTGCTGCACAAGAGCAAGCAATCACACACTTTCAAGACATGTTCAGATTGATAGGAGATGACAACATGCAATCTTGCCAAAGGAGATGGAACACCTTGCCTTATAGCCTCAAAATCAGAGAATACCATTATCCCCAGAGGATGAGAGAGGCACTAAACAGAACACCCATGTACAAGCAAGATCTACAAAGACTCCAACTCAATTGGATTGGCTTGAGACTCAGTCCACCACTGCTCCTAGAAATGTTGGAAGGAAGGTGTTAACACCCAGGTTGTTCCCTTTGACTCCCAAGGGAATACGGCCGGGGTAACCACTAACCAATCTTTGGATCACAGTTTCTAGCCAAACTGTAATCAGAGAGGGCTCTCTCTTTATGATTTGTCTCTGTTATGATGGTGTTTTTAGGCTAGGTATTATGCTCAGGTTTTGGTTTATGTTTTGGTTGAAGGACTTCTTTCAGGGCTTAAGGTGCAGTGTTCAGAGAATAGTATATCATTGGGCAATGGAGTCTGGAGTTGTGAAATGCTTTGAAACGCAGGAGTGGTGGTGTTCAAACTGCAGGGCCTATTGTGTATCTTAGACAAACAAATTTAACTTAAATGGTGAAACATGGCCAGCCAACAGAAAGCAATTAAGAATTCTCTATTAAGCTGGTGATGTGAAAGTGAAACACGTTGCACAGGAGCAAACTTGAATTCCTGAGACAAAGGTCACTGTGAAAGATGTATTCTGAAAGTGCAGCAATTAAGAATTACAGTTATCAAACTTACAGCTGAAGAAAACATTCATTAACAACACAGATTGAACTCAGGGTATTCCTTGAATAAGTCCTGAAAGTTATTCTTTTTCTTTGTTGTCAAACACTTCAAAATTAGAAACACATATGGATTTTAACAAATCAAAAATACATAACAGAGAGAGTTACAGAGACTTATTGTATTGTGTAATACACAGGAATCCAACAGTTTTCAACAGACACGAGAACGCATTCAACACTTCAGAAATCCGAGAAATTCCATCACTTTCGTTATTAAACTTCTGAAAGGATTACAACATAAGAACTTCTTCAGGCTAAATCAACAACAACCCTTTGAAAAAACATGCGAAGGGGACTTTATAGAAATGTTTATACAAAATATCTCAGGCATCGAGTCATCTGAGAGAGAAATATATTCATTACTTCGTACAGAAAAGTAGAAAAGAAGTTATTGCAGCTTTGAATGCAACATAACTGCTCTTTAAGTCTGTCAGAGGATATTTTGACCTTTGGAGGTCACTGAGTCGGTTGGAACGCTTTGCTTTAATGCTGGAAAATGTGCCTTTACTTTTGCTGCGCTGTATTTTCTCGGCCCTGCCACTTGTGACTGTGCTTGCTGCTGTGGTGACCGAATAGCCCTGCTGAGTTGGCTCAACCTTTTCATCTTTCCTTTGTATGCTGATTTTATTAAACTGTGCTTTGCATAACAATTCATATTTTTATAAACAAAATTTGGTGAATGGCTCACTGTTTACAAAATTGTTTGTATTTCTTTGGTCCACCAGTCATGTGTAGGTAATTGATGCCTGAGGATTGCATCTATAGTCTCCTCTGCCTCTGTATACTTATAAAAATTGGGAGGGGCCTCAAACAGGTGTTTGATTTCATTCATTATAAAAAATAGATTCTCTACTCTGTTATAGAGAGTCTGTCCTGTGGCTGGCCCTGTTTCCTCTGAGGTGCTGGGCTTCTCATTGATCTGACTAGTGGCAAATGTGTTGACCCTTTTGGCATACTGGTCATGTGTGAACAATCTCCCTGCGTTGTTTAGTAAGCTAGGGAGCCCTCTGTTTTCTAACACCTGAAACTTTTCCAAGAACCTGTTCACCTTAGTCTGCATATCCTGGGTTCTTCTTTCCAATGTCTGCACTAAGTTTCTGAGTGTGAGAACCCTTTTGATCAACTGAATGTGCTCAGTTCTGTTTGGAATTCCCATGGCAGCCAACTGAGTGCTTGTCCTATTGTTAAGCACATTGATCATCCTGGTAGCTATCTCAGGCATATTGCTTAGAGCAGCTCTTGCTCTCTGAATTTCAGTGTGTGCTTTTGGAATGAGGTCCAACTGCTCATGGATGGTTTTAATATATTGCCATTGCTCATTGATAGATTGACCAATGTTAGCCCACAGCACTATTTTAAGCTCAGCCACCACCTTATCTAATTTGAGCTCATTTTCTAGCTCTTTGATTTTATCTTTGAGGGCTTTTATCTCCCTACCCTTTTCTGCCACAGACTGCTTGGATTTATCATATCTGTCATTCACTTTGGCCAATTTATCTCTGGTCTCATTCAGCTCTGTCATTTGAGCTTCCAGGGCCTGGATCTCATTCATCAGCTTTTGCATGTCCAGGCTTGGGGCCTGCTCTGTTGCTGGTGGTGCTGCTGAGGTGGATGTTGCTGCTTGTTCTGGCTGTTGAGGAGGAGGAACAGTAGGTGGAGCAGTTTCCTCAAGATTTATTACTTCAGGAGGAGGCTGGGAGGTCTGTCCTTCTTCTCTTTGTTTCAAAGTTGCCTGTAAAGCTGCCTGTGCAGCCTCTGATTCTCCCAGCTTTTCTTGTGCCTGGATGAGCTGTTTGTAGAGAGACACCAGCAAATCTGTGGCTTCTTTATCATGCCTCTGCTGGGCAACCTCATCTGTTTGAGGGTGGATTGTGGCTGGCATTTTAATCTTTTTCTTCAAAACAGCCATGTCTGCATCCCTTAACTTCAATATCTCCTGGATGCCCTTGATATCTTTGGAATCATGCCCAATTTCAATAATTATATCTTCTAAGGACCTAATTCTGTTGTCCTTAGCCTGTGATGATGCCCTTTCCAACTCAAGTTGGGCAGTTATATTATTAAGGCTATTTTCCAGCCTGTAGTTGTCCAAGGTTTTGTCTGCTAAGGAGGCATAGACCATCTCACCTGTTTTTTTGTGCAACTCAATTTTATCCATTGGGTGGATGTCTTTGGCAAGGACCTCAAGATTGGTCCTTATATAATCGGCATGAGTTTGGGGCTGTGCTACAGCTGGTAAGAAATGACACATGATCATCTTTCCTTCACTGACATCAAAAGCAGACATCAGTGTTTGCTGGTTGGTGGGAGCCATCTTCAGCAAGTGATTATACAACTGTATTTTTATGGGCTCACTCCTTTTCTTTATGTCTATGAACTGCTGTTTGATGCTGAGTTCACCCTCCCTCTGCTGGCTAGAGGAGCTGATTTCTCCTCCCACGGTTCTGTTCTGTTCCCCTTGGAAGGAACTTGCAGATACTTCCCTGCTAGGTGGGCCCATACCCAGAGACTGCCCTGTTGGCATTTCCTCATCAGAGAAAGGGTTCATTCTCTGTCTTTTCTCACCATGACTTTCTGATGTGGTCAAGGGAGTCTCTCTGTCCCTTTTTCTGCTAGTATCCTCCTTTTGTGGAGTTTGGAGGATTGAGGCATCAACTGATGTTTCTTGCCTAGGAGGCACTGTATTTTGTGCCTGCTGTTCTGTGGAAATTTGGGCTTCAACTGCCCCTTCTTGCTGTAGGGGCTGCTCTTTATTATGCTGCCCTTCTTCTTGCTGCAATTCCTGTTGTTGTTGTTGTTGTACCTGTTGCTGCTGTTGCTGCTGTTCAGTATCCATTTCTTTTTCCTTGCCCTTGCCAGATATATCTTCAGTGGCTTTGGGTGCTTGCTGATTTGCAGTCGAGGAGGATGCAACTGCTCCCACTTGTGTGCTTGGCAGTGAAAACACCTGTGAACAAAGTTCAAGGTCAGCCATCTTTTTAAGATTCCTCACTGCTCTTTGATTCAGCTCTTCTTGTGTAACCGGCTCTTCTAGGGTTCCTCTACTCCATTTTGCTTGGTTAGCATGTTTTTCAATGTGAGGGATTTTTAGATGATCATAGCCAGAGAGCCTATATCCGAGCCTTCTCAAAGTGATGAAGTGGTTGGGGTCATAAGGTTTCCAGAGGAAACTAGTTTGAAGGCCAAGGGACTCAAGCATCCTGTCTGCTTCTTTCCAACCTTCCTCCCTTTGGTTATAGACAAAGTGGCCTAGTTGGTTCCTGACTTTCAACTGTGCTTTCTTGCCTTTGCCTGAAAAGTGAAGCACATCAACGTTGCCAAACTGCCTGAAGTATTCTAGGGAAAATAGCCTGATAGGCACATATCTGGGTAGTCTGTAGGGAGGCAGTTCACACCCATACATCCTGATGATGGTGTGGTGCTGGTAAAAGTACCAGTCCCCAATGCTGTATTATTTGGATAGCTGCAGGATCCTTTGCATTTCATCTGTGAGTCTCGAAGGAGGTGAGCCCATCATCATTGACATAGCTGGGTGAATGAACTGATCTATGAACTCACAATAGGTGTATGGAGTTTCACCTCTACAGTGGAAAACAGATGACCAATAGACCACTGATCTTGGATTGCCTAGGGCATCCTCTCTTTTGATTGGAAAGAGAATTTCTGATGTTGATGATATAAGATCAAGTGGTAAATGTAGGAGGTATACCTGAACACTCTTTCTCTTGCCAGGTTCATTAGTTGCTCATGTATTTTGTCTGCTATATAGGTGGCATAGTCATAGCAGATAGGAGACTTGCCAGGAGCAAACATGAGCATGATTACCAACACATTTTGATCAACGAACTCAATGGAGTTGTAGCCCAAAATGGGACTAATCATGTCAGCTAGATCTCTGCCCAGTTGATTGAGGTACACTTGATTGATAGGAGGATACTTCACAGAGTGAGAGCCAATGTATAGCTGGTTTAGTTTGGTAACCTGAGCATCTGTCATTCTGGCTCCTCGATTTATCAGGTCTACAAGTGATAGAGGGACCAGTTTCTTCTCAGTCCTGAAGCAGAGCATATCCTTGATAGCTTCTGGGGTGACATAAAACACAACTGATCCTAAAGGGTCAAGAACTGCCCTCTGAGTGGGGTCATAATTTTCAGCACACAGATGGATCAAATCAGGGAATTGGTTGACTTGAGGGAGTTTGAAAATAGGGAGGCATGAGCCCCATATCCCCAGCACATCTGTCCCAGCCTCATGCTTAGCCTTCAGTTCATTGAGGAGGTGAATGTGGAACTTAGTACCCATCAGCATTTCCTCTAAAATCTGATAGTCCATGTCTGCCAGAGACTGCCATTCCAATTGTCTCTGAGGGGCATTTAGTGGAGCAATGTTTAATGCTATTGGACCCACTGGTGGATCCATGGCTTCTCTTAGGATTTATGAATAGAGTTGCTATGCAGAGCAACACCAAGAGTTTTCTTTGAGGGAGAAATGTGAATTGTTTGGAACAGAGAGTGAGTGAGACAGTTGCAGCAATTGAAATACTGCTTAAAGGACTGATAAAACAGTAGCAGGACTGAGCAAAGTGTTTTCTGTGGTGAATTTGGTCAGTTAAGGTACCTAGTTCACGACTGCGCGAACTAGCTGCGAATTTCAACTCAATTTGTCAAATGCGGCCCTGCAGGAGTTTAATGGCTTCACTGGCTGGATATAAGTGCAGGTCACAGTGCGTTTAACGGTGAAAACAGAGTTTTAAAGTCTGTTAACAGTTTATTTGCAGAATTATGGATAAAACCAGGTTTATAGGATGATTTTGAAGAATACCTGGTGAATTCGTCGGCAAGAGTTGCAAATGCAGGTGCAATGGAGGCTCTGGCGGTCTCAGAATCGACTTTAGCAGGCTGTGCTGGTTTGGACGTGAGAAGCATGCAGAAATAACGGTAGTGTCTTTTGCCAAAAGTGGAAAAAAACACGAGATTTTGGCCTAAAAATGGATTTTTGGCAATATTGGCACGTTTTTGGGATGACGTCAGCACGACGTCATCGGGTGGGGTCGGAGTCGGATGACGTCAGCATGACGTCACCGGGTGAGGTGGCGAGCTGCTATTGGTCCACGGGGATGATGCGGTGGCAGACACATTGGCACGGGGGCAGACAAAAAGGTTGACGTGATGGCGGGGTGGCAATGACGTGGGGATGACGTTGGATGAGTGGATTGACAGAAATCGGAAACGGTTGGTGGTTTTATATCGCACCGCTATAGCTACGGAGGTGGAATGTGTCAGGCGTACCTCCGATGCATTGTGGGGAAGGCGCGTGGCGGGCACCTGACGTCACCTTCTGATAGATATTGGAAGGTATCTGTCGGACGTCGGGGCCGCTCCGATATCAACGAGGGTCGTCGTATCACATCGGTCCGATCCGACGGTTGACGGGAGAGTGATCTGATCGGACAATACGGATGGGGGGCGGGATTAATTTATTATTGGTTTTGGAAGCTGCGCTCGGCGGAAAACATTAGGATATGGGTTTTTGTAAAGTTTTTTCAATGTATTTTGAAAAATCAAACATATGCGCCGAAACTTTGGATAAGCGGCAAAAGGTGGGTTTTTGGGTTATTTCACAATTTGAAAGGGGTTTATGGGTAGGAGGGGGGTTTTATAAGGTTTTTTCTTTACAAACGAAGGTTTAATGGGTGGAATGACTTTAAAGAAGGGAGAGGGGTGAGGTTTAGGTTCATCAAAGTGACCAGATGCCAATTTGATCCCTGACAGAGGATTTATTGGCTATAATGCCAAGGGGAGGGATATGTGTACAAAACATTGGGGTTTATACACCATGGTGTTAATAATAGTAGGGGAAGGGTAACATAGGGGAATTACATAATAGGGTTAGAGTTAATATGGGGAAAATGTGAATGAGGGGGGAAATCACTAAGTTTATTTGAAACTTACTTAGTTTTAGAGAGTAGATCAAAATGAAAATAATTTTAGACAAGAAATGTGGCTTCGAAAAAGATTAAGAACCACCATGAAACCATAATTTCTTCCATGAATCTCAACTGATGAGGGAGTGTTAGTAATGAAATGGAAAAAAGGGGAAGAAGGGAGGTTAGACATGCTTCTTTCTTGCTGCAACTTAATGAAGAATAACACCTTCTTAATTCATTGATTTTGCTTTGGTAAACAAAGTTAGCACACATGCAACTTATAAGAAATGACCTTTCTGCAACCCCAACTGCCTACCCATCTATTTGCCTAGCATTTTTTATTTCTTCTTGGAGAGTGCACTTGGACTTGCAACCCTTACTTGCCTTTTCTTTTCTTTGGCTTTTTCTTTTGTTTTTCTATCTACTTCTACCCTATTTCTTCCAAGGTCCCAGATTAAGCTGTTGGGAGCCTTTTCTTCTCTACCTCAACTACTTGTTTGCCAAGATTAAACAGTTTGGACAGACTTCTTTCTCTATTCTACAACTGAAAATTCAAAACATGGCATGATCCAGATTAGACTGTTGGACCATCCATCAAAATTTGAGTCTATATCAAGCTATAAGCATAGATTGTACTCTCTTGGAAATATGTGATCTTTGAATCATCAAAGCAGAGCATATTTGGACCTTTTCATTGCCAATCATGAAATATGAAACCTATTGGTATAGGTAGCTAACAGTGGCTCCACATGGGGATGGTTTTTCATTTGAAAGACCAAGAACAGCAGGTCAGATTGCCTTGCTCCTTGATTGCTCTTGCCAACCTTAAAGTTTGCTGCTTTGAAATGCCAAAATTGCATGCTTCTCTTCTTGGTAGACCTCTGATTCTATTCACCTTTTGCTGGCAGTTTAAGAAAACTTTGAGAAATTGCATTTTTACATGTTGAAAGAAAATAATATATACATTTGGATATGTACAAGGGAAAACTCGGGCTGCACTTATGGGTGATATTGAAAATAGTGCTTCAGCATCCTGCCATTCACAGGACCTTCATCCAAATCAATTTCATTGAGACTTTTAAGGAAATAAGTGTTGTTTCCTTGTACTGCTTGGACAGCAAATGGTCCTCTCCAAAGGGAATCAAATTTTCCATGTTTTCCCTTATCATCTATTCTTGAATCCCACTTGAGGACTTTGTCACCAATGTTGAAATCTTCTGCCTTAGTTCTCCTATCAAAGGCCTTCTTTAATTTTTCTTGTAGAACTTGAACTCTACTGAAAACTTGGTCTCTAGTTTGCTGTAAACATATGATTTGATTGATTCTTCTTTGCATATCATTTGGTTCAGCTTGGCTTTCTTGAAGAAGTTTCATAACAGGCACTCCTAGTGATGAACGAAATTTGGCTTCTAATCCATAAACCAACTCATATGGGCTGGTCCCAATTGATCTTTTGGTTGTTAGTCTATCTGCCCATAGGGCATTCACAAGCTTCTTATGCCAGTTCTTTTTGTTCTCTTCTAGCACTTTCTTTATGATGTTTACCAGACTTTTATTTGATGACTCAGCAAGGGCATTTCCTTGGGGATAGTATGCAGTAGAATGGCCCAAGGTGATGTGAAATTTATGGCAGAAGTTCACCATTTTCTTGGATCTAAAAGCAGCAGCATTGTCTGTTATTATTTTGTCAGGACAGCCAAATCTAGCCAATATGTGTTGTTCTCAAGAACTGAATGATAGTGGAATCATTTGCTTGTGTGCATGGAACTGCTTCAATCCACTTGGTGAAGTAGTCTGTGGCTGTTAAGATCCATCTATGTTTGCCTGAAGATGAGGGATGAATTTCCCCAATGAAATCCAAGCCCCATTGTTGAAAAGGTCTCTCTGTTGCAATAGGCCTCAAGGAAGTGGCAGCAACTGTCTCTTTCCCTCAACACTTGACATTTATGACATGAGGTTGTGAATTTCTTGACATCAGAGAACATGGTGGGCCAGTAGTAACCAGCCCTTAGTATTTTATCCACAGTGGACTTCCAGTACAAGTGTCCACCATAGTCACCTGCATGGAATTCCTTTATGACATTGTCAGTTTCATTCTCAACTAGGCAGTTTAGCAATATGCCTTCATGGTTTTTCCACAATAGATTTCCATCCATAACACAGAATTTAGAAGCTTTCATTTTTAAGAACCTACATTTAGTTCTGGAAAATCCTAGGGGAGCACACAGGTTTTGCAATACATAACATATATCAGAGTACCAAGGGATTGTTCAAAGGCTACATTGATCTTTGGAGTCGCCAGCTCCGTTCACTGTCCAGCTGGTTAATGTCTAAGGCTTGGAAATTTGCTTCTGTCATTAATTTGGCCAAGCCTTGCCCTTTTATTAGTTTTTTAAGGTTTTATCTCAATATCAAATTCCAAGATGTTGGCAATCCACTTTCCTCTTCTGCCCTCTAAATTTTCTTGGGTGAGAATGTCTTTGACAATAGGACTTGGTACATAAGCTATGACATGTGAATAAAGGATGTAGATCCTAAATTCCTTAATGGCTTTAACCAAAGCATAAGCTTGCTTTTCCATGATTTGATAGTTTAAAGGTGCATTCCTAAGAGCCCTGCTAAAGAAAGCAATTGGCTTCTCATTTCCTTGGTCATCTTTTTGTAACAAAACAACAGCAATAGTATGCTGGGAGGCAAAAGAGAAAATGATAAATTCTCTGTCAAACTGAGGGATTGGTCAAGACTGGGTTTGGGTAAGGGCTAGTTTTATACCCTCAAAGGCTTGATTGGCTTCAACAGTCCACTTGACTTTTGAATCTTTCTTTAGCATGTTATTTAATAATCTGATTAGTTCTGCTAAGTTTGGGATAAACCTTCTCAAGAAATTGATTTTTCCCAAGAATCCTTGCAGTTCTTTGACATTTCTTGGGTGAGGCATTTGTAGGATAGCCTGTATCCTGTCTGGGTCAATTCTAATGCCATCTTTAGAATGATGTGGCCTAATAGCTTACCTTCCTCTAAACCAAACAGGGATTTCTTGGGATTCAAGGAAATTCCATATTTTCTGCATTTTAGGAAGATCTGCCTCAAATGTTTTATATGTTCTTGGTCTGATTTTGAGAAAGGTGTAAGGTCATCTAAGTAAATGACTAAAAAGTCATGAATCTCCTTGGAAAAAGCAATATCCATTGCTCTTTGAAATGTTGCCCCTGCATTTTTCAATCCAAAAGGCATCTTTACATATTTGAAAGTTCCCCATGGGGTTGTGAATGTCGTTTTGTCTTGATCATCAGGGTGCATCAGGATTTGATTGAAGCCTGAAAATCCATCCAGTAATGAGATCCTCGAGGCCCCTACCACTCTTTGGAGAATGTGATCCATCTTGGGTAAGGGATAGTTGTCTTTGAGGGATACTTGGTTCAGGTTTCTTAGATCCACACACAGCCTTATTTCACCAGTTTTCTTTCTTGTAGGGACTAAGTTGGAGATCCATTCAGAGAATCTGATTGGTGCTATGATGCTTGCATTAAACATTTTCTGTACTTCTTGTTCCATTGCTGGGAGAAGCATAGGATTGATTCTCCTCAATTTTTGTTTAAAGGGTTTTTGATCAGGCTTGAGAGGGATTGTATGCTGGATAACAGAGGTGTCATAGGACTTTAGGTCCTCATAAATCCATGCAAAAACATCCTGGAACTCTTTAAAGAGGTCAATGTATTTAGGCTCTTGGTCAGGAGGTAAAGAAGCAGACAATTTAATTATTTGGGTTTGTCAATTGTACCTATGTTGCATTCTTCAATGGCTGCATTTAAGGGCTGCATTTTTTGTTCTTGGGGATATCATTCGAATCAAAGATGTCCTCTAGTGGAGTTAGGCCTGTTGGTAGAAAATTGTCTTTCATCTCTATGATTTCAGTTTCAGCATTGGCCACTTCCTCACCATTGATTGATTGAATTTGCTGAATGTTGTCCTTATTGAAAATAGTTGGATTTAGCATTTGTTTTGCTGTTCTAGGTGATATTGGGTGAGTAGTTTTTTGAAACTATATTTGTGATGGACTTGCTCTTTCAAGTATTTGTGATTGACTTGCTGTATCAAGTATTTGTGATTGACTTGCTGTATCAGTGTCAATATTTAATCCTGCAAATTCTTGTTGCAGAGTTAAAAAATGGTTTATTTGCTTGTCATCCTCAAATACTTGCCAATCATTAACATTGTTTGGTATGGAGGGTTTGTGTTTTACCTCAGCTGTAAAACAATGATGGGGCTCAAAAGGCAGCTTGCATGTACTTGCAAATGTGGCTAAACTATGAGCATGCAGATTGTGGGTTCTAGGAATTTTAGTGATTTGGAATTCAGAGAAAAAGTTTAGTACCTCAGCAACAGCAGACCTATAAGTCCTTAGTCTTTTGTCATTGGTGACAAAGTTTCCCTTCACTTGTTGAATAACTAAATCTGAATCACCCATGATTGAAACCCTGGCAGCTTGTAAGAACTTTACTAACTTAAGGCCTAGTAAAAGAGCTTCATATTCTACCATGTTATTAGTACATCTGAAGTTCAATCTATAGGCTCTGCCTTCTGCATGACTATTTTCTTTATTGTGTACCCAAACTCCAGCTCCTGCCCCTAACTTGTTGACTGAGCCATCAAATTCAAGGAACCATAGAATATCCTGTTGGGAAGGAGATCTAATGATCTGTTCATGGGCTGGCAATGTGAGTAGAAGTTGTGGTTTTTCATCTAGCTTGTCTTCTAGGACAGTTTCATCATTTGATTGGGTATGCTTGATATTTAGAACAGCAGCGGTATCTAGTGTTTGATTGATTGTTGTTTCATGGGTGGTGATTCTTTCATCCGATTCTTCCTCCTGTATGAGTATCTTGGTTTCAATCTCTCCTTTTGAGGGAGTTGTGTTGTAATTGAAGAGAATGTATGAGTCTATGTCTGAATGGACAACATATATGGGAAAGTTTTGAGGCTTTTCTTCACTGCTGACCATGTATTTCATGAGTGTTTCTCTGTACAGTCTTTTTGGTTGCCCAAAAACAGAGATGGTGGCATATGACATGTCTAATTGTAGGGAACCTTGGAGTTTAGCTCCCCAAGATCTTGATAACAACATCCCATACTTAGGTGGGATATCAACAACTACCACATCCATTAGGATTGTCTTGTTTGGGTATTGAACTAGAGAGACACATAAATCTTTTATGAGACCCAAACACTTGACTTGGCTGGAGTCAAAGGAAAATAGATCCTTGTATGGTCTTGTTATGTCTAGATTCAATCTCTCCATGACTGCTTTTGGCATGAGATTGTGAGAGGCACCTGAGTCAAACATTGCATTATGTAGTATTTTATCATGAATGTGTAAGCTGACATAAAAAGGTAATACCCCTGTGGATACCATTTTTCCATCCACTTCTGGGCCAAACAGTAATTCTGGGTGTCATCACAGCACATTGACATCATCTTTGTTGCTAGTGAGTTGAAGAGACTTTGATTGCTGTAGTTTATAGATGTCATGCTTGGCTAGTTTTGAGAGAGAAATAGCTATCTTTAGTTTTCCAATTTCAGTCTCTAGGTCAAAGGGTTTTTCAGATTGGGTATTGGGGTTATGGATAACAGTCCTTTCCTTGTTTATTAAATCTACTTCTTGATTTTTTATCTTGACTTTGGGACTTGCCTCTTTTGCTCATCTCTTGGGGAGTAATTTTTAAATTAGGTTGAGAAGGTGAAGTGGACACATGCTGCTGTTTTAAGGACAGTGGTTCAGTGATCTCTTCAATAATCACTTCTTCTGCAGGTGAATTTGTTTTGTCATTAGTTTCTGTGACTATGGCTCTTTTAGGCTGCTGATTATCGTTTATCTTATCAGGCTGGTTTACATTCACAGTTCTGCTCCTTAGCTTGTATTGTTTATGGACTTCATAGACAGCAGTGTCATAGCCTTGTTTAAAGTCAAAGGATTCACCTGATTTAGTTTGGAACAGTTTGATTTCATCATCCTCATGATCTTCTTGTGTTAAGAAAACTTGACTTTCACCATCTAGACCCATTAAATTAATCTCAGGATCTTCATTGGGCTCTGTTGATGTGGAAGTTTTTGAATAATTTTCTTGGAAAGGGGGTCTTATGTCTTGGTCAGCACTGGCCTTGCCAACATTTGGTTTTGAGTTCTCCTAAATTTGGATTCCTGGGAGGGTTGTTTTTTTTGGTGCTTCCCATGATGATTTTCTCTCAACTGATTCCACTCTGTCACCTAATCTCTTCATTCCAGTGAGTATTGCATCCAGCTTTTGATCAAAGGCAGAGGGTTCCTCTTTGAAAACAGTCCTCTTTTCCAACCTTGCTCTGTTTCTTTTGGCAATCAGGTTAGCTTCCACTGTGACAGCAACCCTTTGGGCCTCTGCAAGGACTGAGGATCTCTTTCTTTAACTGATAGGCCATGTCAGGGTCAAAACCATCAGGAAATTTTACAAAGCTAAATCAGGAGGGTCTTAAATTTTGTGGGATTGCATTATATGCATTGTTAAATCTTGCACAATACTCCAAAACAGTCTCTTGGGGACCTCTTTTGATAGTGTCATAGTCCCCAAGTATGTGCAGAGGATCCTTCTTCTTCTCCCATCTGCTAGTAAAGGCTTGATACAGTTCATCAGGAGTTGTGATGGAATTTGCATTCAGGGACCTAAACCAAGTTCTTACATCCCCAGTTAGGCTTTGAGAAAACATCCTCATTCTGACACTATCGTCATCTATTTCATATGTCTCAAAATGGTCTTGCATCCTTTTGGCATGCTGGACAGCTGTCAGAGGGCCATTGGAGTCAAAGTATGAGATTTTGGTTTGGTAATCTCGAGGTAGGGCTACAACATTAGCTGGTATTTGCAAGGGTGCATATCTGTTAGCCATAGTTACAGGGTTTAGAGGATTAACAGGGGTAGCTGGGATAATAGGAACAGTGGGACCTACAGGGGTGATAGGTAAGGGTGAACCTACAGTGTTGGTCAAGGGGATATGTGCAGTGGATGAGGATGTGAGACGGAGACTTTGAGATGTGGATGGTGAACTAGGGGAAGTGGGGGTGGACCGGAAAAGGACCTTGCATGGGGTAGAGATAAGGCTGGGATGATCTGAATCTGAGGTTAAAGCAGCAGGCTGCTCCTGCCTTTGCTGCCTCCTAATGTTTTCTAGGGATGGTATTTGGATTATCAACAATGATGGGTGGATTAGGGTCAGGATTTTCCCTAGTATGCCGTGGATTTTTCTTGGGAGCCAGCTTCTAACTGTTTTTTAGGATTTTATAGGAAGTTTTTTATATTTGCAAGGATGGATAAAGATTTTGGAATGGCTATATATATTTCAAAGGTGAGATGAAGACTTACTGAAAAAGCTCTTCCCTAAAGCTGTTCATGTGATACAGAAACAGTTTTAAAGGGCCTCCTGACTGATTTTAGGCTTGATTTGCAGCTTTGAGAGATGTATAGAAATTGGAAAATCCTAAGAAATCCCCAGTGGAGTCGCCAATTATGTTAACACCCAGGTTGTTCCCTTGACTCCCAAGGGAATACGGCCGGGGTTAACCACTAACCAATCTTTGGATCACAGTTTCTAGCCAAACTGTAATCAGAGAGGGCTCTCTCTTTATGATTTGTCTCTGTTATGATGGTGTTTTTTTAGGCTAGGTATTATGCTCAGGTTTTGGTTTATGTTTTGGTAAGAATTCTTTCAGGGCTTAAGGTGCAGTGTTCAGAGAATAACATATCATTGGGCAATGGAGTCTGGAGTTGTGAAATGCTTTGAAACGCAGGAGTGGTGGTGTTCAAACTGCAGGGCCTATTGTGTATCTTAGACAAACAAATTTAACTTAAATGGTGAAACATGGTCAGCCAACAGAAAGAAATTAAGAATTCTCTATTAAGCTGGTGATGTGAAAGTGAAACACGTTGCACAGGAGCAAACTTGAATTCCTGAGACAAAGGTCACTGTGAAAGATGTATTCTGAAAGTGCAGCAATTAAGAATTACACTTATCAAACT